>JAECWK010000131.1:1200000-1918626 GCA_018150405.1 Drosophila varians | reverse complement strand
GAAGATCCATATCATCCTATCCTTGAGGTTTCAATCGAAACCATTGCCTTAGTTAAATCTCATAGTGTAGGTAATAGAATTCGCTGCTTTAGTTAGGCTGATTTTATAAAGCTCAATAACTTAATTCTTTCCTTTGATTGGTCTGATCTTTTGGCATGCAATGATATAAATATCGCCTTAGAATATTTTTATAGGAGTTTGAATAGTTGTTTTGACTCTTGTATGCCATGAAAGTATCCGTCCGTTAAAGACAACCCCCCTTGGTTTACAAGGAGCCTAAATAATCTTAAACATATTAAAAATATACTTTTAAACAAATATAAAAGAACCGACTGCAATCTAACTTTTTGCATAAAGCTGAATGTTATATGGGTTATAATCGCCGTTGTCGGGTTCAGTTTACGCAGGACCCGAAGCAGTTTTATAATTTCGTAAACACAAAGCGGAAACATGTATCTTCTCCTTCCTTGCTTTCGTTTGAAAATTCTTTTGCGAATACAGATCAGGGTATTGCAGATCTATTCGCAAAATTTTTTCAAACAACGTATTCACCTTGTACTACTTCCGATCAGCCCTACACATATGAAATTCTTTCAGCCAATCTTATTTTTGGTCCATCTCTCTCCGAGCGTAGTTTGTTATCGGATCTTTTAAAGGTTAAACCGGTACTTTTACCAGGTCCCGATGGAGTACCAGGCTGTGTGCTAAAGAATTGCGCTGAGTCATTGTGCAAACCTTTTTCAAAGCTTTTCGCCTTATCTCTGGAATCGTCGATATTTCCCCTTATGTGGAAGGAATCCTTTATAATTCCCCTGCATAAAAAAGGGAAAAAATCTGATGCTACCAATTAGAGAGGCACCTCTAAATTGTCACCAATTCCAAAGCTATTTGAAAAAATTATTACTCCTCATCTGCAGCACCTCTGTAGTTCAATAATTTCTCCATGCCAGCATGGTTTTATTAGGCGTCGCTCCACCACCACCAACTTGTTGGAGCTGACATCATTTGTAATTGATGGCTTCCAAAATGGCCATCAAACAGATGTCATCTACACTAACTTTAGTAAAGCATTTGACTCTGTAAACCACTCACTCCTTTTGAGAAAACTCGATCTTTTGGGATTTCCTACTAACCTTCTTACGTGGATTTCCAGTTATCTTTCTGGAAGAACCCAACGCGTCCTTTTTAATGATGTATTCTCCTGCCTAGCTGCATCTGGAGTCCCTCAAGGAAGTCATCTCGGGCCTTTACTTTTTACCATTTTTTTTAATGACTTGCCTTTTGCTTTACCGAACTCTCGTGTACGCAGATGACGTTAAGCTGTGTCTTCAGTATAAATCTTCCTCTGCCCAATACAAACTTCAGTCCGATCTGGACAAGTTCTATTGGTGTTCTGCTAATGACTTAAAACTCAAAGGGTCAAAATGCAAACTAATGTAATTCTATCGCTTAAGCCCCATCCAGGCAACTTATTTTCTCTATGGGAACGCCCTAGAAAAATTAACTCAGGTTAATGACCTAGGTGTCCTATTAGATGTCAAGCTTAAATTTACCGACCATATATCGGCAATGGTTAATAAAGCCAAGGGTATGCTTGGTTTCAATAAAATATGGTCAAAGGAATTTAATGACCCATATATAACCAAAACTCTTTACATATCGTTAGTTCGTCCGATTCTTGAATACGGTTCATGTGTCTGGAGTCCCCAATATGGGGTTCATCAAGACCGTATTGAATCAGTACAGAAGAACTTTCTCCTTTTTGCTATTAGGGGGATGCAAACTCCTTTTTCAACTTTTTGGGATGCAAGTATCCAACTCCCGTCTTATCATAGCAGACTTCTTTTAATAAACTTACCACCCCTACTAAACCGTAGGACTATGCTGGGTGTTGTTTTCACAAATAACCTTATTAATGGTGAAATCGACAGCCAGAACCTTCTAGGTCTGTTAAAATTTAACGTTCCTTTTAGGGCCTCTCGAACTTTCCTCCCCTTATTTCTCAACTTTTGTAGGTCAACATATGCCCAGCATGACCCTTTCAGGGTACTATGTTCTGACTACAATAACCTCTATCAAATCATTTCACAGAACTCTTGTTCTGTACTTATTCTTCGTCTCGGATCTATCCCCACGATTCGAGCCGTACGATAAACGGCAGCGCCCCTCGGTTGGTTGGGCGGGTTGGGCTGTACGTATGCAGTGGGAGCCGCGAAAACAAAAAAAAAAAAAGGTGAGAAAGAAAATAATCAAAATTATTAAAAATAGCTGAGTCTTCATTGGAAGTAGTCCTTAAAGCATCGTTGATTTTTTTTAACAAACTTCTATGCTCTGCACTATTTACTTCGCTTTCTTCTAAAGAATGCAAAATAAGGGTTTCGGGCATCGGAGGATATGGCATATTAAATCGCCAAAACTCCTGTCCACGTAATTCTCTTAAACAGGAGGCACTATGCTTGTGGCGTTGATACTGAATTACTTCTTGTAGTTCAGGATCGTCTCCGTTTGTTGTAATAAATCTATCAACGAAATTTATTACTTGCTCGGTGTTTTCTGCGCCGTCGAGCTTTGGAGCACCAGAAAGCCAGTACATTCCATGAGAATGTGGAGATCCTCTGTGCTGAAATTCGATTCTCCAATAAAAATGGGAAAGATAAAATTCCCCAAAAATATCGGTTTTAAACAATTTCATCAATTGTTGCAACCTCTAATCGAAGTATCGAGAGCACGTCACGGGATCGGATCGGATTAGCCGAGCCTTTTCGGAGCTCGAAAGAGCTGCCGCTTCTTCCTCGCTTATAGACCTATTATTCAATAGAAGGGAAAGGATAACTAAAAGTTCATTCCACTTAGTCTCAGCAGCGGAAAGAGTTATAAAGAACGTTGGCAACCTAAATTGTCGAATCATAGCAATTACTTTTTTTTCAGCCTCCCAATGAGCTGGTGCAGAGCGTAATCCTTTAAGGATGTGGTAGCCATCATCGTGTTGTACAAGTCTGCCAACAAATGACTCATCCCTCAGATTTCCAGCAGTAATAAGTCCTGATTTTTTGCGTAAAGCAATAGAAATTGAATTTTGTATTCGCTGCATTTCGTAAAATTTATACATATATAAAACTTTAGGAACTACAGTGCAACGACGGTCATAAAAACGGATTTGGGCTCTTGCTTTTTTTGCGTATGTCGTCTTTCCTTTAAATATTTCTCCGCAAGAAATAGATGGAAATGTCAATTCCTCTGCAGCTTCGTCAAGCTTTAAGCTTGTTGCACGTCGCCCTTCTCCTGGTACTAATGCCATTCGCTGAATAGCGGAATTATTATTTTCTAATAATGTCTCATGACCAGCGGGGTTTTCTTCAAGTTCTGCACCTAGATGAGAGTCTGATTGTTGGCGAAGAAGTTGCTCAAGAGTTTCTCGGTCAGATTCGTCTGCAATAAATGGAATTTCGTTAACTCCTTGTAGTTGGTTCAGCTAATCTTCATTCAGTGAAATGTTGTGTTTTCTGTAGAGTTCACTAAGTACCGTACAGCTTCCAGGACCCGAACAGGTCGAATGGTTTCTGTCATAAAACTCTGCGAGTACTCAAGGCGTCTTTTCAAATGGACTTGGATGACGTGGGAGGAGTCGAAAGAGCGCGGAGGTTACAATATCGGGAACTGATATTGGGACGTTAACCACTGCCCCTCTAATGCCACATTGCCTTTCATACCCGAGGGAAATAATCCTCATGAATGGGATCCTCGGGGAAATTATTCGTTCTTTGTGGCAAGTAAGGACATTGAGGCACTCGGGTATTTGTGAAAAGTCAAATCCATTGGAAAGGCAGAGGGATGGTATTTTGCCAGAAGATATGGCACGACGACAGGTGTTGCAGAAGTTATACCTGCCGGACGGACTTGGAACTTTTCTTGACAAATAAAATGCGTTGCCAAAGTTTAGGTTAGGATATTTAGAAGAGATAGCCAGGATGTATAAACCACTTACCTGTGCTCGAAACCATGTTCCTCCACAGCAAAGACAAATTACCGTTGGTCCATCCTTGATTTTCCTTTGATACGATTCCCTTGCTGATGCGCGATTCCTATTGCGCTGTTGTTCCTCCTCTCGTTTATCCTCCATAAGTTCAGCTCTCGCGTTAATATTCCGCTGCGACTGTTTTTGAGATTTTGGGGGTCCGTTCTGAAGATAAAAAGTCTATCTTCTGCCATCTGCCGAATTTGTTCTTCCCGTAGTCTTCGTTGCTGGCACGTTTCCCGGCGCTGTGTTTTATTCATTTATTACTGTGTCCTCGCTATGGGATTATTCCTGGTTATTCTCCTGTTAGTTGCGTCCCATTCCCTCTCTCGCTGCCTGTTTTCATGATTTCTCCTACGTAGTCTGCGTTCCTGAGTGTTCCTTTCCTGTGCCCTCGCGCGTTCCTCTGTGTTCTCTCGTCGAACGGCACGCGCTTCAGCATCCCGAATCCGCTCGGGGATTCGGAACTCCGGATTAGTCCTCCGATTTGCGTGGTCAGCAGTATTTTGCACCGCTCTCGTCGTTGCTCTTCGGGATTCTCTCGTCGAACGGCACGCGCTTCAGCGTCTTGAATCCGCTCGGGGATTCGGAACTCCGGATTAGTCCTCCGATTTGCGTAGTCAGCAGTATTTTGCACCTGCTCTCGTCGCCGCTCCTCGGGTTCCTGGCGTCTAGTGGCGCGCGATCTGGCATCCCGTATTCGCCCAAGGTTATGAATCCTTTCGCTTCTTCTCCTCTGGGCGCGTGCTGTGGAGTCCTGTGCACGACTTTCCTCACGCAGGTCGGCGTTGTTGGCGCGAACGTCGGCGATATGATGGGCGTTTTGGATTCTTATTTAAGAAGCATTTTGCTCGTACCTGGCTCTGCTGCGGTTTAATGCAGCTTGGCGACTCTGCTCTTGGGATAAACGTGATACACGTGGCATTGTTTTGCAAGGCTGCTTAAAAAATAAAAAAATAAACGTGTCAATGAAATTAACTTAAATTAAATCAAAGATATTAAACATAAAAACTGAATAAATTAGATTCAATTGGAAATACTTCAAAAATATAGTGAGAATACAAGTGGCTTCAATAGATTTCTCAGAGCTTTGCTCCGCTAAATTTTGAAACAATTAAAAATATTTAAAGAATGGCGTAATAATAGCAACTTGCAGTCCAATTAAAACTAGTTTTATACAAATTTGAAAAAAAATGTAATGAAAGGTAAAGTTATAAAAAAAGCAAAAGTTACCGGGAGTTAAATGAAATGGAATTCGGAGATAATTTGAATAGAACTTTTTGGTAATTGAAAAGGGAGGGAATTGGGGAATTTATAATTGAAGACTTACCCTATTGGTGTTTCAAATATAATTTGAAACAATTTAATGTTCACTCGAAATATTCGCTCTCAATTTTTTTACACTGCTAAAAATTACGCGGGCTATTTTTCACTGTTTTAAAAATACTTTGTAGCACTTATTATTTTTCACTGTTTAAAAAATACTTTGTGTCACTTTTATATTTTTCACTGTTTAAAAATAGGTGTTTGCACTGGCAGAGTAACGACCTTACTCGATAAACTTTTTTACTTGACTGATCAGGAGATTAAAAGGCTCTACAAATATATAGCCCATTTAGGTAATATACATTATTGGCCGTATTGTCCCTTGACCCTTTTAAAAAAAAAATATCCCTTAGCCCTTAAAAAAGGATCATAAAAATACATATTTATTAAATACCTGTTCTACCTGTTGTGCAATTGGGTCAGTTGCGTATGCTCATTGACCATTTTAGGGTCATAGATAATTAATCCAACCAATCAGCGCAAAGATTACCTGCTAGTGTAATGCTGTAATGTTACTTATATTACCTATTGCATAATTTACGTCCTTTAAACCCCTTTTAGGGTTTGTTTAGAAAACCCGCGATTGGCGGTAGTACCTGATTAGCAGACTCTCATTATACACAATTTCTACAGAAAATCCCAGGTTCTTATACCCTTGCAGAGGGTATTATAATTTTGGTCAGAAGTGTGCAACGCAGTGAAGGAGACATCCAGGACCCCATAAAGTATATATATTCTGGATCAGGATCACCTCCTGAGTCGATATAAGCATGTCCGTCTGTCCGTCTGTCTGTTTCTACGCAAACTAGTCTCTTAGTTTTTGAGCTATCGTCTTGAAACTTTGCACACACCCTTCTTTCCTTTGCACGCAGTATATAAGTCGGAACGGCCGGGATCGGGCGACTATATCCTATAGCTGCCATATAACTGATTGATCGGAAATGCTATAACTTCCACGTTTTTAAAGATTTTTAAAGAAACTTGAAATTTGCACAGGTTCCCTTTTATTGGAATCTAAGCCGATCTGGAAAATTTCATACGGATCGGTTGACTGTATCCTATAGCTGCCATATAACTGAACGATCGGAAATGTCACAACTTGCGTGTTCTTGGGCGTAGAAGCTTCGGAATTCTTTTAAAATCCATTTTATACGAATCTAAGCTTGTTATAAATGTTTTTGTAAGGATCGGCTAACTATATCCGAAATTTATTATATCTTTAATCAATCGAAGCCGCTATTTAACTGCAAGGGTATATAAGCTTCGGCTCCGTCCGAAGTTAGCTTTCCATTCTCGTTAATATTATTATTATTTTGATTTTTAATGAAATTATTCTTGTCATTTATTTGCCGGAGATAATTCTTAACTTTTCCAATCCCCAAGCGTAATGTTTCCGAATTAAAACGAGATGCAAAAAATCCAATATTTTAATTTTGCGTTCCCTACAATTGACGTCAAAATAAAGAGGAGTGGACTTTAAGCAAGCTTCAGAATTTTTTTATTTTAACCCAATAGCTTCCGGATTATCCTTAAAAATCCTAGCAAAAACACTGATGTGAGCTGAAAATGCGCTCATAAAATATTGCGATGGAGCTACCAGACTTCCAAAATGAATGTCACTAAAATATTTTTTATGAAATAAAAATATTTCACTTGGAGCTTGGAGGTTTCATCCTGTTTCCTTAATACTTTTTCCCACTCTGCTTAAGCATCTTTAAGGCTAACCAATAAAGTATCTTTTTGATACAAGTTTTAAATTAAAATTGGATGAACCAAAATAGTCACTATCAAAATCCTTATCACTTTCTATAGTTGCATCGTATGGTTGTATGGCTCATTCTTGAATGGTCAGACCCCTCATCTCATACCAGTATATCCTTTATTGGGTGACGTTTGGTGGCATGCGTAATCGAGGGGATCCCTTATATCACAATTTGTCGCATTTAGCTCGGCCACATAAGGATTAAGATTATTACCACCCTTTTGTCTGAGTTCCGCAAAAGTATTTTCTAAGCCATCTTGGTTAAATGAATTTGTCATAATAAAAAATTTTGTTTTCTTTTGGAAAAGATCATTGGAGAGCATTACCATTGAATTGAGGCTCATCTCAATGCCACCTAAAAAACACATTTTTTTTTATTTTCAAAAAAAAAAAAAACACCCTTTGTATACCCTTGAAAATATTTTGAATACTCAAAAGAATCACTACTAAGTTGTAGCGCCGACCAGTATTTATTCTGTCCATATAAACCCTCACTATTCATGCTATCAAAAATGTTGTCTACCTTTTATATAAAAGATGCCGTGGATATGGCTACTCATTTGTGACCGACTCAAATTTTACGGTATCGCATAAGGTTTTAATTGGACTGTTTTACTAAACAACTGAGTTGCGTATTTTACTCTAATTTTCTTAAAGGAGTTGGGGAAAAATATGTTTCTTCGTCAGCTTAGGATACATTTTTTTCTTTTAATTCTCCTCTCTCTCCCACAACTCCTTAAGCACCTGATAGCTTACTTAGCCATCAGGAGTGATTATATCCCACGTTTGGAGACGTTGGGGACTTAATTAAATGAGCAAAACTATAAAAACAAAATATTTTTAATTTGTTGCATATTAAATATAGGTTTGATTTTGTTGCACCAAGCTGAAAAAAACAGCTTCCGAGCTTGGTCTATAGCTTAACCTCAATGCCCAAAATTACATAAAATGGATATGTTTTTAGACATAGACCGTTTTCTGAAACGAAATAGTTTAGTATCATGCTCCAATTTGAATATATGGACTTAATTAAAAAAAACGCATGTTTCATTGGCAATCCTATTACACTTTTAAAGACCCTTACACTCAAAGCCATCCATTTAGTCTAGGTTTGTACCTCAATTTCTTCCGAAACGCCATTTCGTCCATTATTGGGACGACTTGGGAATCTTTTTTTTTCTGCTCTTCACTCATTTTTTCCGAATTATTTTTTGAATTGTAAAGGAGCCCGGTTACCCGGTTAAGGGACTTCATGTGAAGCATGTTCGAATTTAATTTGTACTTTAAAAAAGCATAGTTTGAGTGGGATACATATAAAATGTGTTGGGCTAAAAATGTTGCTACCCTAAAAAACTCCTTGGGTTGCCTGCTTACCAAAAGTTTGCAAAGTAATTTCGATTCTTCGCTTATATTATTTATGATGTTTTGAATTTCCCAATTTTCAATCCATGAAGCGATTCTCAAGCCTGTCTGGACGTGTGGTATACAACTGTGGGGGACGGCCAACAACTCAAACATAGAGATCCTCCACCGCTTCCAATCGAAATTGTTAAGAAGAATTGTTTATGCTTCTTTTTATATGACAAATGCAAATGACTTGAAAATCTCATTTGTGAAAGATGAAATTAGAAAATACTGTATAGCATACGTAAACGAATACAAAGCCATGAAAATGCTCTAGCAAATAACCTTGCACATAACACCTCAGAAATTAGAAGGCTAAAACTGCAAATGGTATGTAATATAATAGTAAGCTTTATTGAAGGCTTTCCATTCCTTATTAATCCGAAACGCTCTTGCCATAACTTTTTCCTGAAAAATATTATCTTCTTTAACATAGAATGTTTTTTTGCAGAAAGTGGTATGACTGGTTCTTCAGGAAAGAATAAAGAAAAGAGGATTTCATGCAAGAGTTCTCAGAAGGAGCCATAATCGTAACGTAGAGTCTATAAAGTCCCAAAACTGTTCACTTTTATGTTCACAGCTTTCCCGATTAGGCTTAACACAAATTTTGCTTTATTAAACCATTTAATCAAGTTCGAATATATCTTGGTATCCGTTGAATGGCTTCCGAATATAAAACGACATGGTATGGGATATGTTCTTGTGAAAAATTGTTATGTAGCATTATTTTAAATAAATCGTGACAGCGTATCATTCCTGGTAGTTCGGTTTTACCTGAACGGTTGGCTTCTGGCAACTTTTGACAATATCATTAATTATTTAATTATTTTTTATATCAAAGAACGTAAATAAGAGCTCCTTAAGAGTGGGACACATACGTTTTTATACCCTTGCAGAGGGTATTATAATTTTGGTCAGAAGTGTGCAACGCAGTGAAGGAGACATCCAGGACCCCATAAAGTATATATATTCTGGATCAGGATCACCTCCTGAGTCGATATAAGCATGTCCGTCTGTCCGTCTGTCTGTTTCTACGCAAACTAGTCTCTCAGTTTTTGAGCTATCGTCTTGAAACTTTGCACACTCCCTTCTTTCCTTTGCACGCAGTATATAAGTCGGAACGGCCGGGATCAGCCGACTATATCCTATAGCTGCCATATATCTGATTGATCGGAAATGCTATAACTTGCATGTTCTTGAAGATAGAAACTTGAAATTTGCACAAATTTTCTTTTATGGGAATCTAAGCCGATCTGGAAAATTTCATACGGATCGGCCGACTATATCCTATAGCTGCCATATAACTGAACGATCGGAAACGCAACAACTTGCGTGTTTTTGGGCGTAGAAGCGTCGGACTTCTTTTAAAATTTATTTTATACGAATCTAAGCTTGTTTTGAATTTTTTTGTAAAGATCGGCTAACTATATCCGATATTTAGTATATCTTTAATCAATAGAAGCTGCTATTTAACTGCTAACTATTTAAGCTTCGGCTCCGTCCGAAGTTAGCTTTCCATTCTCGTTAAACAGTAATTTTTCAAAATCCAAAAACCCTACTGGTGGTATTGGGGTATGGTTAGTGCTCATATTTAACCTATTGGCTATGTGACAATTGCGCACAAATCAAATTTGCATCATAAAACATTAGATTGACTTGGCATGCCATGCCTTTAGTACTGGAAATCGACGGGACACACTTATAAAGGAAACTAGGCACAAAGCATAGTACATACGTGTGAAAAAAATAACATTTCAAACCACTTGACGCTAGAACATATGGTTTTTGTTAACTAACGGACATTTAAAAAAATTAAACAAATGCATAAAAGTACGCACAGCAATTAGGAACCTGGCCTTGATGAAAACTACATAAAATAAATATGGGAGACTATTTGCGTACTGTTAAACAAATAAATATTGAAAATAATATTTTGTCAAATAAACTAAACCAAAAGATAGTTCTTATAGGTGCATTTGCACGTAATATTAAGATAGTGACAAAGGCCAGGATAGACCTTTGGAAAGGGGGGATGCAAGCTTCGTGAAGTTGGGTCGAGTGAAACGATATGTGCCTATTAAATGCCCGCAAATGCCCATCAATATTTTCAAATGCCCACCTCCCATTTAAAAAATATTCAAAAATGAAAATTTTCGAAAAATTTTAAAATTTGACTTTTTGAATATTTTTTGAAAATTTTCGAAAAATTTTAAAATTTGACTTTTTGAATATTTTTTGTTTGAAATTGAAATAAAAGCAAATGCCCACAAATGCCCATCTTTTAGAATTTGGCAAAATTTTTTCCCCTTAAAGATATTAAAGTGTTTACTTTTGGCCAATTTTGGACCAAATAAGGACGAATTTTTAAAAAAGAAAAGCTGCAAACGTTGGCCCATAGTGTCATTATAAATGCCCAAAAATATTTTTTAATGCCCATCTTTCGTTTCAAAAAATATGCAAATTTAAACAAACTTGAAAATTTGTTGAAAAATTTCAAAGTTGACTTTTTGAATTTTTTTTTTTAAATGAAATAAAATGAAATGCTCACAAATGCCCATCTTTTAGAACTATGAAAAAAAAAATATTTTTCGAGATATACGAAGTTTTCCTTTTTGGGTAATTTTTGCTTGTATCTAAAAATAATTTAAAAACGAATGATTTCAAACGCTTAAACAGACCCAACCGAACAATGCCCATCAATATTTTCAAATGCCCATCTCCCATTTTTGAATTATTCAAATTGGAAAATTGTCAAAAAATTCAACTTTTGAATTTTTTTTAGGAATCGAAGTAGCTTTAATTGCCCACAAGTGCCCATCTTTTAGAATTTTAAAAAACCGTTTACTTTTCGAGATAAATGACCCAAAAGTTTTAAACATCAGAAAATCTTAAATTTAAGACTTGCCCATCACTGCCCATCTCTCAAAAATCAAAATTTATCAAAAACAAGACTTGCCCATCTCTCAAAAATCAAAATTTTTCAAAAACAAGACTTGCCCATCACTGCCCATCTCTCAAAAATCAAAATTTATCAAAAACAAGACTTGCCCATCACTGCCCATCTCTCAAAAATCAAAATTTTTCAAAAACAAGCCTTGCCCATCACTGCCCATCTCTCAAAAATCAAAATTTTTCAAAAACAAGACTTGCCCATCACTGCCCATTTCTCAAAAATCAAAATTTTTCAAAAACAAGACTTGCCCATCACTGCCCATCTCTCAAAAATCAAAATTTATTAAAAACAAGACTTGCCCATCACTGCCCATCTCTCAAAAATCAAAATTTCTCAAAAACAAGACTTGCCCATCACTGCCCATCTCTCAAAAATCAAAATTTCTCAAAAACAAGACGTGCCCATCACTGCCCATCTCTCAAAAATCAAAATTTTTCAAAAACAAGACTTGCCCATCAATCCACATCTCTCAAAAATCAAAATTTATCAAAAACAAGACTTGCCCATCTCTCAAAAATCAAAATTTCTCAAAAAAAGACTTGCCCATCACTGCCTATCTCTAAAAAATCAAAATTTATCAAAAACAAGACTTGCCCATCTCTCAAAAATCAAAATTTCTCAAAAACAAGACTTGCCCATCACTGCCTATCTCTAAAAAATCAAAATTTTTCAAAAGCAAGACTTGCCCATCACTGCCCATCTCTCAAAAATCAAAATTTTTCAAAAACAAGACTTGCCCATCACTGCCCATCTCTCAAAAATCAAAATTTTTCAAAAACAAGACTTGCCCATCTCTCAAAAATCAAAATTTTTTAAAAACAAGACTTGCCCATCACTGCCCATCTCTCAAAAATCAAAATTTATTAAAAACAAGACTTTTCCATCACTGCCTATCTCTAAAAAATCAAAATTTCTCAAAAACAAGACTTGCCCATCACTGCCTATCTCTAAAAAATCAAAATTTTTCAAAAACAAGACTTGCCAATCTCTCAAAAATCAAAATTTCTCAAAAACAAGACTTGCCCATCACTGCCCATCTCTCAAAAACAAGACTTGCCCATCACTGCCCATCTCTAAAAAATCAAAATTTTTCAAAAACAAGACTTGCCCATCACTGCCCATCTCTCAAAAATAAAAATTTCTCAAAAACAAGACTTGCCCATCACTGCCCATCTCTCAAAAATCAAAATTTTTCAAAAACAAGACTTGCCCATCACTCCACATCTCTCAAAAATCAAAATTTATCAAAAACAAGACTTGCCCATCTCTCAAAAATCAAAATTTCTCAAAACCAAGACTTGCCCATCACTGCCCATCTCTCAAAAATCTAAATTTTTCAAAAACAAGACTTGCCCATCACTGCCCATATCTCAAAAATCAAAATTTCTCAAAAACAAGACTTGCCCATCACTGCCCATCTCTCAAAAATCAAAATTTCTCAAAAACAAGACTTGCCTATCACTGCCCCTCTCTCAAAATCAAAATTTTTCAAAAACAAGACTTGCCCATCACTCCCCATCTCTCAAAAATCAAAATTTATCAAAAACAAGACTTGCCCATCACTGCCCATCTCTCAAAAATCAAAATTTCTCAAAAACAAGACTTGCCCATCACTGCCCATCTCTCAAAAATCAAAATTTTTCAAAAACAAGACTTGCCCATCACTGCCCATCTCTAAAAAATCAAAATTTTTCAAAAGCAAGACTTGCCTATCACTGCCCATCTCTCAAAAATCAAAATTTTTCAAAAACAAGACTTGCCCATCACTGCCCATCTCTCAAAAAATCAAAATTTTTTAAAAACAAGACTTGCCCATCACTGCCCATCTCTCAAAATCAAAATTTCTCAAAAACAAGACGTGCCCATCACTGCCCATCTCTCAAAAATCAAAATTTTTCAAAAACAAGACTTGCCCATCACTCCACATCTCTCAAAAATCAAAATTTATCAAAAACAAGACTTGCCCATCTCTCAAAAATCAAAATTTCTCAAAAAAAGACTTGCCCATCACTGCCTATCTCTAAAAAATCAAAATTTATCAAAAACAAGACTTGCCCATCTCTCAAAAATCAAAATTTCTCAAAAACAAGACTTGCCCATCACTGCCTATCTCTAAAAAATCAAAATTTTTCAAAAGCAAGACTTGCCCATCACTGCCCATCTCAAAAATCAAAATTTTTCAAAAAACAAGACTTGCCCATCACTGCCCATCTCTCAAAAATCAAAATTTTTCAAAAACAAGACTTGCCCATCACTGCCCATCTCTCAAAAATCAAAATTTTTTAAAAACAAGACTTGCCCATCACTGCCCATCTCTCAAAAATCAAAATTTATTAAAAACAAGACTTTCCCATCACTGCCTATCTCTAAAAAATCAAAATTTCTCAAAAACAAGACTTGCCCATCACTGCCTATCTCTAAAAAATCAAAATTTTTCAAAAACAAGACTTGCCAATCTCTCAAAAATCAAAATTTCTCAAAAACAAGACTTGCCCATCACTGCCCATCTCTCAAAAACAAGACTTGCCCATCACTGCCCATCTCTAAAAAATCAAAATTTTTCAAAAACAAGACTTGCCTATCACTGCCCATCTCTCAAAAATAAAAATTTCTCAAAAACAAGACTTGCCCATCACTGCCCATCTCTCAAAAATCAAAATTTTTCAAAAACAAGACTTGCCCATCACTGCCCATCTCTCAAAAATCAAAATTTTTCAAAAACAAGACTTGCCCATCACTGCCCATCTCTCAAAAATCCAAATTTCTTAAAAACAAGACTTGCCCATCACTGCCCATCTCTCAAAAATCAAAATTTTTCAAAAACAAGACTTGCCCATCACTGCCCATCTCTCAAAAATCAAAATTTATCAAAAACAAGACTTGCCCATCACTGCCCATCTCTCAAAAATCAAAATTTCTCAAAAACAAGACTTGCCCATCACTGCCTATCTCTAAAAAATCAAAATTTTTCAAAAACAAGACTTGCCCATCACTGCCCATCTCTCAAAAATCAAAATTTCTCAAAAACAAGACTTGCCTATCACTGCCCCTCTCTCAAAAATCAAAATTTTTCAAAAACAAGACTTGCCCATCACTCCCCATCTCTCAAAAATCAAAATTTATCAAAAACGAGAATGGAAAGCTAACTTCGGACGGAGCCGAAGCTTATATACCCTTGCAGTTAAATAGGGGCTTCTATTGACTTAAGATATAGTAAATATCGGATATAGTTGGCCGATCCTTACAAAAACATTCATAACAACCTTAGATTCGTATAAAATGGATTTTAAAAGAAGTCCGACGCTTCTACACCCAAAAACACGCAAGTTGTGGCATTCCCGATCGTTCAGTTATATAGAAGCTATATGATATAGTCGGCCGATCCGTATGAAATTTTTTAGATCGGCTTAAATTCCCATAAAAGGGGATTTGTGCAAATTTCAAGTTTCTATCTTCAATAACATGGAAGTTATAGCATTTCCGATCAATCAGTTATATAGAAGCTATAAGATATAGTCGGCCGATCCGTATGAAATTTTTTAAAAACAAGACTTGCCCATCACTGCCCATCTCTCAAAAATCAAAATTTCTCAAAAACAAGACTTACCCATCACTGCCCATCTCTCAAAAACAAGACTTGCCCATCACTGCCCATCTCGCAAAAATCAAAATTAATCAATAACAAGACTTGTCCATCACTGCCCATCTCTCAAAAATCAAAATTTTTCAAAAACAAGACTTGCCCATCTCTCAAAAATCAAAATTTCTCAAAACCAAGACTTGCCCATCACTGCCCATCTCTCAAAAATCAAAATTTTTCAAAAACAAGACTTGCCCATCTCTCAAAAATCAAAATTTATCAAAAACAAGACTTGCCCATCTCTCAAAAATCAAAATTTTTCAAAAACAACACTTGCCCATCACTGCCCATCTCTCAAAAATCAAAATTTTTCAAAAACAAGACTTGCCCATCTCTCAAAAATCAAAATTTCTCAAAACCAAGACTTGCCCATCACTGCCCATCTCTCAAAAAATCAAAATTTTTCAAAAACAAGACTTGCCCATCTCTCAAAAAATCAAAATTTATCAAAAACAAGACTTGCCCATCTCTCAAAAATCAAAATTTTTCAAAAACAACACTTGCCCATCACTGCCCATCTCTCAAAAATCAAAATTTTTCAAAAACAAGACTTGCCTATCACTGCCCATCTCTCAAAAATCAAAATTTCTCAAAAACAAGACTTGCCCATCACTGCCCATCTCTCAAAAATCAAAATTTTTCAAAAACAAGACTTGCCCATCACTGCCCATCTCTCAAAAATCAAAAGTTCTCAAAAACAAGACTTGCCCATCACTGCCCATCTCTCAAAAATCAAAATTTCTCAAAAACAAGACTTGCCCATCACTGCCCATCTCTCAAAAATCAAAATTTTTCAAAAACAAGACTTGCCCATCACTCCACATCTCTCAAAAATCAAAATTTATCAAAAACAGGACTTGCCCATCTCTCAAAAATCAAAATTTCTCAAAAAAAGACTTGCCCATCACTGCCTATCTCTAAAAAATCAAAATTTTTCAAAAAAATTTTTAGAATTTTAAAAAACCTTTTACTTTTCGAGATAAATGACCCAAAAGTTTTAAACATCAAAAAATCTTAAATTTAAGACTTGCCCATCACTCAAAAATCAAAATTTCTCAAAAACAAGACTTGCCCATCACTGCCCATCTCTTAAAAATCAAAATTTTTCAAAAACAAGACTTGCCCATCACTGCCCATCTCTCAAAAATCAAAATTTTTCAAAAACAAGACTTGCCCATCACTGCCCATCTCTCAAAAATCAAAATTTTTCAAAAACAAGACTTGCCCATCACTGCCCATCTCTCAAAAATCAAAATTTTTCAAAAACAAGACTTGCCCATCACTGCCCATCTCTCAAAAATCAAAATTTTTCAAAAACAAGACTTGCCCATCTCTCAAAAATCAAAATTTTTCAAAAACAAGACTTGCCCATCACTGCCCATCTCTCAAAAATCAAAATTTTTTAAAAACAAGACTTGCCCATCACTGCCCATCTCTCAAAAATCCAAATTTCTTAAAAACAAGACTTGCCCATCACTGCCCATCTCTCAAAAATCAAAATTTTTCAAAAACAAGACTTGCCCATCACTGCCCATCTCTCAAAAATCAAAATTTATCAAAAACAAGACTTGCCCATCACTGCCCATCTCTCAAAAATCAAAATTTCTCAAAAACAAGACTTGCCCATCACTGCCCATCTCTCAAAAATCAAAATTTATCAAAAACAAGACTTGCCCATCACTGCCCATCTCTCAAAATCAAAATTTCTCAAAAACAAGACTTGCCCATCACTGCCCATCTCTCAAAAATCAAAATTTATCAAAAACAAGACTTGCCCATCACTGCCCATCTCTCAAAAATCAAAATTTCTCAAAAACAAGACTTGCCTATCACTGCCCCTCTCTCAAAAATCAAAATTTTTCAAAAACAAGACTTGCCCATCACTCCCCATCTCTCAAAAATCAAAATTTATCAAAAACGAGAATGGAAAGCTAACTTCGGACGGAGCCGAAGCTTATATACCCTTGCAGTTAAATAGGGGCTTCTATTGACTTAAGATATAGTAAATATCGGATATAGTTGGCCGATCCTTACAAAAACATTCATAACAACCTTAGATTCGTATAAAATGGATTTTAAAAGAAGTCCGACGCTTCTACACCCAAAAACACGCAAGTTGTGGCATTCCCGATCGTTCAGTTATATAGAAGCTATATGATATAGTCGGCCGATCCGTATGAAATTTTTTAGATCGGCTTAAATTCCCATAAAAGGGGATTTGTGCAAATTTCAAGTTTCTATCTTCAATAACATGGAAGTTATAGCATTTCCGATCAATCAGTTATATAGAAGCTATAAGATATAGTCGGCCGATCCGTATGAAATTTTTTAAAAACAAGACTTGCCCATCACTGCCCATCTCTCAAAAATCAAAATTTCTCAAAAACAAGACTTACCCATCACTGCCCATCTCTCAAAAACAAGACTTGCCCATCACTGCCCATCTCATAAAAATCAAAATTAATCAATAACAAGACTTGTCCATCACTGCCCATCTCTCAAAAATCAAAATTTTTCAAAAACAAGACTTGCCCATCTCTCAAAATCAAAATTTCTCAAAACCAAGACTTGCCCATCACTGCCCATCTCTCAAAAATCAAAATTTTTCAAAAACAAGACTTGCCCATCTCTCAAAAATCAAAATTTATCAAAAACAAGACTTGCCCATCTCTCAAAAATCAAAATTTTTCAAAAACAACACTTGCCCATCACTGCCCATCTCTCAAAATCAAAATTTTTCAAAAACAAGACTTGCCCATCTCTCAAAAATCAAAATTTCTCAAAACCAAGACTTGCCCATCACTGCCCATCTCTCAAAAATCAAAATTTTTCAAAAACAAGACTTGCCCATCTCTCAAAAATCAAAATTTATCAAAAACAAGACTTGCCCATCTCTCAAAAATCAAAATTTTTCAAAAACAACACTTGCCCATCACTGCCCATCTCTCAAAAATCAAAATTTTTCAAAAACAAGACTTGCCTATCACTGCCCATCTCTCAAAAATCAAAATTTCTCAAAAACAAGACTTGCCCATCACTGCCCATCTCTCAAAAATCAAAATTTTTTAAAAACAAGACTTGCCCATCACTGCCCATCTCTCAAAAATCAAAATTTATTAAAAACAAGACTTGCCCATCACTGCCTATCTCTAAAAAATCAAAATTTTTTAAAAACAAGACTTGCCCATCTCTCAAAAATCAAAATTTTTCAAAAACAAGACGTGCCCATCACTGCCTATCTCTAAAAAATCAAAATTTTTCAAAACCAAGACTTGCCCATCACTGCCCATCTCTCAAAAATCAAAATTTCTCAAAAACAAGACTTGCCTATCACTGCCCCTCTCTCAAAAATCAAAATTTTTCAAAAACAAGACTTGCCTATCACTGCCCATCTCTCAAAAATCAAAATTTTTCAAAAACAAGACTTGCCTATCACTGCCCCTCTCTCAAAAATCAAAATTTTTCAAAAACAAGACTTGTCCATCACTGCCCATCTCTCAAAAATCAAAATTTTTCAAAAACAAGACGTGCCCATCACTGCCTATCTCTAAAAAATCAAAATTTTTCAATAACAAGACTTGCCCATCACTGCCCATCTCTCAAAAATCAAAATTTTTCAAAAACAAGACTTGCCTATCACTGCCCATCTCTCAAAAATCAAAATTTTTCAAAAGCAAGACTTGCCCATCACTGCCCATCTCTCAGAAATCAAAATTTTTTAAAAACAAGACTTGCCCATCACTGCCCATCTCTCAAAAATCAAAATTTCTCAAAAACAAGACTTGCCTATCACTGCCCCTCTCTCAAAAATCAAAATTTTTCAAAAACAAGACTTGCCCATCACTGCCCATCTCTCAAAAATCAAAATTTTTCAAAAACAAGACTTGCCTATCACTGCCCATCTCTCAAAAATCAAAATTTTTCAAAAACAAGACTTGTCCATCACTGCCCATCTCTCAAAAATCAAAATTTTTCAAAAACAAGACGTGCCCATCACTGCCTATCTCTAAAAAATCAAAATTTTTCAATAACAAGACTTGCCCATCACTGCCTATCTCTAAAAAATCAAAATTTTTCAAAAGCAAGACTTGCCCATCACTGCCCATCTCTCAAAAATCAAAATTTTTTAAAAACAAGACTTGCCTATCACTGCCCATCTCTCAAAAATCAAAATTTTTCAAAAACAAGACTTGCCCATCACTGCCCATCTCTCAAAAATCAAAATTTTTTAAAAACAAGACTTGCCCATCACTGCCCATCTCTCAAAAATCAAAATTTTTCAAAAACAAGACTTGCCTATCACTGCCCATCTCTCAAAAATCAAAATTTCTCAAAAACAAGACGTGCCCATCACTGCCCATCTCTCAAAAATCAAAATTTTTTAAAAACAAGACTTGCCCATCACTGCCCATCTCTCAAAAATCAAAATTTTTTAAAAACAAGACTTGCCCATCACTGCCCATCTCTCAAAAATCAAAATTTTTCAAAAACAAGACTTGCCCATCACTGCCCATCTCTCAAAAATCAAAATTTTTCAAAAACAAGACTTGCCTATCACTGCCCATCTCTCAAAAATCAAAATTTTTCAAAAACAAGACTTGTCCATCACTGCCCATCTCTCAAAAATCAAAATTTTTCAAAAACAAGACGTGCCCATCACTGCCTATCTCTAAAAAATCAAAATTTTTCAATAACAAGACTTGCCCATCACTGCCTATCTCTAAAAAATCAAAATTTTTCAAAAGCAAGACTTGCCCATCACTGCCCATCTCTCAAAAATCAAAATTTTTCAAAAACAAGACTTGCCCATCACTGCCCATCTCTCAAAAATCCAAATTTCTTAAAAACAAGACTTGCCCATCACTGCCCATCTCTCAAAAATCAAAATTTTTCAAAAACAAGACTTGCCTATCACTGCCCATCTCTCAAAAATCAAAATTTCTCAAAAACAAGACGTGCCCATCACTGCCCATCTCTCAAAAATCAAAATTTTTTAAAAACAAGACTTGCCCATCACTGCCCATCTCTCAAAAAATCAAAATTTTTTAAAAACAAGACTTGCCCATCACTGCCCATCTCTCAAAAATCAAAATTTTTCAAAAACAAGACTTGCCCATCACTGCCCATCTCTCAAAAAATCAAAATTTTTTAAAAACAAGACTTGCCTATCACTGCCCTCTCTCAAAAATCAAAATTTTTCAAAAACAAGACTTGCCCATCACTGCCCATCTCTCAAAAATCAAAATTTTTCAAAAACAAGACTTGCCTATCACTGCCCATCTCTCAAAAATCAAAATTTTTCAAAAACAAGACTTGTCCATCACTGCCCATCTCTCAAAAATCAAAATTTTTCAAAAACAAGACGTGCCCATCACTGCCTATCTCTAAAAAATCAAAATTTTTCAATAACAAGACTTGCCCATCACTGCCTATCTCTAAAAAATCAAAATTTTTCAAAAGCAAGACTTGCCCATCACTGCCCATCTCTCAAAAATCAAAATTTTTCAAAAACAAGACTTGTCCATCACTGCCCATCTCTCAAAAATCAAAATTTTTCAAAAACAAGACTTGCCTATCACTGCCCATCTCTCAAAAATCAAAATTTTTCAAAAACAAGACTTGTCCATCACTGCCCATCTCTCAAAAATCAAAATTTTTCAAAAACAAGACGTGCCCATCACTGCCTATCTCTAAAAAATCAAAATTTTTCAATAACAAGACTTGCCCATCACTGCCTATCTCTAAAAAATCAAAATTTTTCAAAAGCAAGACTTGCCCATCACTGCCCATCTCTCAAAAATCAAAATTTTTCAAAAACAAGACTTGCCCATCACTGCCCATCTCTCAAAAATCAAAATTTTTTAAAAACAAGACTTGCCCATCACTGCCCATCTCTCAAAAATCAAAATTTTTCAAAAACAAGACTTGCCCATCACTGCCCATCTCTCAAAAATCAAAATTTCTCAAAAACAAGACGTGCCCATCACTGCCCATCTCTCAAAAATCAAAATTTTTTAAAAACAAGACTTGCCCATCACTGCCCATCTCTCAAAAATCAAAATTTTTTAAAAACAAGACTTGCCCATCACTGCCCATCTCTCAAAAATCAAAATTTTTCAAAAACAAGACTTGCCCATCACTGCCCATCTCTCAAAAATCAAAATTTTTTAAAAACAAGACTTGCCTATCACTGCCCCTCTCTCAAAAATCAAAATTTTTCAAAAACAAGACTTGCCCATCACTGCCCATCTCTCAAAAATCAAAATTTTTCAAAAACAAGACTTGCCTATCACTGCCCATCTCTCAAAAATCAAAATTTTTCAAAAACAAGACTTGTCCATCACTGCCCAACTCTCAAAAATCAAAATTTTTCAAAAACAAGACGTGCCCATCACTACCTATCTCTAAAAAATCAAAATTTTTCAATAACAAGACTTGCCCATCACTGCCTATCTCTAAAAAATCAAAATTTTTCAAAAGCAAGACTTGCCCATCACTGCCCATCTCTCAAAAATCAAAATTTTTCAAAAACAAGACTTGCCCATCACTGCCCATCTCTCAAAAATCAAAATTTTTTAAAAACAAGACTTGCCCATCACTGCCCATCTCTCAAAAATCAAAATTTTTCAAAAACAAGACTTGCCTATCACTGCCCATCTCTCAAAAATCAAAATTTCTCAAAAACAAGACGTGCCCATCACTGCCCATCTCTCAAAAATCAAAATTTTTTAAAAACAAGACTTGCCCATCACTGCCCATCTCTCAAAAATCAAAATTTTTTAAAAACAAGACTTGCCCATCACTGCCCATCTCTCAAAAATCAAAATTTTTCAAAAACAAGACTTGCCTATCACTGCCCATCTCTCAAAAATCAAAATTTTTCAAAAGCAAGACTTGCCCATCACTGCCCATCTCTCAGAAATCAAAATTTTTTAAAAACAAGACTTGCCCATCACTGCCCATCTCTCAAAAATCAAAATTTCTCAAAAACAAGACTTGCCTATCACTGCCCCTCTCAAAAAATCAAAATTTTTCAAAAACAAGACTTGCCCATCACTGCCCATCTCTCAAAAATCAAAATTTTTCAAAAACAAGACTTGCCTATCACTGCCCATCTCTCAAAAATCAAAATTTTTCAAAAACAAGACTTGTCCATCACTGCCCATCTCTCAAAAATCAAAATTTTTCAAAAACAAGACGTGCCCATCACTGCCTATCTCTAAAAAATCAAAATTTTTCAATAACAAGACTTGCCCATCACTGCCTATCTCTAAAAATCAAAATTTTTCAAAAGCAAGACTTGCCCATCACTGCCCATCTCTCAAAAATCAAAATTTTTTAAAAACAAGACTTGCCTATCACTGCCCATCTCTCAAAAATCAAAATTTTTCAAAAACAAGACTTGCCCATCACTGCCCATCTCTCAAAAATCAAAATTTTTTAAAAACAAGACTTGCCCATCACTGCCCATCTCTCAAAAATCAAAATTTTTCAAAAACAAGACTTGCCTATCACTGCCCATCTCTCAAAAATCAAAATTTCTCAAAAACAAGACGTGCCCATCACTGCCCATCTCTCAAAAATCAAAATTTTTTAAAAACAAGACTTGCCCATCACTGCCCATCTCTCAAAAATCAAAATTTTTCAAAAACAAGACTTGCCTATCACTGCCCATCTCTCAAAAATCAAAATTTCTCAAAAACAAGACGTGCCCATCACTGCCCATCTCTCAAAAATCAAAATTTTTTAAAAACAAGACTTGCCCATCACTGCCCATCTCTCAAAAATCAAAATTTTTTAAAAACAAGACTTGCCCATCACTGCCCATCTCTCAAAAATCAAAATTTTTCAAAAACAAGACTTGCCCATCACTGCCCATCTCTCAAAAATCAAAATTTTTCAAAAACAAGACTTGCCTATCACTGCCCATCTCTCAAAAATCAAAATTTTTCAAAAACAAGACTTGTCCATCACTGCCCATCTCCCAAAAATCAAAATTTTTCAAAAACAAGACGTGCCCATCACTGCCTATCTCTAAAAAATCAAAATTTTTCAATAACAAGACTTGCCCATCACTGCCTATCTCTAAAAAATCAAAATTTTTCAAAAGCAAGACTTGCCCATCACTGCCCATCTCTCAAAAATCAAAATTTTTCAAAAACAAGACTTGCCCATCACTGCCCATCTCTCAAAAATCAAAATTTTTTAAAAACAAGACTTGCCCATCACTGCCCATCTCTCAAAAATCAAAATTTTTCAAAAACAAGACTTGCCTATCACTGCCCATCTCTCAAAAATCAAAATTTCTCAAAAACAAGACGTGCCCATCACTGCCCATCTCTCAAAAATCAAAATTTTTAAAAACAAGATACAAAAATCAAAATTTTTTAAAAACAAGACTTGCCCATCACTGCCCATCTCTCAAAAATCAAAATTTTTTAAAAACAAGACTTGCCCATCACTGCCCATCTCTCAAAAATCAAAATTTTTCAAAAACAAGACTTGCCCATCACTGCCCATCTCTCAAAAATCAAAATTTTTTAAAAACAAGACTTGCCTATCACTGCCCCTCTCTCAAAATCAAAATTTTTCAAAAACAAGACTTGCCCATCACTGCCCATCTCTCAAAAATCAAAATTTTTCAAAAACAAGACTTGCCTATCACTGCCCATCTCTCAAAAATCAAAATTTTTCAAAAACAAGACTTGTCCATCACTGCCCATCTCTCAAAAATCAAAATTTTTCAAAAACAAGACTTGCCTATCACTGCCCATCTCTCAAAAATCAAAATTTTTCAAAAACAAGACTTGTCCATCACTGCCCATCTCTCAAAAATCAAAATTTTTCAAAAACAAGACGTGCCCATCACTGCCTATCTCTAAAAAATCAAAATTTTTCAATAACAAGACTTGCCCATCACTGCCTATCTCTAAAAAATCAAAATTTTTCAAAAGCAAGACTTGCCCATCACTGCCCATCTCTCAAAAATCAAAATTTTTCAAAAACAAGACTTGCCCATCACTGCCCATCTCTCAAAAATCAAAATTTTTTAAAAACAAGACTTGCCCATCACTGCCCATCTCTCAAAAATCAAAATTTTTCAAAAACAAGACTTGCCTATCACTGCCCATCTCTCAAAAATCAAAATTTCTCAAAAACAAGACGTGCCCATCACTGCCCATCTCTCAAAAATCAAAATTTTTTAAAAACAAGACTTGCCCATCACTGCCCATCTCTCAAAAATCAAAATTTTTTAAAAACAAGACTTGCCCATCACTGCCCATCTCTCAAAAATCAAAATTTTTCAAAAACAAGACTTGCCCATCACTGCCCATCTCTCAAAAATCAAAATTTTTTAAAAACAAGACTTGCCTATCACTGCCCCTCTCTCAAAAATCAAAATTTTTCAAAAACAAGACTTGCCCATCACTGCCCATCTCTCAAAAATCAAAATTTTTCAAAAACAAGACTTGCCTATCACTGCCCATCTCTCAAAAATCAAAATTTTTCAAAAACAAGACTTGTCCATCACTGCCCATCTCTCAAAAATCAAAATTTTTCAAAAACAAGACGTGCCCATCACTGCCTATCTCTAAAAAATCAAAATTTTTCAATAACAAGACTTGCCCATCACTGCCTATCTCTAAAAAATCAAAATTTTTCAAAAGCAAGACTTGCCCATCACTGCCCATCTCTCAAAAATCAAAATTTTTCAAAAACAAGACTTGCCCATCACTGCCCATCTCTCAAAAATCAAAATTTTTTAAAAACAAGACTTGCCCATCACTGCCCATCTCTCAAAAATCAAAATTTTTCAAAAACAAGACTTGCCTATCACTGCCCATCTCTCAAAAATCAAAATTTCTCAAAAACAAGACGTGCCCATCACTGCCCATCTCTCAAAAATCAAAATTTTTTAAAAACAAGACTTGCCCATCACTGCCCATCTCTCAAAAATCAAAATTTTTTAAAAACAAGACTTGCCCATCACTGCCCATCTCTCAAAAATCAAAATTTTTTAAAAACAAGACTTGCCCATCACTGCCCATCTCTCAAAATCAAAATTTTTCAAAAACAAGACTTGCCCATCACTGCCCATCTCTCAAAAATCAAAATTTTTTAAAAACAAGACTTGCCCATCACTGCCCATCTCTCAAAAATCAAAATTTTTTAAAAACAAGACTTGCCCATCACTGCCCATCTCTCAAAAATCAAAATTTTTTAAAACAAGACTTGCCCATCACTGCCCATCTCTCAAAAATCAAAATTTATTAAAAACAAGACTTGCCCATCACTGCCTATCTCTAAAAAATCAAAATTTCTCAAAAACAAGACTTGCCCATCACTGCCTATCTCTAAAAAATCAAAATTTTTCAAAAACAAGACTTGTCCATCACTGCCCATCTCTCAAAAATCAAAATTTTTCAAAAACGTGCCCATCACTGCCTATCTCTAAAAAATCAAAATTTTTCAATAACAAGACTTGTCCATCACTGCCCATCTCTCAAAAATCATAAATTTTCAAAAACAAGACTTGCCCATCTCTCAAAAATCAAAATTTCTCAAAACCAAGACTTGCCCATCACTGCCCATCTCTCAAAAATCAAAATTTATCAAAAACAAGACTTGCCTATCACTGCCCCTCTCTCAAAAATCAAAATTTTTCAAAAACAAGACTTGCCTATCACTGCCCATCTCTCAAAAATCAAAATTTTTCAAAAACAAGACTTGCCTATCACTGCCCATCTCTCAAAAATCAAAATTTCTCAAAAACAAGACTTGCCCATCACTGCCCATCTCTCAAAAATCAAAATTTTTCAAAAACAAGACTTGCCTATCACTGCCCATCTCTCAAAAATCAAAATTTTTCAAAAACAAGACTTGTCCATCACTGCCCATCTCTCAAAAATCAAAATTTTTCAAAAACAAGACGTGCCCATCACTGCCTATCTCTAAAAAATCAAAATTTTTCAAAAACAAGACTTGCCCATCACTGCCTATCTCTAAAAAATCAAAATTTTTCAAAAGCAAGACTTGCCCATCACTGCCCATCTCTCAAAAAAATCAAAATTTTTCAAAAACAAGACTTGCCCATCACTGCCCATCTCTCAAAAATCAAAATTTTTCAAAAACAAGACTTGCCCATCACTGCCCATCTCTCAAAAATCAAAATTTTTCAAAAACAAGACTTGCCTATCACTGCCCATCTCTCAAAAATCAAAATTTCTCAAAAACAAGACTTGCCCATCACTGCCCATCTCTCAAAAATCAAAATTTTTTAAAAACAAGACTTGCCCATCACTGCCCATCTCTCAAAAATCAAAATTTTTTAAAAACAAGACTTGCCCATCACTGCCCATCTCTCAAAAATCAAAATTTTTCAAAAACAAGACTTGCCCATCACTGCCCATCTCTCAAAAATCAAAATTTTTCAAAAACAAGACTTGCCCATCACTGCCCATCTCTCAAAAATCAAAATTTTTTAAAACAAGACTTGCCCATCACTGCCCATCTCTCAAAAAAATCAAAATTTTTCAAAAACAAGACTTGCCCATCACTGCCCATCTCTCAAAAATCAAAATTTTTTAAAAACAAGACTTGCCCATCACTGCCCATCTCTCAAAAATCAAAATTTATTCAAAAACAAGACTTGCCCATCACTGCCCATCTCTAAAAATCAAAATTTCTCAAAAACAAGACTTGCCCATCACTGCCCATCTCTAAAAAAATCA
This sequence comes from Drosophila varians, assembly GCA_018150405.1. NCBI lineage: Eukaryota > Metazoa > Arthropoda > Insecta > Diptera > Drosophilidae > Drosophila > Drosophila varians. The sequence goes on along the minus strand of JAECWK010000131.1, from coordinate 1,891,794 downwards.
AAATTTTTCAAAAACAAGACTTGTCCCATCACTGCCCATCTCTCAAAATCATCAAAATTTTTCAAAAACAAGACTTGCCCATCACTGCCTATCTCTCAAAAAATCAAAATTTTTCAAAAACAAGACTTGCCCATCACTGCCCATCTCTCAAAAATCAAAATTTTTCAAAAACAAGACTTGCCCATCACTGCCCATCTCTCAAAAATCAAAATTTTTCAAAAACAAGACTTGCCCATCACTGCCCATCTCTCAAAAATCAAAATTTTTCAAAAACAAGACTTGCCCATCACTGCCCATCTCTCAAAAATCAAAATTTTTCAAAAACAAGACTTGCCCATCACTGCCCATCTCTCAAAAATCAAAATTTTTCAAAAACAAGACTTGCCCATCACTGCCCATCTCTCTTAAAAAATCAAAATTTTTCAAAAACAAGACTTGCCCATCACTGCCCATCTCTCAAAAATCAAAATTTTTCAAAAACAAGACTTGCCCATCACTGCCCATCTCTCAAAAATCAAAATTTTTCAAAACAAGACTTGCCCATCACTGCCCATCTCTCAAAAATCAAAATTTTTCAAAAACAAGACTTGCCCATCACTGCCCATCTCTCAAAAATCAAAATTTTAAAATAACAAAAAAGACTTGCCCATCACTGCCCATCTCTCAAAAATCAAAATTTTTCAAAAACAAGACTTGCCCATCACTGCCCATCTCTCAAAAATCAAAATTTTTCAAAAACAAGACTTGCCCATCACTGCCCATCTCTCAAAAATCAAAATTTTTCAAAAACAAGACTTGCCCATCACTGCCCATCTCTCAAAAATCAAAATTTTTCAAAAACAAGACTTGCCCATCACTGCCCATCTCAAATCAAAAAAAAATTTTTCAAAACAAGACTTGCCCATCACTGCCCATCTCTCAAAAATCAAAATTTTTCAAAAACAAGACTTGCCCATCACTGCCCATCTCTCAAAAATCAAAATTTTTCAAAAACAAGACTTGCCCATCACTGCCCATCTCTCAAAAAAATCAAAATTTTTTCAAAAACAAGACTTGCCCATCACTGCCCATCTCTCAAAAAATCAAAATTTTTCAAAAACAAGACTTGCCCATCACTGCCCATCTCTCAAAAATCAAAATTTTTCAAAAACAAGACTTGCCCATCACTGCCCATCTCTCAAAAATCAAAATTTTTCAAAAACAAGACTTGCCTATCACTGCCCATCTCTCAAAAATCAAAATTTTTCAAAAACAAGACTTGCCCATCACTGCCCATCTCTCAAAAATCAAAATTTTTCAAAAACAAGACTTGCCCATCACTGCCCATCTCTCAAAAAATCAAAATTTTTCAAAAACAAGACTTGCCCATCACTGCCCATCTCTCAAAAATTTTAAAAAAAAAAACAAGACTTGCCCATCACTGCCCATCTCTCAAAATCAAAATTTTTCAAAAAACAAGACTTGCCCATCACTGCCCATCTCTCAAAAATCAAAATTTTTCAAAAACAAGACTTGCCCATCACTGCCCATCTCTCAAAAATCAAAATTTTTCAAAAACAAGACTTGCCCATCACTGCCCATCTCTCAAAAATCAAAATTTTTCAAAAACAAGACTTGCCCATCACTGCCCATCTCTCAAAAAATCAAAATTTTTCAAAAACAAGACTTGCCCATCACTGCCCATCTCTCAAAAATCAAAATTTTTCAAAAACAAGACTTGCCCATCACTGCCCATCTCTCAAAAATCAAAATTTTTCAAAAACAAGACTTGCCCATCACTGCCCATCTCTCAAAAAATCAAAATTTTTCAAAACAAGACTTGCCCATCACTGCCCATCTCTCAAAAATCAAAATTTTTCAAAAACAAGACTTGCCCATCACTGCCCATCTCTCAAAAATCAAAATTTTTCAAAAACAAGACTTGCCCATCACTGCCCATCTCTCAAAAATCAAAATTTTTCAAAAACAAGACTTGCCCATCACTGCCCATCTCTCAAAAAATCAAAATTCAAAATTTTCAAAAACAAGACTTGCCCATCACTGCCCATCTCTCAAAAAATCAAAATTTTTCAAAAACAAGACTTGCCCATCACTGCCCATCTCTCAAAAATCAAAATTTTTCAAAAACAAGACTTGCCCATCACTGCCCATCTCAAAAATCAAAATTTTTCAAAAACAAGACTTGCCCATCACTGCCCATCTCTCTCTCTCAAAATCAAAATTTTTCAAAAACAAGACTTGCCCATCACTGCCCATCTCTCAAAAAATCAAAATTTTTCAAAAACAAGACTTGCCCATCACTGCCCATCTCTCAAAAATCAAAATTTTTCAAAAACAAGACTTGCCCATCACTGCCCATCTCTCAAAAATCAAAATTTTTCAAAAAAAGACAAATTGCCCATCACTGCCCATCTCTCAAAAATCAAAATTTTTCAAAAACAAGACTTGCCCATCACTGCCCATCTCTCAAAAATCAAAATTTTTCAAAAACAAGACTTGCCCATCACTGCCCATCTCTCAAAAATCAAAATTTTTCAAAAACAAGACTTGCCCATCACTGCCCATCTCTCAAAAATCAAAATTTTTCAAAAACAAGACTTGCCCATCACTGCCCATCTCTCAAAAATCAAAATTTTTCAAAAACAAGACTTGCCCATCACTGCCCATCTCTCAAAAATCAAAATTTTTCAAAAACAAGACTTGCCCATCACTGCCCATCTCTCAAAAATCAAAATTTTTCAAAAACAAGACTTGCCCATCACTGCCCATCTCTCAAAATCAAAATTTTTCAAAAACAAGACTTGCCCATCACTGCCCATCTCTCAAAAAATCAAAATTTTTCAAAAACAAGACTTGCCCATCACTGCCCATCTCTCAAAAATCAAAATTTTTCAAAAACAAGACTTGCCCATCACTGCCCATCTCTCAAAAAATCAAAATTTTTCAAAAACAAGACTTGCCCATCACTGCCCATCTCTCAAAAATCAAAATTTTTCAAAAACAAGACTTGCCCATCACTGCCCATCTCTCAAAAAATCAAAATTTTTCAAAAACAAGACTTGCCCATCACTGCCCATCTCTCAAAAATCAAAATTTTTCAAAAACAAGACTTGCCCATCACTGCCCATCTCTCAAAAATCAAAATTTTTCAAAAACAAGACTTGCCCATCACTGCCCATCTCTCAAAAATCAAAATTTTTTAAAAACAAGACTTGCCCATCACTGCCCATCTCTCAAAAATCAAAATTTTTTAAAAAAAAACAAGACTTGCCCATCACTGCCCATCTCTCAAAAAATCAAAATTTTTAAAAACAAGACTTGCCCATCACTGCCCATCTCTCAAAAATCAAAATTTTTTCAAAACAAGACTTGCCCATCACTGCCCATCTCTCAAAAATCAAAATTTTTCAAAACAAGACTTGCCCATCACTGCCCATCTCTCAAAAATCAAAATTTTTCAAAAACAAGACTTGCCCATCACTGCCCATCTCTCAAAAAAATCAAAATTTTTCAAAAACAAGACTTGCCCATCACTGCCTATCTCTCAAAAAATCAAAATTTTTCAAAAACAAGACTTGCCCATCACTGCCCATCTCTCAAAAAATCAAAATTTTTCAAAAACAAGACTTGCCCATCACTGCCCATCTCTCAAAAATCAAAATTTCTCAAAAACAAGACTTGCCCATCACTGCCCATCTCTCAAAAATCAAAATTTCACTGCATCAAAATCAAAATTTTTCAAAAACAAGACTTGCCTATCACTGCCCCTCTCTCAAAAATCAAAATTTTTCAAAAACAAGACTTGCCTATCACTGCCCATCTCTCAAAAATCAAAATTTTTCAAAAACAAGACTTGCCTATCACTGCCCATCTCTCAAAAATCAAAATTTCTCAAAAACAAGACTTGCCCATCACTGCCCATCTCTCAAAAATCAAAATTTTTCAAAAACAAGACTTGCCCATCACTGCCTATCTCTAAAAAATCAAAATTTTTCAAAAGCAAGACTTGCCCATCACTGCCCATCTCTCAAAAATCAAAATTTTTCAAAAACAAGACTTGCCCATCACTGCCCATCTCTCAAAAATCAAAATTTCTCAAAAACAAGACTTGCCTATCACTGCCCCTCTCTCAAAAATCAAAATTTTTCAAAAACAAGACTTGTCCATCACTGCCCATCTCTCAAAAATCAAAATTTTTCAAAAACAAGACGTGCCTATCACTGCCTATCTCTAAAAAATCAAAATTTTTCAATAACAAGACTTGCCCATCACTGCCTATCTCTAAAAAATCAAAATTTTTCAAAAGCAAGACTTGCCCATCACTGCCCATCTCTCAAAAATCAAAATTTATTAAAAACAAGACTTGCCCATCACTGCCAATCTCTCAAAAATCAAAATTTCTCAAAAACAAGACTTGCCCATCACTGCCTATCTCTAAAAAATCAAAATTTTTCAAAAGCAAGACTTGCCCATCACTGCCCATCTCTCAAAAATCAAAATTTTTCAAAAACAAGACTTGCCCATCACTGCCCATCTCTCAAAAATCAAAATTTTTTAAAAACAAGACTTGCCCATCACTGCCCATCTCTCAAAAATCAAAATTTTTCAAAAACAAGACTTGCCTATCACTGCCCATCTCTCAAAAATCAAAATTTCTCAAAAACAAGACTTGCCCATCACTGCCCATCTCTCAAAAATCAAAATTTTTTAAAAACAAGACTTGCCCATCACTGCCCATCTCTCAAAAATCAAAATTTATTAAAAACAAGACTTGCCCATCACTGCCTATCTCTAAAAAATCAAAATTTCTCAAAAACAAGACTTGCCCATCACTGCCTATCTCTAAAAAATCAAAATTTTTCAAAAACAAGACTTGTCCATCACTGCCCATCTCTCAAAAATCAAAATTTTCCAAAAACAATACGTGCCCATCACTGCCTATCTCTAAAAAATCAAAATTTTTCAATAACAAGACTTGTCTATCACTGCCCATCTCTCAAAAATCATAATTTTTCAAAAACAAGTTTTGCCCATCTCTCAAAAATCAAAATTTCTCAAAACCAAGACTTGCCCATCACTGCCCATCTCTCAAAAATCAAAATTTCTCAAAAACAAGACTTGCCTATCACTGCCCCTCTCTCAAAAATCAAAATTTTTCAAAAACAAGACTTGCCCATCACTGCCCATCTCTCAAAAATCAAAATTTTTCAAAAACAAGACTTGCCTATCACTGCCCATCTCTCAAAAATCAAAATTTTTCAAAAACAAGACTTGTCCATCACTGCCCATCTCTCAAAAATCAAAATTTTTCAAAAACAAGACGTGCCCATTACTGCCTATCTCTAAAAAATCAAAATTTTTCAAAAGCAAGACTTGCCCATCACTGCCCATCTCTCAAAAATCAAAATTTATTAAAAACAAGACTTGCCCATCACTGCCAATCTCTCAAAAATCAAAATTTCTCAAAAACAAGACTTGCCTATCACTGCCCCTCTCTCAAAAATCAAAATTTCTCAAAAACAAGACTTGCCTATCACTGCCCCTCTCTCAAAAATCAAAATTTTTCAAAACAAGACTTGCCCATCACTCCCCATCTCTCAAAAATCAAAATTTATCAAAAACAAGACTTGCCTATCACTGCCCATCTCTCAAAAATCAAAATTTCTCAAAAACAAGACTTGCCCATCACTGCCCATCTCTCAAAAATCAAAATTTTTTCAAAAACAAGACTTGCCCATCACTGCCTATCTCTAAAAAATCAAAATTTTTCAAAAGCAAGACTTGCCCATCACTGCCCATCTCTCAAAAATCAAAAATTTTCAAAAACAAGACTTGCCCATCACTGCCCATCTCTCAAAAATCAAAATTTTTCAAAAACAAGACTTGCCCATCACTGCCCATCTCTCAAAAATCAAAATTTTTCAAAAACAAGACTTGCCTATCACTGCCCATCTCTCAAAAATCAAAATTTCTCAAAAACAAGACTTGCCCATCACTGCCCATCTCTCAAAAATCAAAATTTTTTAAAAACAAGACTTGCCCATCACTGCCCATCTCTCAAAAATCAAAATTTATTAAAAACAAGACTTGCCCATCACTGCCTATCTCTAAAAAATCAAAATTTCTCAAAAACAAGACTTGCCCATCACTGCCTATCTCTAAAAAATCAAAATTTTTCAAAAACAAGACTTGTCCATCACTGCCCATCTCTCAAAAATCAAAATTTTTCAAAAACAAGACGTTCCCATCACTGCCTATCTCTAAAAAATCAAAATTTTTCAATAACAAGACTTGTTCATCACTGCCCATCTCTCAAAAATCATAATTTTTCAAAAACAAGACTTGCCCATCTCTCAAAAATCAAAATTTCTCAAAACCAAGACTTTCCCATCACTGCCCATCTCTCAAAAATCAAAATTTTTCAAAAACAAGACTTGCCCATCACTGCCCATCTCTCAAAAATCAAAATTTATCAAAAACAAGACTTGCCCATCACTGCCCATCTCTCAAAAATCAAAATTTCTCAAAAACAAGACTTGCCCATCACTGCCCATCTCTCAAAAATCAAAATTTCTCAAAAACAAGACTTGCCTATCACTGCCCATCTCTCAAAAATCAAAATTTCTCAAAAACAAGACTTGCCCATCACTGTCCATCTCTCAAAAATCAAAATTTTTCAAAAACAAGACTTGCCCATCACTGCCTATCTCTAAAAAATCAAAATTTTTCAAAAGCAAGACTTGCCCATCACTGCCCATCTTTCAAAAATCAAAATTTTTCAAAAACAAGACTTGCCCATCACTGCCCATCTCTCAAAAATCAAAATTTTTTAAAAACAAGACTTGCCCATCACTGCCCATCTCTCAAAAATCAAAATTTTTCAAAAACAAGACTTGCCCATCACTCCCCATCTCTCAAAAATCAAAATTTCTCAAAAACAAGACTTGCCTATCACTGCCCATCTCTCAAAAATCAAAATTTTTCAAAAACAAGACTTGTCCATCACTGCCCATCTCTCAAAAATCAAAATTTTTCAAAAACAAGACGTGCCCATCACTGCCTATCTCTAAAAAATCAAAATTTTTCAATAACAAGACTTGCCCATCACTGCCTATCTCTCAAAAATCAAAATTTTTCAAAAGCAAGACTTGCCCATCACTGCCCATCTCTCAAAAATCAAAATTTATTAAAAACAAGACTTGCCCATCACTGCCAATCTCTCAAAATCAAAATTTCTCAAAAACAAGACTTGCCTATCACTGCCCCTCTCTCAAAAATCAAAATTTTTCAAAAACAAGACTTGCCCATCACTCCCCATCTCTCAAAAATCAAAATTTATCAAAAACAAGACTTGCCTATCACTGCCCATCTCTCAAAAATCAAAATTTCTCAAAAACAAGACTTGCCCATCACTGCCCATCTCTCAAAAATCAAAATTTTTCAAAAACAAGACTTGCCCATCACTGCCTATCTCTAAAAAATCAAAATTTTTCAAAAGCAAGACTTGCCCATCACTGCCCATCTCTCAAAAATCAAAATTTTTCAAAAACAAGACTTGCCCATCACTGCCCATCTCTCAAAAATCAAAATTTTTTAAAAACAAGACTTGCCCATCACTGCCCATCTCTCAAAATCAAAATTTTTCAAAAACAAGACTTGCCTATCACTGCCCATCTCTCAAAAATCAAAATTTCTCAAAACCAAGACTTGCCCATCACTGTCCATCTCTCAAAAATCAAAATTTTTCAAAAACAAGACTTGCCCATCACTGCCTATCTCTAAAAATTATAAATTTTTCAAAAACAAGACTTGTCCATCACTGCCCATCTCTCAAAAATCAAAATTTTTCAAAAACAAGACGTGCCCATCACTGCCTATCTCTAAAAATCAAAATTTTTCAATAACAAGACTTGTCCATCACTGCCCATCTCTCAAAAATCATAATTTTTCAAAAACAAGACTTGCCCATCTCTCAAAATCAAAATTTCTCAAAACCAAGACTTGCCCATCACTGCCCATCTCTCAAAAATCAAAATTTTTCAAAAACAAGACTTGCCCATCACTGCCCATCTCTCAAAAATCAAAATTTATCAAAAACAAGACTTGCCCATCACTGCCCATCTCTCAAAAATCAAAATTTTTCAAAAACAAGACTTGCCCATCACTGCCCATCTCTCAAAAATCAAAATTTTTCAAAAACAAGACTTGCCCATCACTGCCCATCTCTAAAAAATCAAAATTTATTAAAAACAAGACTTGCCCATCACTGCCCATCTCTCAAAAATCAAAATTTCTCAAAAACAAGACTTGCCCATCACTGCCCATCTCTCAAAAATCAAAATTTCTCAAAAACAAGACTTGCCTATCACTGCCCCTCCCTCAAAAATCAAAATTTTTCAAAAACAAGACTTGCCCATCACTCCCCATCTCTCAAAAATCAAAATTTATCAAAAACAAGACTTGCCTATCACTGCCCATCTCTCAAAAATCAAAATTTCTCAAAAACAAGACTTGCCCATCACTGTCCATCTCTCAAAAATCAAAATTTTTCAAAAACAAGACTTGCCCATCACTGCCTATCTCTAAAAAATCAAAATTTTTCAAAAGCAAGACTTGTCCATCACTGCCCATCTCTCAAAAATCAAAATTTTTCAAAAACAAGACGTGCCCATCACTGCCTATCTCTAAAAAATCAAAATTTTTCAATAACAAGACTTGTCCATCACTGCCCATCTCTCAAAAATCATAATTTTTCAAAAACAAGACTTGCCCATCTCTCAAAAATCAAAATTTCTCAAAACCAAGACTTGCCCATCACTGCCCATCTCTCAAAAATCAAAATTTTTCAAAAGCAAGACTTGCCCATCACTGCCCATCTCTCAAAAATCAAAATTTTTCAAAAACAAGACTCGCCCATCACTGCCCATCTCTCAAAAATCAAAATTTATCAAAAACAAGACTTGCCTATCACTGCCCATCTCTCAAAAATCAAAATTTCTCAAAAACAAGACTTGCCCATCACTGTCCATCTCTCAAAAATCAAAATTTTTCAAAAACAAGACTTGCCCATCACTGCCTATCTCTAAAAAATCAAAATTTTTCAAAAGCAAGACTTGTCCATCACTGCCCATCTCTCAAAAATCAAAATTTTTCAAAAACAAGACGTGCCCATCACTGCCCATCTCTCAAAAATCAAAATTTCTCAAAAACAAGACTTGCCCATCACTGTCCATCTCTCAAAAATCAAAATTTTTCAAAACAAGACTTGCCCATCACTGCCTATCTCTAAAAAATCAAAATTTTTCAAAAGCAAGACTTGTCCATCACTGCCCATCTCTCAAAAATCAAAATTTTTCAAAAACAAGACGTGCCCATCACTGCCTATCTCTAAAAAATCAAAATTTTTCAATAACAAGACTTGTCCATCACTGCCCATCTCTCAAAAATCATAATTTTTCAAAAACAAGACTTGCCCATCTCTCAAAAATCAAAATTTCTCAAAACCAAGACTTGCCCATCACTGCCCATCTCTCAAAAATCAAAATTTCTCAAAAACAAGACTTGCCTATCACTGCCCCTCCCTCAAAAATCAAAATTTTTCAAAAACAAGACTTGCCCATCACTCCCCATCTCTCAAAAATCAAAATTTATCAAAAACAAGACTTGCCTATCACTGCCCATCTCTCAAAAATCAAAATTTCTCAAAAACAAGACTTGCCCATCACTGTCCATCTCTCAAAAATCAAAATTTTTCAAAAACAAGACTTGCCCATCACTGCCTATCTCTAAAAATCAAAATTTTTCAAAAGCAAGACTTGTCCATCACTGCCCATCTCTCAAAAATCAAAATTTTTCAAAAACAAGACGTGCCCATCACTGCCCATCTCTCAAAAATCAAAATTTCTCAAAAACAAGACTTGCCCATCACTGTCCATCTCTCAAAAATCAAAATTTTTCAAAAACAAGACTTGCCCATCACTGCCTATCTCTCAAAAAATCAAAATTTTTCAAAAGCAAGACTTGCCCATCACTGCCCATCTCTCAAAAATCAAAATTTTTTAAAAACAAGACTTGCCCATCACTGCCCATCTCTCAAAAAATCAAAATTTTTCAAAAACAAGACTTGCCTATCACTGCCCATCTCTCAAAAATCAAAATTTCTCAAAAACAAGACTTGCCCATCACTGCCCATCTCTCAAAAATCAAAATTTTTTAAAAACAAGACTTGCCCATCACTGCCCATCTCTCAAAAATCAAAATTTATTAAAAACAAGACTTGCCCATCACTGCCTATCTCTAAAAAATCAAAATTTCTCAAAAACAAGACTTGCCCATCACTGCCTATCTCTAAAAAATCAAAATTTTTCAAAAACAAGACTTGTCCATCACTGCCCATCTCTCAAAAATCAAAATTTTTCAAAAACAAGACGTTCCCATCACTGCCTATCTCTCAAAAATCAAAATTTTTCAAAAACAAGACTTGCCCATCACTGCCCATCTCTCAAAAATCAAAATTTATCAAAAACAAGACTTGCCCATCACTGCCCATCTCTCAAAAATCAAAATTTTTCAAAAACAAGACTTGCCCATCACTGCCCATCTCTCAAAAATCAAAATTTTTCAAAAACAAGACTCGCCCATCACTGCCCATCTCTAAAAAATCAAAATTTATTAAAAACAAGACTTGCCCATCACTGCCCATCTCTCAAAAATCAAAATTTCTCAAAAACAAGACTTGCCCATCACTGCCCATCTCTCAAAAATCAAAATTTCTCAAAAACAAGACTTGCCTATCACTGCCCCTCTCTCAAAAATCAAAATTTTTCAAAAACAAGACTTGCCCATCACTCCCCATCTCTCAAAAATCAAAATTTATCAAAAACAAGACTTGCCTATCACTGCCCATCTCTCAAAAATCAAAATTTCTCAAAAACCAGACTCTCCCATCACTGTCCATCTCTCAAAAATCAAAATTTTTCAAAAACAAGACTTGCCCATCACTACCTATCTCTAAAAAATCAAAATTTTTCAAAAGCAAGACTTGCCCATCTTTCAAAAATCAAAATTTTTCAAAAACAAGACTTGCCCATCACTGCCCATCTCTCAAAAATCAAAATTTTTTAAAAACAAGACTTGCCCATCACTGCCCATCTCTCAAAAAATCAAAATTTTTCAAAAACAAGACTTGCCCATCACTCCCCATCTCTCAAAAATCAAAATTTCTCAAAAACAAGACTTGCCTATCACTGCCCATCTCTCAAAAATCAAAATTTTTCAAAAACAAGACTTGTCCATCACTGCCCATCTCTCAAAAATCAAAATTTTTCAAAAACAAGACGTGCCCATCACTGCCTATCTCTAAAAAATCAAAATTTTTCAATAACAAGACTTGCCCATCACTGCCTATCTCTAAAAAATCAAAATTTTTCAAAAGCAAGACTTGCCCATCACTGCCCATCTCTCAAAAATCAAAATTTATTAAAAACAAATCAAAATTTATTAAAAACAAGACTTGCCCATCACTGCCCATCTCTCAAAAATCAAAATTTATCAAAAACAAGACTTGCCCATCACTGCCCATCTCTCAAAAATCAAAATTTCTCAAAAACAAGACTTGCCTATCACTGCCCCTCTCTCAAAAATCAAAATTTTTCAAAAACAAGACTTGCCCATCACTCCCCATCTCTCAAAAATCAAAATTTATCAAAAACAAGACTTGCCCATCACTGCCCATCTCTCAAAAATCAAAATTTATCAAAAACAAGACTTGCCCATCACTGCCCATCTCTCAAAAATCAAAATTTTTCAAAAACAAGACTTGCCCATCACTACCTATCTCTAAAAATCAAAATTTTTCAAAAGCAAGACTTGCCCATCACTGCCCATCTTTCAAAAAATCAAAATTTTTCAAAAACAAGACTTGCCCATCACTGCCCATCTCTCAAAAATCAAAATTTTTTAAAAACAAGACTTGCCCATCACTGCCCATCTCTCAAAAATCAAAATTTTTCAAAAACAAGACTTGCCCATCACTCCCCATCTCTCAAAAATCAAAATTTCTCAAAAACAAGACTTGCCTATCACTGCCCATCTCTCAAAAATCAAAATTTTTCAAAAACAAGACTTGTCCATCACTGCCCATCTCTCAAAATCAAAATTTTTCAAAAACAAGACGTGCCCATCACTGCCTATCTCTAAAAAATCAAAATTTTTCAAAAACAAGACTTGCCCATCACTGCCTATCTCTAAAAAATCAAAATTTTTCAAAAGCAAGACTTGCCCATCACTGCCCATCTCTCAAAAATCAAAATTTATTAAAAACAAATCAAAATTTATTAAAAACAAATCAAAATTTATTAAAAACAAGACTTGCCCATCACTGCCCATCTCTCAAAAATCAAAATTTATCAAAAACAAGACTTGCCCATCACTGCCCATCTCTCAAAAATCAAAATTTCTCAAAAACAAGACTTGCCTATCACTGCCCCTCTCTCAAAAATCAAAATTTTTCAAAAACAAGACTTGCCCATCACTCCCCATCTCTCAAAAATCAAAATTTATCAAAAACAAGACTTGCCCATCACTGCCCATCTCTCAAAAATCAAAATTTATCAAAAACAAGACTTGCCCATCACTGCCCATCTCTCAAAAATCAAAATTTCTCAAAAACAAGACTTGCCCATCACTGTCCATCTCTCAAAAATCAAAATTTTTCAAAAACAAGACTTGCCCATCACTGCCTATCTCTCAAAAATCAAAATTTCTCAAAAACAAGACTTGCCCATCACTGCCCATCTCTCAAAAAATCAAAATTTCTCAAAAACAAGACTTGCCCATCACTGCCCATCTCTCAAAAAATCAAAATTTTTTAAAAACAAGACTTGCCCATCACTGCCCATCTCTCAAAAAATCAAAATTTTTTAAAAACAAGACTTGCCCATCACTGCCAATCTCTAAAAAATCAAAATTTCTCAAAAACAAGACTTGCCCATCACTGCCCATCTCTAAAAATCAAAGTTTTTCAAAAACAAGACTTGCCCATCTCCCATCAAAAATCAAAATTTTTTAAAAACAAGACTTGCCCATCACTGCCCATCTCTCAAAAATCAAAATTTCTCAAAAACAAGACTTGCCCATCACTGCCCATCTCTCAAAAATCAAAATTTTTCAAAAACAAGACTTGCCCATCACTGCCCATCTCTAAAAAATCAAAATTTATTAAAAACAAGACTTGCCCATCACTGCCCATCTCTCAAAAATCAAAATATTTTTAAAAACAAGACTTGCCCATCACTGCCAATCTCTAAAAAATCAAAATTTCCCAAAAACAAGACTTGCCCATCACTGCCCATTTCTAAAAAATCAAAATTTTTCAAAAACAAGACTTGCCCATCTCTCAAAAAATCAAAATTTTTTAAAAACAAGACTTGCCCATCACTGCCCATCTCTCAAAAATCAAAATTTCTCAAAAACAAGACTTGCCCATCACTGCCCATCTCTCAAAAATCAAAATTTTTCAAAAACAAGACTTGCCCATCACTGCCCATCTCTAAAAAATCAAAATTTATTAAAAACAAGACTTGCCCATCACTGCCCATCTCTCAAAAATCAAAATTTCTCAAAAACAAGACTTGCCTATCACTGCCCCTCTCTCAAAAATCAAAAATTTTCAAAAACAAGACTTGCCCATCACTCCCCATCTCTCAAAAATCAAAATTTATCAAAAACAAGACTTGCCTATCACTGCCCATCTCTCAAAAATCAAAATTTCTCAAAAACAAGACTTGCCCATCACTGTCCATCTCTCAAAAATCAAAATTTTTCAAAAACAAGACTTGCCCATCACTGCCCATCTCTAAAAAATCAAAATTTTTCAAAAGCAAGACTTGCCCATCACTGCCCATCTTTCAAAAATCAAAATTTTTCAAAAACAAGACGCCCATCACTGCCCATCTCTCAAAAATCAAAATTTTTTAAAAACAAGACTTGCCCATCACTGCCCATCTCTCAAAAATCAAAATTTATCAAAAACAAGACTTGCCCATCACTGCCCATCTCTCAAAAATCAAAATTTTTCAAAAACAAGACTTGCCCATCACTGCCTATCTCAAAAAAATCAAAATTTCTCAAAAACAAGACTTGCCCATCACTGCCTATCTCTAAAAAATCAAAATTTTTCAAAAACAAGACTTGTCCATCACTGCCCATCTCTCAAAAATCAAAATTTTTCAAAAACAAGACGTTCCCATCACTGCCTATCTCTCAAAAATCAAAATTTTTCAAAAACAAGACTTGCCCATCACTGCCCATCTCTCAAAAAAAATCAAAATTTATCAAAAACAAGACTTGCCCATCACTGCCCATCTCTCAAAAATCAAAATTTTTCAAAAACAAGACTTGCCCATCACTGCCCATCTCTCAAAAATCAAAATTTTTCAAAAACAAGACTTGCCCATCACTGCCCATCTCTAAAAAAATCAAAATTTATTAAAAACAAGACTTGCCCATCACTGCCCATCTCTCAAAAATCAAAATTTCTCAAAAACAAGACTTGCCCATCACTGCCCATCTCTCAAAAATCAAAATTTCTCAAAAACAAGACTTGCCTATCACTGCCCATCTCTCAAAAATCAAAATTTTTCAAAAACAAGACTTGCCCATCACTGCCCATCTCTCAAAAATCAAAATTTATCAAAACAAGACTTGCCTATCACTGCCCATCTCTCAAAAATCAAAATTTCTCAAAAACAAGACTTGCCCATCACTGCCCATCTCTCAAAAATCAAAATTTTTCAAAAACAAGACTTGCCCATCACTGCCCATCTCTAAAAAATCAAAATTTTTCAAAAACAAGACTTGCCCATCACTGCCCATCTCTCAAAAATCAAAATTTTTCAAAAACAAGACTTGCCCATCACTACCTATCTCTAAAAAATCAAAATTTATCAAAAACAAGACTTGCCCATCACTGCCCATCTCTCAAAAATCAAAATTTTTCAAAAACAAGACTTGCCCATCACTGCCCATCTCTCAAAAATCAAAATTTTTTAAAAACAAGACTTGCCCATCACTGCCCATCTCTCAAAAACAAAATTTTTCAAAAACAAGACTTGCCCATCACTGCCCATCTCTCAAAAATCAAAATTTCTCAAAAACAAGACTTGCCTATCACTGCCCATCTCTCAAAAATCAAAATTTTTCAAAAACAAGACTTGTCCATCACTGCCCATCTCTCAAAAAATCAAAATTTTTCAAAAACAAGACTTGCCCATCACTGCCTATCTCTAAAAAATCAAAATTTTTCAAAAACAAGACTTGCCCATCACTGCCTATCTCTAAAAAATCAAAATTTTTCAAAAGCAAGACTTGCCCATCACTGCCCATCTCTCAAAAATCAAAATTTCTTAAAAACAAATCAAAAATTATTAAAAACAAGACTTGCCCATCACTGCCCATCTCTCAAAAAATCAAAATTTATCAAAAACAAGACTTGCCCATCACTGCCCATCTCTCAAAAATCAAAATTTCTCAAAAACAAGACTTGCCTATCACTGCCCATCTCTCAAAAATCAAAATTTTTCAAAAACAAGACTTGCCCATCACTGCCCATCTCTCAAAAATCAAAATTTATCAAAAACAAGACTTGCCCATCACTGCCCATCTCTCAAAAATCAAAATTTATCAAAAACAAGACTTGCCCATCACTGCCCATCTCTCAAAATCAAAATTTCTCAAAAACAAGACTTGCCCATCACTGCCCATCTCTCAAAATCAAAATTTCTCAAAAACAAGACTTGCCTATCACTGCCCATCTCTCAAAAATCAAAATTTTTCAAAAACAAGACTTGCCCATCACTCCCCATCTCTCAAAAATCAAAATTTATCAAAAACAAGACTTGCCTATCACTGCCCATCTCTCAAAAATCAAAATTTCTCAAAAACAAGACTTGCCCATCACTGTCCATCTCTCAAAAAGCAAAATTTTTCAAAAACAAGACTTGCCCATCACTGCCCATCACTAAAAAATCAAAATTTTTCAAAAGCAAGACTTGCCCATCACTGCCCATCTTTCAAAAATCAAAATTTTTCAAAAACAAGACTTGCCCATCACTGCCCATCTCTCAAAAATCAAAATTTTTTCAAAAACAAGACTTGCCCATCACTGCCCATCTCTCAAAAATCAAAATTTTTCAAAAACAAGACTTGCCCATCACTGCCCATCTCTCAAAAATCAAAATTTCTTAAAAAAAAGACTTGCCCATCACTGCCCATCTCTCAAAAATCAAAATTTCTCAAAAACAAGACTTGCCCATCACTGCCCATCTCTAAAAAAATCAAAATTTTTCAAAAACAAGACTTGCCCATCACTGCCCATCTCTCAAAAATCAAAATTTTTCAAAAACAAGACGTTGCCCATCACTGCCCATCTCTCAAAAATCAAAATTTTTCAAAAACAAGACTTGCCCATCACTGCCCATCTCTCAAAAATCAAAATTTATCAAAAACAAGACTTGCCCATCACTGCCCATCTCTCAAAAATCAAAATTTCTCAAAAACAAGACTTGCCCATCACTGCCCATCTCTCAAAAATCAAAATTTTTCAAAAACAAGACTTGCCCATCACTGCCCATCTCTAAAAAAATCAAAATTTATCAAAAACAAGACTTGCCCATCACTGCCCATCTCTCAAAAATCAAAATTTCTCAAAAACAAGACTTGCCCATCACTGCCCATCTCTCAAAAATCAAAATTTTTCAAAAACAAGACTTGCCCATCACTGCCCATCTCTAAAAAATCAAAATTTATCAAAAACAAGACTTGCCCATCACTGCCCATCTCTCAAAAATCAAAATTTCTTAAAAAACAAATCAAAATTTATTAAAAACAAGACTTGCCCATCACTGCCCATCTCTCAAAAATCAAAATTTATCAAAAACAAGACTTGCCCATCACTGCCCATCTCTCAAAAATCAAAATTTCTCAAAAACAAGACTTGCCCATCACTGCCCATCTCTCAAAAATCAAAATTTTTCAAAAACAAGACTTGCCCATCACTGCCCATCTCTCAAAAATCAAAATTTATCAAAAACAAGACTTGCCCATCACTGCCCATCTCTCAAAAATCAAAATTTATCAAAAACAAGACTTGCCCATCACTGCCCATCTCTCAAAATCAAAATTTCTCAAAAACAAGACTTGCCCATCACTGCCCATCTCTCAAAAATCAAAATTTCTCAAAAACAAGACTTGCCCATCACTGCCCATCTCTCAAAAATCAAAATTTCTCAAAAACAAGACTTGCCCATCACTGCCCATCTTTCAAAAATCAAAATTTTTCAAAAACAAGACTTGCCCATCACTGCCCATCTCTCAAAAATCAAAATTTTGTAAAAACAAGACTTGCCCATCACTGCCCATCTCTCAAAAATCAAAATTTTTCAAAAACAAGACTTGCCCATCACTCCCCATCTCTCAAAAATCAAAATTTCTCAAAAACAAGACTTGCCTATCACTGCCCATCTCTCAAAAATCAAAATTTCTCAAAAACAAGACTTGCCCATCACTGCCCATCTCTCAAAAATCAAAATTTTTTAAAAACAAGACTTGCCCATCACTGCCCATCTCTCAAAAATCAAAATTTTTCAAAAACAAGACTTGCCCATCACTGCCCATCTCTAAAAAATCAAAATTTCTCAAAAACAAGACTTGCCCATCACTGCCCATCTCTAAAAAATCAAAATTTTTCAAAAACAAGACTTGCCCATCTCTCAAAAATCAAAATTTCTCAAAAACAAGACTTGCCCATCACTGCCCATCTCTCAAAAATCAAAATTTCTCAAAAACAAGACTTGCCCATCACTGCCCATCTCTCAAAAATCAAAATTTTTCAAAAACAAGACTTGCCCATCACTGCCCATCTCTAAAAAATCAAAATTTCTCAAAAACAAGACTTGCCCATCACTGCCCATCTCTCAAAAATCAAAATATTTTTAAAAAACAAGACTTGCCCATCACTGCCCATCTCTAAAAATCAAAATTTCTCAAAAACAAGACTTGCCCATCACTGCCCATCTCTAAAAAATCAAAATTTCTCAAAACAAGACTTGCCCATCTCTCAAAATCAAAATTTTTTAAAAAACAAGACTTGCCCATCACTGCCCATCTCTCAAAAATCAAAATTTCTCAAAAACAAGACTTGCCCATCACTGCCCATCTCTCAAAAATCAAAATTTCTCAAAAACAAGACTTGCCCATCACTGCCCATCTCTAAAAAATCAAAATTTATTAAAAACAAGACTTGCCCATCACTGCCCATCTCTCAAAAATCAAAATTTCTCAAAACAAGACTTGCCCATCACTGCCCATCTCTCAAAAATCAAAATTTTTCAAAAACAAGACTTGCCCATCACTGCCCATCTCTCAAAAATCAAAATTTATCAAAAACAAGACTTGCCCATCACTGCCCATCTCTCAAAAATCAAAATTTCTCAAAAACAAGACTTGCCCATCACTGTCCATCTCTCAAAAATCAAAATTTTTCAAAAACAAGACTTGCCCATCACTGCCCATCTCTAAAAATCAAAATTTTTCAAAAACAAGACTTGCCCATCACTGCCCATCTTTCAAAAATCAAAATTTTTCAAAAACAAGACTTGCCCATCACTGCCCATCTCTCAAAAATCAAAATTTTTCAAAAACAAGACTTGCCCATCACTGCCCATCTCTCAAAAATCAAAATTTTTCAAAAACAAGACTTGCCCATCACTGCCCATCTCTCAAAAATCAAAATTTCTCAAAAACAAGACTTGCCCATCACTGCCCATCTCTCAAAAATCAAAA
The DNA here is from genome assembly GCA_018150405.1 of Drosophila varians. Classification (NCBI taxonomy): domain Eukaryota; kingdom Metazoa; phylum Arthropoda; class Insecta; order Diptera; family Drosophilidae; genus Drosophila; species Drosophila varians. The sequence continues at coordinate 1,872,954 of JAECWK010000131.1, read as the reverse complement.
TTTCTCAAAAACAAGACTTGTCCATCACTGCCCATCTCTCAAAAATCAAAATTTCTCAAAAACAAGACTTGCCCATCACTGCCCATCTCTAAAAAATCAAAATTTTTCAATAACAAGACTTGCCCATCACTGCCCATCTCTAAAAAATCAAAATTTTTCAAAAACAAGACTTGCCCATCACTGCCCATCTCTCAAAAATCAAAATTTCTCAAAAACAAGACTTGCCCATCACTGCCCATCTCTAAAAAAATCAAAATTTATTAAAAACAAGACTTGCCCATCACTGCCCATCTCTCAAAAATCAAAATTTCTCAAAAACAAGACTTGCCCATCACTGCCCATCTCTCAAAAATCAAAATTTCTCAAAAACAAGACTTGCCTATCACTGCCCATCTCTCAAAAATCAAAATTTTTCAAAAACAAGACTTGCCCATCACTGCCCATCTCTCAAAAATCAAAATTTCTCAAAAACAAGACTTGCCTATCACTGCCCATCTCTCAAAAAATCAAAATTTCTCAAAAACAAGACTTGCCCATCACTGTCCATCTCTCAAAAATCAAAATTTTTCAAAACAAGACTTGCCCATCACTGCCCATCTCTAAAAAATCAAAATTTTTCAAAAGCAAGACTTGCCCATCACTGCCCATCTTTCAAAAATCAAAATTTTTCAAAAACAAGACTTGCCCATCACTGCCCATCTCTCAAAAATCAAAATTTTTCAAAAACAAGACTTGCCCATCACTGCCCATCTCTCAAAAATCAAAATTTTTCAAAAACAAGACTTGCCCATCACTGCCCATCTCTCAAAAATCAAAATTTCTCAAAAACAAGACTTGCCTATCACTGCCCATCTCTCAAAAATCAAAATTTTTCAAAAACAAGACTTGCCCATCACTGCCCATCTCTAAAAAATCAAAATTTTTCAAAAAACAAGACTTGCCCATCACTGCCCATCTCTCAAAAATCAAAATTTTTCAAAAACAAGACTTGCCCATCACTGCCCATCTCTAAAAATCAAAATTTTTCAAAAACAAGACTTGCCCATCACTGCCCATCTCTAAAAAATCAAAATTTTTCAAAAACAAGACTTGCCCATCACTGCCCATCTCTCAAAAATCAAAATTTATTAAAAACAAATCAAAATTTATTAAAAACAAGACTTGCCTATCACTGCCCATCTCTCAAAAATCAAAATTTCTCAAAAACAAGACTTGCCCATCACTGCCCATCTCTCAAAAATCAAAATTTCTCAAAAACAAGACTTGCCCATCACTGCCCCTCTCTCAAAAATCAAAATTTTTCAAAAACAAGACTTGCCCATCACTGCCCATCTCTCAAAAATCAAAATTTATCAAAAACAAGACTTGCCCATCACTGCCCATCTCTCAAAAATCAAAATTTCTCAAAAACAAGACTTGCCCATCACTGCCCATCTCTCAAAAATCAAAATTTTTCAAAAACAAGACTTGCCCATCACTGCCCATCTCTCAAAAATCAAAATTTATCAAAAACAAGACTTGCCCATCACTGCCCATCTCTCAAAAATCAAAATTTCTCAAAAACAAGACTTGCCCATCACTGTCCATCTCTCAAAAATCAAAATTTTTCAAAAACAAGACTTGCCCATCACTGCCCATCTCTCAAAAATCAAAATTTCTCAAAAACAAGACTTGCCCATCACTGCCCATCTTTCAAAAATCAAAATTTTTCAAAAACAAGATTTGCCCATCACTCCCCATCTCTCAAAAATCAAAATTTCTCAAAAACAAGACTTGCCTATCACTGCCCATCTCTCAAAAATCAAAATTTCTCAAAAACAAGACTTGCCCATCACTGCCCATCTCTCAAAAATCAAAATTTCTCAAAAACAAGACTTGCCCATCACTGCCCATCTCTCAAAAATCAAAATTTCTCAAAAACAAGACTTGCCCATCACTGCCCATCTCTCAAAAATCAAAATTTTGTAAAAAACAAGACTTGCCCATCACTGCCCATCTCTCAAAATCAAAATTTCTCAAAAACAAGACTTGCCCATCACTGCCCATCTCTCAAAAATCAAAATTTCTCAAAAACAAGACTTGCCCATCACTGCCCATCTCTCAAAAATCAAAATTTTGTAAAAACAAGACTTGCCCATCACTGCCCATCTCTCAAAAATCAAAATTTCTCAAAACAAGACTTGCCCATCACTGCCCATCTCTCAAAAATCAAAATTTCTCAAAAACAAGACTTGCCCATCACTGCCCATCTCTCAAAAATCAAAATTTCTCAAAAACAAGACTTGCCCATCACTGCCCATCTCTCAAAAAATCAAAATTTCTCAAAAACAAGACTTGTCCATCACTGCCCATCTCTAAAAAATCAAAATTTCTCAAAAACAAGACTTGCCCATCACTGCCCATCTCTAAAAAATCAAAATTTTTCAAAAACAAGACTTGCCCATCACTGCCCATCTCTCAAAAATCAAAATTTCTTAAAAACAAGACTTGCCCATCACTGCCCATCTCTAAAAATCAAAATTTCTTAAAAACAAGACTTGCCCATCACTGCCCATCTCTCAAAAATCAAAATTTCAAAGATCACAAAAACAAATCAAAAAAGACTTGCCCATCACTGCCCATCTCTCAAAAATCAAAATTTCTCAAAAACAAGACTTGCCTATCACTGCCCATCTCTCAAAAATCAAAATTTCTCAAAAACAAGACTTGCCCATCACTGCCCCATCTCTCAAAAATCAAAATTTTTCAAAAACAAGACTTGCCCATCACTGCCCATCTCTCAAAAATCAAAATTTCTCAAAAACAAGACTTGCCCATCACTGTCCATCTCTCAAAAATCAAAATTTCTCAAAAACAAGACTTGCCCATCACTGCCCATCTCTAAAAAATCAAAATTTTTCAAAAGCAAGACTTGCCCATCACTGCCCATCTTTCAAAAATCAAAATTTCTCAAAAACAAGACTTGCCCATCACTGCCCATCTCTCAAAAATCAAAATTTTTCAAAAACAAGACTTGCCCATCACTGCCCATCTCTCAAAAATCAAAATTTTTCAAAAACAAGACTTGCCCATCACTGCCCATCTCTCAAAATCAAAATTTCTCAAAAACAAGACTTGCCTATCACTGCCCATCTCTCAAAAATCAAAATTTTTCAAAAACAAGACTTGCCCATCACTGCCTATCTCTAAAAAATCAAAATTTCTCAAAAACAAGACTTGCCCATCACTGCCCATCTCTCAAAAATCAAAATTTCTCAAAAACAAGACTTGCCCATCACTGCCCATCTCTAAAAAAATCAAAATTTCTCAAAAACAAGACTTGCCCATCACTGCCCATCTCTCAAAAATCAAAATTTTTCAAAAGCAAGACTTGCCCATCACTGCCCATCTCTCAAAAATCAAAATTTCTTAAAAACAAATCAAAATTTATTAAAAAAAACAAGACTTGCCCATCACTGCCCATCTCTCAAAAATCAAAATTTCTCAAAAACAAGACTTGCCCATCACTGCCCATCTCTCAAAAATCAAAATTTCTCAAAAACAAGACTTGCCCATCACTGCCCATCTCTCAAAAATCAAAATTTCTCAAAAACAAGACTTGCCCATCACTGCCCATCTCTCAAAAATCAAAATTTATCAAAAACAAGACTTGCCCATCACTGCCCATCTCTCAAAAATCAAAATTTATCAAAAACAAGACTTGCCCATCACTGCCCATCTCTCAAAAAATCCAAATTTTTCAAAAACAAGACTTGCCCATCACTGCCCATCTCTCAAAAATCAAAATTTATCAAAAACAAGACTTGCCTATCACTGCCCATCTCTCAAAAATCAAAATTTCTCAAAAACAAGACTTGCCCATCACTGTCCATCTCTCAAAAATCAAAATTTCTCAAAAACAAGACTTGCCCATCACTGCCCATCTCTCAAAAATCAAAATTTCTCAAAAACAATACTTGCCCATCACTGCCCATCTTTCAAAAATCAAAATTTCTTAAAAACAAGACTTGCCCATCACTGCCCATCTCTCAAAAATCAAAATTTCTCAAAAACAAGACTTGCCCATCACTGCCCATCTCTCAAAAATCAAAATTTCTCAAAAACAAGACTTGCCCATCACTGCCCATCTCTCAAAAATCAAAATTTCTCAAAAACAAGACTTGCCCATCACTGCCCATCTCTCAAAAATCAAAATTTTTAAAAACAAGACTTGCCCATCACTGCCCATCTCTCAAAAATCAAAATTTCTCAAAAACAAGACTTGCCCATCACTGCCCATCTCTCAAAAATCAAAATTTCTCAAAAACAAGACTTGCCCATCACTGCCCATCTCTCAAAAATCAAAATTTCTCAAAAACAAGACTTGCCCATCACTGCCCATCTCTCAAAAATCAAAATTTTTCAAAAACAAGACTTGCCCATCACTGCCCATCTCTCAAAAATCAAAATTTTTCAAAAACAAGACTTGCCCATCACTGCCCATCTCTTAAAAATCAAAATTTCTCAAAAACAAGACTTGCCCATCACTGCCCATCTCTAAAAAATCAAAATTTTTCAAAAACAAGACTTGCCCATCACTGCCCATCTCTCAAAAATCAAAATTTCTCAAAAACAAGACTTGCCCATCACTGCCCATCTCTCAAAAATCAAAATTTCTCAAAAACAAGACTTGCCCATCACTGCCCATCTCTCAAAAATCAAAATTTCTCAAAAACAAGACTTGCCCATCACTGCCCATCTCTCAAAAATCAAAATTTTTCAAAAACAAGACTTGCCCATCACTGCCCATCTCTCAAAAATCAAAATTTCTCAAAAACAAGACTTGCCCATCACTGCCCATCTCTCAAAAATCAAAATTTCTCAAAAACAAGACTTGCCTATCACTGCCCATCTCTCAAAAATCAAAATTTCTCAAAAACAAGACTTGCCCATCACTGCCCATCTCTCAAAAATCAAAATTTCTCAAAAACAAGACTTGCCCATCACTGCCCATCTCTCAAAAATCAAAATTTCTCAAAAACAAGACTTGCCCATCACTGTCCATCTCTCAAAAATCAAAATTTCTCAAAAACAAGACTTGCCCATCACTGCCCATCTCTAAAAAATCAAAATTTCTCAAAAACAAGACTTGCCCATCACTGCCCATCTTTCAAAAATCAAAATTTCTCAAAAACAAGACTTGCCCATCACTGCCCATCTCTCAAAATCAAAATTTCTCAAAAACAAGACTTGCCCATCACTGCCCATCTCTCAAAAATCAAAATTTCTCAAAAACAAGACTTGCCCATCACTGCCCATCTCTCAAAAATCAAAATTTCTCAAAAACAAGACTTGCCCATCACTGCCCATCTCTCAAAAATCAAAATTTCTCAAAAACAAGACTTGTCCATCACTGCCCATCTCTCAAAAATCAAAATTTCTCAAAAACAAGACTTGCCCATCACTGCCCATCTCTCAAAAATCAAAATTTCTCAAAAACAAGACTTGCCCATCACTGCCCATCTCTCAAAAATCAAAATTTCTCAAAAACAAGACTTGCCCATCACTGCCCATCTCTCAAAAATCAAAATTTCTCAAAACTTGCCCATCAATCCAACAAATCAAAATTTCTCAAAAACAAGACTTGCCCATCACTGCCCATCTCTCAAAAATCAAAATTTCTCAAAAACAAGACTTGCCCATCACTGCCCATCTCTCAAAAATCAAAATTTCTCAAAAACAAGACTTGCCCATCACTGCCCATCTCTCAAAATCAAAATTTCTCAAAAACAAGACTTGCCCATCACTGCCCATCTCTCAAAAATCAAAATTTCTCAAAACAAGACTTGCCCATCACTGCCCATCTCTCAAAAATCAAAATTTCTCAAAACAAGACTTGCCCATCACTGTCCATCTCTCAAAAATCAAAATTTCTCAAAAACAAGACTTGCCCATCACTGCCCATCTCTCAAAAAATCAAAATTTCTCAAAAGCAAGACTTGCCCATCACTGCCCATCTCTCAAAAATCAAAATTTCTCAAAAACAAGACTTGCCCATCACTGCCCATCTCTCAAAAATCAAAATTTCTCAAAAACAAGACTTGCCCATCACTGCCCATCTCTCAAAAATCAAAATTTTTCAAAAACAAGACTTGCCCATCACTGCCCATCTCTCAAAAATCAAAATTTCTCAAAAACAAGACTTGCCCATCACTGCCCATCTCTCAAAAATCAAAATTTCTCAAAAACAAGACTTGCCCATCACTGCCCATCTCTCAAAAATCAAAATTTCTCAAAAACAAGACTTGCCCATCACTGCCCATCTCTCAAAAATCAAAATTTTTTAAAAACAAGACTTGCCCATCACTGCCCATCTCTCAAAAATCAAAATTTCTCAAAAACAAGACTTGCCCATCACTGCCTATCTCTAAAAAATCAAAATTTCTCAAAAACAAGACTTGCCCATCACTGCCCATCTCTCAAAAATCAAAATTTTTTAAAAACAAGACTTGCCCATCACTGCCCATCTCTCAAAAATCAAAATTTCTCAAAAACAAGACTTGCCCATCACTGCCCATCTCTCAAAAATCAAAATTTCTCAAAAAAAAGACTTGCCCATCACTGCCCATCTCTCAAAAATCAAAATTTCTCAAAAACAAGACTTGCCCATCACTGCCCATCTCTCAAAAATCAAAATTTCTCAAAAACAAGACTTGCCCATCACTGCCCATCTCTCAAAAATCAAAATTTCTCAAAAACAAGACTTGCCCATCACTGCCCATCTCTCAAAAATCAAAATTTCTCAAAAACAAGACTTGCCCATCACTGCCCATCTCTCAAAAATCAAAATTTCTCAAAAACAAGACTTGCCCATCACTGCCCATCTCTCAAAAATCAAAATTTCTCAAAAACAAGACTTGCCCATCACTGCCCATCTCTCAAAAATCAAAATTTTTCAAAAACAAGACTTGCCCATCACTGCCCATCTCTCAAAAATCAAAATTTTTCAAAAACAAGACTTGCCCATCACTGCCCATCTCTCAAAAATCAAAATTTCTCAAAAACAATACTTGCCCATCACTGCCCATCTCTCAAAAATCAAAATTTTTTAAAAACAAGACTTGCCCATCACTGCCCATCTCTCAAAAATCAAAATTTCTCAAAAACAAGACTTGCCCATCACTGCCCATCTCTCAAAAATCAAAATTTCTCAAAAACAAGACTTGCCCATCACTGCCCATCTCTCAAAAATCAAAATTTTTCAAAAACAAGACTTGCCCATCACTGCCCATCTCTCAAAAATCAAAATTTCTCAAAAACAAGACTTGCCCATCACTGCCTATCTCTCAAAAATCAAAATTTCTCAAAAACAAGACTTGCCCATCACTGCCCATCTCTCAAAAATCAAAATTTCTCAAAAACAAGACTTGCCCATCACTGCCCATCTCTCAAAAATCAAAATTTCTCAAAACAAGACTTGCCCATCACTGCCCATCTCTCAAAAATCAAAATTTCTCAAAAACAATACTTGCCCATCACTGCCCATCTCTCAAAAATCAAAATTTCTCAAAAACAAGACTTGCCCATCTCTCAAAAATCAAAATTTCTCAAAAACAAGACTTGCCCATCACTGCCCATCTCTCAAAAATCAAAATTTCTCAAAAACAAGACTTGCCCATCACTGCCCATCTCTCAAAAATCAAAATTTCTCAAAAACAAGACTTGCCCATCACTGCCCATCTCTCAAAAATCAAAATTTTTCAAAAACAAGACTTGCCCATCACTGCCCATCTCTCAAAAATCAAAATTTCTCAAAAACAAGACTTGCCCATCACTGCCCATCTCTCAAAAATCAAAATTTCTCAAAAACAAGACTTGCCCATCACTGCCCATCTCTCAAAAATCAAAATTTCTCAAAAACAAGACTTGCCCATCACTGCCCATCTCTCAAAAATCAAAATTTCTCAAAAACAAGACTTGCCCATCACTGCCCATCTCTCAAAAATCAAAATTTCTCAAAAACAAGACTTGCCCATCACTGCCCATCTCTGCCAAACAAAATTTCTCAAAAACAAGACTTGCCCATCACTGCCCATCTCTCAAAAATCAAAATTTCTTAAAAACAAGACTTGCCCATCACTGCCCATCTCTCAAAAATCAAAATTTCTCAAAAACAAGACTTGCCCATCACTGCCCATCTCTCAAAAATCAAAATTTCTCAAAAACAAGACTTGCCCATCACTGCCCATCTCTCAAAAATCAAAATTTCTTAAAAACAAGACTTGCCCATCACTGCCCATCTCTCAAAAATCAAAATTTCTCAAAAACAAGACTTGCCCATCACTGCCCATCTCTCAAAAATCAAAATTTCTCAAAAACAAGACTTGCCCATCACTGCCCATCTCTCAAAAATCAAAATTTCTCAAAAACAAGACTTGCCCATCACTGCCCATCTCTCAAAAAATCAAAATTTCTCAAAAACAAGACTTGCCCATCACTGCCCATCTCTCAAAAATCAAAATTTCTCAAAAACAAGACTTGCCTATCACTGCCCCTCTCTCAAAATCAAAATTTTTCAAAAACAAGACTTGCCCATTTCTGCCCATCTCTCAAAAATCAAAATTTCTTAAAAACAAGACTTGCCTATCACTGCCCATCTCTCAAAAATCAAAATTTCTCAAAAACAAGACTTGCCCATCACTGCCCATCTCTCAAAATCAAAATTTTTCAAAAACAAGACTTGCCCATCACTGCCCATCTCTAAAAAATCAAAATTTCTCAAAAACAAGACTTGCCCATCACTGCCCATCTCTCAAAATCAAAATTTTTCAAAAACAAGACTTGCCCATCACTGCCCATCTCTCAAAAATCAAAATTTCTCAAAAACAAGACTTGCCTATCACTGCCCATCTCTCAAAAATCAAAATTTCTCAAAAACAAGACTTGCCCATCACTGCCCATCTCTCAAAAAATCAAAATTTCTTAAAAACAAGACTTGCCCATCACTGCCCATCTCTAAAAATCAAAATTTCTCAAAAACAAGACTTGCCCATCACTGCCTATCTCTAAAAAAATCAAAATTTTTCAAAAACAAGACTTGCCCATCACTGCCCATCTCTCAAAAATCAAAATTTCTCAAAAACAAGACTTGCCCATCACTGCCTATCTCTAACAAATCAAAATTTCTCAATAAACAAGACTTGTCCATCACTGCCCATCTCTCAAAAAATCAAAATTTTTCAAAAACAAGACTTCCCTCCCATCTCTCAAAAATCAAAATTTCTCAAAACCAAGACTTGCCCATCACTGCCCATCTCTCAAAAATCAAAATTTTTCAAAAACAAGACTTGCCCATCACTGCCCATCTCTCAAAAATCAAAATTTATCAAAAACAAGACTTGCCCATCACTGCCCATCTCTCAAAAATCAAAATTTTTCAAAAACAAGACTTGCCCATCACTGCCCATCTCTCAAAAATAAAAATTTTTCAAAAACAAGACTTGCCCATCACTGCCCATCTCTAAAAAATCAAAATTTATTAAAAACAAGACTTGCCCATCACTGCCCATCTCTCAAAAATCAAAATTTCTCAAAAACAAGACTTGCCCATCACTGCCCATCTCTCAAAAATCAAAATTTCTCAAAAACAAGACTTGCCCATCACTGCCCCTCTCTCAAAAATCAAAATTTCTCAAAAACAAGACTTGCCCATCACTGCCCATCTCTCAAAAATCAAAATTTATCAAAAACAAGACTTGCCCATCACTGCCCATCTCTCAAAAATCAAAATTTCTCAAAAACAAGACTTGCCCATCACTGTCCATCTCTCAAATATCAAAATTTTTCAAAAACAAGACTTGCCCATCACTGCCTATCTCTAAAAATCAAAATTTTTCAAAAGCAAGACTTGCCCATCACTGCCCATCTTTCAAAAATCAAAATTTCTCAAAAACAAGACTTGCCCATCACTGCCCATCTCTCAAAAATCAAAATTTTTTAAAAACAAGACTTGCCCATCACTGCCCATCTCTCAAAAATCAAAATTTTTCAAAAACAAGACTTGCCCATCACTCCCCATCTCTCAAAATCAAAATTTCTCAAAACAAGACTTGCCTATCACTGCCCATCTCTCAAAAATCAAAATTTCTCAAAAACAAGACTTGCCCATCACTGCCCATCTCTAAAAAATCAAAATTTTTTAAAAACAAGACTTGCCCATCACTGCCCATCTCTCAAAAATCAAAATTTTTTAAAAATAAGACTTGCCCATCACTGCCAATCTCTAAAAAATCAAAATTTCTCAAAAACAAGACTTGCCCATCACTGCCTATTTCTAAAAAATCAAAATTTTTCAAAAACAAGACTTGCCCATCTCTCAAAAATCAAAATTTTTTAAAAACAAGACTTGCCCATCACTGCCCATCTCTCAAAAATCAAAATTTCTCAAAAACAAGACTTGCCCATCAGTGCCCATCTCTCAAAAAATCAAAATTTCTTAAAAAAAGACTTGCCCATCACTGCCCATCTCTCAAAAATCAAAATTTCTCAAAAACAAGACTTGCCCATCACTGCCTATCTCTAAAAAATCAAAATTTTTCAATAACAAGACTTGTCCATCACTGCCCATCTCTCAAAAATCAAAATTTTTCAAAAACAAGACTTGCCCATCTCTCTCTCAAAAATCAAAATTTCTCAAAACCAAGACTTGCCCATCACTGCCCATCTCTCAAAAATCAAAATTTTTCAAAAACAAGACTTGCCCATCACTGCCCATCTCTCAAAAATCAAAATTTATCAAAAACAAGACTTGCCCATCACTGCCCATCTCTCAAAAATCAAAATTTCTCAAAAACAAGACTTGCCCATCACTGCCCATCTCTCAAAAATCAAAATTTTTCAAAAACAAGACTTGCCCATCACTGCCCATCTCTAAAAAATCAAAATTTCTCAAAAACAAGACTTGCCCATCACTGCCCATCCCTTAAAAATCAAAATTTCTCAAAAACAAGACTTGCCCATCAGTGCCCATCCCTCAAAAATCAAAATTTATTAAAAACAAGACTTGCCCATCACTGCCCATCTCTCAAAAATCAAAATTTCTCAAAAACAAGACTTGCCCATCACTGCCCATCTCTCAAAAATCAAAATTTCTCAAAAACAAGACTTGCCCATCACTGCCCATCTCTCAAAAATCAAAATTTCTCAAAAACAAGACTTGCCCATCACTGCCCATCTCTCAAAAATCAAAATTTCTCAAAAACAAGACTTGCCCATCACTGCCCATCTCTCAAAAATCAAAATTTCTCAAAAACAAGACTTGCCTATCACTGCCCCTCTCTCAAAAATCAAAATTTCTCAAAAACAAGACTTGCCCATCACTGCCTATTTCTAAAAAATCAAAATTTTTCAAAAACAAGACTTGCCCATCTCTCAAAAATCAAAATTTTTTAAAAACAAGACTTGCCCATCACTGCCCATCTCTCAAAAATCAAAATTTCTCAAAAACAAGACTTGCCCATCAGTGCCCATCTCTCAAAAATCAAAATTTCTCAAAAACAAGACTTGCCCATCACTGCCCATCTCTCAAAAATCAAAATTTCTCAAAAACAAGACTTGCCCATCAGTGCCCATCTCTCAAAAATCAAAATTTATTAAAAACAAGACTTGCCCATCACTGCCCATCTCTCAAAAATCAAAATTTTTCAAAAACAAGACTTGCCCATCACTCCCCATCTCTCAAAAATCAAAATTTCTCAAAAACAAGACTTGCCTATCACTGCCCATCTCTCAAAAATCAAAATTTCTCAAAAACAAGACTTGCCCATCACTGCCCATCTCTCAAAAATCAAAATTTCTTAAAAACAAGACTTGCCCATCACTGCCCATCTCTCAAAAATCAAAATTTTTCAAAAACAAGACTTGCCCATCACTGCCAATCTCTAAAAAATCAAAATTTCTCAAAAACAAGACTTGCCCATCACTGCCTATTTCTAAAAAATCAAAACTTTTCAAAAACAAGACTTGCCCATCTCTCAAAAATCAAAATTTTTTAAAAACAAGACTTGCCCATCACTGCCCATCTCTCAAAAATTAAAATTTCTCAAAAACAAGACTTGCCCATCAGTGCCCATCTCTCAAAAATCAAAATTTATTAAAAAAAAGACTTGCCCATCACTGCCCATCTCTCAAAAATCAAAATTTCTCAAAAACAAGACTTGCCCATCACTGCCCATCTCTCAAAAATCAAAATTTCTCAAAAACAAGACTTGCCCATCACTGCCCATCTCTCAAAAATCAAAATTTCTCAAAAACAACACTTGCCCATCACTGCCCATTTCTCAAAAATCAAAATTTCTCAAAAACAAGACTTGCCCATCAGTGCCCATCTCTCAAAATCAAAATTTATCAAAAACAAAACTTGCCTATCACTGCCCATCTCTCAAAAATCAAAATTTCTCAAAAACAAGACTTGCCCATCACTGCCCATCTCTCAAAAATTAAAATTTCTCAAAAACAAGACTTGCCCATCAGTGCCCATCTCTCAAAAATCAAAATTTATTAAAAAAAAGACTTGCCCATCACTGCCCATCTCTCAAAAATCAAAATTTCTCAAAAACAAGACTTGCCCATCACTGCCCATCTCTCAAAAAATCAAAATTTCTCAAAAACAAGACTTGCCCATCACTGCCCATCTCTCAAAAATCAAAATTTCTCAAAAACAACACTTGCCCATCACTGCCCATTTCTCAAAAATCAAAATTTCTCAAAAACAACACTTGCCCATCAGTGCCCATCTCTCAAAAATCAAAATTTATCAAAAACAAAACTTGCCTATCACTGCCCATCTCTCAAAAATCAAAATTTCTCAAAAACAAGACTTGCCCATCACTGCCCATCTCTCAAAAATCAAAATTTTTCAAAAACAACACTTGCCCATCACTGCCTATCTCTCAAAAATCAAAATTTTTCAAAAACAAGACTTGCCCATCACTGCCCATCTCTCAAAAATCAAAATTTTTTAAAAACAAGACTTGCCCATCACTGCCCATCTCTCAAAAATCAAAATTTCTCAAAATCAAGACTTGCCCATCACTGCCCATCTTTCAAAAATCAAAATTTTTTAAAAACAAGACTTGCCCATCACTGCCCATCTCTCAAAAATCAAAATTTTTTAAAAACAAGACTTGCCCATCACTGCCCATCTCTCAAAAATCAAAATTTATTAAAAACAAGACTTGCCCATCACTGCCTATCTCTAAAAAATCAAAATTTCTTAAAAACAAGACTTGCCAATCACTGCCTATCTCTAAAAAATCAAAATTTTTCAAAAACAAGACTTGTCCATCACTGCCCATCTCTCAAAAATCAAAATTTCTCAAAAACAAGACGTGCCCATCACTGCCTATCTCTAAAAAATCAAAATTTTTCAATAACAAGACTTGTCCATCACTGCCCATCTCTCAAAAATCATAATTTTTCAAAAACAAGACTTGCCCATCTCTCAAAAAATCAAAATTTCTCAAAACCAAGACTTGCCCATCACTGCCCATCTCTCAAAAATCAAAATTTTTCAAAAACAAGACTTGCCCATCACTGCCCATCTCTCAAAAAATCAAAATTTATCAAAAACAAGACTTGCCCATCACTGCCCATCTCTCAAAAATCAAAATTTTTCAAAAACAAGACTTGCCCATCACTGCCCATCTCTCAAAAATCAAAATTTTTCAAAAACAAGACTTGCCCATCACTGCCCATCTCTCAAAAAATCAAAATTTATCAAAAACAAGACTTGCCTTTCACTGCCCATCTCTGCCCATTTCTCAAAAACAAGACTTGCCCATCACTGCCCATCTCTCAAAAATCAAAATTTATTAAAAACAAGACTTGCCCATCACTGCCTATTTCTAAAAAATCAAAATTTTTCAAAAACAAGACTTGCCCATCTCTCAAAAATCAAAATTTTTTAAAAACAAGACTTGCCCATCACTGCCCATCTCTCAAAATCAAAATTTCTCAAAAACAAGACTTGCCCATCAGTGCCCATCTCTCAAAAATCAAAATTTATTAAAAACAAGACTTGCCCATCACTGCCCATCTCTCAAAAATCAAAATTTCTCAAAAACAAGACTTGCCCATCACTGCCCATCTCTCAAATATCAAAATTTCTCAAAAACAAGACTTGCCCATCACTGCCCATCTCTCAAAAATCAAAATTTCTCAAAAACAAGACTTGCCTATCACTGCCCCTCTCTCAAAAATCAAAATTTTTCAAAAACAAGACTTGCCCATTTCTCCCCATCTCTCAAAAATCAAAATTTATTAAAAACAAGACTTGCCTATCACTGCCCATCTCTCAAAAATCAAAATTTCTCAAAAACAAGACTTGCCCATCACTGCCCATCTCTCAAAAATCAAAATTTTTCAAAAACAAGACTTGCCCATCACTGCCTATCTCTAAAAAATCAAAATTTTTCAAAAGCAAGACTTGCCCATCACTGCCCATCTTTCAAAAATCAAAATTTTTCAAAAACAAGACTTGCCCATCACTGCCCATCTCTCAAAAATCAAAATTTCTCAAAAACAAGACTTGCCTATCACTGCCCCTCTCTCAAAAATCAAAATTTTTCAAAAACAAGACTTGCCCATCACTGCCCATCTCTCAAAAATCAAAATTTATTAAAAACAAGACTTGCCCATCACTGCCTATCTCTAAAAAATCAAAATTTCTCAAAAAAAAGACTTGCCCATCACTGCCTATCTCTAAAAAATCAAAATTTTTCAAAAACAAGACTTGTCCATCACTGCCCATCTCTCAAAAATCAAAATTTCTCAAAAACAAGACGTGCCCATCACTGCCTATCTCTAAAAATCAAAATTTTTCAATAACAAGACTTGTCCATCACTGCCCATCTCTCAAAAATCATAATTTTTCAAAAACAAGACTTTCCCATCTCTCAAAAATCAAAATTTCTCAAAACCAAGACTTGCCCATCACTGCCCATCTCTCAAAAATCAAAATTTTTCAAAAACAAGACTTGCCCATCACTGCCCATCTCTCAAAAATCAAAATTTATCAAAAACAAGACTTGCCCATCACTGCCCATCTCTCAAAAATCAAAATTTTTCAAAAACAAGACTTGCCCATCACTGCCCATCTCTCAAAAATAAAAATTTTTCAAAAACAAGACTTGCCCATCACTGCCCATCTCTAAAAAATCAAAATTTATTAAAAACAAGACTTGCCCATCACTGCCCATCTCTCAAAAATCAAAATTTCTCAAAAACAAGACTTGCCCATCACTGCCCATCTCTCAAAAATCAAAATTTCTCAAAAACAAGACTTGCCTATCACTGCCCCTCTCTCAAAAATCAAAATTTTTCAAAAACAAGACTTGCCCATCACTCCCCATCTCTCAAAAATCAAAATTTATCAAAAACAAGACTTGCCTATCACTGCCCATCTCTCAAAAATCAAAATTTCTCAAAAACAAGACTTGCCCATCACTGTCCATCTCTCAAATATCAAAATTTTTCAAAAACAAGACTTGCCCATCACTGCCTATCTCTAAAAAATCAAAATTTTTCAAAAGCAAGACTTGCCCATCACTGCCCATCTTTCAAAAATCAAAATTTTTCAAAAACAAGACTTGCCCATCACTGCCCATCTCTCAAAAATCAAAATTTTTTAAAAACAAGACTTGCCCATCACTGCCCATCTCTCAAAAATCAAAATTTTTCAAAAACAAGACTTGCCCATCACTCCCCATCTCTCAAAATCAAAATTTCTCAAAAACAAGACTTGCCTATCACTGCCCATCTCTCAAAAATCAAAATTTCTCAAAAACAAGACTTGCCCATCACTGCCCATCTCTCAAAAATCAAAATTTTTTAAAAACAAGACTTGCCCATCACTGCCCATCTCTCAAAAATCAAAATTTTTTAAAAACAAGACTTGCCCATCACTGCCAATCTCTAAAAAATCAAAATTTCTCAAAAACAAGACTTGCCCATCACTGCCTATTTCTAAAAATCAAAATTTTTCAAAAACAAGACTTGCCCATCTCTCAAAAAATCAAAATTTTTTAAAAACAAGACTTGCCCATCACTGCCTATCTCTAAAAAATCAAAATTTTTCAATAACAAGACTTGTCCATCACTGCCCATCTCTCAAAAATCATAATTTTTCAAAAACAAGACTTGCCCATCTCTCAAAAAATCAAAATTTCTCAAAACCAAGACTTGCCCATCACTGCCCATCTCTCAAAAAATCAAAATTTTTCAAAAACAAGACTTGCCCATCACTGCCCATCTCTCAAAAATCAAAATTTATCAAAAACAAGACTTGCCCATCACTGCCCATCTCTCAAAAATCAAAATTTTTCAAAAACAAGACTTGCCCATCACTGCCCATCTCTCATAAATCAAAATTTTTCAAAAACAAGACTTGCCCATCACTGCCCATCTCTAAAAAATCAAAATTTATTAAAAACAAGACTTGCCCATCACTGCCCATCTCTCAAAAATCAAAATTTCTCAAAAACAAGACTTGCCCATCACTGCCCATCTCTCAAAAAATCAAAATTTCTCAAAAACAAGACTTGCCTATCACTGCCCCTCTCTCAAAAATCAAAATTTTTCAAAAACAAGACTTGCCCATCACTCCCCATCTCTCAAAAATCAAAATTTATCAAAAACAAGACTTGCCCATCACTGCCCATCTCTGCCCATTTCTCAAAAACAAGACTTGCCCATCACTGCCCATCTCTCAAAAATCAAAATTTCTCAAAAACAAGACTTGCCCATCACTGCCTATTTCTAAAAATCAAAATTTTTCAAAAACAAGACTTGCCCATCTCTCAAAAATCAAAATTTTTTAAAAACAAGTCTTGCCCATCACTGCCCATCTCTCAAAAAATCAAAATTTCTCAAAAACAAGACTTGCCCATCAGTGCCCATCTCTCAAAAATCAAAATTTATTAAAAACAAGACTTGCCCATCACTGCCCATCTCTCAAAAATCAAAATTTCTCAAAAACAAGACTTGCCCATCACTGCCCATCTCTCAAAAATCAAAATTTCTCAAAAACAAGACTTGCCCATCACTGCCCATCTCTCAAAAATCAAAATTTCTCAAAAACAAGACTTGCATATCACTGCCCCTCTCTCAAAAATCAAAATTTTTCAAAAACAAGACTTGCCCATTACTCCCCATCTCTCAAAAATCAAAATTTATTAAAAACAAGACTTGCCTATCACTGCCCATCTCTCAAAAATCAAAATTTCTCAAAAACAAGACTTGCCCATCACTGCCCATCTCTCAAAAATCAAAATTTTTCAAAAACAAGACTTGCCCATCACTGCCTATCTCTAAAAAATCAAAATTTTTCAAAAGCAAGACTTGCCCATCACTGCCCATCTTTCAAAAATCAAAATTTTTCAAAAACAAGACTTGCCCATCACTGCCCATCTCTCAAAAAATCAAAATTTCTCAAAAACAAGACTTGCCTATCACTGCCCCTCTCTCAAAAATCAAAATTTTTCAAAAACAAGACTTGCCCATCACTGCCCATCTCTCAAAAATCAAAATTTATTAAAAACAAGACTTGCCCATCACTGCCTATCTCTAAAAAATCAAAATTTCTCAAAAACAAGACTTGCCCATCACTGCCTATCTCTAAAAAATCAAAATTTTTCAAAAACAAGACTTGTCCATCACTGCCCATCTCTCAAAAATCAAAATTTCTCAAAAACAAGACGTGCCCATCACTGCCTATCTCTAAAAAATCAAAATTTTTCAATAACAAGACTTGTCCATCACTGCCCATCTCTCAAAAATCATAATTTTTCAAAAACAAGACTTGCCCATCTCTCAAAAATCAAAATTTCTCAAAACCAAGACTTGCCCATCACTGCCCATCTCTCAAAAATCAAAATTTTTCAAAAACAAGACTTGCCCATCACTGCCCATCTCTCAAAAATCAAAATTTATCAAAAACAAGACTTGCCCATCACTGCCCATCTCTCAAAAATCAAAATTTTTTAAAAACAAGACTTGCCCATCACTGCCCATCTCTCAAAAATCAAAATTTTTCAAAAACAAGACTTGCCCATCACTCCCCATCTCTCAAAAATCAAAATTTTTCAAAAACAAGACTTGCCCATCACTCCCCATCTCTCAAAAAATCAAAATTTTTCAAAAACAAGACTTGCCCATCACTCCCCATCTCTCAAAAATCAAAATTTCTCAAAAACAAGACTTGCCTATCACTGCCCATCTCTCAAAAATCAAAATTTCTCAAAAACAAGACTTGCCCATCACTGCCCATCTCTCAAAAATCAAAATTTTTTAAAATCAAGACTTGCCCATCACTGCCCATCTCTCAAAAATCAAAATTTATTAAAAACAAGACTTGCCCATCACTGCCAATCTCTAAAAAATCAAAATTTCTCAAAAACAAGACTTGCCCATAACTGCCTATTTCTAAAAAATCAAAATTTTTCAAAAACAAGACTTGCCCATCTCTCAAAAATCAAAATTTTTTAAAAACAAGACTTGCCCATCACTGCCCATCTCTCAAAAATCAAAATTTCTCAAAAACAAGACTTGCCCATCACTGCCCATCTCTCAAAAATCAAAATTTCTCAAAAACAAGACTTGCCCATCTCTCAAAAATCAAAATTGATCAAAAACAAGACTTGCCCATCACTGCCCATCTCTCAAAAATCAAAATTTTTCAAAAACAAGCCTTGCCCATCACTGCCCATCTCTCAAAAATCAAAATTTTTCAAAAACAAGACTTGCCCATCACTGCCTATCTCTCAAAAATCAAAATTTATCAGAAACAAGACTTGCCCATCACTGCCCATCTCTCAAAAATCAAAATTTTTCAAAAACAAGACTTGCCCATCACTGCCCATCTCTCAAAAATCAAAATTTCTCAAAAACAAGACTTGCCCATCTCTCAAAAATCAAAATTGATCAAAAACAAGACTTGCCCATCACTGCCCATCTCTCAAAAATCAAAATTTTTCAAAAACAAGCCTTGCCCATCACTGCCCATCTCTCAAAAATCAAAATTTCTCAAAAACAAGACTTGCCCATAACTGCCTATTTCTAAAAAATCAAAATTTTTCAAAAACAAGACTTGCCCATCTCTCAAAAATCAAAATTGATCAAAAACAAGACTTGCCCATCACTGCCCATCTCTCAAAAATCAAAATTTTTCAAAAACAAGCCTTGCCCATCACTGCCCATCTCTCAAAAATCAAAGTTTTTCAAAAACAAGACTTGCCCATCACTGCCTATCTCTCAAAAATCAAAATTTTTCAAAAACAAGACTTGCCCATCACTGCCTATCTCTCAAAAATCAAAATTTATCAGAAACAAGACTTGCCCATCACTGCCCATCTCTCAAAAATCAAAATTTCTCAAAAACAAGATTTGCCCATCACTGCTCATCTCTCAAAAATCAAAATTTATCAAAAACGAGAATGGAAAGCTAACTTCGGACGGAGCCGAAGCTTATATACCCTTGCAGTTAAATAGCGGCTTCTATTAATTAAAGATATAGTAAATATCGGATATAGTTATTTGATCTTTACAAAAACATTCATAACAAGCTTAGATTCGTATAAAATGAATTTTAAAAGAAGTCCGAAGCTTCTACGCCCAAAAACACGCAAGTTGTTGCATTTCCGATCGTTCAGTTATATGGCAGCTATAGGATATAGTCGGCCGATCCGTATGAAATTTTTCAGATCGGTTTAGATACTCATAAAAGGGAATTTGTGCAAATTTCAAGTTTCTATCTTCAAAAACGTGGAAGCTATAGCATTTCCGATCAATCAGATATATGGCAGCTATAGGATATAGTCGGCCGATCCCGGCCGTTCCGACTTATATACTGCGTGCAAAGGAAAGAAGGGTGTGTGCAAATTTTCAAGACGATAGCTCAAAAACTGAGAGACTAGTTTGCGTAGAAACAGACAGACGGACAGACGGACATGCTTATATCGACTCAGGAGGTGATCCTGATCCAGAATATATATACTTTATGGGGTCCTGGATGTCTCCTTCACTGCGTTGCAAACTTCTGACCAAAATTATGATACCCTCTGCAAGGGTATAAAAAGACTTGCCCATCACTGCCCATCTCTCAAAAATCAAAATATTTTAAAAACAAGACTTGCCCATCTCTCAAAAACAAGACTTGCGCATCACTGCCCATCTCCCAAAAACAAGACTTGCCCATCACTGCCTAGCTCTAAAAAATCAAAATTTTACGAAAAAAAGACTTGCCCATCACTGCCCATCTCTCAAAAATCAAAATTTTTCAAAAACAAGACTTGCCCATCACTGCCCATCTCTCAAAAATCAAAATTTCTCAAAAACAAATGCCTCGAACGCATAGAGCTGGTAGATGCTGAACAAATTACCAGCCTGGGTGTGCATGACGGGCTAATAGCAACGATCAATAATTGTTTTGCATCAAAAAGAGGCAAATGCAAAGTATGCGGTGCTGAAACGAATTCTCATGTACCCTGGCGCACATATCATCATAGATATGAAATTTGCATTTGATAGTTTTCAACAACAAATATATCCCGATGCACCAAGATCTACCACATCCCGACAGCTTCCTGAAAGAACACAAATATAAGAAAAATTTTATATTCTCAGGAATTCTCGGGGTCAGGCTCAGGAATTGGACACTACATTGCTTACCGCCGCAGGATAACGGGATTATGGGAAGAGCATAACGACTTCACAAAGCAAGCCAAAAGATTCATTGCAATTAATAAGAGTATGATGATTCATATTGTATTCTATACAGCCAAAGACTTGTAAAACAAGTAAAAATCAATAAAAACTTGTATTAAGAAATTTTGATTTTTGAGAGATAGGCAGTGATGGGCAATTCTTGTTTTTGAAAAATTTTGATTTTTGAGAGATGGGCAGTGATGGGCAAGTCTTTTTTTCGTAAAATTTCTCAAAAACAAATGCCTCGAACGCATAGAGCTGGTAGATGCTGAACAAATTACCAGCCTGGGTGTGCATGACGGGCTAATAGCAACGATCAATAATTGTTTTGCATCAAAAAGAGGCAAATGCAAAGTATGCGGTGCTGAAACGAATTCTCATGTACCCTGGCGCACATATCATCATAGATATGAAATTTGCATTTGATAGTTTTCAACAACAAATATATCCCGATGCACCAAGATCTACCACATCCCGACAGCTTCCTGAAAGAACAAAAATTGAAGAAAAATTTTATATTCTCAGGAATTCTCGGGGTCAGGCTCAGGAATTGGACACTACATTGCTTACCGCCGCAGGATAACGGGATTATGGGAAGAGCATAACGACTTCACAAAGCAAGCCAAAAGATTCATTGGAATTAATAAGAGTATGATGATTCATATTGTATTCTATACAGCCAAAGACTTGTAAAACAAGTAAAAATCAATAAAAACTTGTATTAAGAAATTTTGATTTTTGAGAGATAGGCAGTGATGGGCAATTCTTTTTTTGAAAAATTTTGATTTTTGAGAGATGGGCAGTGATGGGCAAGTCTTGTTTTTGAGAAATTTTGATTTTTGAGAGATGGGCAAGTCTAGTTTTTGAGAAATTTTCATTTTTGAGAGATGGGCAAGTCTTGTTTTTGATAAATTTTGATTTTTTAGAGATAGGCAGTGATGGGCAAATCTTGTTTTTGAAAAATTTTGATTTTTGAGAGATGGGCAGTGATGCGCAAGTCTTGTTTTTAAGAGATGGGCAGTGATGGGCAAGTCTTGTTTTTAAAAAATTTTGATTTTTGAGAGATGAGCAAAGATGGGCAAATCTTGTTTTTGAAAAATTTAGATTTTTAAGAGATGGGCAGTGATGGGCAAGTCTTGTTTTTGAAAAATTTTGATTTTTGAGAGATGAGCAGTGATGGGCAAGTCTTGTTTTTGAAAAATTTTGATTTTTTAGAGATAGGCAGTGATGGGCAAGTCTTGTTTTTGAAAAATTTTGATTTTTGAGAAATGGGCAGTGATGGGCAAGTCTTGTTTTTAAAAAATTTTGATTTTTGAGAGATGGGCAGTGATGGGCAAGGCTTGTTTTTGAAAAATTTTGATTTTTGAGAAATGGGCAGTGATGGGCAAGTCTTGTTTTTGAAAAATTTTGATTTTTGAGAGATGGGCAGTGATGGGCAAGGCTTGTTTTTAAAAAATTTTGATTTTTGAGAGATGGGCAGTGATGGGCAAGTCTTGTTTTTGATAAATTTTGATTTTTGCGAGATGGGCAGTGATGGGCAAGTCTTAAATTTAAGATTTTTTGATGTTTAAAACTTTTGGGTCATTTATCTCGAAAAGTAAACGGTTTTTTAAAATTCTAAAAGATGGGCACTTGTGGGCAATTAAAGCTACTTCGATTCCTAAAAAAAATTCAAAAGTTGAATTTTTTGACAATTTTCCAATTTGAATAATTCAAAAATGGGAGATGGGCATTTGAAAATATTGATGGGCATTGTTTGGTTGGGTCTGTTTAAGCGTTTGAAATCTTTCGTTTTTAAATTATTTTTAGATACAAGCAAAAATTACCCAAAAAGGAAAACTTCGTATATCTCAAAAAATATTTTTTTTTTCAAAATTCTAAAAGATGGGCATTTGTGAGCATTTCATTTTATTTCATTTAAAAAAAAAAAAAATTCAAAAAGTCAAATTTCAAATTTTTCAAAAAATTTTCAAGTTTGTTCAAATTTGCATATTTTTTGAAACGAAAGATGGGCATTAAAAAATATTTTTGGGCATATATAATGACACTATGGGCCAACGTTTGCAGCTTTTCTTTTTAAAAATTCGTCCTTATTTGGTCCAAAATTGGCCAAAAGCAAACACTTTAATATCCTTAAGGGGAAAAAATTTTGCCAAATTCTAAAAGATGGGCATTTGTGGGTATTTGCTTTTATTTCAATTTCAAACAAAAAATATTCAAAAAGTCAAATTTTAAAATTTTCGAAAATTTTTCGATAAATTTTACATGTGCGAGTTAGGGCTCGGAAATTAGTGGTTGCATATGCGCTTGATCGAACGAAATGGTCGTATCGACATGTCGAGAGTCTCTGGCCGCTGGAGACCCAACACACACGGGTGCAAGCTCAGTTGGATCCCCAAAACAAGTTGCAAAAGCCCTTTAGAACTCGTCTGATCCACCTTTTAGACAGGTTCGCTCACACTCAAATGTTACTTGATTGCTTATATATGTAATAAATATTTCCGGTTTCCTCAAAAAACTATTTCTCAACCCTTCTGTTGCATATATACACTCTTGTCGAAGTAAGTTTTCAAATTAGATTACATTCATTTTCTCCCTGTATATATAGCATGCATAACTATGCTTGCACCTACAGTGGAGAGCAAAAGTGAGTACATGTTTGCATATTTTACATTTCGGAGCGAATGATGAAGAAAACAGTTAGTAATGGAGAAAATATTTATTCCCTTTATTCAATATAAAATTTACTATATATTAACATGAAAAGATCAACGAATAGGTGCACAAAGAAAATAGAAAACTTAAAAAGAAAAACAACAACAACTGACATTTTGAACTTCTTACATATGCAATGTGTTGGGATCAGCAGCTAGGCTATTGCACGGAAATATGAGAAATATAAAAAATGTAAACAAACCAGGCGTAGAGGATAAGCACAGCCGAGTCTGCATAGCGCAATGCGTTTGTTGTGTGAGCCGTTAGCTCTGTGGAACGCATTGCGCTTCTATGCACTTTCGGTAGTTGGTTATTGATAGAGAGTCGGTGCGGTCGTTGGACCCTTTAAGAGTTGGATTTCTTGCGCAATTTGCGAACTGTTTAAAAGGAAATAATAACCTAGAAATTAAATGTTGATTTAATTCTCGCTTGATCGCGACACAATGTATATGCAAAAAAAGCAATAATTTGCCGTTTATTGTCATTATTGTTGCTTTGTTTCTTAGATTTATTGTAATGTACTTAATTTGATTCAAAGTGTCAACGTGTTTATATTGAAGATTAAGAGCGATTTTTATTAATATTTCAAAAGAAAGGAAAAGTGCTTAACGCCTAAGGTGTCTTTAGAAATTAATAAAGATGTAAGCCGGTGGACAGCGCGAAGATTACTTCCAAAAATTGGCTATGTTGCAGAAGTGAAAAAAAAAAAACTTGCATTGTCGGATAAAAATGTGAGGGCGCGTTTAAGTTTTGCCAAACAGTACCGAAATTGGTCTATAGATGACTGGAAACGGGTAATTTGGTCAGACGAAACGAATTTAATGGAATTTAATTTCCAATCAGATGGAAAACAATATTGCTGGCACCGGCCCGGAGAATCAATCCAACGACAAAACGTTAAGCAAACGGGAAAGCATGGTGGGGGTTTGGAGCTGTTTCACCTGGTGGAACATTGGACCAATGCACAAAATAGAAGGGATTTTGAACAAAGAGCAATATCTAAATATATTGAAGACTCATCTTTCCGAGTATGTTATATTGATCGCTGTGCTTATAAAGAATATGAATTTTAAGTTGGTGCAGCAGTGGCCGGCTCAAAGCCCTGCCCTTAACCCAATTGAAATTTTGTGGTCAATAGTCAAAAGACGATTGGCACAATATCAATCAGCTCTATCAAAAATTCAATTTAACATTCTTGTTTGAAGATAAAAAGTTCGAAATGTCAAAGGTGCATAAATGAGTACATACGAGTTTTTAGTTGTTATTCACAAAACTTAGTTTGATTTATTTCAGCTTAATATCTAATTTTAACAAAGTATTTTCTTAATTTTATCAAAAATCGTCAATTTCAGCGATAACTCCGTCGCGTTTTCTATTTTTATTTCTTCTTTGATTTTTTATAAAGGCCTAAACGTTTTCGATGATGTTTAGGTCTATGCTTTGTGGGGGCCAAGGAAGAACAGCCTGATTAAGGTCGTTCAAAAATTTGGTCGGTATTCTACCCTTGTGGCACGGAGCATTGTCCTGCTGAAGAATCCATTCATAGATAGGAAAAAGTCTATTTCCTGACATAAAAGCATTGTCATTAAGGATTCGAAAATAAACGTTCTGGTTCAAAGTTCCTATCTATCGGTTCTATCTATCTATCTAACTATCTATCTATCGGTTCTATCGGTACGAGGTCTCCGAATCCATAATAGGAAAGCCATCCCCAGAACATGACTGTGCCACCACCAAACCTATTGATTGGCTGGGCTGCCATTTGCTTTTGGTTTTTCTTCAAATGCATAAAATGATGGCTATAGGACCCCTGGTACTGAAATACAGCCTCATCCGTCCATAAAACATGAAAGTCAAGAGGCTTCTTAATATATTCCAATGCAAGTTGGAGGCGTTTTGTTCGGTTGGTTGGTGTGATGTCAATCACTTCGCGGACAACATATGCACTGAACTCAGCTTCTTTTAGCCTGCGACGAGTTGTAGATTCACTTATTTGTTTACCAATTATATTTTTTGATTCTTGGGCAATTTTTACTGGACTTGCACTTGGATTACTCGCTACAACTCCTAGTAAGTGCCTGCATTATCCAGGTATGCTTTCAAGTCTAAAAATATAAACAATATGTGTGAACTTATTCTAGTTATGTATGTACAGAAAGGTTAAGCTTATATGTTGTTGTAAAGGTTTATGGATTTTAGGAAATGGATAGTTGTGGTTATATTTATGGGATCTACTATTTCTTCTAAAGTTTTTTGGAGGAATTTACGTCTGTGTTCAATGTAGGTAGGGCATTCTAGGAATATGTGTGATAGGGTAAGATTGAGGTTACATTGTTGGCATATGGGTGGGCGTGTTTTATCAAATAGGTGGCTATGTGTCAGTTTAGTGTGTCCTATTCGGAGTCTCATAAATTTAATGGTATCCATTTGAGATATAGTTGATTTTAAAAGTTCAATATTTTTTTATTTTTTTTGTATTGATGAGTTTGTAGTGTACAGATGTGTTGTTTCATATAAGGTTATTCTGGGCTTTTGTGTGATTACTGATGTATTTAAGTGTATCTAGTATGTTGTAGTTTATTTCCGATATTAATGGCAGTGTGAGTGCTTGTTTAGCAGCTTGGTCTGCAAGCTCGTTGCCCATAATGCCCCAGTGGCTTGGGACCCAAATCAGGGTGAATTTATATTTCTATCCATAGATAATTTTTCTAATTTCTAATATATAATAGGTAGAGTTATTTGGGTTTTCTAGTGCTGTAAGGACTGAGAGAGAGTGCATGTAGCGAATTTACCTGTTTGTTTTTCAGCATATGTACATGCTTGGAGAATGGTTGCTATTTTAGCAGTGAAAATGGATGAATAAGGTGGCAGAATTTGCTGTGTTATGATGTGATTTTATTTCTTGGAACTTTTGATTGTATACTATTGGCGGTGTGTTTGGTTTGGTTGTAGTATGTTTATATTTGTTTATATAAGTAAAGTTATAGGACCACGCTGACGTGGTTTCTTTTTTATACCCTTGCAGAGGGTATTATAATTTTGGTCAGAAGTGTGCAACACAGTGAAGGAGACATCCAGGACCCCATAAAGTATATATATTCTGGATCAGGATCACCTCCTGAGTTGATATAAGCATGTCCGTCTGTCCGTCGGTCCGTCTGTCTGTTTCTACGCAAACTAGTCTCTCAGTTTTTGAGCTATCGTCTTGAAACTTTGCACACACCCTTCTTTCCTTTGCACGCAGTATATAAGTCGGAACGGCCGGGATCGGCCGACTATATCCTATAGCTGCCATATAACTGAACGATCGGCAATGCCCCAACTTGCGTGTTTTTGGGCGTAAAAGCGTCGGACTTCTTTTAAAATTCATTTTATACGAATCTAAGCTTGTTATAAATGTTTTTGTAAAGATCGGCTAACTATATCGGATAGTTACTATATCTTTAATTAATAGAAGCCGCTATTTAACTGCAAGGGTATATAAGTTTCGTCCGAAGTTAGCTTTCCATTCTCGTTTTCTTTTGCCTTTAGCTTTGTCCTATGAACCTCTATCTATCTATCCGCATTGATGACGCTACGCGAGATAACATTTATTTCAGGGAAATTGTTCAACAGCAACAAGAATATCAACTAAAAGAAGTTGGGATGTGCAAATAATTGTGTGTTGTGAAAATAATTTTGACTGGGGTTGTATATAGTAAATTATATATTGAATAAAGGGAATAAAAATTTTTTCCATTTGCCTTACTGTTTTCTTTATCATTCGCTCCAAAATGTGAAATATGCAAACATGTACTCACTTTTGCTCCCCACTGTACATACAGTCAGCGCCACAAAAAAAGCCGCACTTGAAAAAATTTGGAAATGGTGCAATCACTATTCTGTTGTTTCCCTAAATTTTATTCTTTGGCCATTATTTTTTTAGGGGGGTTTCCCTTGACTATTTTTGACGATTTTTGAAGAGCGCTGTTGCTTAAGTTGCTTTTGGTAGAATTTTTTTCGTAAAGACTCCTGTAAAATCATGCCAAAGCAAAAGCAGTTCACTGATCGCGATAAAGAAAAAATTATTTTATTGGCTGAACAAAATGTGTCAAATCGGCAAATAGCGGCTGAAACACATTTCAATGAAAGCTCAGTGCGTCGCTTTTTAAAAAAATATCGTGAGACAGGTGAAGTAAAAAGGAAAAAAGGAACAGGTAAAAAAAAATGCACCACGACACGAGAAGATCGCTTTATTATGAAGACGAGCCTGCAGGATCGTTTCAAAACTGCAGTGCAGATAAGATCTGAGGTTCAGGAACAGTTTTCAAAAGATATTTCGGAGCGAACTGTTCAACGTCGGCTTCACTCTATGGGAATGCTCGCCAGATCACCTGCAAAAAAGCCACTTTTGAATCCGCGAATGAAAAAAATCGTCTAAACTGGGCCAAGGACAATGAAAATTGGACTGCTTCTGATTGGTCAAGAGTGCTATTTTCAGATGAGTCAAAATTTAATCTCATTGGGTCTGATGGAATCCTCAAGGTGCGCCGTAGACGTGGGGAACGCTATTCTGAAAATTGCTGCATAGCCACAGTAAAGCATTCACCGTATGTTATGGTATGGGGATGCATATCCAAATATAAAACGGAATCAATTTTGATGGTTCAGGGTATGGTCAATGCAGAAAAATACAAAGAAATAATTTTAAGTGGAGTTGTGCCTAGCATTGAGTCCATAAGTGAAGAAGAACAAGAACCCATTTTTCAGGATGATTCTGCACCTTGCCATCGAGCGCGATCTGTGAGTTACTCAATGTCTGATTGTTGTCAAAACAACTTATTCAGTTAAATTTATCATTTTTCTATCTAAAGATAACAAATTTGAAGGAAGAATTGGGCATTAAGTCCTTAGATTGGCCAGGAAACAGCCCAGACCTTAATCCAATCGAGAATGTTTGGGTCTATATGGGTGCCAAAATAAGAAAGCGAAAGCCCAAAACTATGGAGGATCTAAAACAAATTATAGAAAAAGTATGGATACACGATATAACGAAGGAATATTTGTGTTTCATTTACGATTCTATGCCCAATAGGGTAAAATCTGTAATTAAGGACAAAGGCGGAATTACTAAGTATTAAGCTAAATTTAAAAAATATATATATTGTTAAATTGCCTAGATTTAAATTTTTGTTATAGTTAGTAAGGTGTTCAATTGGAAATAAATAGTTTTTTATTTAATTTTTTCATTATTTTAACTTTTATGAATTTTTTCCTTAAGAATGCCATAATAGTGAAAAGTCGTTAAAACCAGGGTGAAACCAAAAAACAACATTTTTTTAATATTAAAAACAAATTTAAACTTAAAATTGGTATGCACTTTTATTACCATACCATCAGTTAACTAATTAAAAAAAAACTTGGGCGGATTCGAATCATATAAAGAAACCACAGGCCCGGAAAGTTAAAATTCGTAAACCTTCAAACCTCGAGCTTGTGTGCTGGCACTCCGGGTATTGAACCTCAACTTTCTTGGGTGTTTCGGTCCAATCGAGCAAAACGTCTCTTCAACGAACTCGATTTGCTGTACACTAGGTCCATTGATCACTTGATCACTCTGGACCTGACTCTTGTCGTGATCGGAGGCAACGATTGCTAAAACACGTGAATAATAATATATAATCTATTTCAAAATTAATTAAAATTTTTTAGTTTGTAAACGTTCTTTGTAGAAAATTACGCTTTCAATCAATTCAAATGAAAACGAAAATAAAAACAATGTCGAGTTTTCCTAAAAACAAATAAAGCAGCATAATTAAAATAAGATACCCATTGATTTTTGTTCAAAAGAAAATCATGTTTCCATGTTTTGGTTTTAGCAACGGTTTGCTTTCGCTTCTTTATTATCTTTTCAAGAAATCGAGGTAAGAAAATATTTTTTAAAAAATCAATATATCGAGAATTTTTGAAATTTTTTTGAAAACCATTTTTTTATTATAAAATTCCCAAATTAACTGTTTTGCGTCAATTTTGATTTTTTTTAGTATTAAAAAGAATAAAAAACATTTATAAATTGATTCACTTCATTTTACTGTAGACTGCAGTTTATTTCGTGCAGTCACTGTGCAAAAGTTTAAGTAAAGTAAAGCTTCTAAACCAGGGGTACCCAAACGCACCTTATGGAAGAGCAAAACACCAATACAATGAAGAATTCACACTAACACATAAAAGAAACTTCTCTCATTGCTTTGAACGTTTGCTCAGCGTGCTCACTAGCGTACACTGCACAAAAGTGGCCAAGCAATAAAAAAAAATAATGTAAATAAAAAAACAAAAACAAACAAGATTAGGCAAAACAAAGAAACATAAAAATGAAAATTGAAAATGTTAACATAAGAAAATTATAAAAATTCACAATGTGAACATAAGAAATAAATCAAAAAATTTTAAATTAAATAAAAAAATATAATAATTAAAAAAAAATAATGATGTTAAGGATTATATAAACTTAGGAATTCATCAAAATTAATATTTATTTTTGTTAACGATAATTTTAAAATGGCTTCTAAATGAGAATGACATAACTTATTCCTATATTGTGTTTAGATACATTTTAACGTAGAAAAAGAAGATTCGCAAATGTAGGTACTACCAAATATTGATAAAATTTTTAAAATATAATTTTTTACAAAGGATATTTTTGTTCATTAATTGCTAATTGTCAGTTTTTTGTTATAAGTCCCATTGCAAATCACACAGTTTAAACTGAAATTTGGAATTTTTATTGTAAATGTATACTGCAAGTCATGGGTGTATAAAATATTTGGTTAAACTCTTTAATCCACTCGAAGTCCTTAAATCTATTTTGAAAATTTAAAAACTGGTTAAAATCTGTTAAATATTGTGTAAAATCAAAGGAACAAATTTAAAATTAATAAAAAATTTGTCTCAAATATATAAACCGATTTATTTACAACTAAATCAAAAGTAAAAATATTAATTTAAAAAAAAAACAACCGAACGTATTAAATCAAATATAGACTTATTTGGGCCCTGAAGGGATGTGTTAATGTAATTTAGATGTACAAAAAATTCTGTACCAAAATCGAGATCAATATTAAATTCTCTACACTTTATCTTAGGCAAATACTCAAAAGTTGGCATAGTCAATTTAAGAAATCTTACGATTTCTTGGCGTAATTCAAAAAACCGCTCCAGGCATATTCCTTTACTGAGCCATCTTACCTCAGTATACATAATGAAATCCCTATGTTCAGTTTCATATTCATCCAGAAATTTTCTTAATTTTCGGTGATTAAGGGAATTATGCCCACCTCTTTTTTATTGACTATCTTTGTTACGTCCTGTAATGTATCCATCCCTTTCATCCACTTTGCGCATAATGCCTCTTGGTGGATAATGCATTGAAAGGTAGGAATTTTTCGTCCAAACTTACTAACTTGACCAATAGAACCGTCCTTCTTACCTAACATTGCAGGTGCACCGTCTGTGGCAATTGCAGTGAATTTGCTGTTATTTTTATCAAATGCCAATCTTTTGAGAACTGCATTAAAAATGTCAAAGCCCCTTGTATTTTCCAAAAGTGGGATTATGCCAAGAATTTTATTTATATTAAAAAATTGTCAACCATGCGGATAGGTAAAATAAGCTGACTTATATCGGTAATATCCATCGATTCATCCAAAGCCAGAGAAGGATATTTACAAATTGTAATTTTATTCTCAAGAATGTATACCTCATGAAGGTCGCCTATCCTACGTGTCACTGTGTTTCTAGACAAAGATATAGCACCTAAGCGGGTTGCGAAATCAGCACCTTCATTGACAAAACACATCAGCATTTCCTGACACACATTTTTTATAAATTCGTCGTCAGAAAAAGGATTGCACCACTTCGCAATAGACAGACTTGCAACATAAGAAGCTTTCAGGGCCGCTGTATTTGGTGAAAAAAGTTTTTGAATTTTTGAGATTTTTAATTGTGCCCCATTCTCATTAACATATTTTATTATTTGTTCTCCATCGAAAATTAAAAAATTGTTACGCAACTTCTCAATATGAAGATCTACCATTTTATTAGAATTGTTGGTTAAATAATGCATTTTTGCATTAAATTCCCTATTTTCAATAGTTTGGGGACAAATAATGCATTGGTATTGGTTTAGAAAATTCGTTTCGAAAAGATGGTTGAGCGATCCATTTTGTGATCCATACTTACTAGCACAAAGAAATTTTTTCTTTACATTGTTAAGCAACCAGAGCTTCGTATTGTAGGCACAATGCTTGGGATCATTGTCCTGTTGAAACCAAAAGTCATTGGCCAGTCCCAATTTTTCGGCGCTTTGGTGTAAATTTTATTTTAATATTTCGATGTATCTCTTGTGATCCATTGTAGATTCAATCAATTCAAGATTTTCAACTCCACTAGCCGCCATACATCCTCAAACCATTTACCACCACCGCCGTGTTTTACGGTTGGGGCAAGATTTTGGATATCAAGAGCTGTATTTTTTTTCCTCCACACAAGCTTACGCCCCTTTATTCCAAATATGCAATATTTACTTTCAATATTACTTTCATTGTAGAGTCAATGAATTCAAGATTTTCAACTCCACTAGCCGCCATACATCCTCAAACCATTATACCACCACCGCCGTGTTTTACGGTTGGGGCAAGATTTTGGATATCAAGAGCTGTATTTTTTTTCCTCCATACAAGCTTACGCCCCTTTATTCCAAACATGCAATATTTACTTTCATCGCTAAAAACACTTTTCCCCAAAACTCTCTGCGCTTATTTTAGAATTTTCTGGGGAATTCCATTCGCTTAATTTTGCTGACAGCCGATATTAAAGGTTTCTTCCGGGCAGTACGACTATTCTAGCCTTATTTCTTAATAATTTTGCGTACAGTATCATCGTGTAGTATTTTTCCAAACTTCTCCTTACCGTCCTTAGCGATTTGAGAGCTGTCTTTGGATTTATTTTAATTGTTTTCAAAATGATCCTTTTCTCCCGGTTAGGGAGCTTTGGCGGCCGACCACGCCAACGGGGTTTGGACTCACAGGAACCTGTTAATTTGTAATTTTTTAAAACTCTTTGTATGGAGGAGTGCGTCCTTCCAACAATGACACCAATGCCTAATTTGCCTAAGAGTTTTGCCCTCCTCCTCGCGAAGTTTTACAATGAGTTTCCTCAAATCGGGATCAATTTCCTTAGATTTCTTTCCCATGACAAATTGTACACGTTGCCCCAAGAATAATTTTGAAGAAGTAGTAAATATAAAGTAACTAAGCTTAAGTTTATAGTTATCAATGCTAAAACTGCAATCATAAAGCTTTAATTACAGTTAATTTTACATTCTTTGCTTGCATACGCATATTATTTCTGACATTTGGTGTCAGAAATGAACATTTTGTTAATTTTTGTTATTTTATCTGAAGTTTAATAGCGAGAATGTAAAAAACTATATTCCATAAAAGCTAATAAAATTTAAGACTATATATTGTAACGTGCAACGAAAGTAATTAATGGACTAGCGAGGGTCTGAGCTTGCGGGGCACGCTTTAGGTTCCGGCTCTAGCTCGTCGGCTTTGGGGGTGGTGGTCTTGCTGACTCAGACTTCGTCTTTCGCTGCTCATAACAATGATCAAGATCAGAATTGAGCGTGCTGCGACAAAAAAAAATTTTTTATGCTAGAACTACTACCGGGAGAGATAATTTAAAGTAAGCACCAGTTTGCTATTCTTGGGTAAAGAAGAAGGGAAAAGTTGAAAGACTAAAAGAGAGAGAGAGAGAAGTAAATGACGAGGTTTCAATTGGAAAAGATACCACAGGTGTTGTGTTGTGGCGACTGCCCCTCCCTACCGTTGATCACTGCTGCAGAGTTCATCTCTGGTGATCCCTATCAACCCCCTTCGTCGGCGAGGTCATCGGCTTTGATCGACTTGTACGAAACTTATCTCATTTTTTTAAATTCTTTAATATCTAACAAAATTCCAAATAGAGACATCTTACTTATAGCTAAAGGTGAGAACGATATGCAACACCTCTGTGATTAAGCTTATATATCTACAGTTTTACCTTACATGACATAGGCTTAACTTAGAACTAAAGGCTAGTAGTAATAAATCTTAATCAATATATAAATATTTTTTTCTCTTTTTTTTACTTTGGTTGGAAACTAAATGAATGCAGGTTAATTCTTCATAATTCTTCGAGACCTTATTTATCTAGTTTTGTTTTGGGTTCACATACTCACAGGGCTCCTGCGGCGGGGATCGATCTCCGGCGAAGCGCTGGAACGTTGGTTTGATGAGCTAGACAGTTGGAAGGGTTTACTGAATTATTCCTGCATCCTTTACTTATCTCCTTCTATTTCCTTTTTTTTTTTTTTTTTTTTTAACTATACTATACAATAAACTCTTATTTTCTAAAAATCTTGGTTTCTTTTAATATGCTGCTTTCACTTCATTATTTTTCTCTTATATTATCTTACATATATCTATTTTTTTTTTTTTGGTTTTTCAAGTTTTTTTTTTCTTTTTACAATTTTTTTGTTCTAACCAAACTCTGTTTTTTTTTTTCTTTCTTCACATTACTCTGTCATCCGACTTTATTCTTATCAATCCTCTCTTAACCTTTTTTTTTTTTTTCCAGCAAACTATTTCATTTTTATTTATTTTTTTTTCTTTCACAATCTTTAGTTAACTTTTATTGCGTATCTTGCACTTTCATTCCTTATCACTATTTTTATTCATTTTTGGTTATTGCGTATTTTCTGGCCGCTTTGGGCCTTAGCTGCGCCTAAGCTGCACTTTAAACTTTTTCTTTTTTTTTTCTTTTCTTGGATTACACAAAAAAAATAATCCAACTTCCTGCAGGCGACTTAGTCGCCTCGAAGGGGTGTTCCGCAGTCGCCTCTGTCCGGATCTTCTTTTGGAGTATCCCCTTCTCCTTATTTGCTGACGGATCCGGGATGTTCTCCTCGGCGTGGCGTTGCGTCCCAGCTACCCAGTCGGTCGAGTGGGCGTGCTCCGCCGACCGCAACCGATACGTTGGGCGTTTCACTGGCTGACAGTGCGGGTGCTTCCCTATTCACGGGCCTCGTGAAGCCAGCAAAGGCAATCAGGAGGCCAAATCTCCGACCTTCCGAAGCGGAATAAACACCAAAAGAATATCACCTTATGAACGTTTTGCCAACAGAAAGTCTGACTCGACTTTCACTAAGGTTTAGCTTACCGCTGGTCACTCGTTCAAATCAAAAATCGTGAGTCTCTTAGTCGATGCTTAAAAAGTTTTATCTCCGTAGATGCGTCCACCCAGGTACGCCGCCAGACACCAGAAAAATGATCCGGCCGGAAACGGAAAGCCTAAGTTGGCTGCGCTTAAGCCGGACCAGCTGACTCATACGTCAACTCCGACTCTACGGGGTTGCCGAGGTGCGCCAATTCGAAGGCGGGCTCTTTAGGGCGCGTTCGATTTGAAACTTTTTAACGCTTCAGGCGCCGCTACAAAACCCCCCCGCTACAGTCAGGCTAGGGTATGTACTTGTCACAGGTACCCTAGACTGACTCCGCCTGAAGCGACCTTACTGGCGAATGTCTTTCGCGTGATAATTCCCTAGGGGTCGCCCCTTCTTTTGCTTGCGATTGAGTACCTTGCTCTTCCATTTGGCGGCTTTTGGACTGAGCGCGAGTTTGTAAGCCTTGGCTGGTTGCTGGTTTGCTTGCTACTGGCCTACATCCTGTGTGGCAAACGGGACACTTCTCACTTGTTTTAAAATGCGCTTCTATGCACCTTTTATGCACCTCGTGGTCGCATGACGTTCTGTACAACTCCCCAGCGGACCTGATTTCACTCTTGCAAATGGGACAACAGTTAGTCTTTCCTACAGGCCCTTTGTTAGGTGAACGAGCTACACTCATCTTAAATCCTTAGGGCAGACGGGCAAACTATACAGAAAACTCGACCCTGATGCTGGGCCTTCCTAACGCACCCCTCACACCAAATCAAATAAAATTAAAAGAAAAGATACCAATAAAAAAAAATAAAACTTAAAATTAGAACCACGAAATCAACGATTTGCTCAATCTATGAATTGAAATAAATGATTATGAAATAAAGACGATGAAATCTCGAATTTATGAATATAAAACTTCTATCAGAGATGTTTACCAAATTAATTAGTCGATTCAAAGCCTGACCTCTCCCACGTCGTAGGATTTCTAGCTTCTTTTCCAAATTTCTCAATAGAAAGAATAGATAGATATAGTAAGTATACTTGTATCTCTTCAACAAGGCATACTTCTTAGCGGAACTTTCGTCTTGACTTACGGACAACGAACCAATCTGAATTGAGTTCCTTGTATTCCAGTTAAATCAGCAACTTGAGTCCCTGAAGTGCCTGAATTGGGCCGTTCGTGGATGTAATGCTTTCTTAAAAGCAATTTGTCTCCATGTTCCAACTCGGCTTTGAATACGGCAATTCCATTTACTTGGGCCAAAATAACAAACAATATTTGAGTTATCTTGTTACTCCACAAATAAAATTGGAATGCCGCATTATTGGCGGATAGAATACAAACAAAGAAAAAGGGTAGCTTTCGTTCTGGGTACTCTTGCTTTAACTCCCAGAAGCTCGGTGAGGCTTCTGTTTAATTTACATTAAAACCAAGAAAACAAACGATCGTGATAAAACAATAATGGCAAACTTTTACTTTACTTATCGGGGATTCTTAATGGATGAATGCTTATTCCATTCGAGCCTTCCATCAAGGCTTTCCACCAAGGGCTCCACGTTGGGCGCCACTTTTCTTCATCATTCTTATTTATTACTACTGTAACGTGCAACGAAAGTAATTAATGGACAAGCGAGGGTCTGAGCTTGCGGGGCACGCTTTAGGTTCCGGCTCTAGCTCGTCGGCTTTGGGGGTGGTGGTCTTGCTGACTCAGACTTCGCCTTTCGCTGCTCATAACAATGATCAAGATCAGAATTGAGCGTGCTGCGACAAAAAAAAATTTGTTATGCTAGAACTACTACCGGGAGAGATAATTTAAAGTAAGCACCAGTTTGCTATTCTTGGGTAAAGAAGAAGGGAAAAGTTGAAAGACTAAAAGAGAGAGAGAGAGAAGTAAATGACGAGGTTTCAATTGGAAAAGATACCACAGGTGTTGTGTTGTGGCGACTGCCCCTCCCTACCGTTGATCACTGCTGCAGAGTTCATCTCTGGTGATCCCTATCAACCCCCTTCGTCGGCGAGGTCATCGGCTTTGATCGACTTGTACGAAACTTATCTCATTTTTTTAAATTCTTTAATATCTAACAAAATTCCAAATAGAGACATCTTACTTATAGCTAAAGGTGAGAACGATATGCAACACCTCTGTGATTAAGCTTATATATCTACAGTTTTACCTTACATGACATAGGCTTAACTTAGAACTAAAGGCTAGTAGTAATAAATCTTAATCAATATATAAATATTTTTTTTTCTTTTTTTTTACTTTGGTTGGAAACTAAATGAATGCAGGTTAATTCTTCATAATTCTTCGAGACCTTATTTATCTAGTTTTGTTTTGGGTTCACATACTCACAGGGCTCCTGCGGCGGGGATCGATCTCCGGCGAAGCGCTGGAACGTTGGTTTGATGAGCTAGACAGTTGGAAGGGTTTACTGAATTATTCCTGCATCCTTTACTTATCTCCTTCTATTTCCTTTTTTTTTTTTTTTTTTAACTATACTATACAATAAACTCTTATTTTCTAAAAATCTTGGTTTCTTTTAATATGCTGCTTTCACTTCATTATTTTTCTCTTATATTATCTTACATATATCTATTTTTTTTTTTTTGGTTTTTCAAGTTTTTTTTTTCTTTTACAATTTTTTTGTTCTAACCAAACTCTTTTTTTTTTCTCTTCACATTACTCTGTCATCCGACTTTATTCTTATCAATCCTCTCTTAACCTTTTTTTTTTTTTCCAGCAAACTATTTCATTTTTATTTATTTTTTTTCTTTCACAATCTTTAGTTAACTTTTATTGCGTATCTTGCACTTTCATTCCTTATCACTATTTTTATTCATTTTTGGTTATTGCGTATTTTCTGGCCGCTTTGGGCCTTAGCTGAGCCTAAGCTGCACTTTAAACTTTTTCTTTTTTTTTCTTTTCTTGGATTACACAAAAAAATAATCCAACTTCCTGCAGGCGACTTAGTCGCCTCGAAGGGGTGTTCCGCAGTCGCCTTTGTCCGGATCTTCTTTTGGAGTATCCCCTTCTCCTTATTTGCTGACGGATCCGGGATGTTCTCCTCGGCGTGGCGTTGCGTCCCAGCTACCCAGTCGGTCGAGTGGGCGTGCTCCGCCGACCGCAACCGATACGTTGGGCGTTTCACTGGCTGACAGTGCGGGTGCTTCCCTATTCACGGGCCTCGTGAAGCCAGCAAAGGCAATCAGGAGGCCAAATCTCCGACCTTCCGAAGCGGAATAAACACCAAAAGAATATCACCTTATGAACGTTTTGCCAACAGAAAGTCTGACTCGACTTTCACTAAGGTTTAGCTTACCGCTGGTCACTCGTTCAAATCAAAAATCCTGAGTCTCTTAGTCGATGCTTAAAAAGTTTTATCTCCGTAGATGCGTCCACCCAGGTACGCCGCCAGACACCAGAAAAATGATCCGGCCGGAAACGGAAAGCCTAAGTTGGCTGCGCTTAAGCCGGACCAGCTGACTCATACGTCAACTCCGACTCTACGGGGTTGCCGAGGTGCGCCAATTCGAAGGCGGGCTCTTAAGGGCGCGTTCGATTTGAAACTTTTTAACGCTTCAGGCGCCGCTACAATATAACAAAAATTTCGGTGTGCTTTTTTAACATTTTATTTTTGAAGCCAAAGTCAGCGTAACGGTTTGTACGCACAGTTTTTCTAGCAAGTGTACGGATGATAAGCTAAAGCAATACAAATATAACGGAGCCAAAAGAGTTATGAACTGGGCGTCCCTCAAATTATTTTTGTATTATTTCTTATTCCCTTCGTATATAAACAAACATATGTATGGTTGTATGTTTATATGTGCAGTCGGATTCTTCAGTTTTATGATGTTGGACTCGAGCCTGTGTGCAGGCACTCCGAGTATCGAACTTTCTCGGGTGTTTCGTGCCCGCTTGATCGAACTCACGTGTATGTACACTACGCATTGACCACTGTATCACTTCGAATCTGACTCTTGCCGTGATCGGAGGGAAGTGTTGACAAAATTGTAACTTGTGAAAGATGGACTTTTTAAAAGTTCTTTGTAATAAATTACGCTTGAAACTGAAAACGAAAAAAAAACGATCTACTAAACGAAATAAAGCAAGATTAAGATATTTTTTGTTCAAAAATATAATCATGTTGCCATTATTTGGATTTAGCAATGCTTTGCTTCCACTTCTTTACGCGTCTTTTTATACAATTTAGTAGGACGTATATTGTGACGGATGAGGCAAAGACACACAGATAAAGGATCTGCTTCTCACTCGCCAAATCCCTACCATATTTGGGACAACGAAACCCGTCGATGCGCAATAGCTCCTTAACGAAACTTTGAAAGTATTTTCGGAAATTAAAGATTTCGCAGAATCGCAATATTTGTGCAAACATGAAACTACAAATAAAAATAAAGACGCAGGTTTCTCTGTTTAATTTAATTTAAATTAAATTAATTAGTTTATTAGAGTCTGTCCCTCCGCATCCGGGATTGTTTCAGCCACACGAGGGTCATCCTCCGAAGCCTGGACTTCTGCCGATCGTGTGCTCTGCCTGACCCGGCGACGGTTACGGTCTGGCGGATGTCACAGGAGCCTCCCTCGCTGCTGGCAAAATGGTTTTCATTTTTTTGGCGGTGGTCCGCTTCCTCATTGGTAGTAATGGTTCACATCGACCATCTGAATAACCAAATCAAAATTATTAAAATATACAACTAATACCAATATACAATGTAATAAATAATAACTTCCGCAGTGGTTTTACGCCCAGCGAGCCGTCAATTAATTTTTTTTAATGGATAAAGTTTGATAGATCGGATAGATCGATTGGTTAATATGTTAATATATATACAAAATATTTATGTATATGTATATATTTTAATATACACTACTGGCCAAAATAATAAGTACACGCCCATAAGGTTTCTTCTGCGTCCTGTAAATCATTTCGTATTAAAGTAACGAACCAATTCTAGTTTCTTTTAGTTTTCTGGCATAAAGTTTATTATAAAAATAGTTAACAAAAGAATATTTCAGTTAATGTAGAGAATTTATTGGCAATTAAGCAAAAAAAACATAAAAAAGGGTTGGTCAAAAAAATAAGTACAGCAATTCTTCAAAGTCTCTAACTTAAAAATAAACAACAGTATCCCAATTTTTTTTATTTTTATTTTATCGTATGCTAATACCCAGTATATCCACCCTTATTTTCTATGACTTTGGTTATCCGTTTCGGCATACTGGCAATTAGTTTACGGCAAGTCTCTAAAGGAATCTCGTACCACGTTTTCTCTACGAATTTCCACAATTCTTCCGTATTTCGAAAAGTGATTGAGCCATCCCGACGTTTGAGCTCTCCCCACAGGTTTTCGATGGGGTTTAAGTCTGGAGATTGACTTGGCCGCATCATAAAGTCAACCTTGTTTGCAGCGAACCAGGCCTTGACCAGCTCCGATGTATGTTTTGGGTCGTTATCTTGTTAAAAGACCCATCTCAAGGGCATGTCTT
Source organism: Drosophila varians (assembly GCA_018150405.1). Classification (NCBI taxonomy): domain Eukaryota; kingdom Metazoa; phylum Arthropoda; class Insecta; order Diptera; family Drosophilidae; genus Drosophila; species Drosophila varians. The sequence goes on along the minus strand of JAECWK010000131.1, from coordinate 1,832,754 downwards.
CCTCGGGATATGGCAGCATTATGTCAGATAATATATTTTTATACCCAAATCGGGACATAGTATCGGTAATCCGATGAATAGGGCCAACTTCATGCCAAGAAAAACAGTCTCAAACCATTATGTTTCCGCATCCGTGTATAACGGTCTTTTTTGTGTACCGGGCTTCGAATTCCTTGCCTTTGGGGCGTCGTACATGTCTTCTGGAGTCGTTACGAAAAAGATTTATTTTCGTTTCGACGCTTCATAAGACATTATTCCACTTTTTGGAACCCTCTGGTACAGACGAATCCAAATGATTTTGGGCACACTTTTGCCTTATCTTTAAATTATTCCCTCGAAGTAAAGAAATTTTCCTGGCTATGCGTCCTTGTAAGCCTCTCCTATTCAGTCTACGACGAACCGATCTTGACGATATTTCATTATCAATATGAGCGGCAATAGCCTTGGAACACATGAAGGGATCTTTCTTTGCGAGACTTTGGATTCGGGTGTCCGTCGTTTGAGAGGATTTCTTCTTCCGACCTCGAGTTTCGGTTTCAACCTTGAATTTCCAAAAATTCTGTATAAAACATACTGGTCGTCCATGACTTTTAACATTTTCCCGAACACTTTATCCTTCTTTTTGCAGATTTAAAGCAATTTTTCTTTCTTCTTCAGTACAATGTTTTTTTTTGCCCATCTATAGAATATTTTTTTTCGGATATACTTGAATATGCAAGGAAATAATAAAAACCAACATACCTTGACCCAATTATACCTTAAATCCTTTAAAATTTATCAAATACACAGGTGTACTTATTATTTTGGCCAGACCGAAATCGCTCATCCAGCAGAAATTTAAGCTCAGTATTACTCGCGGTTCCCCTCTTCCATTTTTGTTTTAAAAATTGTGTAATACTGTAACCCTTCAATGTAAAAAAAAATTGGCATGGGTTCTTTCAATATTAATCGAGTTATATTGAAACAAAAAACCACTATCGTATAATCATATTTTAGAACAATTCTCTAGCAATATAAAAATATATAAACAATTATATAATTAAGTGAAATATATATACAATTTAAAAAATGTGTACTTTTCAAGACAAACATTTTTATAAGTCTTTTTTTTAGGACTTGGAAAAGTTTGCTTTTAGTTGTATTTTGGGTGAAGTAAATAATTTTTGGTTTATTTGGTTTAATTTTAGTAATATTAGAGTCATGTCAGTGGTGCCCTTGCACTGTCTTTCATGCTGGACTTTATGACGTTTGCGTTGTGCGTGCCTTACCGCGAGACCACCGATGACAAGCAGTTATTGTTATATATTGCTAGAGGAGTCCGTTATCGAGTCGGACGTGGAAGAAGACAAGCTGAAAGTCGCAAGTTTGCAATCATACATTCCAATGGAACGCGCAAAAAATGATTAGAAGCATTTGGAAGACATCAAGCATTGGGGCATGAGCCTGATCTGGCGAGCCGCAGGACGATCGATACTCCCAAAGTGATTTGGAGTTCAGAGATGCGTCGCCTACTAGTCGCAAATAATGGAGTCCTCTGGCCGCAGCTGCTATTTATTTTCGAGTACGGCTACACGCTGGACATCAGTGGTGAAGAGATCGATGACAGTCAGCGACAGGAACAATTTTTGGGAGAATTCTTAGAATTCCAATATTAGATTTCTCAGAACTTAAATATTTTTTAACCCTGAAATCAAATATCCAAATAAAAACGCATAATTTATATTTATTTTTATTTACTTATATATTTTATTTATTTTTTTTTTTTCAACAATGGGGGTGGGTTCTGCAACCTGGAGGCCAGCAACCGCTTCCTAGGTGGTTTCTGCCACCCGGGGGCCACCCTCCGCATTTTGGGTGCGATCAGTCGCACGTGGCGGGCGCTTGGCTCGGCGACGGTTCCGGGCAGCAGGCCCCCCCTCACGGCAGGTGCCACCCTTGGAGGTTGTCCTTGTCTCCTTTGTTCATAGAAATTAATCACCTGCACAAAAAACAAAATAAATTTTATCAAATGTACAACTAATATTAATAACTAATAATAATTGGTATTAACTTACGCAGTTTTTAAATTTCCAGCCACCAGTCATCTTGCCTGAAGTTAGCTGTCACAAATGAATTCGGGGGAATTTTGTTGGTTTTGGGAATCGCGCGCTTTCTGTGTTGTGCAGCGTCCAAAAGCGTGGCATGTTATCGGTCCAGTATTGGTCAATGGGGTCGGAAATTTTCAAAGGGAGATTACATCAAAACGTAGGGAGCGATTTTGATAAAAAAAAGGCTCATAAAATTCTGCAAAAAATTAGCTTTCCAGTGGTATACCGTGCAAAATGGTGTCACCTCTAGAAAGGACGCAGTAATCATCCGCATACTAGAGTTCGTCTCTCTGTTAATTTGGAGCGAACTTTCTTATCAATTAGTTCCGTTTTTTGATACTTTTGATACCTCTCTTATCAGGGGAAAATGATGGGAGACTGTAAATCAATTTTCTGTAAATCGTAGGGAGCGATTTGCATGATTTTTGCTACAAACCTACTAGGAAAGGGGCTTCATTGACTCATCTGCCGTGCTAAGTGGTGTTACCTCTGAAAACTTTGCTATGACGAAAAAAAATTTTGGGGATCACATTAGTATGGGCTGTTAAACAGTTTGGCGCACTTTTAGGAAATTTTAAGGAAAACGTAGGGAGCGATTTTAATAAAACTTTCTGACATTGTGCCAAAAATTTTTGAAAGAGAACTGTGCCCTTCAAAAGATCCGAAAACAAACTACGCTCTGTGATAGATGGACCAAAAATAAAATTGACTAAATGAATTTAAGGCTGATAAAAACTAGATCTGGGTGAATATGTTGTTTGAAAAAATTTTGAGAATTGATTTTTTATTCTCTGGCCAGAAATCAGGCGAACAAACTGCTTTAAACATCGGCAAAGACACACATATCTTGAAGGATGTGTGGGCTTTACCGGGTTTTGCAGCAATCGGGGCTGCGTCATTGGACGTGATGCCATACAGGACAAATCCGACAATTGCAAAAGATAACTGACTCATTCGGTATCCGAATTGGTATCAGTCCTGGCTCTTGGAGTAATCATGGAGATCAGGGGTTGAGTGATGGTCGGCAGGATTAGCTGGTGCACACAACTCCGCTAGGGTGGATTTTTTGCGCTTTGGAGACTTAATTATAGCTTTAGGCTGCTAAATTGAGAATGAAGCGCATTGAATCCGTTCTTTGTGCCGCATGAATGCTCTCGTCTCGCTCTGCACGGCACGACAGTCGCTGCAACAATAGTACAAGGCTTGTACTACAAGCCAGAGCTCCGGGACAGTACGTCCGACACTGAGGCCGTGAAACCGGCACATTTGCCATGTACCATGTTGTGTAACGAACTGTTTTGTTAGCTGTCTGTTCGCGACGAATGCCGCGGCTAGCTCACAGAGTTTGTGGGAACGTTCCACCGAATTTATATATTCGACGTGATTGCCCGAGCCCAGAAATAACACAGAGTGGATTAGTCGGTACTATTCCCTTTATTATGACAATGTTGTGTTTTACAAAACGGGATTACTTGCTTTGCTGTTGTCTCCTGGCGTAGCCTGGCTCCTCCGCTCTCGCTCGAGCTCTCGCTTCCGGGTTCGCCGGTCACCGCCCCGTGTTAGTCTGATTTCCAACCGCTACGCTCGACTCCTTTACCCTGGGCTTCTTCTCGTGCTGCTAGCTGTGGTCTCCTCGTCTTGTAGCGCCTCCGCTGTATCCTGGTGCCTCCGTGGTTCCCGTGTCCTTGATGCCTCCGTGGTTCCCGTCTCCTTGCTGGTGATCGCACCTTGCTGCACAACTATCTTGACCTGTTCACTTTTTCCGACTTATACGTTGCCTCGCACTCGATTTGACTCGCGCACTTTCCCGGACTGGCTTGTATTAATCTCCGGACTCTCCAAAGGCGGTCCTCGGACTTCACACTGTCAGACTCTCTGCTGACTAACCGTCCCGATCCCACGCCGGCAGTACCCTATTTTTTTTTTTTTTTTTTTTTGAAACAACAAAATATTTTGGTAATCCTTATTTATCTATTTATGAGGACCAATATAAAGACATAGAAACCCTCTTGAATGAATCAATAGAACAATTGATTACTCAAGCTGGAGATTTTCAAGAAAACGAATCTGGTTGGTCAATTAAAAGTTTTGATTACTTTCAAATGCAACTAATAAAGCTTGAACATCTTCCTGGATCAGGATTTGTGAAAGCACCTAAACGAATTAAAGCTAGAAATGCATTAATTAATATTAAAAAAAATTACGCTTTCTGCTTTAAGTGGTGTGTTTTGGCTCATATTTCTTACATAAAACATAATGAAACCAATTTCATGTCGAGAGCTGAAAAGAAATATGCCAGAGAAAAGCTAAATAAAACACAATCCTATAGAGTTGTTGATATAAGTCAAGAGCGAATTTTCCATGACACATTTCAACTTGACTTTTCAGGAATCGATTTTCCGATTGAAAAGAAAGGAATACAACGCTCTGAAAGAAATAATGAAGATTTCAGCGTTAACGTGTATTAAAAGGTCGAATAAAATGACCAACAATTAGAACAAAAGAAGTCAAAACTCATCATATAGATATTTTAAGAATTCAAAATCCTAAGGAAAATAAGAATCATTATGCATACATTACAAGCATAAAAACTTTATGCAAATCACAAATCAACAAATCAAACGCTTAGAGATACTTTTGCAGAAATTGTCTACAATTTTATTGTGCAACTAATAAAAGGCACAACATGAAAGAGGGCGGACTAGTTGCATCTTTATACCCAGAACAAAAACCAAATTTTTCAAAAAAAATATCGCCTCCGGTCGTTATTTATGCGAATATTGAATCCGTTTTGGAAAAATATAACACAACATCTTATGATCCAAATGTGTCATCCACTACAAAGGTTCAAAAGCATACTGCATGTGCAGCATCGTATAATGTTGTACATAGGTATAACCCTCAGTTAAATGAGCTTTGGACTTATAAAGGTAGCTGCGTAAAGAATGCTGCTCCTATCGTCAACGAATGTTCAATCCCAGTTGCTGATGATGGTACGGTTGCTCCAGGCCCTGCTGCTGATGCTGTAACCGTTTCTCATGTAGCAGTTGCTGCTGACTTAAGCCCCGATCGGGCTGCTGGACCTGTGGCTGTGGTTGGTTCAGATGTCCCGATCAAGGGGATTGTTTCGGAATCCGTATGTGATCCTGAGGTTTCCGCTAACCTTGTTCCTGTTGTTGCTGCAGCTATTTTGAAGCCCGTTTCCGCCTCTGACTTGGCGCCTGCCGTAGTTCCAGCTATCCAGGCTCCGGCTGTTGCTCCTGCCATCGCTACCGGTCCAATTGCGAACGTCTGGTCGATAAGTTTGCTACTGTGAGCGCCATTGCACCAGCTGTGTCTGCCGGACCCGGTCTTGTTCCTGCCGTTGATGATGAAGCGCCAGGTTCCACCCATGCTGCCACCAAGCTTGCCTTGGCTGACGATGCCCGCCAGAAGCCGATTGCCACTGCTGCTGCTCCCGAGAGCTCTGACAAGCTTTCGACTGTTTCAGCCAGATGTACATATGCGCCGGTCCGAATCGCTAATCGTGCAAGAAGGAGGAAGAGAGAGATACGAACCCAACATGCGCGACCAGGAAAGATGGACCCTGGCAGTCATCACTTGCTCGTGGTTCAAGATCCTGGTGACCAATTCTTGCTGAACCAACACCTCCTCAGAGGATCCCTACATGGTCACCCCAGATCCGGCGAATCGTATTTCTGGATAGATTGGACCGCCCTTGTCTCTAAACATGGACCCTGGAATGACTAATGGAATACTGCTGCTCCCCAATCCGACTAGTTGTTGTTGAAAGCTGGACTTCCAACGGGGGGAGTAGGTTGGGACTTGTGACTGCAGCAGACTTTCAATATTATAACATTGGAAACGAGTTATCTGGTTTGATGAGTCAAAACTTAACCGTTTTCAGAGTGATGGAAAACAATATTGCTGGATCTAACCCGGAGATAGGGTTTAAAGACACCATGTAAAGCAAGCCGTCAAACATGGCGGTGGAAACATAATGGTTTGGGGATGCTTTACATGGGAGCAAATTGGACCTCTACAATTGGTTGAAGGAATTGTGAAAAAAGTGGACAACCTTCAAATCCTTCAAACAATTCTACTGAAACTGAAAACAAATCCAACTGAAAGTTTTTGGTCAATTCTGAAAAGACGGCTTGGGCAATACGAATCTACACCTAAAAACTTGAGCGACCTTTGGGAGCGTGTTGCGGTGGAATGGAGTCGAATTCCGCAGGAAATTCTTTTTGCTCGCCACTAGGTGACTTTTACGCAAGAAAGGGTACGTAGAAAACCGCAGCCACGAATGTGAAAAAGTGATACACAGAGTTCACCCATTTTACCTCGCCAGGCGATCGGCAAGTCCGACTGGGATGTATTTTACCAACCCTTCACTTCCGCCCATCGCGGTAAGACATCAGATCCAAAGTGATCAATGCCTAGGCCCCGGCGCGGCCGTTAATCGTTCCTGGATCGCTCCTTCCGTTATCTTGGTTGCGTCCATCGTCCAGTGCCGCAACTTTCTTCATCCGCCTTTCAATCTCTCGCTGTTGCTAAGCGGGCTCTCTGTCCCGCTACTTTCCCCGACGTCCCCTGCTTTCTCCTGCTCCATCGCCGCTCCGTTGCTCGTCCTGTTACTTTCCACGTTCCTCCTGCTTTCTCCGATCCTTCGCTGTTGCTATGCGGGCTCTCTGTCCCGTTACTTTCCACGTCGTTTCGTCTACTTTCGCCACTCCGTTGCTATTATGGACGGCTTTCTCTGGTCTTCTGACCTGTTTTCCCTCAGTGAGGAAGACCCGGACCCGACCCCTCCTTCCACTCTTGCTGTCTTGGGTGTGGGAGATTTCATCTCCTCACAGTTGTTACACAGCCAACAGGGCTGGGATGAAGTTATAGACTTGTTGCAAGGTTATTAAGCCAGACTACTTTAAATTCCATTATATTTTTTTTATTTATATTTCATTTTTTTTAATACCTTCACCCACTGTACCAAAGAAAAATAAGAACAAGATAACAGTTTGTAAGTTTAGTATAACAGTTTGACTCGGTTTAGTCTTAGAGATAAGGATCTCTAAAAGGAAATCGAGAAAAAGAGCAACAACAAATAGTAAAGCAAAGCAAAGCAAAAGCTATGGGTTAAAATTAATAAATATGAATATAGCACCAAAATAGTACTGCACACTGCACAATTTTAAAAATTTGCTAAATAGTTTATAAATTTAAACTTTTTATATATATCAAACGCCGGTTAAATGGCAAGATGGGCAAGATTCGCTTTGAAAGGCAGAAAGATTTAGTGACCTATTCTTTTATTCAAATTTATATTCGCTCTATCAAAAGAATTAATTTTGTCCTAAATTAGAAATTTTAAATTATATAAGGGCAATTGTTGACTTATTTCCCATCCGTATAGATTATTGACATCTATGTACGATAAATAGGGTTTTATTTGGGTTGGATTATATTGATCATGTATTCATAATTAGCGTTGGCTATGCGTTAAGTAACACTAGGTTACTCCTCCTCGCACACCTCTTTTTATGAAATTGTACATGATCGGACCTTATTAACTTCAGATTTACTTTTCATTGCATCCTATGAAATAGATGGGGCTGAAACATAGTTTGCCGGGTCGACTTTATAAATTTTACAACAAATATTCGTAAAATTCTGAAGCACATCTGCCAGGATTAGGACATCATTTTCCAAGTATAATTAAAGATAGTTCCACAGTTAAAGTTTGTCATACAGTTTGAGCGAAATTATAATCGTTAATGCTACATTCTTCATCCCCTAAAGAATCATAAAAACACTCTCTTGGAGACAGTTGAGTTTCATTAAATTTATCAAAATCATCTAAATAAGGGAACACTAAATTTAGTTTTTAAAAATTTAAAGTCATTTTCATCCATATTAGAAGAAAATGTATCTAAACTAGAATCTAAAAATCTATTTGAATCTATATATTTAATACTAAATAATTTATAATACCCTACAACTTTTTGTATTAATGCCATATATAACTCTTTGTTACATGGTATGGCTTTTTATTTACCGCCTAAATGGTTTATAAATAAATGAATACCACATCTTGATAGATTATGAAAAACTACAGGAAAATATGGATATCTTAATCTATAATTAGTTATGCCATCTCTATGTATTGGTCCTTCGTATTTACCAGAATATTGATTAAAAGATTTTCGCGATCATCATGGTTAATGCATTCCTCACATGCGAATTCGAATGCTCCTTGTAGTCCTCGTCATCTATTTCGAAGTTATGTAGGTTTTTTTAGATTTCCAGTATCCGTCATACAAAAACTAGAGTCTTTGCATTGATAGATTCGCAGAATTTTTGCATGCATTTTTCCCGGAATACTTATTTTATTTCTAGCAAATCAGTTCGCACTCAACTCTCATAGAGAACAGTCGTGCTTTGTCAGTCGCTGCGTCTAAACACAAAACAAAAACATCTTAAACAACAACAACAATCAAATCTATTTATAGAACTACTGATAAGCTGCATTACTGCTAAGCTGCAGCTCAAGTCGCGAAGGACTGGCAGCAATACCAGTCCAAACCTCGTCAACTAAAACGGACAAGTGCCGTTTCGCCCAAGCTCCCTAAAAAGATTCAGGCTGTAGAATCTGGACCAAGTACTTCGACAAATCCATTGTCATCAAATTCATTTCATCTGCTGGGTGATACTATTAAAGATAATGAAGAAACTGCTGAAGTCCCTAAACCAACCTATGGAAAATGCCGATATTTCAAAGCCACCGCCAATATTTATAAATATTATAAATATTAGCAACATAAAGGGTCTCGTAAGCTATATTACATCGAAAATAGGTTCCTCTGAATTTACATATAAAACACAGCGTGACAATCGAGTAAGAGTTATGGTAAAGACAATTGAAAAGTATAGAGAGCTGCATAAGTTTATGAGAGACGACGGAGTTCATAACCATACCATTCAGATGAAGCATAAGAGGGCTTTCAGGGTCGTATTAAAAATATGCATTTTTCTACTCCAATTGAAATCATTAAAACAGCTGTTGAACTAAGTGGACAAAAAGTACAAAGCATTAGCAACATCAAAAGTCGTATCAATAAAGAGCCAATGAATATGTTTTTCCTAGACTTGGAGTCTGAAAATAAGAATTGTGAAATCTATAAATTGAAATACATCAACAACGCCGTTATTACAATTGAACCCCCTAGGAAAGCTAGAGATATCGTGCAATGCTTAAGATGGCAAGAATATGGACACACCAAAGCGTTCTGCAGCAAAAAATTTAAGTGCGTTAAATGTGCCTTGCAACATCCAAGCGTAGAATGCCCTAACATTGATAATCAACCGATAAAATGTGCAAACTGTTCTGAGAACCACACTGGTAACTATAAAGGATGCAGAGTTTATCAAAACCTCATAGCTAAACAATCAGCTACTAATAACTCGCCTAAACAAGGACAACTGGAAGTTAATAAAGAATATAGTTTTACAAATGCTCAAGTACCATCAAACTTACAAAATAGCAACAGTCGACCAACTTATGCACAAGCAGCTAGAGGTGAAACAGAAAACAATGTTATTAAAGCGCTTGATAGGATCGAAAAACTTTTTGAAAAGCAATACGAACAGACAAACAACCTATTGAATATGATTCTTAAATTAGTATCAAAATTATGCAATTAGATCTACGTATAGCGCTATGGAATGCCAATGGGCTCTCCAGTCATTTAAATAAAATAATTGTCTTTCTAAAGTCAAACAATATTGACATAATGTTAATATCAGAGGCCCATTTTAATAAAAAATCGTATTTTAAGATAAAAGGTTACGAAACTATTATAGCAAACCACCCTTCTGACAGAGCAAGGGGTGGTGCTGCTGTTATAATAAAGGACACGCTAAAATACATAGAACAAATTAGCGTTCAACACTGTAACATCCAATCTCCAATAATTGAAATTGAATGCATGAACAAACCAATGGCTATAGCTGCGATTTATATTCCGCCCAGATCTACTCTCAAAGAATGTGACTTTAAGCATTTTTTCGAAAATCTTGGACCACGATTTCTGGTAGCGGGGGATTTTAAGGCTAAACACCCGTGGTGGGGATCAAGACTAGCGAACCCGAAAGGTACGGAGCTTTATAAATGTCTCAATAATAAGAAATATTCAACTTTAAGTACTGGGAAACCAACATACTGGCCAAGTGATCCTAATAAAATACCCGACTTATTAGACTTTGTTGTCTATAATGGACTATCAAAACATCAACTACACATTGAAGAATGTTTCGAACTCAGTTCTGATCATTCTTCATGTATTGTGACCTTCGGTGCTACTGTGCAACTAAAAGATATTCCATATAAAATTCTTAAAAGGGAGACCAACATTACAGCTTTTAAAACCTGGTTAGAAAATAATATTTGTACCAACTTATCTCTAAAGACAGGTGAGGAGATTAAATCAGCTATTGAAGTACTGACAAGTGCAATTCACGAAGCTGCAGCTTACTGTACGCCTTAGTCTAGTACCAATCAAAATCGTACACCATATTTGTCCTTGGAAGTGAGGCGCTTGATTAAAAACAAAAGAGAACTGCGGAAGAAATGGCAGATGAACCGATGGCAAACCGACAAGCGGATATTTAATAAAGCCACTTAAGAACTTAATAACAAACTATGGGAAATAAAAAACGCTGCAACATCAGATTTTATTAAAAATCTTGATCCATTTACGCCTGATCTCAGTTACAGTCTCTGGAGGGCAGCGAGATACATAAAAAGGCCAACCAGGAGAAAGCCATCAATCGTAGACAACACAGGTGGTATTTGCAAAAGTTATAAAGCAATCGCAACAGCTTTCGCAGAACACCTACATTCGGTTTTCCAACCAAATTTGGAATATGATGCTGAAACCATGTTGGAGGTTCAGAATTTTCTTAATTCGCCATGTCAGCTAAGCTTGCCAATACGTCAAACCTCATATGCCGAAGTACAAGCTGAAATTAATAACACTAATATAGAGAAATCGCCTGGGTATGACAAAATTGACGGTTTGACTATCAAGAATCTACCTCCACTATGTGTTAAGCTTCTTACATTCATCTATAATGCTATGCTTAGGCTAGAGTACTACCCGTCTCAATGGAAATGTGCTGAAGTAATTATGCTTCCAAAACCAAACAAGCCTGAGCATAATGTTTCGTTATATCGTCCAATTAGTTTGCTACTGAAATTCTCTAAATTATTTGAAAAAATACTTTTGAGAAGAATGGCATTGGAGGACCTTAGAATCATACCCGAACATCAGTTTGGGTTCAGAAGTGGGCACAGCACAATTGAACAATGCCATCGTATTGTTGAAATAATAAAAGACGCATTTGAGAAAAAGGATTATTGTGCGGCTGTTTCGCATCTAGGAATGCTTTATAAAATTAAAAAATGGCTTCCTGCACCATTCTTTTTGCTTTTTAAGTCTTACCTCTCTAACCGAAACTTCTACGTACAACAAAATGATGAATACTCAGAGATATATGCAATTAATGCTGGTGTGCCACAAGGTAGTGTACTAGGACCTGTACTCTACACGGTATATACAGCGGACCTTCCAACATATCGTAATGTCGATGTTGCAACATATGCAGATGATACTGCGTTCATTTCAAGGAGCAAAAACCCGGCGGAAGCGTCCCAGAACTTGCAAGAGCAACTCTCAGGAATGGAAACCTGGCTAAGGAAATGGAGAATAGCAGTAAACACCCAGAAGTCGTTACAAACCACTTTTACATTAAGACGTGGAAAATGCCCAACGGTTACTCTTTACGGATCATCCATTCCAGAAGAGGCAAGCGTTAAATATCTTTGGGTACATCTTGACCGCAGACTAACTTGGAACAAACACATAAAGGCAAAACAGCAGCAGCTCAAAATAAAAACGAGAAAAATGTACTGGCTCCTAGGTCCCCGATCAGAGCTTAGCTTAGAGAATAAGGTTGTATTATACAAGGCAATACTAAAACCAGTTTGGACGTACGCAATGGAGCTATGGGGCACAGCAAGTAACTCCAACATAGAGATTTTACAACGATATCAGTCAAGCACACTGAGAAATATTGTTGGAGCACCCTGGTATGTGAGAAACCAGGTTATTCATAATGATCTCAACATTCCATTTGTTAAAGGTGAAATTAAACAAAGAAGTCGAAGATACGTAGATAGAAGAAGCCACCATGTAAATACACTAGCGGTAAATCTTTTGAAAAGTAGCTTAATTACCAGGCGATTAAAAAGATTTCAGACATTTGATCTCCCCCATAGATTTTAAATTAACTAATTAATACTAATTAAAACAATGTTAGATTAGTATATATTGGATTCGTTCATTGTAGCGTAACCAATCCTGTTAAGTAGACTATATACTACAAAATTTGTTGAATGTCGAAAGAAAGATTGCAAATAAAACTATATAAAAAAAAAAAAGACGAGAATGGAAAGCTAACTTCGGATGGAGCCGAAGCTAATATACCCTTGCAGTTAAATAGCGGCTTCGATTGATTAAAGATATAGTAAGTATCGGCTATAGTTAGCCGATCTTTACAAAAACATTCATAACAAGCTCAGATTCGTATAAAATGAATTTTAAAAGAAGTCCGACGCTTCTACGCCCAAAAACACGCAAGTTGTTGCATTTCCGATCGTTCAGTTATATGGCAGCTATAGGATATAGTCGGCCGATCCATAAAGTATATATATTCTGGATCAGGATCACCTCCTGAGTCGATATAAGCATGTCCGTCTGTCCGTCTGTCTGTCCGCTACTGTCCCTATCTACCGAACCGTACAGACGTGTATTTAGTGAGCTCCGTATAAACAATTTATTTCTACGGAAATAAAGTACTTTGGAAACTTTAAAGTGGTGCAAATTGTGTGCGAACGTGTCGCGAAAGGATCTTGCATATTTTTGCAGCGAGATCGTCGTGCGTTTTTCGTGGAAAAGCGATTTTCCATCGAGAAAAATTCGCCACGTGCCAAAGAAGAGTGCTGCCGGATCGACGGTTTAGTGCTTTTCTGTGCTGCCACATCGGTGAACTTAGGTTCATCAGCTGTGCAATTGAGCTGCCACATCGACACAACCAAGTGCATCAGCTGTTTGGAGAAAAACACCTAGAAGCAGGCTACGGTAAGTGCTACTTATAATTATTATACGTAGCATAGTAGACGGGATGCCGAGGAAGGGCTACCGGAGCCGGTCGGGAAGCAGCGCTAGCGCTGCCAGCGACTTGGATGAGGTGCCGCTGGCCAAGAGGATGCACTTGCGCAGCTCGCCGAAGAAGGGTGCATCGGGAGCAGCGTCTTCCTGCCCTGGAGGCCTCGACTCCGTGGGAGTCGCTGCTGCAGCTGCATCCTCGGCCAACGTAACTGAACTCGACGATCTGCAGGCGCGTGTGGAAGCCGCCAGAGACCGTGCCGCTGCTTTTGTTGCTGAAGCTGCCGCTGCCGCCGCCACCACCACCGCCGCCACCTACGTTGCCCCCGCTGCTGCAGCCTCTGCCGTCGTCCCCACCATTGGGCGTGCTCCCGCCCGAGCCATCGTGGCTGAGGGCCATGGAGCAGTGATGGCAGAGCTGTCGGACTGCCAACGAGTGATGCGGAACGCCCTCGTTGGTCGCAGCCTGGACGTCGTATCGGCCAACCTGTGCCGGTACGATGAGCTCGTGGTGGCCCTGATGCTGCGGATTAGCGAGCTGGAGACTCGCATCTCGATGCCCCCCCCACCGAACGCTGCTGCTGCCGTGCCCACCGTTGCACCTGTCGCCCTCCCTGTTGCCCCAGTGCCAGTCCCCCGTACTAGGGTGCGGGAGACCTGGTCCTGTGTGGTGAAGGGGACGGACCCGGAGCTGACGAGCCAGCAGGTTGCTGAGAAGGTGCGGCGGGAGGTCGCACCTTCACTTGGAGTCCGGGTGCATGAGGTTCGCGAACTGAAGCGTGGCGGAGCCATCATCCGCACGCCCTCAGCTTCGGAAGCCTCCAAGGTGGTAGCTTCGAGGAAGTTCGCCGAGGTCGGACTGACCGTGGAGCGGAACACCGCAGTAAAACAGCGGATCACGGTGTTCGACGTGGACACGTCGATCAGCCCGCAGGAGTTCATGGAGGAGCTCTACGTCCACAACCTGAAGGATGAGATGACCCCGGCCGAGTACAAGGCAGCGGTGCACCTGACCAAGCCGTGGACTGCGGCGGACGGTGGCACCACGAGCGTGACTCTGGAGGTGAGCGAGAAGGCGCTGCTGATATTAGACACAGGTCGTGTCTATATTAAGTGGTTCTCCTTCCGTTGCCGGTCCCAGGTCCGTACGTACGCGTGCCACCGGTGTGTCGGATTCGACCACAAGGTGCAGGAGTGCCGCCAGCAGGTGAGTGTGTGCCGGCAATGTGGGCAGAATGGCCATGTAGCGGCGAAATGCACCAACCCGGTGGACTGCCGAAACTGCCGCTTCAAGGGGTTGCCGTCGGGGCATAATATGCTTTCGGCGAGCTGCCCGATCTATGCGGCAGTTTTGGCGCGTGTGAATGCCCGACACTAGGATGACCAGGATCCTGCAATTTAATTGTCAGGGTTCGTATGCTGTCATGTGCGATCTGGGGCAATTGCTGAATGAGCGGGGCTGTGGTGTGGCTCTGCTTCAGGAACCGTACACGCACTACGGTCGTGTGCGGGGTTTGCCTGCAGAAATGCGGGCATTCACTGACAGCAGGTGCCAGGCCGCAGTGGTTGTGATTGACCCCAGCATGGAGTGCACTCTTGTGAACTCCACTGACTGGGGTGTATGCGTGGGGTTAGAAGGTAGGTTTGGCAGGCTATATGTTGTGAGTGTGTATTGTAAGTTCAGTGAGCCCCTTGAGCCGTATCTCGAGTTCTTGAATGCGGTGCTACTACTGGTTAGTAGCGACCCTGTCATTCTTGGCCTTGACGCGAACGCGTCGTCCCCCCTGTGGTTCAGTAAAATGTCCGGCCCTGCCGGACATCTGAACTACACCCGGGGTGAGACGCTGGCCGAATGGGTGCTTACCCAGAGAGTGCGGGTTGTTAACGAAGCCAGTGAGTGGTACACATTCGACGGCCCAATGGGGAGGAGTGACATTGATGTCACTCTGTCGAATGAGGCAGCAATGCGAGTGTTTGGATTCGAGTGGAGGGTGTTGGAAGGCCGCGGCGCGAGTGATCACAATCCGATTGAGATTGTGGTCACCCGCGACGTGCCTTTGAATGCAAGTGATGGGGGTAGTGTTGGGGGATGGCGTACGAGTGGTGCAAATTGGGCCCTTCATGGGCATTATGTGAGTGAGGCTGCTTCGCAGGTCCCGCTTAGCGTCTTCTGTGCGCTGAGTGTGGACGAGCAAGTGGCTTGCGTGACGAGTTGGGTGACGAGCGCCAACGATGCGATGTTTGCGAGGCATCGCAAGGTGACTCGCAAGCGTGTCAAGTGGTGGACGCGCGAATTGAGCGCCGAGCGGCGGGCCCTCCGAACCCTGAGGAAGAGATTCCAAAGGGCCAGAAGGTCCAATGCGGAAGACGTTGCCCAGCTCAGAGCCGAACTTAGCAGGCGAATGCATGCCTACAAGCATAAGCTCATGAGGGTGAAGGAGGAGGAATGGCGCTCTTTCGTGGGACGAAATAAGCACGATCCCTGGGGTCGTGTTTACAAAATCCTGCGGGAGAGTGAGCGTGATAGGGGGGTAAGTGCCCTACAGGTCAGAGGCCAATTGCTGACGACTTGGAGGGACTGTGTGGAATGTTTGTTGTCCGAATTCTTTCCTAGGGAGGATCAGGAGCAGCCATTACCTGAGGTAGTGGCCACTCCTGAGCCACTCCTGGTGAGTGAGCTGGAGTTTTCCTTCTCCAAGCTTCGCTCTGGGAAAGCGCCTGGCTTGGATGGGTTTAATGGGGAGATTTGTAAGAGTGTTTGGAAGTCCATCCCTTTGTATATGTTTGAGCTGTACTCTAAGTGTGTTAGGGAAGGAGTGTTCCCCTTAGAATGGAAGCGGACAAGGGTGAGCGTGCTGTTGAAGTCGCCCGATAGGGTCCGGAGCAATCCGCGATCCTTTCGGGGCATCAGCCTCGTCCCAGTTCTTGCAAAAGTTCTGGAGCGTGTGCTGGTAGAACGGCTCCAAGAGTGCGTAGGGAGCCAAATGTGTGAGAGGCAGTTTGGCTTCCGGGAGGGAAGATGTGTGGAGGATGCTTGGAGATACGTCAGAGACTCTGTAGAGTCCAGTAGCTCCAAGTACGTCCTCGGCTTGTTCGTGGACTTCAAGGGGGCATTTGATTACCTGGATTGGGCCAGTGTAATGAGGAGGTTAGACGAGTGTGGGTGCCGGGATTTAGCTCTTTGGAAGAGTTATTTCTCGGCACGAAGCGCTTGTGTTCTGGGAGTCAACGAGTGTGTGTCCAGGGCGGTGGTTCGTGGTTGCCCGCAAGGGTCCATCTGTGGTCCATATATATGGAACCTCATGATGGATCCTCTGCTGCGGCGGCTCGAACAAGTATGTAAGTGCTGTGCGTATGCAGATGACCTTCTAGTAATGGTCGAGGGCCGGTCGCGACTACAGATCGAGGCAAGCGCCGAAGCGTGCTTGCGCATTGTCTGTCAGTGGGGCAGCAGTGTGGGTGTCAGTGTGGCGATGGACAAGACCGTGACAATGTTGCTGAAAGGCAGCTTGTCGCGGAATCGACATCCAATAGTCAAGCTTGACGGCTCCAGCGTCCGGTATGCGAAACGAGTGAAATACCTCGGCATTTCCGTAGGGGAGAGGTTAAATTTTAAACCTCACCTGGCCGATCTGAAGGAGCGATTGGCCGGACTGGTAGGACATCTGCGCCGGATCTTGCGGAATGAATGGGGCCTTAGCAGAAGAGCTGTCCGCACTATATATGACGGTCTATATGTTGCCTGTGCAACACATGGATCGTCTGTATGGGGCGGTATAGTCTCGACTCCTACAGGCCGAGCGAAGATTCTGGTGTGCCAGCGCATCATGTTGCTGGGATGCATGCCTGTGTGCCGCACTGTCTCAACTGAGGCTTTGCAGGTACTGTTGGGAGCAGTCCCCCTTGACTTGGAGGTGCGGCGTAGAGCCGTTAGCTACAAGCTCAGGAAGGGGCTGCCGTTGCTGCAGAACGAGTGGTTGTTTGGGCGGGATGTGGAGAGTCTTGGGCCCAGTGTATGTAAGGAGTTGCTGCAAGAGTGTGTCTTGTCGGACTGGCAAGTTCGATGGGATGCAAGCGTGAAAGGGCGGGTCACCCACGAGTTCATCCCCAATGTCTCGTTCGTTGTCGACCGGCCGGACTTTGGTTTTAACCTTAGTGCCGGGTTCCTGTTGACTGGCCATGGTTCGCTGAATGCATTCTTGCATAGTCGGCACCTGGCAGACAGTCCGGAATGCCAGTGTGGCGCGGTAGAAGAGACTTGGCGGCATGTTCTCTGCGAGTGCCCGCTGTATGAGGATCTTCGTGATCTGGGCGGGTTGGGTGTGGTTCAGGCCGGGGGGAACTTTGACGTAAGTCAGGTGCTCTCCACTAGTGATAGGGCCAATTTGTTAGGTGTGTTTGCGAGAGCCGTGTTCAGTAGGCGACGAATGCGTTAGGTTGCGGAAGCTTGGAAGTTCTAGTCGGTGCTTCACATAGTCGGTTCGCTGGGTTTTCGCCCGCCGCCGGGGTGACCAGTCCCCGGGCTTCATGGTAGCCGAAACTGGGAGTCCTTTCTTCTTTATGGAGAGGAGGACCAACCTGACCAGAGGACTTATCTGGGACCACGGGTGATGAGGAGCTACGGAGATGGTGTTCTTCTCTGCCTTGTCACAAGTCCTTAGGGATCGTTGGGAGCATTGCTGGCCGTTTTTGAGCGGTCTGGTTTCTGACCAGCAGGTAAATGCCGCAATTGCGGAAGAGGAAGGAATAGTCCTCGCCTCCGAACAGTGAGAAAGCCATGTCCATGAACATGGTGGATAAGACTGTACCACCTTGTGATTTGGCCACCTCCCCTTTGGCCATTTCATATCTATTCCCAGCAGCTTTGCTAACTTTGAGAGGTCACCAACCCGTGACTGTTCGTGAGTCAAAATTGGTAGTGTCCTTCGTGGCACGGCGCCCGACCGGAGGCTGTGATAATATCTGGTACCACGGGAGTCAGGACGCCCCCGGAATTACCTCCGGCCTGACTGCGAGGTAGGCCCCCTTGTGGGAGCATCGTGGTGGTTGTGGTTTAACGTCCAAATGCGGGCAGAACAGTAATGTTCGGCGTGGAGTTGCGTTTTACAACCGGGTGCCGAGACCCATAGATCGGAAGAGGTTTAGATGGGCCTCGATCCTTAACCGAGGATAAAGTCATGACCGAACTGATTGACTTAAATCGGTATCCTGCGGAGTACAATTTCTCCAAGGGGGCGCTGATTGACGCTATATTTTCATATCCCAAGCCCAAGGGGGCCGTGAGATAAAGCCAACGTGGCAGGTGCTCACGTAAAACACAAATTGACTTTCATGTTCTTTCTTTTTTTTTTTTTTTTAATTTTTTTTTTTTTTTTTTTTTTTTTTTTTTTTTTTTTTTTCTTTTTTTTTTCTTTTCTTTTTTTTTTTTAATTTTTTTTTTTTTTTTTTTTTTTTTTTTTTTTTTTTTTTTTTTTTTTTTTTTTTTTTTTTTTTTTTTTTTTTTATAAAAAAATTTTTTTTATTTTTTTTTTTTTTTTTTTATTTTTTTTTTTTTTTTTTTTTTTTTTAATATTTTTTTTTTTTTTTTTTTTTTTTTATTTTTTTTTTATTTATTTTTTTTTTTTTTTTTTTTTAATTTTTTTTTTTTTATTCAGAATTTTAATTTTTAAATATTGATTTTTTTAATTATTTTTTTAAAAATTTTTTTAATTATTATGGTTGGGGGGGGTTTTTTTTTTTGGGGGGGGGAGGGGGGGTTGTTTTTTGTTTCCCCCCCGGCTCCTTTTTTTTTTTTTTTTTTTTTTTTTTGGGTTTTTCCTTTAATTTTGAATATTATTGTCATTAACTATATTATTATTTTCATTATTACTGAAATTATTGTTGTCAAAATTTATATTATTAATATTTTATTACTATTGTCATTCTTATTAATATTATTATTATTTTGAATTTTATTGAAATTATTCTTGTCATTTATTTGCCGGAGATAATTCTTAACTTTTCCAATGCCCAAGCGTTCCCTACAATTGACGTCAAAATAAAGAGGAGTGGACTTTAAGCAAGCTTCCGAAATTTTTGATTTTAACCCAATAGCTTTCGGATTATCCTTAAAAACACTGATGTGAGTTGACAATGCGCTCATAATATTAAAATTAATGTCACTAAAATATTTTTTATGAAATAAAAATATTTTACTTGGAGCTGATAGGGTTTCTTGTTTTCTTAATACTTTTTCACACTCTGCGAAAGCATCTTTGAGGCTACGTAACCAATAAAGTATCTTTCTGATACAAGTTTTAAATTAAAATTGGCTGAACCAAAATAGTCAGTATCAAAATCCTTATCACTTTCTATAGTTGCATCGTATGGTTGTATGGCGCATTCTTGAATGGTCAGACCGCTCATCTCATGAATTCCAGTACATCCTTTACTGGGTGACATTTGGTGGCATGCGGATTCGAGGGGATCGCTTGATTCACACGCAGAGGAGCTGTACCAAATAACTTTCAAGGACATTATATCACACGTGATTAAATCACGTTTGGAGCCCGTTTCGTAGAGACTTAATTGAGTGAGGGAAAATCAAAAAAATAAAATATTAAAAAAATAATTTGTTGCAAATAAAAAACGGATTTGATTTTGTTGCCCCAAGCGGAAACAGCTTAGCCGAAGCTTGGTCGCAGACCAAAGCTTTAACCTCAATGCCCAAATTACACACAATGGATATGTTTTTCCAAACAATTTCAGAAACAATTTCAATAACTTTATTTTCTGAAACGAAACGTATTCCCACTGCATACGTAGAGCCCACCTCCCTCCCAACTGACCGAGAGGCGCTGCCGTTTATCGTACGACTCGAATCGCGGGGATAGATCCGAGATAAGGAACAGGTATTACAATGCTGCTTTCTTAAGTAGGAAAGAATTTCGTGCAAAAGTTCTGTGTAATAATTGGATAGAGGTTATTGTAGTCAGAACCCTGAAAGCCATCAATCACAAATGATTTCAGCTCCAACAAGTTAATGGTGGTGGAGCGACGCCTAATAAAACCATGCTGGCATGGAGAAATGATTGAGCTACAGAGGTAGCGTTGGAATTGCTGACAATTTAGAGATGCCTCTATAATTGGTAGCATCAGATTTTTCCCCTTTTTTATGCAGGGGAATTATAAAGGATTCCTTCTGCATATGGGGAAATATCGACGTTTCCAGAGATAAGGTGAAAAGCTTTGAAAGAGGTTTGCACAATGACTCGGCGCAATTCTTGAGGACACAACCTGGTACTCCATCGGGACCTGGTGAAAGTACCGGTTTAGCCTTTAAAAGATCCGATAACAAACTGCGCTCGGAGATCGATGGACCAAAAA
This sequence comes from Drosophila varians, assembly GCA_018150405.1. Taxonomy (NCBI): domain Eukaryota; kingdom Metazoa; phylum Arthropoda; class Insecta; order Diptera; family Drosophilidae; genus Drosophila; species Drosophila varians. Next base: position 1,812,077 of record JAECWK010000131.1, on the reverse strand, counting down.
TAAGATTGGCTGAATGAATTTTATATATGTAGGGCTGATCAGAAATAGTACAAGGTGAATACGTTGTTTAAAAATATTTTGCGAATAGATCTGCAATGCCCTGATCCTTATTCGCAGAAGAAATTTTCAAACGAGAGCAATGAAGGAGAAGATACATGTTTTCACTTTGTGTTTACAAAATTATAAAACTGCTTCGGATGCTTAGTGAACTAAACCCGACAACGGCGAATATAACCCGTATAACATTCAGCGCTATGCACGGTGAAGTTCGACCGAGCTTCTAAGAGTACCTTGAAAAAGTTAGATTGCAGCGAGTTCATTTAAATTAGTTTAAAAGTATATTTTTGATATGCTTAAAATTAATCAGGCGCCTTGTAAACCAATGGGGATTGTCTTTAACGGACGGATACTTCCATGGCACACAAGAGTCAAAACAACTATTCAAACTCTTATAAAAATATTCTAAGGCGTTATTTATATCATTGCATGCCAAAAGATCAGACCAATCAAAGGAAAGAATTAAGTTGTTGAGCTTCTTAAAGTCAGACTTACGAAAGCAGCGAATTCTATTTCCTACGCTATGAGATTTAACTAAGGCAATGGTTTCGATTAAAACCTCAAGCGTAGGATGATATGGATCTTCTGGGGCCACCAAAGCAGGGCTCTGGAAAGGGTGATTCCATCTGAATCAGACACAAAACATGAGTGTAGAAGCCAACCTAAAGAATTTATCACATGGTTAATTTGACCTTAAGACATGTCAAACTTGCCCGCAGTAAAATCATGGTGTGTCGAAATTGATAAAGCTGTAACGTTATCGATATTTGACCAAGTGAGTTCTGGTATGTTGAAGTCACCCAGAACCACCAGCTGGTCGCTATCGGACATAAAATTGAAAACCGACCTAATAACAGACAAATGATGCCACTACGTAGGCGGTTCGGATTAAGGCGGTATATATGAACAGGTAATAAACAGCGATTGATCGGACAAAGTGATCTTAACGCAAAGAAATTCTAAATTACCAAACTCTTGCAACTTGACCTCTTCAGAATGGAAAGAGGAGTCTACTGAGATTAGTACTCCTCCGCCTCTTTGGAGAGGTCGGTCGCGTCTGAAAGTTGTGTACCTGTCTGGGAAAACTTCGGAGCTAAGGATCTCCGGCTTTAACCAGGATTCACTAAAATCAATAACCTAAGATGCAAAGGAAAAGCTATCAGAGTATAGCCTAGGGAGCTTACTACGAAGGCCCCTAGTCTTCTGATAGGTAAGAGCAATGGAGCTTGTTAGTTTTTTAAAATAGAAGTTGGCTGGTGAGTTGGTGTGGCTTTGGGGAGCTTGACTCCCGCAGGCCTGGTATTTTTTTTTTAACGTTTCTCGGCTGATGTTCTTGAACGAATATGTTGTCCGGACAGAGGACAGGCGCACACACCGTCTCAAATATCGTCAAAGGCACACAGCGAAACATGCCAAGCGAGAATCAAAGTCAATAAATCAATTTCAATTATTATTTTTATTAAGGTTTCACGCGTTTACAATTTTGGCATAAGAAATCCAAAACCTAAAGGTCCACTACCGCAATGTCTCGCAAGCAACAACCAACTCCAAGAATGTGCATAGAAGCACAATGCGTTCCACCAGAGCTAACGGCTTGCACAAAAAACGCATTTCGCTATGTAGACTCGGCTGTGCTTATCCCCAACGCTTGGTTTGTTTACATTTATAATCTTACCAATTGGGGGCTTGCACGGAGCCTAGCTGCTGATCCCAACATTCTCCCCAAATTGGAAGCTTGCTAACAATATCATCCTGAAGGGGCAGCAGACATAATTTAGCCACCGCACGCTTGGTCATCCCAGTGGCGGTTTTTAATGCAGCAACTCGATGCACTCCATCCTTTCCAGGGATGAGTTCAATGACCCTGGCAATCCTTCACATCCTTGACCATTACAACGTCTCCTACAGCGATGACTGTCCTTGGAGAGCGCCACTTCGACCGCTGTTGCAGATTATTTCTATTTTCAACGGGACCAGAGGTGACCAGAGGGACCGGGGTGCTTTGAGTTTTCACGGCTGCTTCCCAAAGTCCACCAAAGTGCGGAAAGCGAGGAGGGATAAATCGCCAATCAATTATCTCAGTTAGACAAAACTCCTGAATGGATGATCTATGCTCGGAACTTAGGAACAACCGTGTAACGAACTGTTTGCTTACTGTCTGTTCGCGACAGTTGCCGCGGCTAGCTCACAGAGTTTGTATGAACGTTCCACCGAATTTATAGATTCGACGTGATTGCCCGAGCCCAGAAATAACACGGAGTGGATTAGTCGGTACTATTCCCTTTATTATGGCAATGTTGTGCTTTACAAAAGGGACTTCTTACTTTGCTGTTGTCTCCTGGCGTGGCCTGGCTCCTCCGCTCTCGCTCGCTCTCCCTTCCGGGTTGGCCGGAGTCTTGCTTGACGAGGATTCGGCGGGTCGATCGTCCCACTTTCATCCCTCGCTGTTGCTAAGCGGGCTCCCTGTCCCGCTACTTTCCCCGACGTCCCCTGCTTTCTCCTGCTCCATCGCCGCTCCGTTGCTCGTCCCGTTACTTTCTACGTTCCTCCTGCTTTCTCCGATCCTTCGCTGTTGCTATGCGGGCTCCCTGTCCTGTTACGTTCCACGTCGTTTTCCTTTACTTTCTCCATTCCGTCGCTGTTGCAGACGGCTTTCTCTGGTTTGCTGACCTCCTGTTTTCTCTCGGTGAGGAAGACCCGGACCCGACCCCTCCTTCCCCCCTTGCTGTCTTGGGTGTGTGAGATTTCATCTCCTCACACTTCCCCCCTTCTTCGGGAACGACAGCGAGGTGGAGGGCCGGGGTTCCTGGTGGCCTTAGACCCTTTTTCTCCTGTTCCTTCTGCTGGTGCTGTTCGGCCTTATCGCTCTTTTTTTTTTTTTGCTTATGTTTTCTGTTTTGGTTATGTGTAACATCCTCCACCCGGGGTCGCCGACGATCTCTACGTCGCTCTCATCCGACGACACCTCCGGGGTACGGCTTGTGGATTCGACGCTTGCCATTGTGTTTTCTGTAAAGGCCCGCCAGTTGTGCTCCGGGCCCTTATATACCCTGGCAGTCCCTCTGTCTCTCCACCTTCTCCGTTATATTAGCTCCGCTGCTTACTCGGCGAACGCCGAACGTCTTTGCGCCTCTTGTTCACTTCCTGCTTCTTCGATTGAAGCCTCCTTGCCTGCCGCTGCTGCTTCCTTGTTCTCCGACTCGCCTGACTGTTGCTTTAGTTCGCTGACGTGCGCTTTCTTCGCCTTCCTGGAGCCAATGTGCTCCAGCATCACAATTACCGGTGAGATGAAATCCATAACCTGGTATGACCCGACGTACCGTGGCGCCAATTTGGCGGCGAACCCCTCGGCGGCTTTGGACAGGTGGTGCTCCTTGGCCCAAACTAACTCACCTATCTTCGGGCTCCATTGCCTCCTCCGCAGGTTGTAATACCGGGCCTGATCCTGCGCAGCTTTCTCCATGCGCAGCTTTCTTACTAGCTCGAACACCTCCTTTAGCCTCTTTGCGTTACCGACAGGTGCTGGCTGCTCCAATCCTGAGCCCAAAGCTTTGGACAGGTGGTGCTCCTTGGCCCAAACTAACTCACCTATCTTCGGGCTCCATTGCCTCCTCCGCAGGTTGTAATACCGGGCCTGATCCTGCACAGCTTTCTCCATGCGCAGCTTTCTTACTAGCTCGAACACCTCCTTTAGCCTCTTTGCGTTACCGACAGGTGCTGGCTGCTCCAATCCTGAGCCCAAAGCTCCCTTGTCGAACATGGCCTTCGGCAACCTAAGCTCCCTTCCCTGGTGATGAACGCCGGCGAGTATCCCGTAGACTCCGAAACGCTTGAGTTGACTGCCAACATCAGGTCCGGCCAGTACTCGTCCCAACAATCCAACATCACCAGCAGCATCGTGTTCCCATGTTTTGATCTTGGCACCGAGCCATCGAAATCCAGGCACACCGTTACCCAGGGCTCCTCCGGCACCTGTGTGAGCATCTTTCCCGCCGCCTCCATCTGGCTCGGCTTGTACTTCAGACATGTTTCGCACCCCCGCACGTACTGCCTCACGTCTCGTTGCAATCCTGGCCAGTAGTTTTTTTTTTTTTTTTTTTTTTTTTATTTTATTATCGCCGGAATCGTTCAGGATCATTTGAACATAACCGGGCGTTTAGAAGGTGGGGTAATTATGGTACATATGGGATATGGGCCTGAACTATATACAATTATTTACAATTATTTACATGTTTTTAAAATATTAATGTACAACACGGAAAGACAGATCGCTGGGGTGGAATTTCTTAAGCCGTCTAAGAGATTGCGGGTCAGCCAGCCTGCTAGCCAGTGGATTTGGGTGACTCGTTAGCCTGTCCGAGTAGCGTCGGCTGTGTTGGTTTAGGAGATCGCCCAGTGGAACAAGGCGTAGGTCCCTTAAGATGGCCTGGTTAGTCACGTACCAGGGAAGTCCGGATGCCCGTCGAGCAGCACGTGCCTGCACTACCCTCAGCCTGTTTAGCTGGTGCTTAGATGCGGTGCCCCATACTTCGATTGCATACGTCCAGGTTGGCGTGAGGATTGTTTTGAGCAGCAAAACTTTCGTAGAAAGCTGGAGGCTTTTGGATCTCAGGAGCCAATCGAGCTTCTGTAGTTTGCGGACGCACTTAGCTTTGATTGCCGTGATGTGAGTGTTCCATACGAGTCGGTGATCTAAATGTACTCCCAGGTTGCAGTGAGAGGTGGTGTTTTTGATGGAGTCACCATTGAAAATATGGACGATGTCGATCACAGGTCTTAAGGAGAAGGTGACGCATGCCGACTTGCTGCAATTTATGGCTATGTTCCATTGCTTAGTCCATGGCCAGTAGTACCTTGACGCCACTCTCGCCATAGTCTTTCGGACTCCCAGGTGGCCTGCCGTCGGCGCATCGTGGTTCTCGTGCAACACACGACGTCTCGTGTCTTTTGGAACGCACATCTTCCATGACTCCACCTCTTCGCTCTCTGCTCGGTGAGGGATGTGGCGATACACGAGTCCGGCCACCTCCGCGTAGTCCGGATACTTCTGCGGTTCCGCTCGTATCTTCTCCCTGAGCGAAGCTATCCACTCGCACTCCCTGTTATCCTCCACCTTTGCTCCTTTTAGGTTCTCCACGCCTGGCTGCCGGGACAAAGCGTCTGCGACGACGTTCAACTTCCCCTTCCGGTAGCGGACTTCGTAGTCGTACTGTTGCAACTCGAATGCCCATCTCGCGATCCTTTCGAGCGGGCTCTCGATGCTGTTCAGCCATTTAAGAGCCATGTGGTCCGTGATCACGTCGAACTGGTACCCTTCTAAATATGGTCGCATTTGCCTCAACGCCCATACTATGGCCGAGTAGTTTCGTTCGGCCCCGATCAGCGTCCTGCTTGCGTAGGCGATGACCCGTTCTCCGTCCTCGGTATTCTGGGTCAGCACCGCTCCCACTCTTGCCGAAGTCCAGACACGCGAGCACTGGGTCCTCCACCTTCGCAATGCCTTCTGTGGCACTGTGTCCACTCCCATTTTACTCCTTTTCGCAGCAAATCATTCAACGGGCGCACGATCCCGGGACAAAACGCCGATACCACGAGGCCAACCCGACGAAACGGCGAACACCTTTGACACAGGTCGGCGGTGTCAACTAAGTTATCGCGGCAACTTTTCCCGGATCCATGCCAATTCCTCAGCCGTGATCCGGTGGCCCAAATACAGGAGCTCCTTTCGGAAAAACTGGTACTTGTCCGAATTTACTTTCAGGTTTGCCTCTCTTAATCTTCGGAACACCTCCTTCAAGTTCCTCATGTGCTCCTCCAGCGTCTTTCTAATGACTATAATATCGTCCTGGTATGCAAATGCGTGCGGTGCCATGTCGGGACCGATTACTTGATCCAACGCCCTCTGGAATGTGGCCGACGCCGAATGTAGGTCGAATGGCATCACCTTCCACTGGTACAGACCCTTGCCTGGCACCGTGAACGCCGTATACTTCCTGCTGGATTCTTCAAATGGTAACTGCCAGTACCCATCCTTTAGGTCGAGGCTACTGAAAAACCTGGCCTCTCGCAGCTGCTCCAAGATGAAATCGATCCTTGGCATAGGGGTATGCGTCCTTCACGGACTTGGCGTTAATTTGGCTGAAATCGACGCACATCCTCCACTGCCCCGTCTTCTTCTTCACCATTACCAACGGCGAGCTGTACGGGCTGGTTGATGGCTCGATGCATCCTTGCTCCAGCAGATCCTCTACTTTGGCGTTTATTTCGCCCTGGATCTTTGGGTTTTTCGGATAGTACCGCTGCTTGATCGGTATGTCGTTCTTCATGGTTATTTGGTGTTGGGTTATGTTGGACCTTCCTTTTTGCTCCGCAAACCTTGCCATTTCGTGCCTTATGAATCCGCCTATCTGGTCCTGCCTCCATTCTTCTGGGGCCCTCGTCACCGCCACCGACATCCCGTCCTGCTGGGAGCCGCTTCCGCTCTCCCTCGCTGATATCTCTATTGTGTGCCCTGCGCTCGTCAGCGTCGTCCCGAATCGGCTCAGAAAATCCCATCCCAGGACTAGACCATCTGTCATTCCCGGCAGCACCAACAGACTCATCGCTCTCTGGTGGCTTCCAAACCGCATCTCCGCCTTGACCATCGCCTGCACATTCACCAAACTCCCATTCGCCAGCCGTACTTGCCTTGTAGTGCTTGCCATACTTCCTGCGTTCGCAAAATCCTGGGCCAGCCTCTCGCTCACGAAGCTTGCGGTTGCTCCCGTGTCCAACATCGCCTTCACCCGCATCTGGCCGACTTCTACGGTTGCAGACAGCTGTTGCCCGTCCTCTTCCATACCGCCGACTAATTCTAAGAGGCAGAAATTCGCGACCCCTGCGCGCCTCTCTGGGGCTGAGGTTGCTGCGCGTTTCCCGCCCTTTGGCAACATTCCGTGGTCCCCCTTCCGATCGCTCCACACATCCAGCAAAACACCAACCTCGGGTTCCTGCAAGCACCTGCGGCACGCCTGTGTCGGATTCTGCACCACTTCTTGTCTCGGCGTCGGTGCCCATTGACGGTGCTGTGCCTCCTGTGGCCTTCCGTAGCTTTCCCGTCTGACAATCCATCCTGGGTTCTGCTGTGGTTGCGCTTCTTCCGCAGTCTCCTCCATCACCATCTCCTCGTACTCCGCAGCCAGTCTCGCCACCGCCTTCAAAGAGTTGCACGGCTGTTCTCTACTATTCTCCCCCTGACCTCCTCGTTAGTTGCTCCTTGAGGTTTCATCAACACCTGTAGGTCTATCATGCAGTCCTTGAACGCCTCTCCGTACTGCTGTTTCCGCTCCCGTACTTGGTTTACAAGTTTTTGGTAGTACTCTTTAGGCAGGAAAAATTCCTCGAAGCTCTCCCTGAACTGCTTCCAAGTACGCCACCGTTCGTCGTTCATGTAGAACCATCGCTGGGCCTTACCCTGCAGGAGTTCTGGCATTGCTCTGGGTATAGTGTGTATTTCCATTCCGTACGTTCTGGTCGTCCATGCCACCTTGTCGAGGAACTCTAGCGGGTCTCCTGTTCCATCGAACCGGAATGGCCAATACCGCACCTGCCTTGCCACCTTCGCGTAGTCCACCTGAGCTTGGACTGCCTGCCTTGGTTCTACATCTGCTGTCCTGCCGAGTTTTATCTCCGGCACGGACAAATTGTGCATCTTCTCCGACTCGCTCACAATCCTCGATCTCGGACTGGCCCGGTGCGTGTACTTTAACTCAAAGCTTCTAACTATTGCTCCTGTTCCCTCCTTCTTCCTGTTGTCATCGACCCATTTTGCCACCAATCCCCTCATGGCGTCGACGGTGCCTTCCGAATGCAGGCCTAACTCTTCACACACCTCCGTTAGCTCCTCTTTACGGAGTGTGTAGATCCAGCTCTTCTTGCTCATTTTTTTTTGGATATGTGTATTCTGAACTCGGAAGCAATCACGAAGTTTGGGCGCCGGGTGTAACGAACTTGTTCTTTTTGCTGTCAGTTCGCGACAAATGCCGCGGCTAGCTCACAGAGTTTGTGGGAACGTTCCACCGAATTTATATATTCGACGTGATTGCCCGAGCCCAGAAATAACACGGTGTGGATTAGTCGGTACTATTCCCTTTATTACATTAGATATTTGCTTTACAAAAGGCCTACTTGCCTTGCTGTAGTTTCCTGGCGTGGCCTGGCTCCTCCGCTCGCGCTCGCCCTTCCGGGTTCGCCGGTCACCGCCCCGTGTTGGTCGCCGGACTTTCTACCCCCCGCGAGGCGTATGCCGTGGGGGAGCGTTGGTCTGGTGCCTGGCAGCCGGCTTGCTAACTGGGGCAAAAACAAGAGTTGGCCACAAGAGAGTTCTGTGAAAATTGGCTCTCCGAGTTTTTTGCCAATAGGGAAGCGAGCTTCTATAAGAGGGGCGTTATGAAGTTGGCATCTCGTTGGGAACTCGTCATCGAACAAAACGGCGCATATTTGACTATAATCGCATTATTATAACCAATTTTATGAACAATTGAAAATTCAATAAAAATACCGCAAGACTTTTTTGCCAACCTTATATATAGCTTATTTTTCAGCATATTTTTCTGAATTTTAGCCTATTTTTACCCAAAATCTAGCCTATTTGCGAGCTCAATACCTGGCAACAGTGCTCTCGAGGGATAGCTCGACTTCATTTGGATTGTGCAGGTGCGCATATGCGTTTGATCGAACTATCATTTCGGGTATCGACATGTCGAGTCTCGGACCGTTCGAGATCGAACTCACACACGGTGCAAGCTCTGTAGGATCTCAAACACAAGTTTCAAATGTCCATTAAAACTCGAATGTTACTGGATAGGTTATATGTGTAATAAATAGTAGGCAGTTTTTTCCAAAAACCATTTATCAACATCTGTGTTGCATAAATATACAGTCTTGTCAAAGTAAATTTTCAAATTAATTGCATATGTATTATTCGATATGTATGCCTGTATATATGTATATATATGTGCAGTCGCTGGTTGGTCCAATCGAGCAAAACGTCTTGAGCACGCTGGATCGAACTCGAAGTATATGTACACTACGCATTGATAACTAGATGATCTAGTCTAGATCAATTCGTTTCTGACTCTTGACATGATCGGAGGGTCGTGTTGAAAAAATACATCACTCATGATAGGTGAACTTTTTTAAATGTCTGTGTTAAAAATTACGCTTTAAACTGAAACCGAAAAAAAAGTCGAGATCTAATAAAAGAAATAAAGCAACATTAAGATATTTTTTGTATCCGAAATCCGAAATAAAATCCGAAATAAAATCATGTTGACATTTTTTGGTCTTAGCACTTCTTTATTAGTCGTTTTATACAATTAAGTAGGAAAGATTTTTATTTTATTTATTTTTTTTTTTTCGCGGCTCCCACTGCATACGTACAGCCCACCTCCCGCCCAACCGACCGAGGGGCGCTGCCGTTTATCGCACGGCTCGAATCGCGGGGTAGATCCGAGACGAGGAATACGTGTTTTAAAAAGGTTACGAGGAAGTTACATTGTTACTCTTTTAAGTAGGAAAGTATAGAAGATTTCATGCAAGAGTTCTGTGAAATGATTTGATAGAGGTTATTGTAGTCAGAACATAATACCCTGAAAGGGTCATGCTGGGCATATGTTGACCTACAAAAGCTAAGAAATAAGGGGAAGAAAGTTCGAGAGGCCCTAAAAGGAACGTTAAATTTTAACAGACTTAAAATGTTCTGGCTGTCGATTTCACCATTAATACGGTTATTGATGAAAAGTACACCCAGCATAGTCTTACGGTTTAGGTAAGTTTATTAGAAGTAGTCTGCTATGGTATGACGGGAGTTGGATACTTGCATCCCAGTTTAGACCCCTAAGAGCAAAAATGAGAAAGTTCTTCTGTACTGATTCAATACGGTCTTGGTGAACCCCATATTGGGGACTCCAGACACATGAATCGTATTCAAGAATCAGACGAACCTAACATATGTAAAGAGTTTTAGTTATATAAGGGTCATTAAATTCCTTTGACCATCTTTTAATGAAGCCAAGCACACCCTTGGCTTTCTTAACCATTGCCGATATATGGTCGGTAAATTTAAGCTTGAAGTCTAATAGGACACCTAGGTCGTTAACATGAGTTAATCTTTCTAGGGCGGTCGCATAGAGAAAATAAGTGGCCTGGATGGGGCTTAAGCGATAGAATGACATAAGTTTGCATTTTGACCCATTGAGTTTTAAGTCATTAGCAGAACACCAATTTTAGAACTTGTCCAGATCGGACTGAAGTTTGCATTGGGCAGAGGGAGATTTATACTGAAGACACAGCTTAACGTCATCTGCGTACATAAGTACACGAGAGTTCGGTAAAGCAAAAGGCAAGTCATTTATAAAAATGGTAAAAAGTAAAGGCCCGAGATAACTTTCTTAAGGGGCTCCAGATGTAGCTCGGACTAGGCAGGAGAATACATCATTAAAAAGGACACGTTGGGTTCTTCCAGAAATAAAGCTGGAAATCCACGTAAGAAGGTTAGTTGGAAATCCCAAAAGATCGAGTTTTCTCAAAAGGAGTGAGTGGTTTACAGAGTCAAATGCTTTTCTAAAGTCAGTGTAGATGACATCAGTTTGAAGGCCATTTTGGGAGCCATCAATTACAAATGATGTCAGCTCCAACAAGTTGGTGGTGGTGGAGCGACGCCTAATAAAACCATGCTGGCATGGAGAAATGCTTGAAATAGAGAGGTGTTGCAGATGAGTAATAATTTTTTCAAATAGCTTTGGAATTGCTGACAATTTAGAGATGCCTCTATAATTGGTAGCATCAGATTTTTTCCCTTTTTTATGCAGGGGAATTATAAAGGATTCCTTCCACATAAGGGGAAATATCGACGTTTCCAGAGATAAGGTGAAAAGCTTTGAAAGAGGTTTGCACAATGACTCGGCGCAATTCTTGAGGACACAACCTGGTACTCCATCGGGACCTTTTGAAAGTACTCGTTTAGTCTTTAAAAGATCCGATAACAAACTGCGCTGGGAGAGAGATGGATCAAAATAAGGTTGCCTGAATGAATTTCATATATGTAGGGCTGATCAGAAATAGTACAAGGTGAATACGTTGTTTAAAAATATTTTGCGAATAGATCTGCAATGGCCTGATCCGTATTCGTAGAAGAATTTTCAAACAAAAGCAAGGAAGGAGAAGATACATGTTTTCACTTTGTATTTACAAAATTATAAAACTGCTTCGGATGCTTAGTGAACTAAACCCGACAACGGCGAATATAACCCGTATAACATTCAGCGCTATGCACGGTGAAGTTCGACCGAGCTTCTAAGAGTACCTTGAAAAAGTTAGATTGCAGCGAGTTCATTTAAATTAGTTTAAAAGTATATTTTTGATATGCTTAAAATTAATCAGGCGCCTTGTAAACCAAGGGGGATTGTCTTTAACGGACGGATACTTCCATGGCACACAAGAGTCAAAACAACTATTCAAACTCCTATAAAAATATTCTAAGGCGATATTTATATCATTGCATGTCAAAAGATCAGACCAATCAAAGGAAAAAATTAAGTTATTGAGCTTTTTAAAGTCAGCCTTACGAAAGCAGCGAATTCTATTACCTACGCTATGAGGTTTAACTAAGGCAATGGTTTTGATTAAAACCTCAAGCGTAGGATGATATAGATCTTCTGGGGTCACCAAAGGCAGGGCTCTGGAAAGGGTGATTCCATCTGGATCAGACACAAAACATAAGTCTAGAAGCCGACCTAAAAAATTTCTGACGTCGTTAATTTGACCTAAAGACATGTCAAACATGCCCGCAGGAAAATCATGGTGTGAAGAAAGTGATAAAGCTGTAACGTTATCGATATTTAACCAAGTAAGTTCTGGTATATTAAAGTCACCCATAACAACCAGCTGGTCGCTATCGGACATAAGATTAAAAACCGACTGAATAGCAGACAAATGATGCCAAAAAGTAGGTGGTTCGGATTAAGGCGGTATATATGAACAGGTAATAAACAGCGATTGATCGGACAAAGTGATCTTAACGCAAAGAAATTCTAAATTACAAAACTCTCCAACTTCACCTCTTCAGAATGGAAAGGGGAGTCTACTGAGATTAGTATCTGGGAAAACGTCGGAGCTAAGGATCTCCGGCTTTAACCAGGTTTCACTAAAGACAATAGCCTAACACTAGGTTAATTCCCCTCGTACACCTCTTTTTATTAACTCAAGATTCACTTTGGTAAATTTCAGCATTGCATCCTATGAAATAGATGGGGCTGAAACATAGTTTGCCTGGTCTAATTTTTAAATTCTAGAACAAATACTTCTTAAATTCTGAAGCACATCTGCCAGAATTAGGACATCATTTTCTAAGTAAATTTGAAGTTAGTTCCATATAGTTCTATAGATAAAAGTTTGCCATAGGGTTTGAGTGAAATTATAATCGCCAATGCTACATTCTTCATCCCCTAAAGAATCATAAAAACACTCTATTGGAGACAGTTGAGTTTCATTAAATTTATCAAAATTATCTAAATAGTCATAAGAAATCCCCCTTTTCTTCTCATTTTTGTAAATTTCTGGTCGATACATTTAGTTTTTAAAATTTTAAAGTCATTTTCATCCATATTAGAAGAAAATGTATCTAAACTAGAATCTAAAAATCTATTTGAATCTATATATTTAATATTATATAATTTTTGATACCCTACAACTTTTTGTTTTAATGCTATATATAACTCCTTGTTACTTGGTATGGTTTTTAAGTTACCCCCCAAATGGTTTTTAAATAAATGAATATCATATCTTGATAGATTATGAAAAGCAGGAAAATATGGATATCTTAATCTATAATTAGTTATGCCATCTCTATGTATTGGTCCTTCGTATTTACCAGAATATTGATTAAAAGATTTTTCGCGATCATCAAGGTTAATGCATTCCTCACATGCGAATTCGAATGCTCCTTGTAGTCCTCGTCATATATTTCGCAGTAATGTAGGTTTTTTTTAGATTTCCAGGATCTATCATAAAAAACTAGAGTTCTTGCATAGATTCGCAGAATTTTTGCTTGCAATCATTACCTTTGAATAAGACAAAAATATAAAATAAGATTAAATAGTTTTAATTTAATTTATATTTTATTTACCTTCATAAGTCCAAATCTCATTTAAATGAGGGTTACACTTATGTACAACAAAAAGCGATGCTGCACATGCAGTTCTTTGGCACCTTTGTTGTCGATGACACATTTGTATTATTAGATGTGGTGTCATATTTTCCCAAATCGGATTAATGATCCCTTTAAATTCCGACAGGAACGATATATTCTTTGAAAAATTATTGAATTTTGTTTTTGTGTTTGGCTCTGGGTATACAGATGCAACTTGCCCGCACTCCTTCGCGTTGTGCGTTTTATTGGTTGCACAATAAAATTGTAGATAATTTCTACAAAAGTATCTTTCCGAGTTTGATTTATTTATTTTCGACTTGCATATATACTTGTATACTTGTGTACTTATACTTGTTATACATAATGCATAATGGTATTTATTTTCTTAAGGTTTTAGGATTTTGGATTCCTAAAATATCTATATGATGTCTTTTGACTTCTTTGGTTCTTTTCTTAAAAATCACCATTATATTGATTCTCATAACTAGACAAATAAGACTTACCAAAATATATATTCTGTTTCAATAAATTTATCGGAATCATCTGTTGGTTTTACGTATGTTTCTTGCTCCAGCGATGTAGGCCACGTTTGCTGCAGGGACGGTGGTTATGAAGCCCTCAATGGAGTTGTCGGGGGTGGAGGCTCTCGATCTGTATGACACACGCCCATATGTCAGGTCCGACTCATAGAATGCATGTATGTATTCTAGGCAGAACTGAGACAGCAAGGTGGCGTCATCGATCGGAACTGCCGTCCATGATCGATCAACCTGAGTAGGAACAAAAATGCCTGGCGGTTGTGTGACAAAGCTGTTCTCCGTCATGAAATTGACGTCATGAAATCGACGTAGCCTCGGGAAGTGCAAGGTGCGTAGTGTTGACATAGCGCAGGCTTGTTGACATAGGGGGGCTCGAGGCGCCATTCCTACTATGCTGTCCACCACCAGGGAGGGTATCCCAGGGGTTTAGGTGGATAGGCGCCTCTGCTTCCGTTCCAAGCCGCGGGCGTTATGAACACATATGCCTAAGTGTACACTAGGGCTCCTTCCAGGTATGCGTTCCACTTGCTTAAAGGCAGAGTCGCTATTTCCTCTGGAGTGGGAGTGGGTTGCATTCCGTCTGCTCCTTGTGTGTTTGTTGCCTGGTCTCTTCTCCTCTGATCCGAATTTGTCTCCAAGAAGACCCTTGCCGAGTAAGAAAAGGGCAATATGTACCGTGTACAGAAATACCCATCTTTAAGGATTTCAATTTACTCATGCCATACTGAATAATGTTGATAAGATTTTGTTTGCATTTGATATAAAATTATTTTAAGATGTAACGAACTTGTTCTTTTTTCTGTCTGTTCGCGACAAATGCCGCGGCTAGCTCACAGAGTTTGTGGGAACGTTCCACCGAATTTATATATTCGACGTGATTGCCCGAGCCCAGAAATAACACGGTGTGGATTAGTCGGTACTATTCCCTTTATTACATTAGATATTTGCTTTACAAAAGGCCTACTTGCCTTGCTGTAGTTTCCTGGCGTGGCCTGGCTCCTCCGCTCGCGCTCGCCCTTCCGGGTTCGCCGGTCACCGCCCCGTGTTGGTCGCCGGACTTTCCACCCCCCGCGAGGCGTATGCCGTGGGGAAGTGTTGGCCTGGTGCCTGGCAGCCGGCTTGGTAACTGGGGCTCACCGCGTTAGGGTCGGCGGCTCTCCGATGCTTCTCGCTGCTGACTGCTGGTGCCCTTTCGTCTGGCCTGGTAGCTTCTCGGGTTGGTCGCCTCGACCGTCCGATCTCTCCGAGCTTAACGCCGAGATAGACCGATGGTTTCGGTGCCTGGCAGCCGAGTGTGTTACCGTGTTGGCCTCTGCCGGATGGGATGCCTCACGTTTGTCGCCCTCCTCCCCTTGTCTTGCCCACGCCGGCCCGCTAGCGCTTGGCCGGAGGCTTGTCTGACGAGGAGTCGGTGTGTCGCAACGCTGGTGCGGTCGCTCCCCGGATGCCGTGATGGATCGCGTGTGGTCACCCCTTTCGGTTCTCTCCGTGGGTCTGAGTTCACGAGGATAGCGCGTCGGCTTACGCCTGTTCGTCACGATCTAGGAACCAGTTTAGGCGTACGCCGAACTTGCCCTTGGTCGCTTCGTGGCAAGGCTACCGAAACTCAACCGCTACGCTCGACTCCTTTACCCTGGGCTTCTTCCCGTGCTGCTCGCTGCAATCTCCTTGTCTCGTATCGCCTCTGCTGCCTCCTGGTGCCTCCGTGGTTCTCGTCTCCTTGCTAGTGGTCTCCCTCGCTGCACGAGTATCCTGACCGTTTCACTCTTCCCGACTTTTACTCTGTCTCGTACTCGCTTTGACTCGCGCACTGTCCCGTACTTGATCCGACTTAGTCTCCGGACTCTCCAAAGGCGGTCCTCGGACTTCACTCGGTCAGACTCTCTGCTGACTAACCTTCACGATCCCACGCCGGCAGTACCTTATATAGGCGCCGGCGCGGCCGTTAATCCTTCCTGGGTCGCTCCTTCCGTTAGTTGGGCGTCCATCCTCCAGTGCCGCAACTTTCTCCATGCGCCTTCCATTCTCTCGCTGTTGCTAGGCGGGCTCCCTGTCCCGCTACTTTCCCCGTCGTCCCCTGCTTTCTCCTGCTCCATCGCCGCTCCGCTGCTCGTCCCGTTACTTTCTCCGCTCCTCCAGCTTTCTCCAAACCTTCGCTGTTGCTATGCGGGCTCTCGATCCCGTTACGTTCCACGTCGTTTCCTTTACTTTCCCCAATCCGTCGCTGTTCCGGACGGCTTTCTCTGGTCTCCTGATCTCCTGTTCCCCCTCCGTGAGGAAGACCCGTACCCGACCCCTCCTTCCCCCTGTGCTGTCTTGGGTGTGGGAGATTTCATCTCCTCACACTTTCCCCCTTCTTCGGGAACGACAGCGAGGTGGAGGGCCGGGGTTCCTGGTGGCCGTAGACCCTCTTTCTTCGGTTTCTTATGCAGGTGCTGCTCGGCCTTATCGCTCCTTTTTTTTTCGTTTTGTTTCTGCTGTGTGGATGTTAAACATCCACTTCCCCCCCTCCCACCAAAGTGTGAGGTTTTTGGTCGATCTTTTTCTGTCCATACACGAAACTATATGGTAATACATCTCATTCATATATATATATTTTTTTTTTTCTTCTTTTATGTTGACATTAATTTTTCCTTCCGAATATAGTTTCTTATTTTTTTATACCCTTGCAGAGGGTATTATAATTTTGGTCAGAAGTGTGCAACGCAGTGAAGGAGACATCCAGGACCCCATAAAGTATATATATTCTGGATCAGGATCACCTCCTGAGTCGATATAAGCATGTCCGTCTGTCCGTCGGTCCGTCTGTCCGTCTGTCTGTTTTTACGCAAACTAGTCTCTCAGTTTTTGAGCTATCGTCTTGAAACTTTGCACACACCCTTCTTTCATTTGCACGCAGTATATAAGTCGGAACGGCCGGGATCGGCCGACTATATCCTATAGCTGCCATATATCTGATTGATCCGAAATGCTGTAACTTCCACGTTTTTGAAGATAGAAACTTGAAATTTGCACAGATTGATTATAACGGGAATTTAGGCCGATCTGGAAAATTTCATACGGATCGGCCGACTATATCCTATAGCTGCTATATGATTGATCGGAAATGCTATAACTTCCACGTTTTTGAAGATAGAAACTTGAAGTTTGCACAGATTCCTTTTTATGGGAATTTAAGCCGATCTGGAAAATATCATACGGATCGGCCGACTATATCCTATAGCTGCCATATATCTGATTGATCGGAAATGCTGTAACTTCCACGTTTTTGAAGATAGAAACTTGAAATTTGCACAGATTGACTATAACGGGAATTTAGGCCGATCTGGAAAATTTCATACGGATCGGCCGACTATATCCTATAGCTGCTATATGATTGATCGGAAATGCTATAACTTCCACGTTTTTGAAGATAGAAACTTGAAATTTGCACAAATTCCCTTTTGTGGGAATTTAGGCCGATTTGGAAAATTTCATACGGATCGGCCGACTATATCCTATAGCTTCTATATAACTGATTGATCGGAAATGCTATAACTTCCATGTTATTGAAGATAGAAACTTGAAATTTGCACAGATTCTCTTTTGTAGAAATCTAAGCCGATCTGAAAAATTTCATACGGATCGGCCGACTATATCTTATAGCTTCTATATAACTAAACGATCGGAAATGACACAACTTTCGTGTTTTTGGGCGTAGAAGCGTCGGACTTCTTTTAAAATCCATTTTATACGAATCTAAGCTTGTTATGAATGTTTTTGTAAAGATCGGCTAAATATATCCGATATTTACTATATCTTTAATTAACAGAAGCCGCTATTTAACTGCAAGGGTATATAAGCTTCGGCTCCGTCCGAAGTTAGCTTTCCATTCTCGTTTTTTTTAAATTATTTTCTTTCCCATATCTTGACCCCACGTGCGCTCGACCGCACCCTGAACGCCTTCGTGCCCACCTGAACCAGGTGGCACCAACGACCGGGGTGCGCTTCTCTCAGCCGATCCACTTTCTCTTCCAGCTCCGGCGACCACTCCGCCCTGGCTAGGGCCGTCCTGGTCGCGGCTCCTTCCGGCGCCGACTGCAACCTCAACAGCACCGGCCTGCTGGCTGGTGGCGGCGGCTCCGACATCTGCCGTGCTACTTGTCTCCTCACCGGGTCCGGCCACTTCCATGGCCCTCTCGTCCACGTTTCCTCCGGGCCACCCTCTGGCCGCTCTCGCTCCCGTTGGGCCGCCTCCTCTTTCTCCGACCTATCTTCCTCCGGTGGCTCCTCCTCCCGTGCCGTCTGCTTCTCCTCTGGAACGGGCCACGTCGTTGTTACCACCAGCTGGTGGAACAACTGCCCTTTCCACCGGAACGCCCGTAGGACCTGCTCCACCTGCGCACCCGGAACGTTCCAGTGCCGCTCCCACTCCAGTTCCGGCCCAGCCGCCTTCTCCTCTTGCCGCTCCTTTCCTTCATCCGGCTTGGCCTGTCTCCCGGTCCGCCTCGCTCGCGCTTTTCTGGCCGTCCTCCTCAACCGCCTTGCGCGTTCGCAACGGCGCTTTGTCCACCGCCGCTCCTCCATCCGGGCTCTGGCCTTCTCCACCATTGCCTTGCGTCGTCTTAAAGCTGCTTGCACCGCTTCCCTCGCAGTCTGCTTTGCCACGATCAGGGTCAGACGGGCTCGGGCTTGCTGCAGTTCTGCCCTCGCCAAAGCCCTCCTCGCCCGCTTCTCCTGCACTCGCTGCTCCGCGACGTTACCGTGCATCCTCCGCATCATCATCATCGCGGCCACCTCCAGCTCCTTCTTCTCCCTGGCCATCTCCTCCTCTGGCGACGGTCCGACGTCCGCCTCCTCTGCCGTGATCCACCTCCTGCCGCTTCCATCTGCCGTCGCTGCTCTCCATATCGCCCTTCGCCAACTCCTCGTCCTCCACCCGGGGTCGCCGACGATCTCCAACTCGCTTTCATCCGACGACACCTCCGGGGTCCGGCTTGTAGACTTGACGCTTGCCATTATGTTTTTTTTTTTTTTTAAAGGCCGGCTGGTTGTGCGATGGGCCTGCTGGTCCCTCTGCACCTCCGCCTTCTCCGTTATACTCGCTCCGCTACTTGCTCGGCGAACGCCGCGCGTCTTTGCGCCTCCTGTTCACTTCCCGCTTCTTCGCTCGAAGCTTCCTTGCCTGCCGCTGCTGCTTCCCTGTTCTTCGACTCGTCTGGCTGTTGCTTTAGTTTACTGACGTGCGTTTTCTTTTTCTTCCTGGAGACCGTGTGCTCCAGCATCACAATTACCGGTGAGATGAAATCCAACACCTGGTATGGCCCGTCGTACCGTGGCGCCAGTTTGGCGGCGAATCCCTCGACGGCTTTGGACAGGTGGTGCTCCTTGGCCCAAACTACCTCGCCTACCCTCGGGCTCCAGTGCCTCCTACGCAGGTTGTAGTACCGTGCCTGATCCTGAGCAGCCTTCTCCATGTTCCGCCTTACCATCTCGAACACCTCCTTCAGTCTCTCTGCGTTGCCGGCTGGTGCGGGCTGCTCTAATCCCGATCCCAAAGCTCCCTTGTCGCACATGGCCTTTGGCAATCTAGGCTCCCTTCCTTGGGTGATGAACGCCGGCGAGTATCCCGTGGACTCCGACACGCTCGAGTTGACCGCCAACATCAGCTCCGGCCAGTACTCATCCCACGTCCTTTGGTCCTTCCCGGCGAATTGGGCTACCATCGTTTTTACAGTCCGATTAGCTCTCTCGGTGGGATTTTCCTGCGGCGTGTATGGTGCCGTGAACTGCTGACGCGCCCCCATTTCCTCCAGAAACCTTCTGAAACTCCTACTAGTAAACTGGACGCCGTTATCCGTGATCACTACTTTGGGTACTCCAAAACGTGCCACAATCCTCTCCCTGAACGCCTTCTGCAGCGCCTCCGTGGTGGCTTTCCTCATCGGCACCATTTCAGCAACATTGTGTTCCCATGTTTTGATCTTGGCAACGGACCAACGAAATCCAGGCACACCGTTGCCCATGGCTCCTCCGGCACCTGCGTGAGCATCTTTCCCGCTGCCTGCATCTGGCTCGGCTTGTACTTCAAACATGTCTCGCACCCCCGCACGTACTTTCTCACGTCGCGCTGCAATTCTGGCCAGTAATACCTTGACGCCACTCTCGCCAAAGTCTTTCGGACTCCCAGGTGGCCTGCCGTCGGCGCATCGTGGTTCTCGTGCAACACACGACGTCTCGTATCTTTTGGAACGCACATCTTCCATGACTCCACCTCCTCGCTCCCTGCTCGGTGAGGGATGTGGCGATATATTAGTCCGGCCACCTCCGCGTAGTCTGGGTACTTCTGCGGCTCCGCTCGTATCTTCTCCCTGAGCGAAGCTATCCACTCGCACTCCCTGTTATCCTCCACCTTTGCTCCTTTTAGGTTCTCCACGCCTGGCTGCCGGGACAAATCGTCTGCGACGACGTTCAACTTCCCCTTCCGGTAGCGGACTTCGTAGTCGTACTGTTGCAACTCGAATGCCCATCTCGCGATCCTCCCGAGCGGGCTCTCGATGCTGTTCAACCATTTGAGAGCCATGTGGTCCGTGATCACGTCAAACTGGTACCCTTCTAAATATGGTCGCATCTGCCTCACCGCCCATACTATGGCCAGACACTCCTTTTCGGTGGCCGAGTAGTTCCGTTCGGCCCCGATCAGCGTCCTGCTTGCGTAGGCGATGACCCGTTCTCCGTCCTCGGTATTCTGAGTCAGAACCGCTCCCACTCCGTAGTCGCTCGCATCCGTTTGCAGCACGAATTTCTTGTCGAAGTCCGGACACGCGAGCACTGGGTCCTCCACCAGTCGCGTCTTCAGCGTCTCGAACGCCTTCTGTTGCCTCTCTGTCTACTCCTATTTTACTCCTTTCCGCAGCAAATCATTTAACGGACGCACGATCCCGGCGAAATCCGGGACAAAACGCCGATACCACGAGGCCATCCCGACGAAACGGCGCACACCTTTGACACAGGTCGGCGGTGTCAACCCGGATCCATGCCGATTCCTTCGGCCGTGATCCGGTGGCCCAAATATAAAAGCTCCTTTCGGAAAAACTGGCACTTGTCCGAGTTTACTTTTATGTTTGCCTTTCTTAATTTACGGAACACCTCCTTCAAGTTCCTAAGTGTGCTCCTCCAGCGTCTTTCCAATGACTATAATATCATCCTGATATGCAAATGCGTGCGGTGCCATGTCGGGACCGATCACCTGATCCAACGCTCTCTGGAACGTGGCCGACGCCGAATGTAGGCCGAACGGCATTACCTTCCACTGGTACAAACCCTTGCCTGGCACCGTGAACGCCATATACTTTCTGCTGGATTCTTCCAATGGTATCTGCCAGTACCCATCCTGTAGGTCGAGGCTACTGAAAAACCTGGCCTCTCGCAGCTGCTCCAAGATGAAATTTATCCTTGGCATGGGATACGCGTCCTTCACGGACTTGGCATTAATCTGCCTGAAATCGACGCACATCCTCCACTGCCCCGTCTTCTTCTTCACCATTACCAACGGCGAGCTGTACGGACTGGTTGATGGCTCGATGCATCCCTGCTCCAGCAGATCCTCTACTTTGGCGTTTATTTCGCCCTGGATCTTTGGGTTTTTCGGATAGTACCGCTGCTTGATCGGTATGTCGTTCTTCATGGTTATTTGGTGTTGGGTTATGTTGGACCTTCATTTTTGCTCTGCAAACCTCGCCATTTCCTGCCTTATGAATCCGTCTATCTGGTCCTGCCTCCATTCCTCTGGGGCCCTCGTCACCGCCACCGACATCCTCTCCTGCTGGGATCCGCTTCCGCTCTCCCTCGCTGATATCTCTATTGTGTGTCCTGCGCTCGTCAGCGTCGTCCCGAATCGGCTCAGAAAATCCCATCCCAGGACTAGACCATCTGTCATTCCCGGCAGCACCAACAGACTCATCGCTCTCTGGTGGCTTCCAAACCGCATCTCCGCCTTGACCATCGCCTGCACATTCACCAAACTCCCATTCGCCAGCCGTACTTGCCTTGTAGTGCTTGCCTTACTTCCTGCATTCGCAAAATCCTGGGCCAGCCTCTCGCTCACGAAGCTTGCGGTTGCTCCCGTGTCCAACATCGCCTTCACCCGCATCTGGCCGACTTCTACGGTCGCCGACAGCGGTTGCCCGTCTTCTTCCATACCGCCGATTAACTTTGAGAGGCAGCAATTCGCGACCCCTGCTCGCCTCTCTGTGGCTGAGGTTGCTGCGCGTTTCCCGCCCTTTGGCAACATTCCGTGGTCCTCCTTCCGATCGCTCCACACATCCAGCAAAACATGAGCCTCTGATTCCTGCATTCGGACGTCCAGTGGCCCATACCTCCGCACCTGCGGCACGCCTGGGCCGGATTCTGCACCACTTCCTGTCAAGGTGCCCATTGACGATGCTGTGCCTCTTGTGGCCTTCCGTGGCGTCTGACCATCCATCCTGGGTTCTGCTGTGGTTGACTGTGGTGACTTCCTCTCTCTCATTTCCGCTGCCATCCTTGGTTCTGCTGTTCCTGCTGTGGTGCTGGGTTTTGGTGGCCTCCGCCTTCCCATCTCTGGACCCAACCTGGCTGCGCGGCGCTCCTTTGCACTTCTTCCGCAGCCTCCTCCATCACCATCTCCTCGTACTCCTCAGCCAGTCTCGCCACTGCCTTCAAAGAGCTGCCTCCGTTCTGCCTTATGTGCATCCTGACTCTCCGTACTGCTGTTTCCGCTCCCGTACTTGGTTTACCAGTTTTTGGTAGCACCCTTTAGGCAGGAAAAATTCCTTGAACCTCTCCCTGAACTGCTTCCAAGTACGCCACCGTTCGTCGTTCATGTAGAACCATCGCTGGGCCTTGCCCTGCAGGAGTTCTGGCATTTCTCTGGGTATGCTGTCTATTTCCATTCCATAAGTTCTGGTCGTCCATACCACCTTGTCAAGGAACTCTAGCGGGTCTCCTGTTCCATCGAACCGGAATGGCCAATACCGCACCTGCCTTGCCACCTTCGCGTAGTCCACCTGAGCTTGGACTGCCTGCCTTGGTTCTACATCTGCTGTCCTGCCGAGTTTTATCTCCGGCACGGACAAATTGTGCATCTTCTCCGACTCGCTCACAATCCTCGATCTCGGACTGGCCCGGTGCGTGTACTTTAACTCAAAGCTTCTAACTATTGCTCCTGTTCCCTCCTTCTTCCTGTTGTCATCGACCCATTTTGCCACCAATCCCCTCATGGCGTCGACGGTGCCTTCCGAATGCAGGCCTAACTCTTCACACACCTCCGTTAGCTCCTCTTTACGGAGTGTGTAGATCCAGCTCTTCTTGCTCATTTTTTTTTGGATATGTGTATTCTGAACTCGGAAGCAATCACGAAGTTTGGGCGCCGGGTGTAACGAACTTGTTCTTTTTGCTGTCAGTTCGCGACAAATGCCGCGGCTAGCTCACAGAGTTTGTGGGAACGTTCCACCGAATTTATATATTCGACGTGATTGCCCGAGCCCAGAAATAACACGGTGTGGATTAGTCGGTACTATTCCCTTTATTACATTAGATATTTGCTTTACAAAAGGCCTACTTGCCTTGCTGTAGTTTCCTGGCGCGGCCTGGCTCCTCCGCTCGCGCTCGCCCTTCCGGGTTCGCCGGTCACCGCCCCGTGTTGGTCGCCGGACTTTCCACCCCCAGCGAGGCGTATGCCGTGGGGAAGTGTTGGCCTGGTGCCTGGCAGCCGGCTTGGTAACTGGGGCTCACCGCGTTAGGGTCGGCGGCTCTCCGATGCTTCTCGCTGCTGACTGCTGGTGCCCTTTCGTCTGGCCTGGTAGCTTCTCGGGTTGGTCGCCTCGACCGTCCGATCTCTCCGAGCTTAACGCCGAGATAGACCGATGGTTTCGGTGCCTGGCAGCCGAGTGTGTTACCGTGTTGGCCTCTGCCGGATGGGATGCCTCACGTTTGTCGCCCTCCTCCCCTTGTCTTGCCCACGCCGGCCCGCTAGCGCTTGGCCGGAGGCTTGTCTGACGAGGAGTCGGTGTGTCGATCCCCGCTCCCCGGATGCCGTGATGGATCGCGTGTGGTCACCCCTTTCGGTTCTCTCCGTGGGTCTGAGTTCACGAGGATAGCGCGTCGGCTTACGCCTGTTCGTCACGATCTAGGAACCAGTTTAGGCGTACGCCGAACTTGCCCTTGGTCGCTTCGTGGCAAGGCTACCGAAACTCAACCGCTACGCTCGACTCCTTTACCCTGGGCTTCTTCCCGTGCTGCTCGCTGCAATCTCCTTGTCTCGTATCGCCTCTGCTGCCTCCTGGTGCCTCCGTGGTTCTCGTCTCCTTGCTAGTGGTCTCCCTCGCTGCACGAGTATCCTGACCGTTTCACTCTTCCCGACTTTTACTCTGTCTCGCACTCGCTTTGACTCGTGCATTGTCCCGTAGTTGATCCGACTTAGTCTCCGGACTCTCCAAAGGCGGTCCTCGGACTTCACTCGGTCAGACTCTCTGCTGACTAACCTTCACGATCCCACGCCGGCAGTACCTTATATAGGCGCCGGCGCGGCCGTTAATCCTTCCTGAGTCGCTCCTTCCGTTAGTTGGGCGTCCATCCTCCATCCTCCAGTGCCGCAACTTTCTCCATGCGCCTTCCATTCTCTCGCTGTTGCTAGGCGGGCTCCCTGTCCCGCTACTTTCCCCGTCGTCCCCTGTTTTCTCCTGCTCCATCGCCGCTCCGCTGCTCGTCCCGTTACTTTCTCCGCTCCTCCAGCTTTCTCCAAACCTTCGCTGTTGCTATGCGGGCTCTCGATCCCGTTACGTTCCACGTCGTTTCCTTTACTTTCCCCAATCCGTCGCTGTTCCGGACGGCTTTCTCTGGTCTCCTGATCTCCTGTTCCCCCTCCGTGAGGAAGACCCGTACCCGACCCCTCCTTCCCCCTTTGCTGTCTTGGGTGTGGGAGATTTCATCTCCTCACAAAGACGAGGCAAGAAGTTTATATGTTTGGGTTGGAAATACAGTACCAGGGGAGGTTAATAATACGTTGACATTTTCCTGAACTAATTTTTTAATTTCTGTTTTATGATTATCAGAAACTTTATGAGCATTTTGAAATTGAGAATAAAAGTGCTCATTGCAAACATACCAATGAATTCGATCAGTCTTACCAGAAGTTTTCGAAGTTTTTTCATTCTTTTTATTCATTAAATTGTCATTCGCTGTATGAATTTCGCCATCAAAATTACTGATCGGGACATTATTTGTTTCTCCATGCATAGACTTTTTAGCCTTTTTTGAGGTTGGCCCTCCGGACAAGCGATAGCGGGCCGGCGCGCGTAAGACCAAGGGGAGGAGTACACTCGGCCACCAGGCACCGAAACCATCCGTCTATCTTGGCGAAAGCCCGGAGGGATTGGACAGTCTAGGTGACCAACCCGATCAGCTACATGGCCAGAGGAATGAACACCAGCATCCAGCAGTCAAGAAAAAAGGAGAGCCGCCGAGTACGCCCGACCCTAACGCGGTGAGCTTCAGTTACCAAACAGGCTGCCACGCACCAGACCAGCACTCCCATACGGCGTACGCCTCGTGGGGGTGATACGTCCGGCGACCAACACGGGGGGTGACCGGCAAACCCAGAAGGGCAAGCGGAATCGGTGAATCTAGACCACGCAAGGAGTTCACAGCATCGCAAGTAGTCCCTCATTGCAAACATAATGTTAATCATAAACAAAAGGGAAAGGTACAACTCGATCAACTCGGTGTTATTTTTGGGCTCGGGCAATCACGTCGAATCTATAAATTCGGTGGAAGGTTCCTACAAATTCTTTGAGCTAGCTGGGGCATTTGTCGCGAACAGACAGCTAAAACAGTTCGTTACAAAGTTTCTGCCAGAAAGGGAACAAAATCTTTTCTTGTTACTGTTTTTTTTTTGAAATTCAACGTCGTTGGTTCAAAATCGACAATTACCTATGATTTGTGTTAACAAATTAAATACAAAATAAATAAATTAATAATTAAAACGGGTAAGATTACCAAAAAAAATACTAACCGAGGCCAAGGATTTATCCCCAACCTCGAAAACAAATAAGCTTAAGAAACTAAAACTTTCAACGATTAAATATTAAAACGAGAATGGAAAGCTAACTTCGGACGGAGCCGAAGCTTATATACCCTTGCAGTTATATAGCGGCTTCGATCGATTGAAGATTTAGTAAATATCGGTATATTGTTAGCCGATCTTTACAAAAACATTCATAACTAGCTTAGATTCGTATAAAATGGATTTTAAAAGAAGTTCGACGCTTCTACGCCCAAAAACACGCAAGTTGTGGCATTTCCCATCGTTCAGTTATATGGCAGCTATAGGATATAGTCGGCCGATCCGTATGAAAATTTTCCAGATCGGCCTAAATTCCCCTAATAGTCAATCTGTGCAAGTTTCAAGGTTCTATCTTCAATAACATGGAAGTTATAGCATTTCCGATCAATCAGATATATGGCAGCTATAGGATATAGTCGGCCGATCCCGGCTGTTCCGACTTATGTACTGCGTGCAAAGAAAAGAAGGGTGTGTGCAAAGTTTCAAGACGATAGCTCAAAAACTGAGAGACTAGTTTGCGTAGAAACAGACAGACGCACAGACGGACATGCTTATATCGACTCAGGAGGTGATCCTGATCCAGAATATATATACTTTATGGGGTCCTGGATGTCTCCTTCACTGCGTTGCACACTTCTGACCAAAATTATAATACCCTCTGCAAGGGTATAAGAACCTGGGATTTTCTGTAGAAATTGTGTATAATGAGCGTCTGCTAATCAGGTACCGCCAATCGCGGTTTTTCTAAACAAACCCTAAAAGGGGTTTAAAGGACGTAAATTATGCAATAGGTAATATAATTAACATTACAGCTTTGCACTAGCAGGTAATCTTTGCCCTGATTGGTTAAATTAATTATCTATGACCCTAAAATGGTCAATGAGCATACGCAACTGACCAAAATTGCACATCAGGTAGAACAGGTATGTAACAAAGATGTGTTTTTATGATCCTTTTTTAAGGGCTAAGGGATCATTTTTTTTTTTAAAAGGGTCAAGGGATAATACGGCCCAATAATGTATATTACCTAAATGGGCTATATATTTGTAGAGCCTTTTAATATCCTGATCAGTCAAGTAAAAAATTTGATCGAGTAAGGTCGTTACTCTGCCAGTCAAATACCTATTTTTAAACAGTGAAAAATATAAAAGTGACACAAAGTATTTTTTAAACAGTGAAAAATAATAAGTGCCACAAAGTATTTTTAAATTAGTGATTTTTAACAGTGTAAAAAAATTGAGCGCGAATATTTCGAGTGAACATTAAATTGTTTCAAATTATATTTGATACACCAATAGGGTAAGTCTTCAATTATAAATTCCCCAATTCCCTCCCATTTCAATTACCAAAAATTTCTATTCAAATTATCTCCGAATGCCATTTCATTTAACTCCCGGTAACTTTTGCTTTTTTTTATAACTTTACCTTTCATTACATTTTTTTTTTAATTTGTTTAAAAATAGTTTTCAATTGGACTGTTTTTGTAGCAATTTGCTATTATTACGTAATTCTTTTAATATTTTAATTGTTTCAAAATTTAGCAAAGCAAAGCTCTGAGAAATCTATTGAAGCCACTTGTATTCTCACTTTATTTTTGAAGTATTCCAATTGAATCCAATTTATTCAGTTTTTATGTTTAATATCTTTGATTAAATTTAAGTTTATTTCATTGACACGTTTATGTTTTTATTTTTTAAGCAGCCTTGCCAAACAATGCCACGTGTATCACGTTTATCCCAAGAGCAGCGTTGCCAAGCTGCATTAAACCGCAGCAGAGCCAGGTACGAGCAAAATGCATCTCAAATAAGAATCCAAAACGCCCATCATATCGCCGACGTTCGCGCCAACAACGCCGACCTGCGTGAGGAAAGTCGTGCACAGGATTCCACAGCACGCGCCCAGAGGAGAAGAAGCGAAAGGATTCATAACCTTGGATCGCGCGCCACTAGACGCCAGGAACCCGAGGAGCGGCGACGAGAGCAGGTGCAAAATACTGCTGACCATGCAAATCGGAGGACTAATCCGGAGTTCCGAATCCCCGAGCGGATTCGGGACGCTGAAGCGCGTGCCGTTCGACGAGAGGATCCCGAAGAGCAACGACGAGAGCAGGTGCAAAATACTGCTGACCACGCAAATCGGAGGACTAATCCGGAGTTCCGAATCCCCGAGCGGATTCGGGACGCTGAAGCGCGTGCCGTTCGACGAGAGGATCCCGAGGAGCAACGACGAGAGCAGATGCAAAATACTGCTGACCATGCAAATCGGAGGACTAATCCGGGTTCCGAATCCCCGAGCGGATTCGGGACGCTGAAAGCGCGTGCCGTTCGACGAGAGGATCCCGAAGAGCAACGACGAGAGTAGGTGCAAAATACTGCTGACCACGCAACTCGGAGGACTAATCCGGAGTTCCGAATCCCCGAGCTGATTCGGGACGCTGAAGCGCGTGCCGTTCGACGAGAGGATCCCGAAGAGCAACGACGAGAGCAGGTGCAAAATACTGCTGACCACGCAACTCGGAGGACTAATCCGGAGTTCCGAATCCCCGAGCGGATTCGGGACGCTGAAGCGCGTGCCGTTCGACGAGAGGATCCCGAAGAGCAACGACGAGAGCAGGTGCAAAATACTGCTGACCACGCAACTCAGAGGACTAATCCGGGTTCCGAATCCCCGAGCGGATTCGGGACG
The DNA here is from genome assembly GCA_018150405.1 of Drosophila varians. Classification (NCBI taxonomy): domain Eukaryota; kingdom Metazoa; phylum Arthropoda; class Insecta; order Diptera; family Drosophilidae; genus Drosophila; species Drosophila varians. The sequence goes on along the minus strand of JAECWK010000131.1, from coordinate 1,783,525 downwards.
CTGAAGCGCGTGCCGTTCGACGAGAGGATCCCGAAGAGCAACGACGAGAGCAGGTGCAAAATACTGCTGACCACGCAACTCGGAGGACTAATCCGGAGTTCCGAATCCCCGAGCGGATTCGGGACGCTGAAGCGCGTGCCGTTCGACTAGGGGATCCCGAAGAGCAACGACGAGAGCAGGTGCAAAATACTGATGACCATGCAAATCGGAGGACTAATCCGGAGTTCCGAATCCCCGAGCGGATTCGGGACGCTGAAGCGCGTGCCGTTCGACGAGAGGATCCCGAAGAGCAACGACGAGAGCAGGTGCAAAATACTGCTGACCACGCAAATCAGAGGACTAATCCGGAGTTCCGAATCCCCGAGCGGATTCGGGACGCTGAAGCGCGTGCCGTTCGACGAGAGGATCCCGAAGAGCAACGACGAGAGCAGGTGCAAAATACTGCTGACCATGCAAATCGGAGGACTAATCCGGAGTTCCGAATCCCCGAGCGGATTCGGGACGCTGAAGCGCGTGCCGTTCGACGAGAGGATCCCGAAGAGCAACGACGAGAGCAGGTGCAAAATACTGCTGACCACGCAAATCGGAGGACTAATCCGGAGTTCCGAATCCCCGAGCTGATTCGGGACGCTGAAGCGCGTGCCGTTCGACGAGAGGATCCCGAAGAGCAACGACGAGAGCAGGTGCAAAATACTGCTGACCATGCAAATCGGGGGACTAATCCGGAGTTCCGAATCCCCGAGCGGATTCGGGACGCTGAAGCGCGTGCCGTTCGACGAGGGGATCCCGAAGAGCAACGACGAGAGCAGGTGCAAAATACTGCTGACCATGCAAATCGGAGGACTAATCCGGAGTTCCGAATCCCCGAGCGGATTCGGGACGCTGAAGCGCGTGCCGTTCGACGAGAGGATCCCGAAGAGCAACGACGAGAGCAGGTGCAAAATACTGCTGACCACGCAAATCGGAGGACTAATCCGGAGTTCCGAATCCCCGAGCGGATTCGGGACGCTGAAGCGCGTGCCGTTCGACGAGAGGATCCCGAAGAGCAACGACGAGAGCAGGTGCAAAATACTGCTGACCACGCAAATCGGAGGACTAATCCGGAGTTCCGAATCCCCGAGCGGATTCGGGACGCTGAAGCGCGTGCCGTTCGACGAGAGGATCCTCCGCTCGCGCTCGCCCTTCCGGGTTCGCCGGTCACCGCCCCGTGTTGGTCGCCGGACTTTCCACCCCCCGCGAGGCGTATGCCGTGGGGAAGTGTTGGCCTGGTGCCTGGCAGCCGGCTTGGTAACTGGGGCTCACCGCGTTAGGGTCGGCGGCTCTCCGATGCTTCTCGCTGCTGGCTGCTGGTGCCCTTTCGTCTGGCCTGGTAGCTGCTCGGGTTGGTCGCCTCGACCGTCCGATCTCTCCGAGCTTAACGCCGAGATAGACCGATGGTTTCGGTGCCTGGCAGCCGAGTGTGTTACCGTGTTGGCCTCTGCCGGATGGGATGCCTCACGTTTGTCGCCCTCCTCCCCTTGTCTTGCCCACGCCGGCCCGCTAGCGCTTGGCCGGAGGCTTGTCTGACGAGGAGTCGGTGTGTCGATCGCTTTACACTGGCAACGCTGGTGCGGTCGCTCCCCGGATGCCGTGATGGATCGCGTGTGGTCACCCCTTTCGGTTCTCTCCGTGGGTCTGAGTTCACGAGGATAGCGCGTCGGCTTACGCCTGTTCGTCACGATCTAGGAACCAGTTTAGGCGTACGCCGAACTTGCCCTTGGTCGCTTCGTGGCAAGGCTACCGAAACTCAACCGCTACGCTCGACTCCTTTACCCTGGGCTTCTTCCCGTGCTGCTCGCTGCAATCTCCTTGTCTCGTATCGCCTCTGCTGCCTCCTGGTGCCTCCGTGGTTCTCGTCTCCTTGCTAGTGGTCTCCCTCGCTGCACGAGTATCCTGACCGTTTCACTCTTCCCGACTTTTACTCTGTCTCGCACTCGCTTTGACTCGTGCATTGTCCCGTACTTGATCCGACTTAGTCTCCGGACTCTCCAAAGGCGGTCCTCGGACTTTACTCGGTCAGACTCTCTGCTGACTAACCTTCACGATCCCACGCCGGCAGTACCTTATATAGGCGCCGGCGCGGCCGTTAATCCTTCCTGAGTCGCTCCTTCCGTTAGTTGGGCGTCCATCCTCCATCCTCCAGTGCCGCAACTTTCTCCATGCGCCTTCCATTCTCTCGCTGTTGCTAGGCGGGCTCCCTGTCCCGCTACTTTCCCCGTCGTCCCCTGTTTTCTCCTGCTCCATCGCCGCTCCGCTGCTCGTCCCGTTACTTTCTCCGCTCCTCCAGCTTTCTCCAAACCTTCGCTGTTGCTATGCGGGCTCTCGATCCCGTTACGTTCCACGTCGTTTCCTTTACTTTCCCCAATCCGTCGCTGTTCCGGACGGCTTTCTCTGGTCTCCTGATCTCCTGTTCCCCCTCCGTGAGGAAGACCCGTACCCGACCCCTTCTTCCCCCTTTGCTGTGGGAGATTTCATCTCCTCACAAAGACGAGGCAAGAAGTTTATATGTTTGGGTTGGAAATACAGTACCAGGGGAGGTTAATAATACGTTGACATTTTCCTGAACTAATTTTTTAATTTCTGTTTTATGATTATCAGAAACTACATGAGCATTTTGAAATTGAGAATAAAAGTGCTCATTGCAAACATACCAATGAATTCGATCAGTCTTACCAGAAGTTTTCGAAGTTTTTTCATTCTTTTTATTCATTAAATTGTCATTCACTGTATGAATTTCGCCATTAAAATTACTGATCGGGACATTATTTGTTTCTCCATGCATAGACTTTTTAGCCTTTTTTGAGATTGGCTCTCCGGCCAAGCGATAGCGGGCCGGCGCGCGTAAGACCAAGGGGAGGAGTACACTCGGCCACCAGGCACCGAAACCATCCGTCTATCTTGGCGAAAGCCCGGAGGGATTGGACAGTCTAGGTGACCAACCCGATCAGCTACATGGCCAGAGGAATGGACACCAGCATCCAGCAGTCAAGAAAAAAGGAGAGCCGCCGAGTACGCCCGACCCTAACGCGGTGAGCTTCAGTTACCAAACAGGCTGCCAGGCACCAGACCAGCACTCCCATACGGCGTACGCCTCGTGGGGGTGATAGGTCCGGCGACCAACACGGGGGGTGACCGGCAAACCCAGAAGGGCAAGCGGAATCGGTGAATCTAGACCACGCAAGGAGTTCACAGCATCGCAAGTAGTCCCTTATTGCAAACATAATGTTAATCATAAACAAAAGGGAAAGGTACAACTCGATCAACTCGGTGTTATTTTTGGGCTCGGGCAATCACGTCGAATCTATAAATTCGGTGGAAGGTTCCTACAAATTCTTTGAGCTAGCTGGGGCATTTGTCGCGAACAGACAGCTAAAACAGTTCGTTACAAAGTTTCTGCCAGAAAGGGAACAAAATCTTTTCTTGTTACTGTTTTTTTTAGAGGCCACTTTTGAAATTCAACGTCGTTGGTTCAAAATCGACAATTACCTATGATTTGTGTTAACAAATTAAATACAAAATAAATAAATTAATAATTAAAACGGGTAAGATTACCAAAAAAAATACTAACCGAGGCCAAGGATTTATCCCCAACCTCGAAAACAAATAGGCTTAAGAAACTAAAACTTTCAACGATTAAATATTAAAACGAGAATGGAAAGCTAACTTCGGACGGAGCCGAAGCTTATATACCCTTGCAGTTATATAGCGGCTTCGATCGATTGAAGATTTAGTAAATATCGGTATATTGTTAGCCGATCTTTACAAAAACATTCATAACTAGCTTAGATTCGTATAAAATGGATTTTAAAAGAAGTTCGACGCTTCTACGCCCAAAAACACGCAAGTTGTGGCATTTCCCATCGTTCAGTTATATGGCAGCTATAGGATATAGTCGGCCGATCCGTATGAAAATTTTCCAGATCGGCCTAAATTCCCCTAATAGTCAATCTGTGCAAGTTTCAAGGTTCTATCTTCAATAACATGGAAGTTATAGCATTTCCGATCAATCAGATATATGGCAGCTATAGGATATAGTCGGCCGATCCCGGCCGTTCCGACTTATATACTGCGTGCAAAGAAAAGAAGAGTGTGTGCAAAGTTTCAAGACGATAGCTCAAAAACTGAGAGACTAGTTTGCGTAGAAACAGACAGACGGACAGACGGACTTGCTTATATCGACTCAGGAGGTGATCCTGATCCAGAATATATATACTTTATGGGGTCCTGGATGTCTCCTTCACTGCGTTGCACACTTCTGATCAAAATTATAATACCCTCTGCAAGGGTATAAGAACCTGGGATTTTCTGTAGAAATTGTGTATAATGAGCGTCTGCTAATCAGGTACCGCCAATCGCGGTTTTTCTAAACAAACCCTAAAAGGGGTTTAAAGGACGTAAATTATGCAATAGGTAATATAAGTAACATTACAGCTTTGCACTAGCAGGTAATCTTTGCCCTGATTGGTTAAATTAATTATCTATGACCCTAAAATGGTCAATGAGCATACGCAACTGACCAAAATTGCACATCAGGTAGAACAGGTATGTAACAAAGATGTGTTTTTATGATCCTTTTTTAAGGGCTAAGGGATCATTTTTTTTTAAAAGGGTCAAGGGATAATACGGCCCAATAATGTATATTACCTAAATGGGCTATATATTTGTAGAGCCTTTTAATATCCTGATCAGTCAAGTAAAAAATTTGATCGAGTAAGGTCGTTACTCTGCCAGTCAAATACCTATTTTTAAACAGTGAAAAATATAAAAGTGACACAAAGTATTTTTTAAACAGTGAAAAATAATAAGTACCACAAAGTATTTGTAAAACAGTGATTTTTAACAGTGTAAAAAAATTGAGCGCGAATATTTCGAGTGAACATTATATTGTTTCAAATTATATTTGATACACCAATAGGGTAAGTCTTCAATTATAAATTCCCATATTCCCTCCCATTTCAATTACCAAAAACATTTTTATTTAAATTATCTTCAAATTCCATTTCATTTAACTCCCGGTAACTTTTGCTTTTTTTTATAACTTTACCTTTCATTACATTTTTTTTTAAATTTGTTTAAAAATAGTTTTCAATTGGACTGTTTTTGTAGCAATTTGCTATTATTACGTAATTCTTTTAATATTTTAATTGTTTCAAAATTTAGCAAAGCAAAGCTCTGAGAAATCTATTGAAGCCACTTGTATTCTCACTTTATTTTTGAAGTATTCCAATTGAATCCAATTTATTCAGTTTTTATGTTTAAAATCTTTGATTAAATTTAAGTTTATTTCATTGACACGTTTATGTTTTTATTTTTTAAGCAGCCTTGCCAAACAATGCCACGTGTATCACGTTTATCCCAAGAGCAGCGTCGCCAAGCTGCATTAAACCGCAGCAGAGCCAGGTACGAGCAAAATGCATCTCAAATAAGAATCCAAAACGCCCATCATATCGCCGACGTTCGCGCCAACAACGCCGACCTGCGTGAGGAAAGTCGTGCACAGGATTCCACAGCACGCGCCCAGAGGAGAAGAAGCGAAAGGATTCATAACCTTGGATCGCGCGCCACTAGACGCCAGGAACCCGAGGAGCGGCGACGAGAGCAGGTGCAAAATACTGCTGACCATGCAAATCGGAGGACTAATCCGGAGTTCCGAATCCCCGAGCGGATTCGGGACGCTGAAGCGCGTGCCGTTCGACGAGAGGATCCCGAAGAGCAACGACGAGAGCAGGTGCAAAATACTGCTGACCATGCAAATCGGAGGACTAATCCGGAGTTCCGAATCCCCGAGCGGATTCGGGACGCTGAAGCGCGTGCCGTTCGACGAGAGGATCCCGAAGAGCAACGACGAGAGCAGGTGCAAAATACTGCTGACCACGCAAATCAGAGGACTAATCCGGAGTTCCGAATCCCCGAGCGGATTCGGGACGCTGAAGCGCGTGCCGTTCGACGAGAGGATCCCGAAGAGCAACGACGAGAGCAGGTGCAAAATACTGCTGACCATGCAAATCGGAGGACTAATCCGGAGTTCCGAATCCCCGAGCGGATTCGGGACGCTGAAGCGCGTGCCGTTCGACGAGAGGATCCCGAAGAGCAACGACGAGAGCAGGTGCAAAATACTGCTGACCACGCAAATCGGAGGACTAATCCGGAGTTCCGAATCCCCGAGCTGATTCGGGACGCTGAAGCGCGTGCCGTTCGACGAGAGGATCCCGAAGAGCAACGACGAGAGCAGGTGCAAAATACTGCTGACCATGCAAATCGGAGGACTAATCCGGAGTTCCGAATCCCCGAGCGGATTCGGGACGCTGAAGCGCGTGCCGTTCGACTAGGGGATCCCGAAGAGCAACGACGAGAGCAGGTGCAAAATACTGATGACCATGCAAATCGGAGGACTAATCCGGAGTTCCGAATCCCCGAGCGGATTCGGGACGCTGAAGCGCGTGCCGTTCGACGAGAGGATCCCGAAGAGCAACGATGAGAACAGGTGCAAAATACTGCTGACCACGCAAATCGGAGGACTAATCCGGAGTTCCGAATCCCCGAGCGGATTCGGGACGCTGAAGCGCGTGCCGTTCGACGAGAGGATCCCGAAGAGCAACGACGAGAGCAGGTGCAAAATACTGCTGACCATGCAAATCGGAGGACTAGTCCGGAGTTCCGAATCCCCGAGCGGATTCGGGACGCTGAAGCGCGTGCCGTTCGACGAGAGGATCCCGAAGAGCAACGACGAGAGCAGGTGCAAAATACTGCTGACCACGCAAATCGGAGGACTAATCCGGAGTTCCGAATCCCCGAGCTGATTCGGGACGCTGAAGCGCGTGCCGTTCGACGAGAGGATCCCGAAGAGCAACGACGAGAGCAGGTGCAAAATACTGCTGACCATGCAAATCGGAGGACTAATCCGGAGTTCCGAGTCCCCGAGCGGATTCGGGACGCTGAAGCGCGTGCCGTTCGACGAGGGGATCCCGAAGACCAACGACGAGAGCAGATGCAAAATACTGCTGACCATGCAAATCGGAGGACTAATCCGGAGTTCCGAATCCCCGAGCGGATTCGGGACGCTGAAAGCGCGTGCCGTTCGACGAGAGGATCCCGAAGAGCAACGACGAGAGCAGGTGCAAAATACTGCTGACCACGCAAATCGGAGGACTAATCCGGAGTTCCGAATCCACGAGCGGATTCGGGACGCTGAAGCGCGTGCCGTTCGACGAGAGGATCCCGAAGAGCAACGACGAGAGCAGGTGCAAAATACTGCTGACCACGCAATTCGGAGGACTTATCCGGAGTTCCGAATCCCCGAGCGGATTCGGGACGCTGAAGCGCGTGCCGTTCGACGAGAGGATCCCGAAGAGCAACGACGAGAGCAGGTGCAAAATACTGCTAACCACGCAATTCGGAGGACTAATCCGGAGTTCCGAATCCTCGAGCGGATTCGGGATGCGGAGGCGCACGCTGCTCATCGAGAGAACACAGAGGAACGTGCGAGGGCACAGGAAAGGAACACTCAGGAACGCAGACTACGTAGGAGAAATAATGAAAACAGGCAGCGAGAAAGGGAACGGGACGCCAATAACAGGAGAATAATCAGGAATAATCCCATAGCAAGGACGCAGGAGCAACAAATCAATACAACACAGCGTCGGTTCTCTCCGTGGGTCTGAGTTCACGAGGATAGCGCGTCGGCTTACGCCTGTTCGTCACGATCTAGGAACCAGTTTAGGCGTACGCCGAACTTGCCCTAGGTCGCTTCGTGCAAGGCTACCGAAACTCAACCGCTACGCTCGACTCCTTTACCCTGGGCTTCTTCCCGTGCTGCTCGCTGCAATCTCCTTGTCTCGTATCGCCTCTGCTGCCTCCTGGTGCCTCCGTGGTTATCGTCTCCTTGCTAGTGGTCTCCCTCGCTGCACGAGTATCCTGACCGTTTCACTCTTCCCGACTTTTACTCTGTCTCGCACTCGCTTTGACTCGCGCACTGTCCCGTACTTGATCCGACTTAGTCTCCGGACTCTCCAAAGGCGGTCCTCGGACTTCACTCGGTCAGACTCTCTGCTGACTAACCTTCACGATCCCACGCCGGCAGTACCTTATATAGGCGCCGGCGCGGCCGTTAATCCTTCCTGAGTCGCTCCTTCCGTTAGTTGGGCGTCCATCCTCCATCCTCCAGTGCCGCAACTTTCTCCATGCGCCTTCCATTCTCTCGCTGTTGCTAGGCGGGCTCCCTGTCCCGCTACTTTCCCCGTCGTCCCCTGTTTTCTCCTGCTCCATCGCCGCTCCGCTGCTCGTCCCGTTACTTTCTCCGCTCCTCCAGCTTTCTCCAAACCTTCGCTGTTGCTATGCGGGCTCTCGATCCCGTTACGTTCCACGTCGTTTCCTTTACTTTCCCCAATCCGTCGCTGTTCCGGACGGCTTTCTCTGGTCTCCTGATCTCCTGTTCCCCCTCCGTGAGGAAGACCCGTACCCGACCCCTCCTTCCCCCTTTGCTGTCTTGGGTGTGGGAGATTTCATCTCCTCACAAAGACGAGGCAAGAAGTTTATATGTTTGGGTTGGAAATACAGTACCAGGGGAGGTTAATAATACGTTGACATTTTCCTGAACTAATTTTTTAATTTCTGTTTTATGATTATCAGAAACTACATGAGCATTTTGAAATTGAGAATAAAAGTGCTCATTGCAAACATACCAATGAATTCGATCAGTTTCGATCGAAGTTTTTTCATTCTTTTTATTCATTAAATTGTCATTCACTGTATGAATTTCGCCATTAAAATTACTGATCGGGACATTATTTGTTTCTCCATGCATAGACTTTTTAGCCTTTTTTGAGATTGGCTCTCCGGCCAAGCGATAGCGGGCCGGCGCGCGTAAGACCAAGGGGAGGAGTACACTCGGCCACCAGGCACCGAAACCATCCGTCTATCTTGGCGAAAGCCCGGAGGGATTGGACAGTCTAGGTGACCAACCCGATCAGCTACATGGCCAGAGGAATGGACACCAGCATCCAGCAGTCAAGAAAAAAGGAGAGCCGCCGAGTACGCCCGACCCTAACGCGGTGAGCTTCAGTTACCAAACAGGCTGCCAGGCACCAGACCAGCACTCCCATACGGCGTACGCCTCGTGGGGGTGATAGGTCCGGCGACCAACACGGGGGGTGACCGGCAAACCCAGAAGGGCAAGCGGAATCGGTGAATCTAGACCACGCAAGGAGTTCACAGCATCGCAAGTAGTCCCTCATTGCAAACATAATGTTAATCATAAACAAAAGGGAAAGGTACAACTCGATCAACTCGGTGTTATTTTTGGGCTCGGGCAATCACGTCGAATCTATAAATTCGGTGGAAGGTTCCTACAAATTCTTTGAGCTAGCTGGGGCATTTGTCGCGAACAGACAGCTAAAACAGTTCGTTACAAAGTTTCTGCCAGAAAGGGAACAAAATCTTTTCTTGTTACTGTTTTTTTAGAGGCCACTTTTGAAATTCAACGTCGTTGGTTCAAAATCGACAATTACCTATGATTTGTGTTAACAAATTAAATACAAAATAAATAAATTAATAATTAAAACGGGTAAGATTACCAAAAAAATACTAACCGAGGCCAAGGATTTATCCCCAACCTCGGAGACAAATAGGCTTAAGAAACTACAACTTTCAACGATTAAATATTAAAACGAGAATGGAAAGCTAACTTCGGACGGAGCCGAAGCTTATATACCCTTGCAGTTATATAGCGGCTTCGATCGATTGAAGATTTAGTAAATATCGGTATATTGTTAGCCGATCTTTACAAAAACATTCATAACTAGCTTAGATTCGTATAAAATGGATTTTAAAAGAAGTTCGACGCTTCTACGCCCAAAAACACGCAAGTTGTGGCATTTCCCATCGTTCAGTTATATGGCAGCTATAGGATATAGTCGGCCGATCCGTATGAAAATTTTCCAGATCGGCCTAAATTCCCCTAATAGTCAATCTGTGCAAGTTTCAAGGTTCTATCTTCAATAACATGGAAGTTATAGCATTTCCGATCAATCAGATATATGGCAGCTATAGGATATAGTCGGCCGATCCCGGCTGTTCCGACTTATATACTGCGTGCAAAGAAAAGAAGTGTGTGTGCAAAGTTTCAAGACGATAGCTCAAAAACTGAGAGACTAGTTTGCGTAGAAACAGACAGACGCACAGACGGACATGCTTATATCGACTCAGGAGGTGATCCTGATCCAGAATATATATACTTTATGGGGTCCTGGATGTCTCCTTCACTGCGTTGCACACTTCTGATCAAAATTATAATACCCTCTGCAAGGGTATAAGAACCTGGGATTTTCTGTAGAAATTGTGTATAATGAGCGTCTGCTAATCAGGTACCGCCAATCGCGGTTTTTCTAAACAAACCCTAAAAGGGGTTTAAAGGACGTAAATTATGCAATAGGTAATATAAGTAACATTACAGCTTTGCACTAGCAGGTTATCTTTGCCCTGATTGGTTAAATTAATTATCTATGACCCTAAAATGGTCAATGAGCATACGCAACTGACCAAAATTGCACATCAGGTAGAACAGGTATGTAACAAAGATGTGTTTTTATGATCCTTTTTAAGGGCTAAGGGATCATTTTTTTTAAAGGGCCTAAATGGGCTATATATTTGTAGAGCCTTTTAATATCCTGATCAGTCAAGTAAAAAATTTGATCGAGTAAGGTCGTTACTCTGCCAGTCAAATACCTATTTTTAAACAGTGAAAAATATAAAAGTGACACAAAGTATTTTTTAAACAGTGAAAAATAATAAGTACCACAAAGTATTTGTAAAACAGTGATTTTTAACAGTGTAAAAAAAATTGAGCGCGAATATTTCGAGTGAACATTATATTGTTTCAAATTATATTTGATACACCAATAGGGTAAGTCTTCAATTATAAATTCCCATATTCCCTCCCATTTCAATTACCAAAAACATTTTTATTTAAATTATCTTCAAATTCCATTTCATTTAACTCCCGGTAACTTTTGCTTTTTTTTATAACTTTACCTTTCATTACATTTTTTTTAAATTTGTTTAAAAATAGTTTTCAATTGGACTGTTTTTGTAGCAATTTGCTATTATTACGTAATTCTTTTAATATTTTAATTGTTTCAAAATTTAGCAAAGCAAAGCTCTGAGAAATCTATTGAAGCCACTTGTATTCTCACTTTATTTTTGAAGTATTCCAATTGAATCCAATTTATTCAGTTTTTATGTTTAATATCTTTGATTAAATTTAAGTTTATTTCATTGACACGTTTATGTTTTTATTTTTTAAGCAGCCTTGCCAAACAATGCCACGTGTATCACGTTTATCCCAAGAGCAGCGTCGCCAAGCTGCATTAAACCGCAGCAGAGCCAGGTACGAGCAAAATGCATCTCAAATAAGAATCCAAAACGCCCATCATATCGCCGACGTTCGCGCCAACAACGCCGACCTGCGTGAGGAAAGTCGTGCACAGGATTCCACAGCACGCGCCCAGAGGAGAAGAAGCGAAAGGATTCATAACCTTGGATCGCGCGCCACTAGACGCCAGGAACCCGAGGAGCGGCGACGAGAGCAGGTGCAAAATACTGCTGACCATGCAAATCGGAGGACTAATCCGGAGTTCCGAATCCCCGAGCGGATTCGGGACGCTGAAGCGCGTGCCGTTCGACGAGAGGATCCCGAAGAGCAACGACGAGAGCAGGTGCAAAATACTGCTGACCATGCAAATCGGAGGACTAATCCGGAGTTCCGAATCCCCGAGCGGATTCGGGACGCTGAAGCGCGTGCCGTTCGACGAGAGGATCCCGAAGAGCAACGACGAGAGCAGGTGCAAAATACTGCTGACCACGCAAATCAGAGGACTAATCCGGAGTTCCGAATCCCCGAGCGGATTCGGGACGCTGAAGCGCGTGCCGTTCGACGAGAGGATCCCGAAGAGCAACGACGAGAGCAGGTGCAAAATACTGCTGACCATGCAAATCGGAGGACTAATCCGGAGTTCCGAATCCCCGAGCGGATTCGGGACGCTGAAGCGCGTGCCGTTCGACGAGAGGATCCCGAAGAGCAACGACGAGAGCAGGTGCAAAATACTGCTGACCACGCAAATCGGAGGACTAATCCGGAGTTCCGAATCCCCGAGCTGATTCGGGACGCTGAAGCGCGTGCCGTTCGACGAGAGGATCCCGAAGAGCAACGACGAGAGCAGGTGCAAAATACTGCTGACCATGCAAATCGGAGGACTAATCCGGAGTTCCGAATCCCCGAGCGGATTCGGGACGCTGAAGCGCGTGCCGTTCGACTAGGGGATCCCGAAGAGCAACGACGAGAGCAGGTGCAAAATACTGCTGACCATGCAAATCGGAGGACTAATCCGGAGTTCCGAATCCCCGAGCGGATTCGGGACGCTGAAGCGCGTGCCGTTCGACGAGAGGATCCCGAAGAGCAACGATGAGAACAGGTGCAAAATACTGCTGACCACGCAAATCGGAGGACTAATCCGGAGTTCCGAATCCCCGAGCGGATTCGGGACGCTGAAGCGCGTGCCGTTCGACGAGAGGATCCCGAAGAGCAACGACGAGAGCAGGTGCAAAATACTGCTGACCATGCAAATCGGAGGACTAATCCGGAGTTCCGAATCCCCGAGCGGATTCGGGACGCTGAAGCGCGTGCCGTTCGACGAGAGGATCCCGAAGAGCAACGACGAGAGCAGGTGCAAAATACTGCTGACCACGCAAATCGGAGGACTAATCCGGAGTTCCGAATCCCCGAGCTGATTCGGGACGCTGAAGCGCGTGCCGTTCGACGAGAGGATCCCGAAGAGCAACGACGAGAGCAGGTGCAAAATACTGCTGACCATGCAAATCGGAGGACTAATCCGGAGTTCCGAATCCCCGAGCGGATTCGGGACGCTGAAGCGCGTGCCGTTCGACGAGGGGATCCCGAAGACCAACGACGAGAGCAGATGCAAAATACTGCTGACCATGCAAATCGGAGGACTAATCCGGAGTTCCGAATCCCCGAGCGGATTCGGGACGCTGAAGCGCGTGCCGTTCGACGAGAGGATCCCGAAGAGCAACGACGAGAGCAGGTGCAAAATACTGCTGACCACGCAAATCGGAGGACTAATCCGGAGTTCCGAATCCACGAGCGGATTCGGGACGCTGAAGCGCGTGCCGTTCGACGAGAGGATCCCGAAGAGCAACGACGAGAGCAGGTGCAAAATACTGCTGACCACGCAATTCGGAGGACTTATCCGGAGTTCCGAATCCCCGAGCGGATTCGGGACGCTGAAGCGCGTGCCGTTCGACGAGAGGATCCCGAAGAGCAACGACGAGAGCAGGTGCAAAATACTGCTAACCACGCAATTCGGAGGACTAATCCGGAGTTCCGAATCCTCGAGCGGATTCGGGATGCGGAGGCGCACGCTGCTCATTGAGAGAACACAGAGGAACGTGCGAGGGCACAGGAAAGGAACACTCAGGAACGCAGACTACGTAGGAGAAATAATGAAAACAGGCAGCGAGAAAGGGAACGGGACGCCAATAACAGGAGAATAATCAGGAATAATCCCATAGCAAGGACGCAGGAGCAACAAATCAATACAACACAGCGTCGGTTCTCTCCGTGGGTCTGAGTTCACGAGGATAGCGCGTCGGCTTACGCCTGTTCGTCACGATCTAGGAACCAGTTTAGGCGTACGCCGAACTTGCCCTAGGTCGCTTCGTGCAAGGCTACCGAAACTCAACCGCTACGCTCGACTCCTTTACCCTGGGCTTCTTCCCGTGCTGCTCGCTGCAATCTCCTTGTCTCGTATCGCCTCTGCTGCCTCCTGGTGCCTCCGTGGTTCTCGTCTCCTTGCTAGTGGTCTCCCTCGCTGCACAAGTATCCTGACCGTTTCACTCTTCCCGACTTTTACTCTGTCTCGCACTCGCTTTGACTCGCGCACTGTCCCGTACTTGATCCGACTTAGTCTCCGGACTCTCCAAAGGCGGTCCTCGGACTTCACTCGGTCAGACTCTCTGCTGACTAACCTTCACGATCCCACGCCGGCAGTACCTTATATAGGCGCCGGCGCGGCCGTTAATCCTTCCTGAGTCGCTCCTTCCGTTAGTTGGGCGTCCATCCTCCATCCTCCAGTGCCGCAACTTTCTCCATGCGCCTTCCATTCTCTCGCTGTTGCTAGGCGGGCTCCCTGTCCCGCTACTTTCCCCGTCGTCCCCTGTTTTCTCCTGCTCCATCGCCGCTCCGCTGCTCGTCCCGTTACTTTCTCCGCTCCTCCAGCTTTCTCCAAACCTTCGCTGTTGCTATGCGGGCTCTCGATCCCGTTACGTTCCACGTCGTTTCCTTTACTTTCCCCAATCCGTCGCTGTTCCGGACGGCTTTCTCTGGTCTCCTGATCTCCTGTTCCCCCTCCGTGAGGAAGACCCGTACCCGACCCCTCCTTCCCCCTTTGCTGTCTTGGGTGTGGGAGATTTCATCTCCTCACAAAGACGAGGCAAGAAGTTTATATGTTTGGGTTGGAAATACAGTACCAGGGGAGGTTAATAATACGTTGACATTTTCCTGAACTAATTTTTTAATTTCTGTTTTATGATTATCAGAAACTACATGAGCATTTTGAAATTGAGAATAAAAGTGCTCATTGCAAACATACCAATGAATTCGATCAGTCTTACCAGAAGTTTTCGAAGTTTTTTCATTCTTTTTATTCATTAAATTGTCATTCACTGTATGAATTTCGCCATTAAAATTACTGATCGGGACATTATTTGTTTCTCCATGCATAGACTTTTTAGCCTTTTTGAGATTGGCTCTCCGGCCAAGCGATAGCGGGCCGGCGCGCGTAAGACCAAGGGGAGGAGTACACTCGGCCACCAGGCACCGAAACCATCCGTCTATCTTGGCGAAAGCCCGGAGGGATTGGACAGTCTAGGTGACCAACCCGATCAGCTACATGGCCAGAGGAATGGACACCAGCATCCAGCAGTCAAGAAAAAAGGAGAGCCGCCGAGTACGCCCGACCCTAACGCGGTGAGCTTCAGTTACCAAACAGGCTGCCAGGCACCAGACCAGCACTCCCATACGGCGTACGCCTCGTGGGGGTGATAGGTCCGGCGACCAACACGGGGGGTGACCGGCAAACCCAGAAGGGCAAGCGGAATCGGTGAATCTAGACCACGCAAGGAGTTCACAGCATCGCAAGTAGTCCCTCATTGCAAACATAATGTTAATCATAAACAAAAGGGAAAGGTACAACTCGATCAACTCGGTGTTATTTTTGGGCTCGGGCAATCACGTCGAATCTATAAATTCGGTGGAAGGTTCCTACAAATTCTTTGAGCTAGCTGGGGCATTTGTCGCGAACAGACAGCTAAAACAGTTCGTTACAAAGTTTCTGCCAGAAAGGGAACAAAATCTTTTCTTGTTACTGTTTTTTTTAGAGGCCACTTTTGAAATTCAACGTCGTTGGTTCAAAATCGACAATTACCTATGATTTGTGTTAACAAATTAAATACAAAATAAATAAATTAATAATTAAAACGGGTAAGATTACCAAAAAAAATACTAACCGAGGCCAAGGATTTATCCCCAACCTCGGAGACAAATAGGCTTAAGAAACTACAACTTTCAACGATTAAATATTAAAACGAGAATGGAAAGCTAACTTCGGACGGAGCCGAAGCTTATATACCCTTGCAGTTATATAGCGGCTTCGATCGATTGAAGATTTAGTAAATATCGGTATATTGTTAGCCGATCTTTACAAAAACATTCATAACTAGCTTAGATTCGTATAAAATGGATTTTAAAAGAAGTTCGACGCTTCTACGCCCAAAAACACGCAAGTTGTGGCATTTCCCATCGTTCAGTTATATGGCAGCTATAGGATATAGTCGGCCGATCCGTATGAAAATTTTCCAGATCGGCCTAAATTCCCCTAATAGTCAATCTGTGCAAGTTTCAAGGTTCTATCTTCAATAACATGGAAGTTATAGCATTTCCGATCAATCAGATATATGGCAGCTATAGGATATAGTCGGCCGATCCCGGCTGTTCCGACTAATATACTGCGTGCAAAGAAAAGAAGTGTGTGTGCAAAGTTTCAAGACGATAGCTCAAAAACTGAGAGACTAGTTTGCGTAGAAACAGACAGACGCACAGACGGACATGCTTATATCGACTCAGGAGGTGATCCTGATCCAGAATATATATACTTTATGGGGTCCTGGATGTCTCCTTCACTGCGTTGCACACTTCTGATCAAAATTATAATACCCTCTGCAAGGGTATAAGAACCTGGGATTTTCTGTAGAAATTGTGTATAATGAGCGTCTGCTAATCAGGTACCGCCAATCGCGGTTTTTCTAAACAAACCCTAAAAGGGGTTTAAAGGACGTAAATTATGCAATAGGTAATATAAGTAACATTACAGCTTTGCACTAGCAGGTTATCTTTGCCCTGATTGGTTAAATTAATTATCTATGACCCTAAAATGGTCAATGAGCATACGCAACTGACCAAAATTGCACATCAGGTAGAACAGGTATGTAACAAAGATGTGTTTTTATGATCCTTTTTTAAGGGCTAAGGGATCATTTTTTTTAAAGGGCCTAAATGGGCTATATATTTGTAGAGCCTTTTAATATCCTGATCAGTCAAGTAAAAAATTTGATCGAGTAAGGTCGTTACTCTGCCAGTCAAATACCTATTTTTAAACAGTGAAAAATATAAAAGTGACACAAAGTATTTTTTAAACAGTGAAAAATAATAAGTACCACAAAGTATTTGTAAAACAGTGATTTTTAACAGTGTAAAAAAATTGAGCGCGAATATTTCGAGTGAACATTATATTGTTTCAAATTATATTTGATACACCAATAGGGTAAGTCTTCAATTATAAATTCCCATATTCCCTCCCATTTCAATTACCAAAAACATTTTTATTTAAATTATCTTCAAATTCCATTTCATTTAACTCCCGGTAACTTTTGCTTTTTTTTATAACTTTACCTTTCATTACATTTTTTTTTAAATTTGTTTAAAAATAGTTTTCAATTGGACTGTTTTTGTAGCAATTTGCTATTATTACGTAATTCTTTTAATATTTTAATTGTTTCAAAATTTAGCAAAGCAAAGCTCTGAGAAATCTATTGAAGCCACTTGTATTCTCACTTTATTTTTGAAGTATTCCAATTGAATCCAATTTATTCAGTTTTTATGTTTAATATCTTTGATTAAATTTAAGTTTATTTCATTGACACGTTTATGTTTTTATTTTTTAAGCAGCCTTGCCAAACAATGCCACGTGTATCACGTTTATCCCAAGAGCAGCGTCGCCAAGCTGCATTAAACCGCAGCAGAGCCAGGTACGAGCAAAAAAAAAATTCGGGACGCTGAAGCGCGTGCCGTTCGACGAGAGGATCCCGAAGAGCAACGACGAGAGCAGGTGCAAAATACTGCTGACCATGCAAATCGGAGGACTAATCCGGAGTTCCGAATCCCCGAGCGGATTCGGGACGCTGAAGCGCGTGCCGTTCGACGAGAGGATCCCGAAGAGCAACGACGAGAGCAGGTGCAAAATACTGCTGACCACGCAAATCGGAGGACTAATCCGGAGTTCCGAATCCCCGAGCTGATTCGGGACGCTGAAGCGCGTGCCGTTCGACGAGAGGATCCCGAAGAGTAACGACGAGAGCAGGTGCAAAATACTGCTGACCATGCAAATCGGAGGACTAATCCGGAGTTCCGAATCCCCGAGCGGATTCGGGACGCTGAAGCGCGTGCCGTTCGACTAGGGGATCCCGAAGAGCAACGACGAGAGCAGGTGCAAAATACTGCTGACCATGCAAATCGGAGGACTAATCCGGAGTTCCGAATCCCCGAGCGGATTCGGGACGCTGAAGCGCGTGCCGTTCGACGAGAGGATCCCGAAGAGCAACGATGAGAACAGGTGCAAAATACTGCTGACCACGCAAATCGGAGGACTAATCCGGAGTTCCGAATCCCCGAGCGGATTCGGGACGCTGAAGCGCGTGCCGTTCGACGAGAGGATCCCGAAGAGCAACGACGAGAGCAGGTGCAAAATACTGCTGACCATGCAAATCGGAGGACTAATCCGGAGTTCCGAATCCCCGAGCGGATTCGGGACGCTGAAGCGCGTGCCGTTCGACGAGAGGATCCCGAAGAGCAACGACGAGAGCAGGTGCAAAATACTGCTGACCACGCAAATCGGAGGACTAATCCGGAGTTCCGAATCCCCGAGCTGATTCGGGACGCTGAAGCGCGTGCCGTTCGACGAGAGGATCCCGAAGAGCAACGACGAGAGCAGGTGCAAAATACTGCTGACCATGCAAATCGGAGGACTAATCCGGAGTTCCGAATCCCCGAGCGGATTCGGGACGCTGCAGCGCGTGCCGTTCGACGAGGGGATCCCGAAGACCAACGACGAGAGCAGATGCAAAATACTGCTGACCATGCAAATCGGAGGACTAATCCGGAGTTCCGAATCCCCGAGCGGATTCGGGACGCTGAAGCGCGTGCCGTTCGACGAGAGGATCCCGAAGAGCAACGACGAGAGCAGGTGCAAAATACTGCTGACCACGCAAATCGGAGGACTAATCCGGAGTTCCGAATCCACGAGCGGATTCGGGACGCTGAAGCGCGTGCCGTTCGACGAGAGGATCCCGAAGAGCAACGACGAGAGCAGGTGCAAAATACTGCTGACCACGCAATTCGGAGGACTTATCCGGAGTTCCGAATCCCCGAGCGGATTCGGGACGCTGAAGCGCGTGCCGTTCGACGAGAGGATCCCGAAGAGCAACGACGAGAGCAGGTGCAAAATACTGCTAACCACGCAATTCGGAGGACTAATCCGGAGTTCCGAATCCTCGAGCGGATTCGGGATGCGGAGGCGCACGCTGCTCATCGAGAGAACACAGAGGAACGTGCGAGGGCACAGGAAAGGAACACTCAGGAACGCAGACTACGTAGGAGAAATAATGAAAACAGGCAGCGAGAAAGGGAACGGGACGCCAATAACAGGAGAATAATCAGGAATAATCCCATAGCAAGGACGCAGGAGCAACAAATCAATACAACACAGCGTCGGTTCTCTCCGTGGGTCTGAGTTCACGAGGATAGCGCGTCGGCTTACGCCTGTTCGTCACGATCTAGGAACCAGTTTAGGCGTACGCCGAACTTGCCCTAGGTCGCTTCGTGCAAGGCTACCGAAACTCAACCGCTACGCTCGACTCCTTTACCCTGGGCTTCTTCCCGTGCTGCTCGCTGCAATCTCCTTGTCTCGTATCGCCTCTGCTGCCTCCTGGTGCCTCCGTGGTTCTCGTCTCCTTGCTAGTGGTCTCCCTCGCTGCACGAGTATCCTGACCGTTTCACTCTTCCCGACTTTTACTCTGTCTCGCACTCGCTTTGACTCGCGCACTGTCCCGTACTTGATCCGACTTAGTCTCCGGACTCTCCAAAGGCGGTCCTCGGACTTCACTCGGTCAGACTCTCTGCTGACTAACCTTCACGATCCCACGCCGGCAGTACCTTATATAGGCGCCGGCGCGGCCGTTAATCCTTCCTGAGTCGCTCCTTCCGTTAGTTGGGCGTCCATCCTCCATCCTCCAGTGCCGCAACTTTCTCCATGCGCCTTCCATTCTCTCGCTGTTGCTAGGCGGGCTCCCTGTCCCGCTACTTTCCCCGTCGTCCCCTGTTTTCTCCTGCTCCATCGCCGCTCCGCTGCTCGTCCCGTTACTTTCTCCGCTCCTCCAGCTTTCTCCAAACCTTCGCTGTTGCTATGCGGGCTCTCGATCCCGTTACGTTCCACGTCGTTTCCTTTACTTTCCCCAATCCGTCGCTGTTCCGGACGGCTTTCTCTGGTCTCCTGATCTCCTGTTCCCCCTCCGTGAGGAAGACCCGTACCCGACCCCCTCCTTCCCCCTTTGCTGTCTTGGGTGTGGGAGATTTCATCTCCTCACAAAGACGAGGCAAGAAGTTTATATGTTTGGGTTGGAAATACAGTACCAGGGGAGGTTAATAATACGTTGACATTTTCCTGAACTAATTTTTTAATTTCTGTTTTATGATTATCAGAAACTACATGAGCATTTTGAAATTGAGAATAAAAGTGCTCATTGCAAACATACCAATGAATTCGATCAGTCTTACCAGAAGTTTTCGAAGTTTTTTCATTCTTTTTATTCATTAAATTGTCATTCACTGTATGAATTTCGCCATTAAAATTACTGATCGGGACATTATTTGTTTCTCCATGCATAGACTTTTTAGCCTTTTTTGAGATTGGCTCTCCGGCCAAGCGATAGCGGGCCGGCGCGCGTAAGACCAAGGGGAGGAGTACACTCGGCCACCAGGCACCGAAACCATCCGTCTATCTTGGCGAAAGCCCGGAGGGATTGGACAGTCTAGGTGACCAACCCGATCAGCTACATGGCCAGAGGAATGGACACCAGCATCCAGCAGTCAAGAAAAAGGAGAGCCGCCGAGTACGCCCGACCCTAACGCAGTGAGCTTCAGTTACCAAACAGGCTGCCAGGCACCAGACCAGCACTCCCATACGGCGTACGCCTCGTGGGGGTGATAGGTCCGGCGACCAACACGGGGGTGACCGGCAAACCCAGAAGGGCAAGCGGAATCGGTGAATCTAGACCACGCAAGGAGTTCACAGCATCGCAAGTAGTCCCTCATTGCAAACATAATGTTAATCATAAACAAAAGGGAAAGGTACAACTCGATCAACTCGGTGTTATTTTTGGGCTCGGGCAATCACGTCGAATCTATAAATTCGGTGGAAGGTTCCTACAAATTCTTTGAGCTAGCTGGGGCATTTGTCGCGAACAGACAGCTAAAACAGTTCGTTACAAAGTTTCTGCCAGAAAGGGAACAAAATCTTTTCTTGTTACTGTTTTTTTTAGAGGCCACTTTTGAAATTCAACGTCGTTGGTTCAAAATCGACAATTACCTATGATTTGTGTTAACAAATTAAATACAAAATAAATAAATTAATAATTAAAACGGGTAAGATTACCAAAAAAAATACTAACCGAGGCCAAGGATTTATCCCCAACCTCGGAGTCAAATAGGCTTAAGAAACTAAAACTTTCAACGATTAAATATTAAAACGAGAATGGAAAGCTAACTTCGGACGGAGCCGAAGCTTATATACCCTTGCAGTTATATAGCGGCTTCGATCGATTAAAGATTTAGTAAATATCGGTATATTGTTAGCCGATCTTTACAAAAACATTCATAACAAGCTTAGATTCGTATAAAATGGATTTTAAAAGAAGTTCGACGCTTTAGCAAAGCAAAGCTCTGAGAAATCTATTGAAGCCACTTGTATTCTCACTTTATTTTTGAAGTATTCCAATTGAATCCAATTTATTCAGTTTTTATGTTTAATATCTTTGATTAAATTTAAGTTTATTTCATTGACACGTTTATGTTTTTATTTTTTAAGCAGCCTTGCCAAACAATGCCACGTGTATCACGTTTATCCCAAGAGCAGCGTCGCCAAGCTGCATTAAACCGCAGCAGAGCCAGGTACGAGCAAAATGCATCTCAAATAAGAATCCAAAACGCCCATCATATCGCCGACGTTCGCGCCAACAACGCCGACCTGCGTGAGGAAAGTCGTGCACAGGATTCCACAGCACGCGCCCAGAGGGGAAGAAGCGAAAGGATTCATAACCTTGGATCGCGCGCCACTAGACGCCAGGAACCCGAGGAGCGGCGACGAGAGCAGGTGCAAAATACTGCTGACCATGCAAATCGGAGGACTAATCCGGAGTTCCGAATCCCCGAGCGGATTCGGGACGCTGAAGCGCGTGCCGTTCGACGAGAGGATCCCGAAGAGCAACGACGAGAGCAGGTGCAAAATACTGCTGACCACGCAAATCGGAGGACTAATCCGGAGTTCCGAATCCCCGAGCGGATTCGGGACGCTGAAGCGCGTGCCGTTCGACGAGAGGATCCCGAAGAGCAACGACGAGAGCAGGTGCAAAATACTGCTGACCACGCAAATCGGAGGACTAATCCGGGTTCCGAATCCCCGAGCTGATTCGGGACGCTGAAGCGCGTGCCGTTCGACGAGAGGATCCCGAAGAGAAACGACGAGAGCAGGTGCAAAATACTGCTGACCATGCAAATCGGAGGACTAATCCGGAGTTCCGAATCCCCGAGCGGATTCGGGACGCTGAAGCGCGTGCCGTTCGACGAGAGGATCCCGAAGAGCAACGACGAGAGCAGGTGCAAAATACTGCTGACCACACAAATCGGAGGACTAATCCGGAGTTCCGAATCCCCGAGCGGATTCGGGACGCTGAAGCGCGTGCCGTTCGACGAGAGGATCCCGAAGAGCAACGACGAGAGCAGGTGCAAAATACTGCTGACCACGCAATTCGGAGGACTAATCCGGAGTTCCGAATCCCCGAGCGGATTCGGGATGCAGAGGCGCACGCTGCTCATCGAGAGAACACAGAGGAACGTGCGAGGGCACAGGAAAGGAACACTCAGGAACGCAGACTACGTAGGAGAAATAATGAAAACAGGCAGCGAGAAAGGGAACGAGACGCCAATAACAGGAGAATAATCAGGAATAATCCCATAGCAAGGACGCAGGAGCAACAAATCAATACAACACAGCGTCGAGAAACGCGCCAGCAACGAAGACTACGGGAAGAACAAATTCGGCAGAAGATAGACTTTTTATCTTCAGAACGGACCCCCAAAATCGAGTGGAAGCTTCTCAAAGACAGTCGCAGCGGAATATCAACGCGAGAGCTGAACTTATGGAGGATGAAAGAGAGGAGGAACGACTGCAACAGCGCAACAGGAGTCGCGCATCGGCGAGGGAATTGTATCAAAGGAAAATCAAGGATGGACCAACGGTAATTTGTCTTTGCTGTGGAGGAACATGGTTTCGAGCACAGGTAAGTGGTTTATACATCCTGGCTATCTCTTCTAAATATCCTAACCTAAACTTTGGCAACGCATTTTATTTGTCAAGAAAATTTCCAAGTCCGTCCGGCAGGTATAACTTCTGCAACACCTGTCGTCGTGCCATATCTTCTGGCAAAATACCATCCCTCTGCCTTTCCAACGGATTTGACTTTCCACAAATACCCGAGTGCCTCAATGGCCTAACTTGCCTCGAAGAACGCCTAATTTCCCCGAGGATCCCATTCATGAAGATTATTTCCCTCGGGTATGAAAGGCAATGTGGCATTAGAGGGGCAGTGGTTAACGTCCCAATATCAGTTCCCGATATTGTAACTGCGCTTCCGCGCTCGTTTAACTCCACTCATGTCATTCAAGTCCATTTAAAAAGACGGCTTGAGTACTCCCACAATTTTATGACAGAAACCATTCGACCTGCTCGGGTCCTGGAAGCTGTACGGTACTTAGTGAATACCGAACTCTACAGAAAACACAACATTTCACTGAATGAAGATTGGCTGAACCAACTGCAAGGAGTTAACGAAATTCCATTTATTGCAGACGAATCTGACCGAGAAACTGTTGAGCAACTTCTTCGTCAACAATCAGACTCTCATCTAGGTGCAGAACTTGAAGAAAATTTAAATCCCGGTGGCCATGAGACATTATTAGAAAATAGTGATTCCGCTATTCAGCGAATTGCATTAGCACCAGGAGAAGGGCGACGTCCAACAAGCTTAACGCTTGACGAAGATGCAGAGGAATTGCAGAGGAGAAATATTTAAAGGAAAGACGACATACGCAAAAAAAGCAAGATCCCAAATCCGTTTTTACGACCGTCGTTGCGCGGTAGTTCCTAAAGTTTTATATATGTATAAATTTTACGAAGTGCAGCGAATACAAAATTCAATTTCTATTGCTTTACGCAAAAAATCAGGACTTATTACTGCTGGAAATCTGAGGGATGAGTCATTTGTTGGCAGACTTGTACAACACGATGATGGCTACCACATCCTTAAAGGATTACGCTCTGCACCAGCTCATTGGGAGGCTGAAAAAAAAGTAATTGCTATGATTCGACAATTTGGGTTGCCAACGTTCTTTATAACTCTTTCCGCTGCTGAGACTAAGTGGAATGAACTTTTACTTATCCTTTCCCTTCTATTGGATAATAGGTCTATAAGCGAGGAAGAAGCGGCAGCTCTTTCGAGCTCCGAAAAGGCTCGGCTAATCCGATCCGATCCCGTGACGTGCTCTCGATACTTCGATTATAGGTTGCGACAATTAATGAAATTGTTTAAATCCGATATTTTTGGGGAATTTAATCTTTCCCATTTTTAGTGGAGAATCGAATTTGAGCACAGAGGATCTCCACATTCTCATGGAATGTACTGGCTTTCTGGTGCTCCAAAGCTCGACGACGCAGAAAACACCGGGCAAGTAATAAATTTCATTGA
This sequence comes from Drosophila varians, assembly GCA_018150405.1. Taxonomy (NCBI): domain Eukaryota; kingdom Metazoa; phylum Arthropoda; class Insecta; order Diptera; family Drosophilidae; genus Drosophila; species Drosophila varians. The sequence continues at coordinate 1,759,063 of JAECWK010000131.1, read as the reverse complement.
TAGATTTATTACTACAAATGGAGACGATCGTGAACTACAAGAAGTAATTCAGTATCCACGCCACAAGCATAGTGCCTCCTGTTTAAGAGAATTACATGGACAGGAGTTTTGGCGATTTAATATGCCATATCCTCCGATGCCCGAAACCCTTATTTTGCATTCTTTAGAAGAAAGCGAAGTAAATGTTGAAGAGCATAGAAGTTTGTTCAAAAAAATCAAGGATGCTTTAAGGACTACTTCCAATGAAGACTCAGCTATTTTTAATAATTTTGATTATTTTCTTTCACACTTACAAACTAATTTTGAAGAATATAAATTTGCCATACGTTCTAGCTTGAAAAAGCCGCACATTTTTCTTCGCAGACAATTTACCGACCGACTGCTCAACGCTTATAATAGAGATATTCTTGGCTTACATAGAGCAAATATAGATATTCCATTTATCCTAGATGCATACGCCTGCTGTAATTACATTATTAACTTTATCAACAAATCAAATAGAGGCGTGTCGCAGTTGCTCCGTGAAGCCATGGCTGAAATAAGCCATGGGAATATTTCTATTAAAAGAAAATTGCAGCATCTAGGGAAGAAGTTTATTAACGCTACAGAGATATCAGCCCAAGAAGCAGCTTACAATATTTTGGGCTTGCATATGTCGGAGGCAAGTAAAGGTACTATTTTTGTAAACACTTGCCATCCAGACAAACGAGTAAGACTGGCTCGCTCAAATGAAGAATTAGAGCGACTTCCAAACAACTCGGTGGATATCTTCGAGCGGAATATTCTTGACCGATATGAGCAAAGGCATGAGCAGCTGGAAGGAATTTGTCTAGCAGAGTTTGCAGCTTGGTACAGATTTGTCAAACGGAATGCACGATCTGCCGCTAATCATAATGAAGATTATGACGAAACAAATAATTTGGAGGTAGACGAAGAAGAGGAAATGTCTGAGCAAAGTTATCCCCCGAATGATGGGTCTGGTTGCGTTAAGAAACGCAAACATCCTCTGATTCTCAGATGGGTTCACTTTTGCAAAAATTCTTCACCTTCCGATTATTATCGAGAGCATTTAATGTTTTTTTATCCTTGGCGAAATGAAGAAGCTGAACTTCTTTCTAACGACGTTGAAAACACTTTTAGAGTTCATTGTGAATGTATAAAAAGAATGAAGAGGAACTTTGACGTGTTTGATGATATGGAGTTAGAAAGAGTTCTTGAAGAGTTGCAAGAAAATAGAGGAGAAAGAGCTGCTGGTGCGGAAGATGCTGCCTCCCAATTTCTAGACGAAGAGTTTAGAGCTTTGGCGGTACCGAATATAGGCCAGAACGTAAATGTTCTTCAGGACGACAATCTAGGAAACAACCCTGAAGAAGATGGCGAACTTCAATTAATTAGACTTCCCCCATTAATTTCCAATGATGACCTTTGCTCGCTTACTCGGTCCCTCAACTTTAAGCAACGACAATATTATGCCCACGTCATGCAAAATGTTGTTTGTAAAAATATTTTTTACGAATATGTTGGTGGAGGCGCCGGTGTTGGCAAAAGCAGACTGATTTCAACCATATATCAGTCTGTTACTTGGCGAGGTAATAAGCTTCCCGGGGCTACAGATTCTGCAAAGGTTTTATTATGTGCTCCCACTGGAAAAGCTGCCTTTGGAATTGGAGGACTTACCCTTCATTCTGTGTTTTCTCTTCCAATAAATCAGGCAGCAGGTCCTTTAAGACCGCTAAGCAATGACTCTTTGAATACAATTCATTGCCAGTTGATTGATCTCCAATTAATTATTATTAATGAACCATTGAAATGGTTGGTTCAAAAATGCTTTCATTTCTGGATGAACGACTTCGACAAATTTTCCGAAGTCCAGACTCTTGTTTCGGAGGAAAATCAATTATAGTTTTTGGAGACCTAAAGCAGCTTTCACCAGTGGGAGACAGTTGGATATTTTCGGAAAAAACTTTTAATCCTTATAACGTTTTAGCAGGAAACAGCCTATGGAGCAACTTTAAGTATTTTGAGCTTACAGAAATAATGCGCCAGCGAGGCGATCATGCATTTGCACAAGCCCTGAATAATTTATCGGAGGCTAATATGACAGATGCAGATATAGAGCTCCTTAAACAAAGAGTTGTTTCTCAAAGCGAAATTCCGGAGGATACCATTCACTTGTTTTCTTCTAACGATGAAGTAAACAATTACAATGCCATTAAACTTGCACAAATTGGGACAGAAGAATTGGTTTCAACTGCTGTGGATACAGTAAAAACAGCCTACACGAAACAGAGAAAATACGTTTCGATATGCCCAAAATATGAAAACCTCTGAAACCCAGGCTTTACCATATGTTCTTCACCTAAAAACAACAGCCAAGTATATGGTAACCGTCAATATAGACACCACTGACGGACTTGTAAATGGAGCAACTAGTCAGCTAAAACGAATTGCCCATTGCATTGTGAACGGTTCAGTCCTAGTTACGCGATTATGGATTAAATTTTTTGAACCAACGGTTGGAGCTATAGCTAGATCAAAAGTTCAAATAAGTCCAGATCCCGAATGGACTCCAATATTAAAAGCCTCCCGAGTTTTCCAATGTGGAAGATCAGAGCACGCTTCAGTTGACCGAAAACAATTTCCAATAGTTCCTGCTGAGGCTATTACCATCATCAAAAGCCAAGGAGCAACATACAGCAAAGTCGCTGTGCATCTTAAAAGAGGCATCAAGCGAGCTTCACTATATGTTGAGTGCAGCAGAGCAACTAGCGCATCAGGACTTTTCCTAATAGGTGACTTTGTTCCTCCAACAAGATTTGGAGCTCCAAATGTCCAAGCTGAACTTCAAAATTTAAGGCAGGAAAAGTTTTTGACTACGCATCATGATTTTTCGGTAAACAGTAACGAAGGTATCTACTTATATTACCACAACGTTGAGTCTCTTCGATGTCATCGAGAAGATATTTTAAACGACCATATTATTTGTTCTGCGAATTTTCTTTGTTTTGTTGAAACTTGGAGTCTTCCCAGTGAAGATTTGCACATACAAAATTTTGACATTGTAAGGAGAATCGATAGCAACCGATTGAACGGTCTTGGCAAAAATGGAATAATTATTTATGCCATGTCAAATGTATCCGAAAATGTAGTTTTTTGTTTGAGTCAAATAGGTCGTTGAACCCAAGAACTATCTATCAATCAATTGCTCTCAAATATCTTGATACATCCTTTATAGTTGTTTATAGGAATCCTGCTTTTCCTATAACGCAATTTCGAAATGAAGTTTTAGCGGATGTAGAAAGATTACGCAGATTAGAAAATAATACAAAATTAGTAACATTAGGAGATTTTAATATGTGCAGATCCACCAGCACTGATCAACTCGAACAGGCTTTAAGTGAATATAATTTAATTCCACTTAATAATTCTGCCACTACAAAACATTTAATGCAAATTGACTGCATTTGTTGTGATAATCAACTGTCGAATGCTGTAGCCCTAACATATAAAACTAGCTATAGTCATCATGATGGAATTTTCCGAAAATATAATTTATAGAATTTGTATATTATTATTTATAAACTTTTTATGTTAATTATTTTTTTAAAGTTGTATATATGCCTTAATTAATTGTAAATATAAAATATAAATAAATTGTATATTTATAAGGTGCAATATAGATTAAGTTTTTTTTCCCCCTCTCATGGATTTAGACCTTGTCGTGGTGAGAGGGCTAAGTATGTGAGAATTTAAAATAAATATCACGGAAACCAGCATCAATCCTTTGTTTTAATTGACCTATTTTTACCTAGATTAGCAAAAAGATTTATTTGTGTGAATGTGTGTCTGCATGAAATTAATTTTTAAGATAATGGTTACTGGTTATTGGTCGGATTGGTCGACAATCCGAATAAAACCTCAGATTCTTAAAAAAGAGGCTTCAAGATTCTATCACTAAATATAGTGAAGTTATAGTAGCCCAATACGAATAAAAATTTTCAGATGGGCTTACATTTTCATAAAAAAATTCACTTCCGATCGTTTAGTTATATGGCAGCTATAGGATATAGTAGGCCGATCCGTATGAAATTTCTCATATCGGCTAAGATTCCCATAAAAGGGAATCTGTGCAAATATTAAGTTTGTATCTTCAATAACATGGGAGTTATAGCATTTCCGATCGTTCAGTTATATGGCAGCTATGGGATATAGTCGGCCGATCCGTATGAAATTTTCCAAATCGGCTTAAATGCTCCTTATAGTAAACCTGTGCAAATTTCAATCTTCTATCTTTACTAACATGGGAGTTATAGCATTTCCGATCGTTCAGTTATATGGCAGCTATGGGATATAGTCGGCCGATCCGTATGAAATTTTCCAAATCGGCTTAAATGCCCCTTATAGTAAAACTGTGCAAATTTCAATCTTCTATCTTCAATAACATGGGAGTTATAGCATTTCCGATCGTTCAGTTATATGGCAGCTATGGGATATAGTCGTCCGATCCCGGCCGTTCCGACTTATATACTGCGTGCAAAGGAAAGAAGGGTGTGTGCAAAGTTTCAAGACGATAGCTCAAAAACTGAGAGACTAGTTTGCGTAGAAACAGACAGACGGACAGACGGACATGCTTATATCGACTCAGGAGGTGATCCTGATCCAGAATATATATACTTTATGGGGTCCTGGATGTCTCCTTCACTGCGTTGCACACTTCTGACCAAAATTATAATACCCTCTGCAAGGGTATAACAATACACACAAACAACTTGCGTTAACTGCAAACCAAACCATTCGGCAACTTCTCTTAACTGCCCTGCCCATACATAAATGTATAACATTAAATACTAAACTTATTTTATTTAATCTGATTTAATAAAACACGAGAATGGAAAGCTAACTTCGGACGGAGCCGAAGCTTATATACCCTTGCAGTTAAATAGCGGCTTCTATTGACTTAAGATATAGTAAATATCGGATATAGTTGGCCGATCTTTACAAAAACATTCATAACAACCTTAGATTCGTATAAAATGGATTTTAAAAGAAGTCCGACGCTTCTACGCCCAAAAACACGCAAGTTGTGGCATTTCCGATCGTTCAGTTATATGGCAGCTATAGGATATAGTCGGCCGATCCGTATGAAATTTTCCAGATCGGCTTAGATTCCTATATAAATTCCTATAAAATTTGTGCAAATTTCAAGTTTCTATCTTCAAAAACGTGGAAGTTACAGCATTTCCGATCAATCAGATATATGGCAGCTATAGGATATAGTCGGCCGATCCCGGCCGTTCCGACTTATATACTGCGTGCAAAGGAAAGAAGGGTGTGTGCAAAGTTTCAAGACGATAGCTCAAAAACTGAGAGACTAGTTTGCGTAGAAACAGACAGACGGACAGACGGACATGCTTATATCGACTCAGGAGGTGATCCTGATCCAGAATATATATACTTTATGGGGTCCTGGATGTCTCCTTCACTGCGTTGCACACTTCTGACCAAAATTATAATACCCTCTGCAAGGGTATAAAAATACTACAAAAGAAATAAAAAACGCCCAAATTAACAGCTGCAAAAGCAACAATTAAAGAACAACAATATCAAATAGATGAATTTCACTCTCATCGCTTCCAGTCAACATTCTCCTTCTAACATTAATCCGCAATTACATATTATTGGGTTGCCCAAAAAGTAATTGCGAATTTTTTAAAAGAAAGTAAATGCATTTTTAATAAAGCCTAGAATGAACTTTAATCAAATATATAATTTCCATTTTGTTCGATAATCTTTTGATTATTGCCATCTTCCCGGCAAATTTTGAATTCTATTATTTTGTATTATATATTTTGTATCTGCAAAAAACTGAACCAAGTGCGATTTTATAGCCTCATCATTGCCGAAAGTTTTACCATTTAAGGAGTTCTGCAAAGATCCAAATAAATGGTAGTGTTTTGGTGCAAGGTCAGGGCTATATGGTGGATGCATCAAAACTTCCCAACCAAGCTGTCGCAGTTTTTGTGGGGTCATCAAAGATGTGTGTGGTCTGGCGTTGTCATGATGGAATATGACACCTTTACGATTGATCAATTGGCTGCATTCAATTTGTCCAGTTGTTGACAGTAAACATCCGAATTAATCGTTTGGTCCCTTGGAAGCAGCTCAAAATATACCACACCCTTCCAATCCCACTAAACAGACATCATAACCTTCTTTTGGTGAATATCAGCCTTTGAGGTGGCTTGAGCTGGTTCACCATGCTTGGACCATGATCGTTTTCGATTAACGTTATTGTAAACAATCCATTTTCATCTCCAGTTATGATTTGCTTTAAAAACGGATCGAATTCATTGCGTTTAAGATGCATATCACAAGCGTTGATTCGGTTTGTTAAATGAATTTCTTTCAATTCATATGGTACCCAAATATCAAGCTTTTTCACCAGTCCAAGACTTTGCGTGTGATAGTGAACGGTTGATTTTGGTATATTTAACTTCTCTCCTATCTCACACTCAGTTACATGACGATTCAATTCCATTAATGCTTTGATTTGGTCATCATCAACTTCATTTGGCCGACCTGAACGTGGCTCATCTTTAAGTGAAAAATCTCCAGAACGGAATTTGCGAAACCAATTTTGACACTGTCTTTCTTTTAAGGCGTTATCACCATACACATCACGTAACTTTTTAGCAACCTGCTCTGCGTTTTTTCCTTTCCGGAAATAATAAAGTAAAATATGACGAAAATGCTCTTTTATGGACTCTATATTAAGGAGAATGGAAAGCTAACTTCGGACGGAGCCGAAGCTTATATACCCTTGCAGTTAAATATCGGCTTCTATTGATTAAAGATATAGTAAATATCGGATATAGTTAGCCGATCTTTACAAAAACATTCATAACAAGCTTAGATTCGTATAAAATGAATTTTGAAAGAAGTCCGACGCTTCTACGCCCAAAAACACGCAAGTTGTGGCATTTCCGATCGTTCAGTTATATGGCAGCTATAGGATATAGTCGGCCGATCCGTATGAAATTTTCCAGATCGGCTTAGATTCCTATAAAACGGAATTTGTGCAAATTTCAAGTTTCTGTCTTCAATAACATGGAAGTTATAGCACTTCCGATCAATCATATGGCAGCTATAGGATATAGTCGGCCGATCCGTATGAAATTTTCCAGATCGGTCTAAATTCCCCTAATAGTCAATCTGTGCAAATTTCAAGTTTCTATCTTCAATAACATGGAAGTTATAGCATTTCCGATCAATCAGATATATGGCAGCTATAGGATATAGTCGGCCGATCCCGGCCGTTCCGACTTATATACTGCGTGCAAAGGAAAGAAGGGTGTGTGCAAAGTTTCAAGACGATAGCTCAAAAACTGAGAGACTAGTTTGCGTAGAAACAGACAGACGGACAGATGGACATGCTTATATCAACTCAGGAGGTGATCCTGATCCGGAATATATATACTTTATGGGGTCCTGGATGTCTCCTTCACTGCGTTGCACACTTCTGACCAAAATTGTAATACCCTCTGCAAGGGTATAAAAAGGGCGCCAAACAAATAAATGTAAACAAAATTACGCCCCCTTTTTTCTAAAGCAAGCTAATAGTGACAGCTAATAAATGTCAAAAGAAACAAGAATGGAAAGCTAACTTCGGACGGAGCCGAAGCTTATATACCCTTGCAGTTAAATAGCGGCTTCTATTAATTAAAGATATAGTAAATATCGGATATAGTTAGCCGATCTTTACAAAAACATTCATAACAAGCTTAGATTCGTATAAAATGAATTTTGAAAGAAGTCCGACGCTTCTACGCCCAAAAACACGCAAGTTGTGGCATTTCCGATCGTTCAGTTATATGGCAGCTATAGGATATAGTCGGCCGATCCGTATGAAATTTTCCAGATCGGCTTAGATTCCTATAAAACGGAATTTGTGCAAATTTCAAGTTTCTGTCTTCAATAACATGGAAGTTATAGCACTTCCGATCAATCATATGGCAGCTATAGGATATAGTCGGCCGATCCGTATGAAATTTTCCAGATCGGTCTAAATTCCCCTAATAGTCAATCTGTGCAAATTTCAAGTTTCTATCTTCAATAACATGGAAGTTATAGCATTTCCGATCAATCAGATATATGGCAGCTATAGGATATAGTCGGCCGATCCCGGCCGTTCCGACTTATATACTGCGTGCAAAGGAAAGAAGGGTGTGTGCAAAGTTTCAAGACGATAGCTCAAAAACTGAGAGACTAGTTTGCGTAGAAACAGACAGACGGACAGATGGACATGCTTATATCAACTCAGGAGGTGATCCTGATCCGGAATATATATACTTTATGGGGTCCTGGATGTCTCCTTCACTGCGTTGCACACTTCTGACCAAAATTATAATACCCTCTGCAAGGGTATAAAAATACAATTAAATAGTCACAAGCTGTTAAAAAATTATAAAAGCCTACTATATAAAAAATCCGCAATTACTTTTTGGGCAACCCAATATTAACAATATTATTGATAACACAGCGTTTGAAGCTGCTGAAACCAACATATCTCAACTGGCGACTGACATTTCTCATATATTGATTAGCGATAATGCCAATTTTATATCGGATTCTAAAAAAAATGTATATAAAATGATTAATTCTATTCTATAATTCTAACTTTACTTTCCCATTTTTTTATTAACCTATATTTATATTTTTATACCCTTGCAGAGGGTATTATAATTTTGGTCAGAAGTGTGCAACGCAGTGAAGAAGACATGCATGACCCCATAAAGTAAATATATTCTGGATCACGATCACCTCCTGAGTCGATATAAGCATGTCCATCTGTCCGTCTGTCTGTTTCTACGCTAACTAGTCTCTCATTTTTTGAGCTATCGTCTTCAAACTTTGCATGCACCCTTCTTTCCTTTGCACGCAGTATATAAGTCGGAACGGCCGAGATCGGCCGACTATATCCTATAGCTGCCATATACCTGAACGATCGAAAATGCCACAACTTGCGTGTTTTTGGGCGTAGAAGCGTCGGACTTCTTTAAAATCCATTTTCTATGAAGCACAGCTTGTTATGAAGGTTTTGTAAAGATCGGCTAACTATATCCGATATTTACTATATCTTTAATCAATAGAAGCCGATATTTAACTGGAAGTGTATGTAAGCTTCGGCTCCGTCCGTCCACGCATGGCTATGCATACAATATAAACCCCAATGCAAAAAAATAAAAAAAATTCTAAATTACGTTATTTTTCTTAAGAAGGGAGATGTAATATGAACATATATCGAAGGCACACTGTACTTCATACATTGCTGCACACAAATAAACAATCAATAAGTATACAAGTACTTCAACCAAGTGTCAATGACTGTCACGCTAGGACCTCTCTAGTATATGAACTCAATTTTTATAGAAGCACAGAAAAAGTCCAGAAAAGCTCAACATATAAACTTTTATTCATTGCGAACGTAAGAACATTTGCGGAATAATTTAAATTTAAAACTACCGGCAAAAAGTACGTTGGCTAGATGGGCTCTGTTTAAAAATTTGACACCAGATTTTCAAAGTGATAAACCTTCAGAAAATTGTTAATGAGATGAGTACGAAAATTTAAGAAACAATATGATGCTTAACTCGATTTAAGGATTTGGAAACAATGGAAAGATATGACACCACATCTAATATCCAAATGTGTCATCGGCATCGTATTATGTTGTACATAAGGGTAACAATCATTTAAATAAGCTTTGGACTTATGAAGGTAAATATTTTATAAATTAAATTTAAAACTATTTAAATTCTATACTTATCTGTAATATTAATAGGTCCTGACTGCATGCAAAAATTCTGAAAATCTATTAATGCAAAGACTCTGGTTTTGTATGACGAATACTGGAAATCTCCAAAAAAAAACCCCTACATAACTTCGAAATAGATGACGATTCGGATCATTCGGATTATGTTGCATGTGAGGAATGCATTAACCATTATGGTCGCGAAGAATGTTTTAATCAATTTAGTGGTAAATACGAAGGACCAATACATAGAGACATTGCATACATTGCATAACTAATTATAGATTAAGATATCCATATTTTCCTGTAGTTTTTCATAATCTATCAAGATATGATATTCATTTATTTATAAACCATTTAGGGGGTAACTTAAAACCCATACCAAGTAACAAGGAGTTATATATGGCATTAATACAAAAAGTTGTAGGGTATAATAAATTATTATATAATACTAAATGTATAGATTCAAATAGATTTTTAAATTTTAGTTTAGATACATTTTCTTCTAATATGGATGAAAATGACTTTAAAATTTTAAAAACTAAATGTATCGACCAGAAATTTACAAAAATGAGACGAAAAGGGGGATTTCTTATGACTATTTAGATAATTTTGATAAATTTAATGAAACTCAACTGTCTCCAATAGAGTGTTTTTATGATTCTTTAGGGGATGAAGAATGTAGCATTGGCGATTATAATTTCACTCAAACCCTATGGCAAACTTTTATCTATAGAACTATATGGAACTAACTTCAAATTTACTTAGAAAATGATGTCCTAATTCTGGCAGATGTGCTTCAGAATTTAAGAAGTATTTGTTCTAGAATTTAAAAATTAGACCAGGCAAACTATGTTTCAGCCCCATCTATTTCATAGGATGCAATGCTGAAATTTACCAAAGTGAATCTTGAGTTAATAAAAAGAGGTATACGAGGGGGATTAACCTAGTGTTAGGCTATTGTCTTTAGTGAAACCTGGTTAAAGCCGGAGATCCTTAGCTCCGACGTTTTCCCAGATACTAATCTCAGTAGACTCCCCTTTCCATTCTGAAGAGGTGAAGTTGGAAGAGTTTTGTAATTTAGAATTTCTTTGCGTTAAGGTCACAGTTTGTACGATCAATCGCTGTTTATTACCTGTTCATATATACCGCCTTAATCCGAATCGCCTACTTTTTGGCATCATTTGTCTGCTATCCAGTCGGTTTTTAATCTTATGTCCGATAGCGACCGGCTGGTGGTTCTGGGTGACTTTAATATACCAGAACTCACTTGGTCAAATATCGATAAGGTTACAGCTTTATCACTTTCTTCACACCATGATTTTCCTGCGGGCATGTTTGACATGTCTTTAGGTCAAATTAACGACGTCAGAAATTCTTTAGGTCGGCTTCTAGACTTATGTTTTGTGTCTGATCCAGATGGAATCACCCTTTCCAGAGCCCTGCCTTTGGTGACCCCAGAAGATCTATATCATCCTACGCTTGAGGTTTTAATCAAAACCATTGCCTTAGTTAAACCTCATAGCGTAGGTAATAGAATTCGCTGCTTTCGTAAGGCTGACTTTAAAAAGCTCAATTACTTAATTCTTTCCTTTGATTGGTCTGATCTTTTGGCATGCAATGATATAAATATCGCCTTAGAATATTTTTATAGGAGTTTGAATAGTTGTTTTGACTCTTGTGTGCCATGGAAGTATCCGTCCGTTAAAGACAACCCCCCTTGGTTTACAAGGAGCCTAAATAATCTTAAACATATAAAAAATATACTTTTAAACTAATTTAAATGAACTCGCTGCAATCTAACTTTTTCAAGGTACTCTTAGAAGACCCTCTGCCCAATACAAACTTTAGACCGATCTGAACAAGTTCTAAAATTGTTGTTCTGCTAATGACTTAAAACTCAATGGGTCAAAATGCAAACTTATGTTATTCTATCGCTTAAGCCCCATCCAGGCCACTTATTTTCTCTATGGGATAGCCCTGGAAAGATTAACTCAGGTTAACGACCTAGGTGTCCTATTAGACTTCAAGCTTAAATTTACCGACCATATATCGGCAATGGTTAAGAAAGCCAAGGGTGTGCTTGGCCTCATTAAAAGATGATCAAAAGAATTTAATGACCCTTATATAACTAAAACTCTTTACATATGTTCAGTTCGTCTGATTCTTGAATACGATTCATGTGTCTGGAGTCCCCAATATGGGGTTCACCAAGACCGTATTGAATCAGTACAGAAGAACTTTCTCATTTTTGCTCTTAGGGGTCTAAACTGGGATGCAAGTATCCAACTCCCGTCATACCATAGCAGACTACTTTTAATAAACTTACCTAAACCGTAAGACTATGCTGGGTGTACTTTTCATCAATAACCGTATTAATGGTGAAATCGACAGCCAGAACATTTTAAGTCTGTTAAAATTTAACGTTCCTTTTAGGGCCTCTCGAACTTTCTTCCCCTTATTTCTTAGCTTTTGTAGGTCAACATATGCCCAGCATGACCCTTTCAGGGTATTATGTTCTGACTACAATAACCTCTATCAAATCATTTCACAGAACTCTTGCATGAAATCTTCTATACTTTCCTACTTAAAAGAGTAACAATGTAACTTCCTCGTAACCTTTTTAAAACACGTATTCCTCGTCTCGGATCTACCCCGCGATTCGAGCCGTGCGATAAACGGCAGCGCCCCTCGGTCGGTTGGGCGGGAGGTGGGCTGTACGTATGCAGTGGGAGCCGCGAAAAAAAAAAATAAATAAAATAAAAATCTTTCCTACTTAATTGTATAAAACGACTAATAAAGAAGTGCTAAGACCAAAAAATGTCAACATGATTTTATTTCGGAACAAAAAATATCTTAATGTTGCTTTATTTCTTTTATTAGATCTCGACGTTTTTTTTTCGGTCAGTTCATGATAATGACTGACGCCGATCCACCATTTCTGAAGAGAGTTGCCTTTAACGCGTTACTCCACACCGAAACAAGAAGTCAGGAATCTTGCCATACAACTACGAGTGGGGTAGAGTATGTTGGTGTATACGAGCACTGGTGGCGCGCGTTTTATTCTGTTGAGATAATACAAACTGAAACTTAACCTCAACTTATCTTAATCTTAATATCCTACCGCAGTATTTCCTCTCCTCTTCTGTTAATTTTGCTGATCGGAATGACCGCGAAGGAAATTTCGTGTAAGCTTTGGATCATTAGTGTGGCATTTGGGGCATTAGTGTGCCCAATTACAAACAATCCGTGAATCCGGAAACACTAGACTTCTTGCTTCCTAGCGGAGCCTAATTTAAATACATAACAATCGATATTCTAATTCGATCCGCGACATCCCCACCCCCGTGAAGCAGCCGCATTCACCACATCCAGGACAGCTAGCTTCGAAGCGGGGCGAATCGTCCTTGCTCGATCGTCAGTCCTTATCGCCGCTCGACGTGGCACTCTGTCTACTCCGGTGAACACTTCCTCGACATTGCCTCGTTTCCACTCTCGTCGTGGTATAGCAGGATCGCAGATGAACACCAAGTTCCCACGGCGCAGGGGCTCGACGTGCTCGCACCATTTCTCCCTGCGCACAAGAGTAGGCAGATACTCATGTACCCATCGTTTCCAGAAGCGGTCTCTCATCATCCGGGCCAGACGCCACTGCTTCCTTGTGGCACTCCTCTCCGACGGCTGTCCTTTGCCTCCGGGTAGATCCAGTAGGTTGGGTACTCCTTTCAGCAGGTCCTTGGGAGTCAGTGGAGCTTCCTGGTCCACTGTAACTGGCAAGTGCGTAAGTGGGCGAGAATTCACAATGTTCTCCGCCTCGATCAACAGGTTCTCCAGTACATGTTTCTTGGGAGCCGACGACTTCGTTGAACCTCTTGGCTTCTCTGTTGGCTCCAACGCAGTTCTTTCCATTATCGCTTCTCATCTTGACCACCGGTCCTCGGCGGCTCATAAAGTTTCTCATAGCGATGATACAGGAATCTGTGCTCAGGATAAATCATGCTCAGGATAAATCATGAGCTATCTCCAAGTGGATGGCTCTCGTGGTTAAACAGGTGAACAGTGCCATCCACCGTTTTTCGATGCGACGTCCAGTTGTTACGTACAACGGTCCAACCCTGGACCAACAATAATCCAACTCTGTGTACTTAAATGGCCATCCGTTGGCCTGGAGTCGGTCCTCTGGCAAGGGACCCATAATTGGCTGCATAGGTTGCGCCCTTCGCAGCTTGCAGATGTGGCAGTCAGTCACCACCTTTCGCTCCAGCCTCCGTAGACTTGTTACGTAGACTCGTAGACGGATCTTCCCAGGCTTGTTTGGGTTCTCGACCCCAAAATGCGGCAGGTACCACAACTGGTCACTGTTGCCGTAAGTGACCTCCTGCGGCCCTAGTCGTCGTGCTTATCCTTTCTTGATGTAGTCTTCCAAATTTGCGTTGTAGGCTTTCGCGAAGTTCGTGTCGCGCTTGATTTTCCGTTCGATGTTGACGAGTCGCTGAAGTACCATGTTGTAGCTATCTGGCAGTCTCACTTCGTCGCTCTTCCATAGCAACCCAGTCTGGTATCGTTGGCCAATTCGCTTATTCGTTCCCTCCAAGATCCCCAGGGCTCGTTTGTCGTCGCTGGCTGCGACCGGTGGCGCTGGCTTCACTCCGAAGTTTTCGATTTCAAAATAATCGCTGACCATCTTCTCCAGAGCGTCATCCTGGGTAACGGATAGGAGGCACGATCTGTGGATCAGTGGACTTGCTTGACGTCCCACTGGTCCATATACTACCAATCCTAGCTTGGTAGTTGCTAGGCAGCAAGACATACGTGTCTACCTGGTTGTTCTCCCCGTACAGCGTCACGGGCAGAATCCTTAACAGTCCTGACCACCATCCGGATCGACACAACTAAGGTTCTGGTGCGGCATCTCCTGGCCGCTGTCTAGCGTCTGACTGGCCCTCTCCAAGCCCCTTGCGCCCTGTGCGCTTCCTCCATGGGGCGTGGACTAGTTACTCATTGTTGGACCCGCTGGCTGCGGCGTCCGCTTACGTGTACCCCTCCTGTGGCCACTTTCCGATTGCAGTGACCGTCTGGAACTCTCGGCTTCGTCATGCAGTAGGTGGTGATGCCTCCTCTGGCATCCGTAGACGTTGCATTTGCGGCTCCTCTTGCAGAACCGCACCATGTGCCTACCTTTAAGGCACGAGAAGCAGATCCGGTGCTCCTTGACGAATTCCATTCGCCTCCCGACAGGAGCGTTCCTGAATTCCTTGCAGTCTTTGATGCTGTGGTGCCCTTCACACATAAGGCAACCTCTGGGATGATTCCTGTATCCCGTCTGTTCTGGGTCCTCCCAGTGATAGCTTAGCGTCGGAGGCTCCAGATTCGTGTTCGCATGTAGGACCCATCTCTTTGGATCCTTACTGCTCACGTCCGTGATGGTACATACCGGCTTAGCGAGATCATTTAGCCACTCGCTTAGGTGCACTACCTTTGGATTAGGTTCTATCGTGGCCGCTTGTCTGGCCCAGTCTAACCTTTTACTTAGGGGCAGTTTGGCAATCAGCTCCTCCATTAACGTCGGATTCCCTAGGTGCTGACCCTCTCCGGCAGTGAATTGTAGAAACGCTGCGAGAGTGCTCACCCTCGTAGCCAACGGCACTATTCTGCTGATGTTGTGCTCTTGTATTGGCTGCAGCTCTCGTACCCCTTCCAGTTGGCTCCGGATCAGTTGCTCCGGACGCCCATATCGGAAGCGCAGCTGGTCCATGACTGCTTGAACGTTGTTCGGATAAATGAGCAGTGATTTAACTGCCGTCCTCGCTTCACCCTTCACGGCTTTCACTAGCCTCTGGTTGTTCTCCAATGCTGTACAATGATACGCTGCCGTCGTCTCCAAAAACGCACACTGGAATATTGCCCATTCCTCCGGCTGACCTTCAAATTCTGGAAGATCAGGTAATTTGCGTGGCGTCCATCCGATTGCTGCACTCGTCGTTCCATAGGATCCAGGTGAAGGCGTGTATGTACAAAAACTCCATCTGGCTGCTCCTAGGCTGTGACGCAGCATGGCAATGGGTAGCTTAATGTTGTACAGCTTGTGGTCCGAGTGACGTGTTGCCCGTTAGCCGCTTTACCGCCAAAATATGGCGGCAAGCATCTACTCAACTGTGGTTGCAGGTTTGCACTCAATTGTACCGGCAACTGTTCATCCAAAGATGGCGTCACTGACTGAAGTTCCGTTGGCAGATTTCCACTCAAAATCTGACTCGGCGTTGCGCTCAAACATGGCACCGTTCCTAGCGGTGTATTCGCCGCGCCGCTCACTCCGACGCCGCTTGACCCTTGGCTAGCGGGATTCCTTGCTGTCGTCGCTTGTCCTTCATTTGCCCTTGCCTGTTGGAGCTCCTTCTCTAGATTGGCGATCCTTTCCATGAGCGTCGCAATCTGTACAGTCGTGGAGACCGTATCCTGTCCTGGCGCCTCGGTCTGTCCGATGCCGCCCTTCTGCTTAGTTCCACTTTCCTTCGGAGTTCGTGGCTGCTGTCTTCTACGTTCTGCATACGCCAAGCTGGTCGGTGTGCCATATGCTGCAGATGTGTTTGTTGTAGCTGCGGTGGCCTCTGACATGATAAGTCTGGGGCTCCGTCTGGGCGAATGTCTCGTCGGCATGTCGCACGTATCTCCAAGTGCGATTCCAGTTGCAACTATTCTGTTGAGATAATACAAACTTAAACTTATCCTCAACTTATCTTAATCTTAATATCCTACCGCAGTATTTCCTCTCCTCTGTTGATTTTGCTGATCGGAATGACCGCTAAGGAAAATTCGTGTAAGCTTTGGATCACAATTAGTGTGCCCAATTACAAACAATCTATGAATCCGGAAATACTAGACTTCTTGCTCCCAAGCGGAGCCTAATTTAAATACATAACAATCGATATCCTAATTCGATCCGCGACAATGACTTTAAAATATTAAAAACTAAATTTAGTGATTCTTTATGACTCTTTAAAAGATGAAGAATGAAGCATTAGCGATTATAATTTCACTCAAACCCTATGGAAAACTTTTAGCTGTAGAACAATAAGGGACTATCTGAAATTATACTTGGAAATGATGTCCTAATCCTGGCAAATGTGGGTAAGAATTTAAGAAGTATTTGTTGTTGTTTAACCCGGAAAATTATGTTTCAGCCCCACCTATTTCATAGGAAGCAATGCTGAAATTTACCAAAGTGAATCTTGAGTTAATAAAAAGAGGTCGGATTAGTGTACCTAGTGTACTTAACGCATACCCAACGCTTAAAATGAATACATGATCAATTATAATCCAACCCCACCATAAAATTATTTATCCTACATATCTATTATGCATATCCTATTATCTAATTTGAAATTTCCAAATTAGGATGAAATGAATTCTTTTGATATTGCGAATGTAAATTTGAATGAAAGAGTAAGTTATATACTAAATGTAAATTTGGAATATCAAGACACAATAGCTTATTATTTTGCCCAGAAAACGAAATTCCGCCTGGAGGTTAACAATCTAAACAAGTAGCAGATTTAACCAAAAAAAAATTTATATATTTACATAGAGTACTTGATATAAATCTAAGGAAAAAAGCTAAAAATGAGTTTGAAAAAAAATTAATAATTTAATGAATAATGCTGTAAATGGTAAAACAATAGAAAACGTTGAAAAGCGTCGTGATGCTGCTCTGGTGACTATGAATCTAAGCAAAACTCTCCAGGTTTTAGACAACGTATAGTGCGAAACTCTCGAGCACCTTTCGAAACTCACGAGCACCAAGAGGGGACTCCAGACGAGTGACGTATTGGAGGTTCGAAACAAGAAAAGCATGGGCCTTTTCTTTTAGAATCTGGAACGAGAAGATGAACACTGCAAACGCAACGTCAGCTCTGACACCGGAGGCTTCGTCGTACGATAAGGAAACGAAGATCGTCGGCGACGCCTGGTCCCCCTGGACCATTGGTTCACTTTGCATCCAAGCATACCTCTGCTTTGGTATACTATTTGTGGCTGTTCTTTTTTCTATTCCCTTTTAGAGTTCCTTATCTCTAAGCCTAACCCGAGTCTAACTCTTATACCAAACTTACAAACCGTTATCTTCTTCTTATTTTTCTACTTAGTACAGTGGTTTAAGGTATTAAAAAATTGAATCAAATTTAAATGGAATTCAAATTCGTCTGCGCTATTAAGTCTTGCAACAAGCCTATAACTTCATCGCAGCCTAGCCTCTACTGTTGGCTGTTAGACAACATGGCCTCAGTGTCGGACGCAGTGACCCTGAGATCTGGCCTGCACTTTTGTTGCAGCGACTGTCGTGCCGTACAGAGCAAGATGAGAACGTTCCTGCGGCACCCTAGAAATGAAATTATTAAATTGAAAGCTGGTGTTTTTGTTGAAATCAGCGATGAATTCAATGCGCTTGATGCTCAATTTAGCAGCAGTGCCGGCGTGAGATCGGGACGGTTAGTCAACATCAAGGGTAGCTGAGTGAAGTCCGAGGACCGCCTTTGGATCCAGGAAAGTCCACACGCGATCAAATACGGCATCTGGGGAGCGTCTACACCAGGGTTGCCGGTGTGTCAAGTGATCGACACGCCAATCCCTCGGCCGCCAGGCACCGAGTCTATCTTGACGTAAGCCCGGAGGGATCGGACGGTCTAGGCGACCAGCAGTCAATGACAACGGAGAGCCGCCGGGTACGTCCGACCCTATCGCGGTGAGCTTCAGTTACCAAACAGGCTGCCAGGCACCAGACCAGCACTCCTATACGGTGTACGCCTCGCGGGGGTGGGAAGTCCGTCGACCAAGAAGGGGCATTTGGCGCGAACAAACGGGCAAAAAATGAATTTCTAGGTGTACAAGAAAAGTAGATGCAACCAGCGACCGCAATCATTATAAGTTTTATTTTAAAAATCAGTAGATAATGAATAATAATAGATTTTTACGACATTCCTCACTGATAATTATTATTTTTTTGCTCAAAATTAAACTCATTTAAGGATTACAGGCTTCGTAAAAGGATTTTGACCATTTTTTTGCATTTCCTTGAAGAGTATCACGCCCCTCCCGCCCTCTTACTATAAGAAAAATTTAGATATAACGAGTTTTTAGGCAAATCTTCATTAGCAATGGACTAACAGTATCAGCTTTCTAGTACTAATGATACATTTTATGTATATATCCACCATCCCCTCCTCCCCCTCAATAAAAAAAGTTTATATATAGTAAGTAGACGTTGTTAGTTTTAATATTTATTCAGTTCAAGAAAAAGTAATTTTGACGAGGAGTCGCTTGAAAGGTTGCATCTTTGGCCTGTTAAGAGCAATTAAAATACAAATACAAACTTAAACTCAAACGCAAGAAAAATGTGCATAGAGGCATAATGCGTTCCCCCAGAGCAAAGCTACCAAAGCTAACGGCTCACATAAGAAACGCATTGCGCTATGCAGGCTCGGCTGTGGCTTATCTTCTATGTTTTGTTTGTTTACATTTCTATATACATATATGTTTATCTCAATTATTGGAGGCTTGCACGGAGCCTAACTGCTTATCCCAACCTGATTGATAAACGAATAACCCCTTTAAAAGTTGTTAAGCTTCCGGAGTTGATGCAAATCAATAGTGTTTTGCCTTTCAATTCATACCAGTCGCACTTTAAAATGGGTCGCAAGCTAATTTCTAACGTGCTTATATTTTGTACTTCGCCGGGGAAAGTATTATATCCGTATCCTATATAGGCAAGGCGAATTTCTCTGGAAATGATGCATCAAATTTTAAGCGGCATCTGGAAGCCAAACACAAAAGCGAATTTGAATGCGAATGCTTGCATAGATTTCGGGCAAGTGAAAAGCTTCCTCTATCCATACTGGATTCCAAGGGTTTTAAAACTTTGACAATGCAAATATTCAGCGGATTAGAAATGCCGGCTATAACTTCTCGTAATATAATGAGCTTCGTTGATGAGAAATATGATTTCTTTAAATCAAAAATACCGACAGCTCTGGAGAATCGCATAATATTACTGAAAATGGACACAGCTACAATGCGCAGAAAATTTGCAACCAAATTAAAAGCATTCTCAGTGATTTTAATATATGCAAGGAGCAGAAGGATATTGAATAACAGACAACGGACGAAATATGATAAAAGCGGTGCATATGCTGAGTAATTCCGAAGAGGATGAATGCGGCGAACTAGAAGATGATTGTGGTTTTGAGATAGACACAAATTTGAAAATATTCTCACTAAGTTCCATTAAATGGGCTGCCCTTGGAGTGTGTAGAATTTATCGAAAGGGCTCGTGAAATCGTTAAGGTATTACGAAAGCCATCATATCGGTAAGAATTCAAACATTTTTAAATATTCAAAAATAAACATTAAATATAAATTATGTTTAACTTAGATATTCGATAGCTGAGGAATGCCTGCCACAGCCAGTGCTCAATGTGGCTACACGTTGGCGCTCAACATACCAAATATTGAACAAGCTTCAAGCCTTTGAAACATTTTGTGAGAAAGAACTCAAATCTACTTTAAAACTTTCACAAAGTGAATGGAATGAATTTCCGAAAACTCACAGCTACTTTAAAGCCAGCTTTTATAGCAACTGAAAAACTGAAAAAGACGCAACAAATGAATTTTCGCAAAGTTCGAATACTTCTCTGTTAAATGAGTTTTTGAACAGCATTGAGGTTGCATCAGATGAAGAAGTCGGGGATGATGCGTATATGATACTTTTGCGAAAAGGGTATTCGGAAATTGACAACTATAGCCCAAACCAGTTAGTCTGGAAAAAAATTTAATGGAATATTGGAAGGAAAAGCGATTCGAATATTCCCAATCCAATTGTTTCAGCTAGCAAAGGTTGTGCACTGTGTACCTGCAACGCAAGTAAGAGTTGAAAGGTCATTTTAGGCACTAAAATTGCTCTTAATAGACCAAAGATGGGACCTTTCAAGCTTTCAACCTTTCACCTTTCCTTATCAAAACTACTTTTTGTTAAACTGAATAAATCTTAAAACAAACAACGTCTACTTACATTATATAAACTTTATTATTGAGGGGGAGGAGGGAATGGTGGATATATACATAAAATGTATCATTATACAGTTGGACCTTTGGCGATCGGGGTGTCGCCGGGCAAGAGCCAATGTCTGCATCTGTTCACCTACCGAGAGCTGAGCGGAGAAACTATTTCCCTTTTCTTAGCGATTGCTGCTAAATTTCTAAGTCCAAGAGGCGAGAGCGAAAGTCTGCTTGCTTACACCCACCCCGGCGTCAGCCAAAGGGAATTTATACAAAAAGTCCCAGAGGCTGGATCCGAGGATCCTGCTTGTGTTCAAGTTAAATAAAAATTTTCTAAGTTCTTAAATAAATGGTTGTCTCAAGAAATGTAACACACATATTTCATTACATTGAATGAAAAGTCATTTAATTAACTTTTTACGTTTATTTAAATTTAAATTTAAATTGCTTTTATATTTCTTCTTTATTTATAATTTTAAATACCTATAAAAGGTTATACTAATTTTAAACAATATAAATCAAATATAATATTAAATAATTGTTATTCTTAAATGTGGTTTAACAAACATGGTAATTAAAAATATCATTCTCTCAAGATTAGGGTATTTTGCTTGAAATACGAAAGTGAGTGATCATTCATTATATTAAATTTATTTATTACGACAAGTGTTTAAAAAAAAAGGGTTGATAGTGCATGGCCCACGAAATCGTCAGTGTGGCTTATTGTCAGCTGACACTCTTCTTTTGCCACCCTTTACATTGAAGTTATTGTTACGACGTTCGGTGCAAATTTACTAAAAATTGTAAGTATATATTTTTGTATCAGTTTTATTGTACTTCTATATCTCCTATAGTAGTAATACTAACATTTGTTGTTGCCGACAACTAATATAGAATAGCTGGAATATAGAATCTTCTAATTGTTTAGTATCCTCATATATATGTAAATCGTTTAATTCTTTTGCTATTTCTTATTATTGTTATTGTTTTAAGTGAAGTAGGGAAATTGAAACAGTTTCATTGTCATTATCAGGTAATTGAAGCAATATTTGAAGCAAATATCAGAAACTGCATATGTTGCAACAGTGGGGTCAACAGCTGATTCGGCCAAAATTGCCATTGGTCATTGGTACTGTAAAAAAAATTTGGTTTATTCTTAAATTGTTGGGCCTTTATAAAGCAACTTCCGTTGTTTATTTGGAAATCAACAATTTGTAATGGTATTACAGATTTTAAGCAGCACACGTTATCAGGCGTTTTTGTCGTTAGTGTGAAATCTGGGAAATTGAATTTGATTACATTTCCAAATCTATCAAATTGTGCTACTAGTTCTCTATTGTCCACTGCTGGAATTGGGCCTGAGCATTTTTTAGCTACCTGTTCTAATATTTTATTTGGCCCCGTTTGACCTGTTGCAAGAAATTTTCAAATTTATACGCAGTAAAATCAGTTAAATGGGCCTGATATTTTATGCAATCCACTAAAGTCAGAACATTATGAACATTATAAGTTAAAGAGTCTGCTTGATAAACATTTGTGAAATATTTAAAAAAATGGTCTAATATTTTCCCAGCTCGGTGCAATTGAGAGGCGTATTTTTTATTTAATAATAGTCTTGTAAGGAGATGAAATCTCCCACACCCAAGACAGCAAGGAGTGAAAGAGGGGTCGGGTCCGGGTCTTCCTAACTGAATGAGAACAGAGGTCAGAAGACCGGAGAAAGCCGTCCGGAACAGCGACGGAGTGGAGAAAGTAGAGGAAACGACGTGGAACGTAACGGGACAGAGAGCCCACATAGCAACAGCGAAGGATCAAAAACTTTCTTTTGCCTTTCAAAGCGAACGGACGTGTTTTTTTGTGCGCTCTGCGTTTGTATCACTATTTTGCCTACCTTGCGATCAAACCGGCGTTTGATTTAAATACATTTAAAATCTTTAACAATTTTAAAACACTTTAATTAATTTCCGTCTCGCTTACGCGTGTGCAGTGATATATTTGGTGGTAAATTAATATTTACTAATTTTACTCCAAGCATAGCTCTACTTTGGTTTACTATTTGTTGTTGCTCTTTTCGCTATTCCATTTTAGAGTTGCTTGTCTTTATCTCAAAGCCTAACCTCTAACTCTTATACTAACATACAAACTGTTCTCTTGTTCTAATTTTTTATTTGGAATAGTGGTTCAAGGTATAACACAAATTGAAATAAAAAAATAAATAAATAATATATAATAAAAAATGGAATTTAAAGTAGTCTGCTTAATTAAGTCTTGCAATAAGACCATAACTTCATCCCAGCCAAGCCTCCCCTGTTGGCAGTGTGACAACATGGTACATGCCAAGTGCGCCGGTTTCACAGCCTCAGTGTCGGACGGAGTGTCCCGGAGCTCTGGCTTGCACTTTTGTTGCAGTGACTGTCGTGCCGTGCAGAGCGAGATGAGAGCGTTCATGCGGCACACAAGGAATGGATTTAACGAATTGAAAGCTGGTTTTCGCAAAATCAGCGATCAATTAAATGCGCTTGATTCTCAATTTAGTAACCTTCAGCTACTAATAGAGTCTCCGAATCGCAAAAAATCCACCCTAGTGGAGCCGTGTGCACCAGCTATTTCTCTGCCCGCACTGCCGACTATTACTCAACCCCTGATCACCCTGACAACTCCAAGAGTCTGGACTGATAAAAATTCGGATACCGAATGCGTCAGTGATCGTGTGCAATTTTCTGATTTGTCCCCTATGGCATCACTACCAGTGTCGCCACAGCCCCAATTGATGCATACCCCTGGTACCGACTCCTATCGCAGTCCTACAAGATGCGAGACCAAAGCCCCTAAAGGTTGTTCCTCCAACGAAACAAATATTTGTTTCGCGGCTCACCCCTGCTACCTCAGAGATCGATATCTCGGCTTATATCAAAGCCAAAACAAAAGCCAAAACATATCAAAAATACACTTTTGAACAAATATAAAAGAACCGGCTGCAATCTAACTTTTTCAAGGTACTTAGTAGCTCGGTCGAACCTCACCGTGCATAACGCTGAATGTTATAGAGATTATATTCGCCGTTGTCGGGTTCAGTTCACGCAGAACCCGAAGCAGATTCATATTATTTGTAAACTCAAAGCGGAAAAACGTATCTTCTCCTTCCTTGCTCTCGTTTGAAAATTCTTCTGCGAATATGGATAAAAATATTTTTAAACAACGTATTCACCTTGTACTATTTCTGATCAGCCCTACATATATGAAATTCATTCAGCCAATCTTATTTTTGGTCCATCAATCTCCGAGCGTAGTTTGTTATCGGATCTTTTAAAGGTTAAACCGGTACTTTCACCAGGTTCCGATGGAGTACCATGCTAAAGAATTGCGCCGAGTCATTGTGCAAACCTCTTTTAAAGCTTTTCACCTTATCTCTGGAAACGTCGATATTTCATCATATGTGGAAGGAATCCTTTATAATTCCCCTACATAAAAAAGGGGAATAATCTGATGCTACCAATTATAGAGGCATATCTAAATTGTCAGCAATTCCAAAGCTATTTGAAAAAAATATTACTCCTCATCTGCAACACCTCTGTAGCTCAATCATTTCTCCATGCCAGCATGTTTTTACTAGGCGTCGCTTCACCAAATTGTTGGAGCTGACATCATTTGTGATTGAAGGCTTCCAAAATGGCCTTCAAACAGATGTCATCTACACTGACTTTAGTAAAGCATTTGACTCTGTAAACCACTCACTCCTTTTGAGAAAACTCGATCTTTTGGGATTTCCTATTAACCTTCTTTTTGGATTTCCAGTTATCTTTCTGAAAGAACCCAACGGGTCCTTTTTAATGATGTATTCTTCTGCCTAGTCCGAGCTACATCTGGAGTCCCTCAAGGAAGTCATCTCGGGCCTTTATATTTAACCATTTTTGTAAATGACTTGCCTTTTGCTTTACCGAACTCTCGTGTACTTATGTACGCAGATGACGTTAAGCTGTGTCTTCAAGTAGTAAGTGGGATGCAAGTATCCAACTCCCGTCTTACCATAGCAGACTACTTTTAACAAACTTACCACCCCTACTAAACCGTAGGACTATGCTGGGTGTTGTTTTCACAAATAACCTTATTAATGGTGAAATCGACAGCCAGAACCTTCTAGGTCTGTTAAAATTTAATGTTCCATTTAGGGCCTCTCGAACTTTCCTCCCTTTATTTCTTAATTTTTGTAGGTCAACATATGCCCAGCATGACCCTTTCAGGGTATTATGTTCTGACTACAATAACCTCTATCAAATCATTTCACAGAACTCTTGCATGAAATCCTCTATTCTTTCCTACTTAAGAGAGCAACAATGTAACTTCCTCGTAACCTTTTTAAAACACGTATTCCTCGTCTCGGATCTATCTCCGCGATTCGCGCCGTACGATAAACGGCAGCTCCCCTCGGTCGGTTGGGCGGGAGGTGGGCTGTACGTATGCAGTGGGAGCCGCGAAAAAAAAAGAAGGAGGAACGTGGAAAGTAATAGGACCAGCAACGGAGCAGTCCATCGCTGCAAGAGAAAGCAGGGGTCGACGGGGAAAGTAGCGGGACAGGGAGCCCGCCTAGCAACAGCGAGAGAACGAAAGGCGGACGAAGAAAGTTGCGGCACTGGACGATGAACGCAACCAAGATAACGGAAGGAGCGATCCAGGAAGGATTAACGGCTGCGCCGGGGTCTATGTAAGGTACTGCCGGCGTGGGATCAGGACGGTTAGTCAGCAGAGAGTCTGACAGTGTAAAGTCCGAGGACCGCCTTTGGAGAGTCCGGAGACCGATACGGAGTAAGTCCGGGAAAGTGCGCGAGTCAGATCGAGTGCGACGTATAAGTCGGGACGAGTGAACCGGTCAAGACACTCGTTCAGCGAGTTGCGACCACTAGCAAGGAGACGGGAACAACGGAGACATCAAGGAGACGGGAATCACAGAGGAGATCACAGCGAGCAGCACGAGAAGAATCCCAGGGTAAAGGAGTCGAGCGTAGCGTTTTGAAGTCGGTAGCCTTGTCACGAAACGATCAAAGGCAAAATCGGTGTACGCCTTAGCTGGTTCCCTAATCGTAACGCACAGGCGTGAGCCGACGCGACCCATGGATAGAACCGAAAGGGGTGTTCACACGCGATCCGTCACGGCATCCGGGGAGCGACCGCACCAGTGTTGCTTGTGAAAAGCGATCAACACGCTAAATCCTCGTCAAGCAAGACTCCGGCCAAGCGATAGCGGGCCGGCGCGAGTAAGACCAAGGGGAGGAGGGCGCCAAGCGTGAGGCTTCCATCCGGCAGAGACCACCACGGTAACACACTCGGCCACCAGGCACCGAAACCATCCTTCTATCTCGGCGTAAGCTCGGAGAAATCGGACGGTCTAGGCGACCAACCCGAGCAGCGACCAGGCCAGACGAAAGGGCACCAGCATCCAGCATCGAAGACATCGGAGAGCCGCCGGCCCTAACGCGGTGCGCCCCAGTTACCAAGCCGGCTGCCAGGCACCAGACCAACGCTCCCCCACGGCGTACGCCTCGCGGGGGTGGGATGTCCGGCGACCAACACGGGGCGGTAACCGGCGAACCCGGAAGGGCGAGCGCGAGCGGAGGAGTCATGCCACGCCAGGAAACGACAGCAAAGCAAGTAGTCCCTTTTTGTAAAGCACGACATTTCTTATAATAAAGGGAATAGTACTGACCAATCCGCTCTGTGTTATTTCTGGGCTCGGGCAATCACGTCGAATCTATAAATTCGGTGGCACGTTCTCACAGACTCTGTGAGCTAGCCGCGGCCCTTGTCGCGAACAGACAGCAGACAAAACAGTTCGTTACAGTCTATAAGCCCAGGAAAATGTTAAAAAGGGCTTGTAACACTCTTCAGAAATAAAATTGTTAAGGATTATCATCCCTGTTTACCCCGTGAATTGCCTTAATTCTGTGGCTTTCCATCGCGGAAATTCATCCAGTGATCAGTGATCGAATGGAAATGCTTCTATCAAGTCTATGTTCAAACTCATAGATTCAAACGCATTGGTCCCAAGTGATCCACTCATAAAGGAACGAGCGGGGCATCACATTTAAATGAGTTTATTTTTATCTTTACCTAGATCCTTACGTTACGAAGTCGTGGAGGTACTGGTTAACATTAGAAGGCTTTGAATTCCCTGAATATGATCCCATCATAAATACTTTTGAATCTTTAAGATTTTTGAAGAATCCCAAAACGGGCCAAACACAAGTTTGCGAACTTTTAAATCAGGGCAGACCATCGACATTTATATCCAAAGCCAAGTCGTTTTCATTAGCTAAATTTTCTTGAATAGATTCAAGATATGGCCAATTGCCAATATGGGTATAATTTCCCGGAGTAACTCTTCGAATTATTGCCTTTTTATTGCCTCTTGCAACAATCCCTTTTCTGAAGTAGGCACTTATATATCTTCAAATCTCAATATTTTTAGTATCTCTTCTAACTGATGCCAAGTGACGTTGCACAACATCGGCGTTTAATCGATCAATTATGTAACGACTATTTTAATTTTTAAGTTGTCTTTCCATTTCTGACTTCTGTTTTAAATTTCAGATTCATTTGTTTAAACGGTTGCTCAATCCGGGGGCTTAGTTAAATGCATAGAAAAACTTTTTGCACGTTCGTTACTAATAAAAATTAACTGCAGCGGGGAGTACGGGAAAGTAGCCTTACAGGATTGTCCAATATAGGGCTATAAAGAAATCGAAAAATCTCAACTACAAGGCATCAGTGAGGCTAAACAAAACCAAGAAAGCCACGCTGATACATAGCTCGAGTGAATCATTATTAGATGTTACTGTTTTATAGTTTTATTTTAACTTTGTTTAATTTTTTAAATTTTGTTTTTAATATTAGTTTTATTTAAATTTTAATTTTTTTAACTTTTAACTACCTTAATAAACAATACAATTAACAAACAACGAGTTTCTTATTAACATTCATAATAATATAAGGCTAAAAAGCAAAAGCAATAGCCAAGCAAACAAAACGGCCAATCAAAGGCGAAGGAAATTTTTTGGATTTTTGTTGTGGATCCTAATTTTCCTAGGTGAACTCTGGGTGAACACTCGTACCCTTTTTCACCCAGCCGCTGGGTAAAACCTACAGTGGCGAGCAAAATTTAATGCATGTTCACAACTTTGACTTTGGCCATCAATACACCCAGAACCAGACAAGCAATTCCAATAATTTTTTTTTTTTTTTTTTTATCCTTAATTAATTTAAAACTTATTCTAAGACGGAAAATAACTTAGCATATATATTCGAAGACTTAGAAAAAAAACCAAATAAACTCACATACGTCTTGTACCTATCTTTATTTTTCCACATCTCTTATCAGCATAAATCAGCCAGATTTACCGTTATATATATTTGTTATGCTATTTTGCGGCATCCGTAGATTAGTCTAAGATGTGTATTTGCAGAGCAAAGTTGTTGCGGTTCAGAAAACTTGGTTACATAAACTATATTAGAAAAACTTATGAATAAAAGCTTTAAAATGCGAAAATTATCGGTGGAAATTGAAAATAATGTTGTCAGCTTGACCGAAAGTGGGAGGTTCACTCGTCAAATTGCCGAGAGGCTTGAAATTAGCCAATCTGCGGTGGTCTCAATTCAGAAGAGGCGAAAGGTAACCACCAAACCCCAAGTCGCTGGCCGAAAAAAATATTGGAGGACTCAAATGCTCGAATAATGATGTCCGAAATGCGGAAAACAAGCTGTTGGGACTTATGACTGCAGCAGACTTTCTCCATTATTTGGATTATTGTAATTGTTAATAATAGCCGCGGTGGCCGTCAATAGGTGCGCATCACTGGGCGGTAAGCGCCCTCTTTATCTAATCTTCCTATCCTGTTCTGGTTATCACCGCTAAAGCTCAGCTATTTCTGTTCAAGAGAGGTCTAGCGTGCGTGGCCGGCTTTGGCTCTCCGGGCGCCGCTAGAAAATGCCTGACAGCTTTGGATCGTTGGTTGCTGATATATATATATATATTGGTGTGATATATATGGATGGGAAGCTTGAAGTTGAGAGAATTGCATCGCGCCGAGCAGACCTCTTGTCACTGACTTTCCGCCGCTGTAACCCCGAATAAAGGCTAACGTGAAATTGACTAATTGTTTTGTTGGAATCTGGGAAACTGCCTGCTACCACTACGCATTTGGTGACCCCGATCAATTCCAAATTCGCCTCCGCTTTGTTCGGGTTTCCGTTACTCGCTTATATTTATCGCGATTCTTTGGTCCACTTGTTTGTCGCTTTGGACACCGCGAGAAACGAATGCTGCAGCTGCAGGAAATTATTCAGCTAAATAAAATTTTATATATCATATATGATGTTGCACATCATTTTAAAGGATTTTTACTCTTAATCCAAATATAATATTTAAAAATATTTTAGTTTAAAATATAAAAATTCTATTACAATCTTAAAATCAATTATTTCAACCCCTAATGCATTTCAAAAGAACGCGAAATCTCTTTCTCAACCCCCTAAGGGTAAAATATCGTTGCAGGTACCGATCCCTTTTTTATCACTTCTGTGAAGTGTGGGTAAAATGTGGGTATTGATATTTTATTACATTGCTATATTTATTACAGCATTCTTTTTAGGCTGACACAGGTTGACTTGACCAGAAAACCGATTGAAAACGATCCCACACATACACACACATGATCATGATGCAAGAATTCAGTTACATTCCTATATAGTAGCTACTTTCAGCTCTAGGCGTTATCTTGTGGGTAGAGTCTTTTGATTGGTTTTCCAAACTCTGTGCATGGGAAAACATACCGAATGTTAGGGTGGTTTTCGTGCATCAGCTCTATGTATTAGTGTAACCAATACATCCAAACACAAGTACCTGTATTCGGTTTTCGAGGATAAATAGGTTTATGCTAAGAATCAAATCTTTAGTAATATTCTTTACGCGTCGACGGAATCATTTGTAAACAAAAAATTTGCTTAAATTTGTTTCAATAAAAAATCTATCTAAAAATGGAATCAAAAGTGCTGTGTGACTTGTGTTCGAAAACTGTATCGATTAATGAGTTCATTGATCATTACGGAAACTGTGAAGGCCCCAAAAATGCCTTTAATTTATTAATGAATAAAAACTGTAAAAAGACACCACCAATACAAAGTTAAATAGTGCAAGAACTGATCCAGGAGTTATTGAAGAAACTAATAAACAAAACTATGAATCATCGAACCCAAAACGAGGAAAACGTCAGAGGGAGAATGATGATGAGCATCCGACATCATCAAAAAAGACTAAAAATGCAATTAAAGGAGAAAAACGTCACCAAGAGAGTGATGAGGATGAACATCCTACAACATCAAAAAAGGTAAAAAAGACAATGCCTCGAGAAATAAATAATGTTCCAATTAATCATTTTTATGCGTATTTTTATTCACATTTTTAAAATGATCATTTATTTTCTGATATCATAAAAGAGAAATTAAAAAATTAGTGCGTGAAAATGACAACATATTATTAAGTACAACCAAGACTGTATTTCCAACCCAAACATATAAAATTCTTGCAGAAAAATCAATAGTATTAAAAGAATTTTATATTAAATGCAAAAAAATCTCATTACCATTATTCAATATAAATTTATTAAAACAACAAAATATTTTGGTAATCCTTATTTATCTATTTATGAGGACCAATATAATGACATAGAAACCCTCTTGAATGAATCAATAGAACAATTGATTACTCAAGCTGGAGATTTTCAAGAAAACAAATCTGGTTGGTAAATTACAAGTTTTGATTACTTTCAAATGCAACTAATAAAGCTTGAACATCTTCCTGGATCAGGATTTGTGGAAGCACCTAAAAAAATTAAAGCTAGAAATGCATTAATTAATATTAAAAAAATATGCTTTCTGCTTTAAGTGGTGTGTTTTAGCTCATATTTCTTACATGAAACATAATGAAACCAATTTCATGTCAAGAGCTGAAAAGAAATATGCCAGAGAAAAGCTAAATAAAACACAATCCTATAGAGTTGTTGATATAAGTCAAGAGCGAATTTTCCATGACACGTTTCAACTTGACTTTTCAGGAATCGATTTTCCGATTGAAAAGAAAGGAATACAACGCTCTGAAAGAAATAATGAAGATTTCAGCGTTAACGTGTATGAACGTGTATTAAAAGGTCGAATAAAATGACCAACAATTAGAACAAAAGAAGTCAAAACTCATCATATAGATATTTTAAGAATTCAAAATCCTAAGGAAAATAAGTATCATTATGCATACATTACAAGCATAAAAACTATGCAAATCACAAATCAACAAATCAAACGCTTAGAGATACTTTTGCAGAAATTGTCTACAATTTTATTGTGCAACTAATACAACGCACAACATGAAAGAGTGCGGACTAGTTGCATCTTTATACCCAGAGCCGAACACAAAAACCAAATTTACAAATTTTTTCAAAAGAAATATCGCCTCCGGTCGTTATTTATGCGAATATTGAATCCGTTTTGGAAAAATATAACACAACATATAATGATCCAAATGTGTCATCCACTACAAAGGTTCAAAAGCATACTGCATGTGCAGCATCGTATTATGTTGTACATAGGTATAACTCTCAGTTAAATGAGCTTTGGACTTATAAAGGTAAATAAATTATAACTTATTTTAAAACTATTAAAATCTTATTATATTTTTCTGTCATATTAATAGGTCCTGACTGCATGCAACAATTCTGTGAATCGATCAATGCAAAAACTCTGGTTGTGTATGATAGAACTGGAAAAATCTAAAAAAAAACCCATACATAACTATGAAATAGATGACGAGGACCATCAGGAACATTCGAATTGTATTGCCTGCGAGGAAAGTATTAACCACGATGATCGAGAAAAATCGTTAATCGTAGCGCCTCAGCATACTCAGTTCCCGTCTTTGTTGATCTCCCAACGTGCGTAAAGAATGCTGCTCCTATCGTCAACGAATGTTCAATCCCAGTTGCTGATGATGGTACGGTTGCTCCAGGCCCTGCTGCTGATGCTGTAACCATTTCTGATGTAGCGGTTGCTGCTGACTTAAGCCCCGATCGGGCTGCTGGACCTGTGGCTGTGGTTGGTTCAGATGTCCCGATCAAGGGGATTGTTCGGAATCCGTATGTGATCCTGAGCTTTCCGCTAACCTTGTTCCTGTTGTTGCTGCAGCTATTTTGAAGTCCGTTTCCACATCTGACTTGGCGCCTGCCGTAGTTCCAGCTCCCGGCTGTTGCTCCTGCTATCGCTACCGGTCCAATGGCGAACGTCGTTACAGCTGCTTCGGACACAAGGTACGATCTGGCCGATAAGTTTGCTACTGTGAGCGCCATTGCACCAGCTGTGTCTGCGGTTTTGTTCCTGCCGTTGATGATGAAGCGCCAGGTTCCACCCATGCTGCCACCAAGCTAGCCTTGGCTGACGATGCCCGCCAGAAGCCGATTGCCACTGCTGCTGCTCCCGAGAGCTCTGACAAGCTTTCGACTGTTCCGGCCAGATGTACATATGCGCCGGTCCGAATTGCTAATCGTGCAAGAAGGAGGAAGAGTAAGGGGATGACTGAGCTGTGGCTATGGTTCTTCTCGATCTCCTTTCTGCGGGCCTTCAGTCTGATGTCGGAGAGATACGAACCCAACATGCGCGACCAGGAAAGATGGACCCTGGCAGTCATCACTTGCTCGTGGTTCAAGATCCTGATGACCAATTCTTGCCAACACCTCCTCAGAGGATCCCTACATGGTCACCCCAGATCCGGCGAATCGTATTTCTGGATAGATTGGACCGCCCTTGTCTCTAAACATAGACCCTGGAATGACTAATGGAATACTGCTGCTCCCCAATCCGACTAGTTGTTGTTGAAAGCTGGACTTCCAACGGGGGGAGTAGGTTGGGACTTGTGACTGCAGCAGACTTTCAATATTATAACATTGGAAATGAGTTATCTGGTTTGATGAGTCAAAACTTAACCGTTTTCAGAGTGATGGAAAACAATATTGCTGGATCTAACCCGGAGATAGGGTTTAAAGACACCAAGTAAAGCAAGCCGTCAAACATGGCGGTGGAAACATAATGGTTTGGGGATGCTTTACATGGGAGCAAATTGGAACTCTACAATTGGTTGAAGGAATTGTGAAAAAAGTGGACAACCTTCAAATCCTACAAACAATTCTTCCAAACTATTTTGAAAAATGTGCTTACCCCGAGAAGAATAACGTCTTCCAAGAAGATGGGGACCCAAAGCACACAGCCAAAATAGTTAAGGGCCATGTATAAATACTCAAAATAGTAATGGCCTGCTCAAAGTCCCGACCTCAATCCAACTGAAAGTCTTTGGTCAATTCTAAAAAGACGGCTTGGGCAATACGAATCTACACCTAAAAACTTGAGTGACCTTTGGGAGAGTCTTGCGGTGGAATGGAGTCGAATTCCGCAGGAAATTCTTTTTGCTCGCCACTAGGTGACTTTTACGCAAGAAAGGGTACGTAGAAAACCGCAGCCACGAATGTGAAAAAAAAATACACAGAGTTCACCCATTTTACCTCGCAAGGCGATCGGCAAGTCCGACTGGGATGTATTTTACCAACCCTTCACTTCCGTCCATCGCGGTAAGACATCAGATTTAAAGTGATCTAGTGATCAATGCCTAAATATACCCTGTACCCTGAGTAGATGGATTTTTCTCTTATTTTCTCTTATTTTATGTATATATACACAAATCCTAAACAGTTTACTGCTACCCTTCATTCATATAATTAAAAAATTATAAAAAACATAAAAATAATGTTTTTTTTATAATTAATAATTAACCAAATAGTGAATATGCCCAAGTTAGAGCACCAAGTATGAACAGTTGAAAGACAAAATGTTCTGGCTGACTTCGAAAACAAGTAAACTTGCACTCATGAACGCATACAATTGTGCCCATTTCGTTGTATGAATTGAGAAGTCTTTTTGTGTATGGTATGCATATCACTATGTAATGCGGTGTCTTCGAAAAAATATTTCTTAACCCTTCTGTTGCATCTATGCATATATATATAATTTTGTAGAAGTTTGTTCTCAAATTATTTTTGTATTATTTCTTATCCCTTCGTATATAAACATACATACGGATGCTTATATGTGCAGTCGGATTCTTCAGTTTTATGTTGGACTCGAGCTTGTGTGCAGACACTCCGAGTATCGATCTTTCTCGGGTGTTTCAGTCCAATCGAGCAAAACGTCTTGAGCCCGCTTGATCGAACTCGAAGTGTATGTGCACTTCGCATTGATCACTAGATCAATTCGGATCTGACTCTTGCCGTGATTGGAGGGTCGTGTTGATAAAATTGTAACTTATAAAAGGGGAATTTCTTAAATTTTCTTTGTGAAAAAATTGCGCTTTAAATCATAAGTCATCTGAAAACGAAAATAAAACACAACGATTTACTAAAACAAAATTAGGCATAACTAAAATTTAGATATCCACTAATGTTTGTTCAGAAATAAAATCATGTTGACATTTTCTGGTTTTAGCAATTCTTTGCTTTGGCTTCTCCATGAGTCTTTTTATACAATTTAATAGGAAGTATATTGTGACGGATGAGGCGAAGAAGGCACTGATAAAGGATCTGCTTCGCACTCACCAAATCCCTACCAAATTTGGGACAACGAAATCCGTCGATGCGCAATGGCTCCTAAACGAAACTTTGAAAGTATTTTTGGAATTTTCTCGGATTTCTGCATCCTTGAAAACTAAAAATTAAAATAAAAGGGCAAGTTTTTGTGTTAAACTTTATTTAAATGAGGCCTGCCTGGTCCGGCGACGGTTGCGGCCCGATGTCACAGGAGCCTCTCTCTCTGCTAGCAAAATGGTTCACTTTTATCGCGGTAGTCACAGTAAGGGTTCACATCGAGCTTCTGAATAACCAAATCAAAATTATTAAAATATACAACTAATAACAATATACAATGAAATGACTAATAACTTCCGCAGTGGCTGGTCAAGTGCTGGTCAATTTTGTTGAACATTTTTGAAATAGAAATTTGACCTTCGAAAGATCCAAAAACAAACTACACTCGGTGATAGGTGGACCAAAAATAAGAGTGGCTGAATGAATTTCAGGCTGATAAGAAATAGATCAAGATTAATATGTTGAAAAAATGTTGCGAATAGCTTCTTTTCTCTGGCCAGAAGTCAGGCGAACAAACTGTCTAAAACATCGGCAAAGACAGACATATCTTGAAGGATGTGTGGGGCTGCGGTGTCATTGGACGTGATGACATAGAGGACAAATCGGACAATTGCCAAAGATAGCGTCAATTATCTGGGTCCGAATTCTTATTTGTATATTATAATCCTGGCTCTTGAAGTGGTAAAGGTGATCATGAAATAAGTGATGCGCAGCAGTTCTGGCAGAGAAATTGCTGGGGTACACGGCTTCGGAGACTCAATTAGTGGCTGTAGGCTTTTAATTCATTAAATCCTCCGTTCCTTGTGTGCCGCAAGAACGTTCTCATCTCGCTCTGCACGGCACAACAATAGTGTACGCCAGAGCTCCGGGACACTCCGTCCGACACTGAGACTGTACAACCGGCACATTTGGCATGTACCATGTTGTCACACAGCCAACAGGGGAGGCTTGGCTGGGATGAAGTTATTGTCTTATTGCAAGAATTAATTGCGCAGACTACTTTAAATTTCATTTTTTTATTAAATATATTTATTTTTTTTTTCAATTATGTTATACCTTGAACCACTGTACCAAAAGAAAAATTAGAACAAGAGAACAGTTTGTATGTTAGTATAAGAGTTAGAGGTTAGGCTTAGAGGTAGAGATAAGCAACTTAAACGGGAATAGTGAAAAGAGCAACAACAAATAGTACAGCAAACCATAGCTATGCTTGGATTAAAATTAATAAATATTAATTCTCACCAAATATTTCACTGCACACGCGTAAGCGAGACGAAAATTATAAAAGTAATTTAAAATTGTTAAGAAAATTTTAAATATATTTAAATCAAACGCCGGTTTGATCGCAAGGTAGGCAAAATAAAGATATAAACGCAGAGCGCACAAAAAAAAACACGTCCGTTCGCTTTGAAAGGAAAAGAAAGTAACTTAATAGCGCAGACTTCTTTAAATTCCATTTTATTGTTTTATTTTTTTTTATTTATTTTTATTTCAACTTTTTAATAGCTTCAACCACTGTACCAAAGAAAAATAAGAACAAGATAACAGTTTGTAGGTTTAGTATAAGAGTTTGACTCGGGTTAGGCTTAGAGATAAGAAACTCTAAAATGAAATTAAGAAAAAGAGCAACAACAAATAGTAAAGCAAAGCAAAAGCTATGCGTGAAAAAAATTAATTAATATTAATTTACCACCAAATATATCGCTGCACACTACACAATTTTAAGAATGTGTTAAATAGTTTATAAATTTAAAATTTTTATATAAATGGGCAAAGCACTAAGAAAAAAGCAGAGCGCACAAAAAAAACGCGTCCGTTCGCTTTGAAAGGCAGAAAGATTTAGTGACCTATTCTTTTATTCAAATTTCTATACGCTCTATCAAAAGAATTAAATTTATCCTGATTTATAAATTTAAAATTAGATAAGGGCAATTGTTGACTCATTCCCCATCCATATAAATCATAGGCATCTGCATAAATATTTTTTTGGTTGGGTTGGATTATATTGATCATGTATTCGTTATTAGCGTTGTCTCTGCTTTAAGACACTAGGTTTTAGACGGCTTTAATACCCTCGTACACCTCTTTTTCGTAACTCAAGATTCACTTTGGTAAATTTCAGCATTGCATCCTATGAAATAGATGCGGCTGAAACAAAGTATGCCTGGTCAAATTTTTAAATTCCAGAACAAATAAATTAAATTCTGAAGCACATCTGCCAGAATTAGGACACCATTTTCCAAGTATAATTGAAGATAGTCCCATATAGTTCTATAGATAAAAGTTTGCCATAGGGTTTGAGTGAAATTATAATCGCCAATGCTACATTCTTCATCCCTTAAATAATCACAAAAACACTCATGGGGGCACTTCAGTTTCACTAATTTATGAAAATTATCTAAATAGTCATAGAGGAATACCCCTTTTCGTCTTATTTTTGTGAATTTCTGGTTGATACATTTAGTTTTTAAAGTCATTATCATCCATATTAGAAGAAAAGGTATCTAAACTAGAATCTAAAAATCTATTTGAATCTATATATTTAATATTATATAATTTATGATACCCTATAACTTTTTGTATTAATGCCATATATAACTCTTTGTTACATGGTATGGGTTTTTATTTACCCCCTTAATGGTTTATAAATAAATGAATATCATATCTTGATAGATTTTGAAAAACTGCAGAAAAATATGGATATCTTTATCTATAATTAGTTATAAAATCTCTATGTATGGTTCCTTCGTATTTGCCAGTAAATTGATTAAAAGAGTTTTCGCGATCATCATGGTTAATGCATTCCTCACATGCGAATTCGAATGCTCCTTGTAGTCCTCGTCATCGATTTCGAAGTTATGTAGGGGTTATTTTTTTAGATTTCCAGGATCTGTCATAAAAAACCAGAGTCTGCATTGATAGTGTCGCGATCAAGCGAGAATCAAAATCAATAATTAGTTTCAGGTTTTTATTAGTTATAAAAGTTCACAAATTTCTCATCAGAAAATCAACGGAAAGGGTCCAACGACCGCAGCGACTCTCAGCCAAAACCAACCACCGAAAGTGCATAGAAGCACAATGCGTTCCACAGAGCTAACGGCTCAAACAACAAACGCATTGCGCTATGCAAACTCGGCTGTGCTTATACCCTACACTTGGTTTGTTTACATTTCCTATCTTCAATATTGCGGGGATTGCACGGAGCCGAGCTGCTGATCCCAACATTTTCCCCCCGTTTAAAGTCCAGCTTTCAACAACAATTAGTGGGATGGGATCAGCAGCAATATTCCATGGTCATTCCAGGGTCTATGTTTAGCGACAAGGGCGGTCGAATCCATCCAGAAATGGAATTCTCCTGATCTGGGGTGACCATGATCTTGAACCACGAGCAAGTGATGACCGCCAGGGTCCATCTTTCCTAGTCGCGCATGTTATGTTCGTATCTCTCCGACATCAGACTGAAGGACAGCTCATTCATCCCCTTACTCCTTCTTGCACGATTAGCGACTTGGACCGCCGCAGACATCTTGGCCGGAACAGTCGAAAGCTTGGCAGAGCTCTCGGGAGCAGCAGCAGTGGCAATCGGCTTCTGGTGGGCATCCTCAGCGAAGTCGGGCTTTATGGCAGCATGGGCGGAACCTGGCGCTTCATCAGTAGCGGCAGAAACAAGACCGGGTCCGGCAGACAGAGCTGGTGCAGTGGCGCTGACAGTAGCAAACTTATCGGCCGGATCGTACCTTGTGTCCGAAGCAGCTGGAACGACGTACGCAATTGGACCGGTAGCGATGGCAGGAGCAACAGCGGGAGCCTGGATAGCTGGAACTACGGCAGGCGCCAAGTCAGAGGCGGAAACGGACTTCAAAATAGCTGCAGCAACAACAGGAACAAGGCTAGCGGCGAGCTCAGGATCACATACGGATTCCGAAACAATCCCCTCGATCGGGACATCTGAACCAACCACAGCCACACAGGTCCAGCAGCCCGATTGGGGCTTAAGTTAGCAGCAACCGCTACATCAGAAACGGTTACAGCATCAGCAGCAACCGTAGCATCATCAGCAACTGGGATTGAACATTCATCGACATAAACATCCCGTCGCAGGAGAT
Source organism: Drosophila varians (assembly GCA_018150405.1). Taxonomy (NCBI): domain Eukaryota; kingdom Metazoa; phylum Arthropoda; class Insecta; order Diptera; family Drosophilidae; genus Drosophila; species Drosophila varians. The sequence continues at coordinate 1,720,376 of JAECWK010000131.1, read as the reverse complement.
CATCCAGGCACTCCTCCAGCGCGCCCTTGGCCTCAAGTGACGGAAGGTGGTATGTTGCTGCTGCGATGGCCCTTCGGGCTCGGCTGCCGCCACCCGAGACAACCCATCCAAGGCGCGTCTTTTGCAGAACTGGAAGACCAACACGCAACTGAACTTGCCCAACAGAATGGTCAAAGAATAGGCGCCAATCAATAGATCGATGCGTTGCGGCTCGTGGAAGCTGGGATCGGCGAGCACTAAATTTCCAGGAATTTCCCAGTCCGACACATTTATAGGACCGCTGGGCTAAATCTCGGTGATCTTCGAGGCGACAACTGCAGTGATGTACGCGGAATAATCGGAAATCCGCGATTGCATGTAGACGCTAACTGTGATGCCATCTGTTGAGAACTCGGTATCTCCAAGTCCAGTTATGGCCACGGCGCATCTAGAAGGACAAAGCAGGCATGGCAAACGCGACGTAATAAGGTGCACTTGTGAGCCAGAGTCCAACAGTGCCCGACAAGGAAACATGGCTAGCTAGCGGTGGGCAGCAACGCAATTTCCGAATAGCGATCTCGAACCACAAGTGAATTTGCAGGGGGTGTCAGGAGAAGAAACACCAGGGCCAGACGATGCGGAGGCTATTTTGCCAGGCAAAGATTCCCGTGAATGCAAGGAGGCATGATGCCTGCAAAGTGCAAAGTGACTCGGTTTCACATAAAGCAAAGGGCTAACCTTGTGGCCTCACGCCACCGTTCTTCAATAGATAAGGCGTTGAACCTCGGGCAGGCGGGGCAAAGAGTGCGTTAAGGCGCCACACAGGGAGCACGCATCGACGGAGGCGTTGGCTAGCATGTAGGATCGATTATTGGTTGGTCTCCGTCGGGATGCATGGGCAGCCATGGCGATATCCACCGTTTTGAGCGTCCTGCATCGCTGCTCCAAAAACCTGGACATGGATTCCCACGTCGGAATAGCATCCTCCTTCGAGGCCGCTTGCAACTCCTCCCACTTGACCTGCGTGGACGGATCCAGATTTTGTTCCAAGATTTGCGCAAGTAGGCAGTCTTGTATTTCCTTAGACTATCCATAACTCATCAGCGCTCGCATGTGCCCATTAAATGTGTCGGACAACTCCCGAAGTGTTGCTACGGACCCGGGCTCGACTGCTCGAAGGTGGAGGATCTCATTTACGTGGGTCTGAAAAATCAATCGACGATTACTAAAACGCAAAAGATCAAGAGCCACAAAGTATTTATCATCTGAGATTTCCAAAGCACGAAAGGTTTCCAGCGCAGAGTCCCGCAGACAGGAAACCAGCCACCGGAGCTTCTTCATCCTCGTTAGTTTAGAGATTGTCGATGATCGTTTTTAAGCTTTTAAAGAGATCAAATTTGATCATTCTGCGTACCCGCCACTGAATGTGGGGAACGGCAACGGCGGCAGCATCGGGGCAGGCTTTAACGATCCAATCGATACTGTGCTGGAACCATCCAGCAATGTCGAGTGCGCGGCCACGCGCGAAGAGCGCCTCCCCATTTCTGATTGCAACGTCAGGGACACCCTGGTGGCAAGCTGGGTGAATTTCCAAAAAAGTTGGCTGTCAATCTCCGCATGGTTGAGACCCTGGAGGGAGCCATGGAGAGCGGTGCGCAGTTGCTTCTCTAAGACGTCTAATGGAGAAAGAGGCGTGTCGTCGCTTGCCACCGCAGCTACAACCAGGACGTGCAGCTCCTCCAACTCCACGTGCGCTATTTCCGCCTTTTTCTTTAAATATGACTCCCTGCTGGAAGCATTGGCAGCGCTGAACTCGGCTCCAGAGTCCATCATTTGGCACTAAGTTGAGCAAGAGAGGGGTGAGGCGTTGGCGCTAAGCGAAGGACACCTAATCACTTGTTGCACTTGCAACAACCTGTGGCACAGATCACGTGTGGCACAGATCACCAAATGTCGCGATCAAGCGAGAATCAAAATCAATATTTAGTTTCAGGTTTTTATTAGTTATAAAAGTTCACAAATTTCTCATCAGAAAATCAACGGAAAGGGTCCAACGACCGCAGCGACTCTCAGCCAAAACCAACCACCGAAAGTGCATAGAAGCACAAAGGCGTTCCACAGAGCTAACGGCTCACACAACAAACGCATTGCGCCATGCAGACTCGGCTGTGCTTATACCCTACATTTGATTTGTTTACATTTCCTATCTTCAATATTGCGGGGCTTGTACGAAGCCTAGCTGCTTATCCCAACATTATATATATAATTAAATATTTCTATATATATGATGTTGCATATCATTTTAAAGGATATTTTACTCAATCTAAATATAAAAGGCATAAGCTTTCCATGATTGATAAAATTAAAACGAGAATGGATGCAGTTAAATAGCGGCTTCTATTGCTTAAAGATATAGTAAGTATTGGATATAGCTAGCCGATCTTTACAATAACATTTATAACAAGCTAAGATTCATATAAAATGGATTTTAAAAGAAGTCCGACGCTTCTACACCCAAAGACACGAAAGTTGTGGCATTTCCGATCGTTCACTTATATGGCATCTATAGGATATAGGCTGATCCCGGCCGTTTCGACTTGCAAAGGAAAGAAGGGTGTGTGCAAAGTTTAAGGCGATAGCTCCAAAACCGAGACTAGTTCGCGTAGAAACAGGCAGACGTAGAGACGGACATGTTTATATCGACTCAGGAGGTGATCCTGATCCAGAATATATATACTTTATGGGGTCCTACATGTCTTCTTCACTGCGTTGCACTTCTGACCAAAATTAAATACCCTCTGCAATGGTGTAAAAAATAATAATAATTTTACAAAATAATAATTTTAACGATTATATAAACTTAAAAACAACAATATTAATATTTATTTTTTTTAACGATAATTTTAAAATGGCTTCTTAATGAGAATGAGATAACTATTTCATACATTGTGTTTTAATAAATTTAAATGTAGAAAAAGAAGATTTGCAAATGTAGGGGATATCAAATATTGATAAAATGGTTAAAATTTCATTTTTCAAAATTCAATTCCCGCTAAATTGTTGGAGTTCTAAGTCCCATTGCAAATCACAGAGTCCCAACTGAAATTTGGGATTTTGATCATATAACTATTCTGCAAGTCATGGGTGCATAAAATATTTGATCTCTTTAATCCACTCGAAGTCCTTAAACCTTTTTTAAAAATTTTTTTTTTGAAATCTGTTAAAAAATAAATATATTGTAATTTTTTTTAAATCAAAAGAAGAAATTTTAAATTCATCAAAAACTTTTCTTAAATATATAAAATGATTTATTTACATCTAAATCAAAAGTAAAATATTAATTTTTTTAAACAAAACCATCAGGTGAACATATTAAATCAAGTATAAACTTATTTGGCCCCTGAAGGGATGTGTTAAGGCGATTTAGATGTACAAAGAATATTTTAGAAAAGCGAGATCAATATTAAATTCTCTACACTGCATTTCATGCAAATACTCAAATTTAGACATTGCACAGTGGCTGGACTTGTATGGAGCCGCGCCCATATTTCTGATGGTGATATCGCAATGAAACTTTGTCCTAAAATCTATAAAAATATTTGTTGAGCTACCAGCGTTTTGGTAGCAGGCAGTTTCCCAAATTCCAATAAACATTTCGTCATCGCGTGTGGACATCCCCTTCGGTTCTATCCGTGGGTCTGAGTTCACGATGGCGGCGCGTTAGCTTACGCCTGTTCGCTGCGATTGGGGGACCAGTTCAGGTGAACGCCGGACTTGGCCTCGATCTTTTCGTGGCAAGGCTACTGACTTCCAAGCGCTGGGCTTCTTCTCGTGCTGCTTGTTGTGGTCTCCTCGTCTCGTAGCGTCTCTGCTGTCTCCTGTTGACTCCGTGGTTCCCGTCTCCTTGATGACTCCGTGACTCCCGTCTCCTTGCTGGTGGTCGCACCTTGCTGCACAAGTATCTTGACCTGTTTACTTCTCCCTTATGCGTTGCCTCGCACTCGACTTGATTCGCGCACTTTCCCCACTTGTTCCGTATCAGTCTCCGGACTCTCCAAAGGCGGTCCTAGGACTTCACACTGTTAGCCTCAATACTGCCTAATTGTGCCGATCCCATGACAGGCAGTGCCTTATATAGGCCTTATCCTTCCTGGATTGCTATTTCCGTTACCCTGGTTGCGTCCGCCGTCCAGTGCCGCAACTTTCTTCTTTCGCCTCTCCTACTTTTCCTGTTGCTAGGCGGGCTCCCTGTCCCGCTACTTTCCCTGTCGATCCCTGCTTTCTCCTGATCTATCGCTGTTCCGTTCCTTGTCCTGTTACTTTCCACGTTTCTCCTGCTTTCTCCGACCCACCTGCATTGCTATGCGGGTTCCCTGTCCCGTTACGTTCCACGTCGATTCTCCTGCTTTCTCAACTCCGTCGCTGTTCCGGACGGCTTTCCTTGGTCTTCTGGTCTCCTGTTCTTTCGTAGCGAGACTCTGCCGGACACGTCCCCTCCTTCCCCCTTGCTGTCTTGGGTGTGGGAGATTTCATCTCCTCATACTTCCCCCCTTCTTCGGGAACGACAGCGATGTGCAGAGCCGGTGTTCCTAGTGTACGTAGACCCCTTTTCTTCTGTTTTGTATTTTTTTTTGCTTGAGCTGTGTGGATGTGTAACATGCACTTCCCTCAGCCGGTTCACCTTCTTCTCCAACTCCGGTGGCCACTCCGACTTGGCTAGGTCCGTCCTGACCGTAGCTAATTCCGGCGCCGACTCGAACCGACGCAGCACCGGCCTGCTGCCTGATGGCGGCGACTCTGACTTCTTCCTCGCCACCACCGGTCTCCGCTCCGGCCATTTCCATTTCCCTCTTCTGGCCGCGCTTGATCCTGCTGGGCCGGCTCCTCTTTCCTTGGCCTCACATCTTCGGATGCCTCCTCCTCCCTTGCCGTCTCCTTCTCCTCTGGAACGGGCCACATCGTTGGACCTGCTCCACCTCAGCACCCGGTACGTTCCAGCGCCGCTCCCACTCCAGCTCCGGCCCGGCCGCCTCCTCTTGCCGCTCCTTTGCCTTCTCTGGCGTGGCCTGTCTCCCGGCCCGCCTCGACCGCGCCTTTCTGGCCGTCCTTCTTAGCTGCCTTGCTTTTTTCCAACGGCGATTCCTCCATCGCAGCTCCTCTATCCGGGTTCTGGCCTTCTCCAACATCGTTTCCCGCCGTCTCCGGGCCGTTTAAACTGCTCCTCGCACCCTGCCTTGCCACCATCAGGGCCAACCGGACTCGCGCTTGTTGCAGTTCCGCCCTCGCTAGGGCCCTTCTTGCCCGCCTCTCCTGCGCTCGCTCCTCCGCGATGCGACCATGCCTTCTCCGCATCATCCTCATAGCTGCCGCCTCCAACTCCTTCTTCTCTTTAGCCATCTTCTCCTCCGGCGATGGTCCTGCTGACGCTGGGATCTGCTGTCGCTGCTCTCAAAATCGCCCGTCGCCAACTCCTTATCCTCCATTCGGGATTGCCGACGATCTCCACGTCACTCTCGTATGACGACGCCTCTGGGGTACGGCTTGTGGATTCACAGCTTGCCATTGTCTTTTTCGTTAAGTGCCACCCGCTGTACTCCGGGCCCTTATATACCTCGAAGGCCACTCTGTATCTCCGCCTTCTCCGTTATACCAGCACCGCTGCTTACTCGGCGGACGCTTTACGTCTTTGTGCCTCTGGTTCACCTTCTGCTTCTCCGATTGGAGCCTCGTTGCTTGTCGCTGCTGTTCCCCTGTTCTTTGACTCGCCTAGCTGTTGCTTCAGTCCGCTGACGTGTGCTTTCTTCGACTTCCTGGAGACAGTGTGCTCCAGCATCACAATCACCAGAGAGACGAAATCCTTTACTCGGTATGGCCCGTCGTACCGTGGCGCCAGCTTGGCGGAGAATCAGCTTTTAAGCAGCTTTTTCCATGTTCCGCCTTACTAGCTCGAACACCTCCTTGAGCCTTTCTGCGTTACCGGCTGGTGATGGCTGCTGTAACCCTGAGCACGAAGCTCCATCGTCGAACATGGCCTTTGGCATCCTAGGCTCCCTTCCCTGGGTGATGAAAGCCGGCGAATATCCCGTGAATTCCGACACGCTCTAGTTGACTGCCAACATCAGCTCCGGCCAGTACTCATCCCACGTCCTTTGGTCCTGCCCAGCGAATTGAGCTACCATCGTTTTCACTGCCCGGATAGCTTTCTCCGTGTGGTTTTCCTGTGGAGTGTATGGTGCCGTTAACTGCTGACGCGCTCCCATTTTCTCCAAACCTTCTGAAGCTCCTGCTTAAAAATTGGACGCCGTTATCAGTGACCACCACTTTTAGCACTCCAAACCGCGCCACGATCCTCTCTCTGAATAAATGTGCATATTACATCTCCCTCCTTTTGAAAAATAACGTATTTACATGAAGTTATTTTTAGATGATAATAGTTTAAGAGAAAACAAAATTTTGATTATTTTTAATTTTTGGTTTTTTTATTTTATATTTTTTATTTTTAATTTATAGGTTTTTTTTTTGTTTGGTCTTAATTATTTTATCATATTGTATGTAATACAAAGGAAATAGAATTCAATCTTATGTTCGGGTTAATTTTGGTTCAAAAAATAAAAGAAACCTTTTTCATTTTCCAATTCATAAAGAACAACGATCTGATGAACTCCTGTCTAAATTTTAGTTAATGAATATTTTAAATCTATCCTTATTAACTGTTTGTGTCTTACTCCTATCTCCTGGTATTATAATATTTTCCCTTTCTCCAATTTCGGTTACAGTATATGGGCCTGTATATTTAAAATCTAGCTTATGACCTGTTTCATTTATTAACAAAACTTTATCTCCTATTTTAATTGATATATCTCTAGTTTTCCTATCATATAGTTCCTTATTCTTAATTTTATTATCTTCTATCATTATTCTAGCTCTTTTATAAGCTACCTCTAGCCTATACTTAGATTCCTAAGCATAGTCACCTACGTTATAAAGTGGTTTTATTTTATCTACGGTATTAAAATGTATTGGTAAGTTTGATACTTTACCAAATACTAGCTGTCTACATCGACAATACTCATGTGCCATAGAAAGTGTCGTATTGAAACAGTATACGAAATATTGTAGCCATACGTCCCAATCAGTTTCATCTACTGAAATGTAGGATAGAATGAATTCATTAAAAGTTCTGTTCCGTTTCGACTGTTCCAACAGTTTGGTGGTGGTGTGCAGTAGATGTTATATTTTTGATGTTTAAATTGCTACATAGCTCATCTATTATTGAATTTTTGTATTCTGTTTCCATGTCTGTAATGAACGTCTTCATTGGACCGTACTTCAGAATAAAATTTTCAAATATAGCTTTAGCTACTGGTTTTAGACTTTTTCTTTAATTAGTATTGCGACGAGGTATTTTGTTAGGTTGCACATTAGAGTTATTGTGTGCTCATTTCCTTGTTCTGATTTGTATCCACAATTACCCACAATTAAGCCATTTGTGGCGTTTCTGTTGAAGCCATTGGGGTATTTGTGTTCTTTGTAATTTTTGACTTTTGGTATTTAGGACATTTTCTTATATAATTTGATATATGTTTCGTCATATTGTTCCAACGATAATGTCTTTTTATTTTAGCTAATGTTCTAGCAATGCCTGTATGACCTTCTTGTATTGGACCATCATGGAAAGCAATACTGTTTTGCTTCTATTTCTTTATCATTATTTGATAATAGGGTCACCGGCCTGAGTAGCGGTACTCTTAGAGATTATTTATTTTATTGCCCATTATTTTAAAAGATTATATTGAGATAGTGTCAAAGATCTTTTCGCTCGGTGCCACTTTGAGTTGGCTGATATTAAGTATACCGGCTTCTTTTTCAAGCCTTTGGAAGAATTGACCTAAGTCGAGAATTCCATTGGTGTACAAATCGCGAACATCAATTTTTGCTATAATTTTCTTTCTATGTTTTAGTAAGCATAGTGAGTCTGTTATTCGCAAGGTCTCTACTTTTCGTACCTCATCATTTGCAATGATGTCGTATACGTTAGGCTTAGAAGCTTTATTAGGAGTTTGCTTATGCAAATCTACTTTGTCTTTTTCATTTCCTGCGCTGGAATTTTTCATTTTACTTTGATTTCTAGTAGTGACTTTTAATACATTTCTGGTTATTTCCTTTAGTTGCTCAATGGTTATTCTTGATAACGCATCGGCCACGTAGTTGTCCCTACCCTTTAGATACTCTACTGTTAAGTTATATTCATCTAATTCAAGCCTAATTCGTGTAAGTTTTGAGTTTGGATTTATCATCGAAAATAGGTAGGTAAGTGGTCTGTGATCTGTTCTGACAGTAAAATGTCTGCCATAAATGTATGGTCTGAAATAAGTTATTGCCCAGTGAATTGCTGTTAACTCTTGTTCTGTTGTGCTTTTATTACTGTCTCCCTTAGTGAATGATCTTGATGCATATGCAACTGGAAGTTGGAGTCTGTTTTTGTGTTGAGTTAACACTGCTCCGCATGCTTGCTTACTTGCATCTGTTATTATGCAAAATTCTTTGCTGAAATCTGGAAATTGCAATAAATTTGGATTTATTAGTGCCGATTCAAATGCATTCTGACAGACTGCTGTCCATTTGAATACAACATCTTTTTTATACCCTTGCAGAGGGTATTATAATTTTGGTCAGAAGTGTGCAACGCAGTGAAGGAGACATCCAGGACCCCATAAAGTATATATATTCTGGATCAGGATCACCTCCTGAGTTGATATAAGCATGTCCGTCTGTCCGTCTGTCTGTTTCTACGCAAACTAGTCTCTCAGTTTTTGAGCTATCGTCTTGAAACTTTGCACACACCCTTCTTTCCTTTGCACGCAGTATATAAGTCGGAACGGCCGGGATCGGACGACTATATCCTATAGCTGCCATATATCTGATTGATCGGAAATGCTATAACTTCCATGTTATTGAAGATAGAAACTTGCAATTTGGACAGATTGACTACTAGGGGAATTTAGGCCGATCTGAAAAATTTTATACGGATCGGCCGACTATATCCTATAGCTGCCATATGATTGATCGGAAGTGCTATAACTTCCATGTTATTGAAGACAGAAACTTGAAATTTGCACAAATTTTATAGGAATTTATATAGGAATCTAAGCCGATCTGGAAAATTTCATACGGATCGGCCGACTATATCCTATAGCTGCCATATAACTGAACGATCGGAAATGCCACAACTTGCGTGTTTTTGGGCGTAGAAGCGTCGGACTTCTTTCAAAATTCATTTTATACGAATCTAAGCTTGTTATGAATGTTTTTGTAAAGATCGGCTAACTATATCCGATATTTACTATATCTTTAATTAATAGAAGCCGCTATTTAACTGCAAGGGTATATAAACTTCGGCTCCGTCCGAAGTTAGCTTTCCATTCTTGTTTTTACATAATCTCGTTATGTGACGGGAATAATCGGTGAAATTTTTTACAAAACGTCTATAATAGTTGCAAAAGGCAATGAATCGACTAGCGCCGTCCGCATCATGTGGGACTGGATAGTTTTTGATGACGTCGTATTTTTGTCGTCAGGCAAGATTCCTTTATCTGTGCATTTGTGTTTTCAGGATGTAGTTTTATATTGTATGTCCTACATTTTTTAAAAAAAATTATTTAGGTTTTTATGCATATGTTTTTCGGATGTAACGTGCAACGAAATTTGCTCATGGACTAGCGAGTGTCTATGCTTGCGGGGCACGCTTTAGTTTCCGGCTCTAGCTCGTTGGCTTTGGGGGTAGTAGTGTTGCTGGCACAGATTTCGCCTTTCGCTGCTCATAATAATGTTAAGGAAAGAATTGAGCGTGCCGCGACAAAAAAAGAACAAAATGCTAGAACTCCTACCGGGAGAGATAATACTAAGTAATCGTCAGTCTGCTATCCAAGTTAAAGGGAAAAATTAAAATATTAAAGGAGAGAGAGAGAAAAGATGGAAGAGTAAGAGATTTCATTTAGAAAAGCTACCACTGGTGTTACATGGTGGCCTCTGCCCCTCCTTACCGTTGATCACTGCTACATAGTCTGACTCTGGTGATCCCTATTCACCCCCTTCGCTGGTGAGGTCATTGGCTTTGATCGGCTTTTACGACGAACTTAGTTCATTTTTCCACAATTTCTTTAATCCCTGACAAATTTCAAAAGAGGCATCTTAGGTGTACTTATAGCTAAGGGCTAAGGGTGTGAATTGTAAGAAACACCTATATGATTATGCGTATATATATAGTTTATACTTATACATAATATAGTTTGTTTATCATAGGACTAAAGGCTAGAAGGATTGAACCTTAATTATTATTTTTGAGGCTTTACATTAATACTTTGGGAACTTTACTTTAATTCATTATCAATTTTCTTTTTTTTTCTTTTATCTGGTTTTATATATATAACTCTTTCTCTTCATGTACCTACACCTATTTTGTTTTCTTTATCTTTTTTTTTTTTTTTCTCTGTTGGCGTTTGTTTGCGAATTAATGAATGCAGGCAAATTTTATAAGGCCTGTCTTATTTACTTTTGTTTTGGTTTGATCTTTTGCATACTCACAGAGCTCCTGCGGCGGAAATCGATCTCCGCGCGAAGCGTTGGAACGTTGGTTCAACGAGCTACACTGTAAAAGGGGTTTACTTAAAATTGGGACTGCATCATTTTCTTCTTTCCTTCTTTTTTTTTTCCTTGACTTTACATTAATTCCTTATTTTCTTTAGTTTCTGTTTTGTTGGACGTTTTACTTTTCAATTTATTATTGTTCCCTAATTTTATTTCAGCTCTGCCTTTTAATAATTTCTTTCTACCATTTTTTAAAACATTTTTCTTAAAATTTTTTTTTCAATTTTCTGTTAACATTTCTTTCTCACAATTCTTTTATTTCTTTTCGGTTAACATTTCTCTTCTACCCACTTTGGGCCTCAGAAGCGCCTGCGCTGCACTTTATGTTTTTCTTTTATGGCATTTTCCCCCCCTTTTTTTCCTCTGGGATTACACTTTTTTTTAAAAAAAACTTTATGTTTGGCGACTTAGTCGCCATGGAGGGGGGGTCAGGAGTCGCCTCAATCCAGGTGTTCCTGTGGGGTACTCCTTTGTGAGTAGGTGAGTAGGGTCCGGAAGGTTCTCCGATTTAACACTGCTACTTCCTCTACCATGAAAATGACCTCTGTAATTATTGCCACGATAGTTTTATTGTCTTCGGGTATAAGTATCGTGTTGGCATTGCCAGTCATTTCAGTACTACATTGAATGTACTTCGTGATGGCTTCATTCATGGTGCTAAAGCTACCAGCCTCTATTATCGTTTTTAACCTGCCATGTTCACAATTTTTAACCATTGTGGTAATGGCTTCTTTTGTGCTGAACTTATCAGCATTTTCAGCTGACAAACCTTCATCAATATATGAAGCTTCCAGTAGTCTTCGTAGGTTTTCAATTTCTGTGGTTAATTTTTCGGCAGTTTTTTCCATTTGAATAGAGTTAGCCATTTTAGCTTTAATAAAATTGCCTACAATTGTATCTTGAAGTTTCTTCACAATTGCTTCGATGGTTGTCTCATTTTGTACCCTATAAAGAGTTGACCCAAATGTTTTTGATTTTATTACCTCGACAGCTAGCTCTTCGAACGTGCCTTTTGTTAGGTCAACTAATTTCAACGCTGTTATGAATCTTTGGAGATGGATTTTCGGTCCATCAAATTCTGGAATTACGTTTGAAATATCCTTTATGTAAGACCTTTGGGCGACTGGGTCTGCCATGGTGGTATTATAATTTTGTTTATTTTCTATTATACTTGAATTATAATCTGAATCTATATTATCATCCAGATCAGACATTAAAACTGCTGGAATAGTGCGGTTATTATAATCTGTTTCCACAATTTTAGAATTCAAATCTAATTCTTCTGACTCTAAATCTAAGTCTGACTCTTCCGACTCCATTTCATCCGCTCCAATTGTTAGAGATGTGTTAAGTATAGTCGGGATTGATGTATTTAAATAAAATTTTTGCTTAATTAATATTAGGTTTGCTCGAAGTCTAAAAATTTTGACACTATGGACCAATGATCTTGATTCAGTTTTTCTCTTTGGCCATGTATTAAAATACGTGCTTCGTTACAGCACTTTACTAGTGTAATGTTTCTTAACGGTATTCTTTTGAACTGGTCTGTTTTGGGTTAACGATTTATATGATTTACCAAATTCAATTGTTATTTTAACATAGTAAGCTCATTATATAGTTCGTTTCATTCCATTATAATTACATCTAGATATCTTTAATTTAGCCATATTTGAGATGAGTTTTATATTTTAATCATGTGTGAGGAGATGAAATCTCTCACACCCAAGAGCAAGGAGGAAGGAGGGGACGGATACGGCAGGGTCGCATTGCGGAAGAACAGGAGACCAGAAGACCAGGGGAAGCCATACGGAACAGCGACGGAGTGGAGAAAGCACAAGAAACGACGTTGAAAGTAACGGGACTAGGACCCCGCATAGCGAACAGCGGTGGATCGGAGAAAGCAGGAAAAGCGTGGAAAGTAACAGGACAAGGAACGGAACAGCGATGGATCAGGAGAAAACAGGGGTCGCCAGGGAAGGTAGCGGAACAGGGAGCCTGCCTAGCAACTGCGAAAATAGGAAAGGCGAAAGAAGAAAGATGCGGCACTGGACGGCAGACGCAACCAGGGTAACGGAAGAAGCCATCCAGAAAGAATTAACGGTCGCGCCAGGGCCTATATAAGGTACATATATAAGGTATATAAGGTAAGGTAGTGGGAAGACCGAGGACCGCCTTTGGAGAGTCCGGAGACTGATACGGAACAAGTCCGGGAAAGTGCGCGAATCAAGTCGAGTGCGAGGCAACGCATAAGTCGCTTGTGCAGCGAGGTGCGACCACCAGCAAGAAGACGGGAGTCACGTCACGTCACGAGTCAACAGGAGACAACAGAGACGCTACGAGACGAGGAGACCACAACAAGCTGCACGAGAAGAAGCCCAGGGTAAAGGAGTCGAGTGTAGCGCTTGGAAGTCGGTAGCCTTGCCACGAAACGATCGAGGACAAGTCCGGCGTACGCCTGAACTGGTCCCCCAATCGCAACGAACAGGCGTAAGCTAACGCGCCGCTGTCGTGAACACAGACCCACGCCTCGCGGGGGTGGGAAGTCCGGCGACCAACACGGGGCGGTGACCGGCGAACCCGGAAGGGCAAGCGGAATCGTTTGTCACGCCAGGAGTTTACAGAAATGCAAGTAGTCCCTCTTTATGAAACCCAATCTCTTTTTGATGCATTTATTATGCAACTTGTACAATTTGTAGAAACAATTTGCGCACATTATGACAACAATTATTATTAGTGGTATGTTTACTATTTTCAAATCAATAGTGTTTTTTGGGGATTGTGGTTGTTGCGTTAGTAAATTATTTACAGTTTTTTATATATGCTGAGTGAGTTACAGAGTTTGGTTTTCTAAGGCGGAGGTTTTCGTTTAAAAAATCAAGCTCTTCTGTAAGCTTAATGTGTGCTATTCTTTTCGTTATTTTGTTCTTTTGACCTCTGCGCTAACCCATGACTCTAACTCTACTCACTTAGACTTTTCTCTGCGTTCAATCCGTGCCGTGTCGTTATTCTTTTCGTTGCTGTTGTAGTTGTTGTTGTTTGCAGTTTTTAGTCCTCCAGTTTTTAAAGTCCTTGCAGGATCCTTGGAGACACGGTCGCCATGTTGTGATTGAGTTTTATCCTTTTAATATAGAGTCCATATCCATTAAGACATTGGTTTATTTTGGGTTTTAGTTGGTTTTATTGTTTCGGATGCGACAGTGGGGCCGCGTCCAGCTCTGGATCGATTCTGATTTGTCATAACATCTCTTATTACCTAAGTAAGGTCTAGGTCTCGTACCCGCGCTGCTTACAGCGGCAGATACGATTATATATTCTAATGTATATATCTATATATCTACGCGAGGAAATATGTACAGTGTGCATTCGGTAAATGTGCATATTACACTATCCTGTCCTGACTCCATTCTTCTGGGCTATTTCAAGGTAGCAGTTTGGTTTCCGAAAAAGTCACGAAACCTCTGAACAGCTTCATCGCGTGGTCAATTTTGCTCTGGAAGCCATGAAAAGTAAAATGTATACAGTTGCGCTGTGTTTATGAATATCCAACACGCCTTTGATAGGGTATGGTTGTACCGAAGTTGACATGATGACATGCAAAATACGCCAACGACACAGTGGTTATAGTCAGGAGTCCAAGCATAGACATTGCAACCTTAGACCTGCAGGAGTACGTATCACGTTTTGAAAAATGGATAACCGAATGGAATATAGACATTAACTGCCACAAATGTGCTTGTGTCACTTTCTCCACAAGGCCAAAAAACTGCCCAGGCATTGGTAGTGTACTACACTACAAGTACCTTGCTGTGATTTTGGATAGAGGACTCACCTTCCAGGGGCACACAACAATGGTGAAGCAGTCAGTGTTTTCAAAGGCAGCAAGTATGTTCTGGCTACTTACGTCAAGATATAAGCTTTCTTTGTCCAACAAAGTTCGAATTTATAAATCAATTCCCAGTCCTATCTGGAAATATGGACTACAGGTCTACTGCATTGCGTCTAAGTCGAACCTAAACAAAATACATGTAGCGCAAAGCCAGATTGGTAATGCCCCATGGTTTATGAGAACCAGAGATATAGAAAGAGATCTCAAAATCCCAAAGATAGGCGATGCTTGTCGAACGCATGCTGAAAACTACTTCAGACACCTTGGCTCTCATCCTAACTCCCTGGCGAAGAGGCTAATTTGGAGACCAACAAGAAGAAGACTTAAAAAATACCACCCACATGATCTTCCTTTAAGATATATTAAACACCCTCGAAATCTGCTGTAATTTAAATTGTAAATGAATGCAAATATTGTATAACCTTTAGACCAACGCTTTGTTATCCCCTATATTTAAAACCTGCTCAAGCTGCCACATAGGTAGCAGTATACCTGTTAATTCTGAATAAACATAAACTATCTCTTCGGAAAGTGTACTAGGCTGGATTAAATCAGGACTGCTGCTCCTCCTTTAGCGTTGCCTTCGCTATATCAGTCGTCGGCAGTATAAGCCTCAAACCCGAACAGTTTCGGATAGCCAGTGCCTCGGCCGTGTGTCTCGCTGAGCAGCAATACATCGATGTTATGTCGCCGCACGAGGCAATCAAGCTCGAGCAGCTTCGAGGAAACGTCGTTGGCGTTCCCCACTACCAAAATTATAATACCCTCTTCAAGGGTATGAAAAAAACTTTTACTTCGCTTATTTTTATAGCCATTATCTGAAGGCCGCTATCTGCCATTATGAAGGTGAAACCAAAGGAATGAACCAAACGGATTGTGAGGAGATGAAATCTCCCACACTCAAGACAGCAAAGGGGGAAGGAGGGGTCGGGTACGGGTTTTCCTTAAGAAGGGGGAACAGGAGATCAGGAGACCAGAGAAAGCCGTCCGGAACAGCGACGGATCGGAGAAAGTAAAGGAAACGACGTGGAACGTAACGGGATCGAGAGCCCGCATAGCAACAGCGAAGGTTTGGAGAAAGCAGGAGGAGCGGAGAAAGTAACGGGACGAGCAGCGGAGCAGCAATGGAGCAGGAGAGAGCAGGGGACGACGGGGAAAGTAGCGGGACAGCGAGCCCGCCTAGCAACAGCGGTGGGATGAGAGTTGGACGAAGAAAGTTGCGGCACTGAAGGATGGACGCAACAAACAGAAGGAGCGACCCAGGAAGGATTAACGGCCGCGCCGGCGCCTATATAAGGTACTGCCGGCGTGGGATCGGGACGGTTAGTCAGCAGAGAGGCTGACAGTGTGAAGTCCGAGGACCGCCTTTGGAGAGTCCGGAGACCGATACGGAGCAAGTCCGGGAAAGTGCGCGAGTTAGAGCGAGTGCGAGGCAACGTAAAGTCGGGAAGAGTGAAATCGGTCAAGACACTCGTGCAGCGAGTTGCGACCACCAGCAAGGAGACGAGAAACACGGAGACGTCGGGGATACGGGAATCACGGAGACAACGAGGAGACGGGAATCACGGAAGAGATCACAGCGAGCAGCACAGGAAGAAGCCCAGGGTAAAGGAGTCGAGCGTAGCGTGTGGAAGCTGGTAAACTTGCATCGAAAACGATAAAGGACAAGTTCGGCGTACGCCTGAACTGGTTCCCCAATCGCAACGAGCTACCCTCGTGAACTTAGACCCACGAGAACCGAGAGGGTGACCACACGCGATCCGTCACGGCATCCGGGGAGCGACCGCACCAGCGTTGCCAGTGTAAAGTGATCGACACACCGACTCCTCGTCAGACAAGCCTCCGGCCAAGCGATAGCGTGCCGGCGCGAGCAAGACCAAGGGGAGGAGGGCGCCAAGCGTGAGGCATTCCATCCGGCAGAGGCCACCACGGCAAACGCTCGGCTGCCAGGCACCGAAACCATCCGTCTATCTCGGCGGAAGCTCGGAGAGATCGGACAGTCGAGGCGACCAACCCGAGCAGCGGCCAGGCCAGACGAAAGGGCACCGGCATCCAGCATCGAAGACATCGGAGAGCCGCCGACCCTAACGCGGTGAGCCCCAGTTACCAAGCCGGCTGCCAGGCACCAGACCAACACTTCCCCACGGCGTACGCCTCGCGGGGGTGGAAAGTCCGGCGACCAACACGGGGCGGTGACCGGCGAACCCGGAAGGGAGAGCGCGAGCGAGGAGCCAGGCTACGCCAGGAGGCAACAAAGCAGCAAGTAATCCCGTTTTGTAAAACATAACATTAGCATAATAAAGGGAATAGTACCGACTAAATCCACTCTGTGTTATTTCTGGGCTCGGGCAATCACGTCGAATATATAAATTCGGTGGAACGTTCCCACAAACTCTGTGAGCTAGCCGCGGCATTTGTCGCGAACAGACAGCAGAAAAACAGTTCGTTACACCTGGCGCCCAAACTACGTGATTGCTTCCGAGTTCAAAAATACAGACAAAAAAAAATGAGCAAGAAGAGTTGAATCTACACACTCCGTAAAGAGGAGCTAACGGAGGTGTGTGAAGAGTTAGCCCTGCATTCGGAAGGCACCGTCGACGCCATGAGGGGATTGGTGGCAAAATGGGTCGATGATAACAGGGAGGAGGAGAGAACAGGAGCAATAATGAGAAGCTTCGAGCTCAAATACGCGCAACGGTCCAGTCCGAGGTCAAGGACTGTGAGCGAGTCGGAAAAGATGCATAATTTGTCCGTGCCGGAGATAAAGCTCGGCAGGGCAGCTGATGTATCAAGGCAGGCAGTCCAAGTTCAGGTGGACTACGCGAAGGTGGCAAGGCAGGTGCGGGACTGGCCATTCCGGTTCGACGGAACAGGAGACCCGCTAGAGTTCCTTGACAAGGTGGTATGGACGACCAGAACTAATGGAATGGAAATAGACAGCATACCCAGAGCAATGCCAGAACTCCTGCAGGGCAAGGCCCAGCGATGGTTCTACATGAACGACGAACGGTGGCGTACTTGGAAGCAGTTCAGGGAGAGGTTCAAGGAATTTTTCCTGCCTAAAGGGTGCTACCAAAAACTGGTCAACCAAGTACGGGAGCGGAAACAGCAGTACGGAGAGTCAGGATGCACATAAGGCAGAACGGAGGCAGCTCTTTGAAGGCAGTGGCGAGACTGGCTGAGGAGTACGAGGAGATGGTGATGGAGGAGGCTGCGGAAGAAGTGCAAAGGAGCGCCGCGCAGCCAGGTTGGGTCCAGAGATGGGAAGGCGGAGGCCACCAAAACCCAGCACCACAGCAGGAACAGCAGAACCAAGGATGGCAGCGGAAATTAGAGAGAGGAAGTCACCACAGTCAACCACAGCAGAACCCAGGATGGATGGTCAGACGCCACGGAAGGCCACAAGAGGCACAGCATCGTCAATGGGCACCTTGACAGGAAGTGGTGCAGAATCCGGCCCAGGCGTGCCGCAGGTGCGGAGGTATGGGCCACTGGACGTCCGAATGCAGGAATCAGAGGCTCATGTTTTGCTGGATGTGTGGAGCGATCGGAAGGAGGACCACGGAATGTTGCCAAAGGGCGGGAAACGCGCAGCAACCTCAGCCACAGAGAGGCGAGCAGGGGTCGCGAATTGCTGCCTCTCAAAGTTAATCGGCGGTATGGAAGAAGACGGGCAACCGCTGTCGGCGACCGTAGAAGTCGGCCAGATGCAGGTGAAGGCGATGTTGGACACGGGAGCAACCGCAAGCTTCGTGAGCGAGAGGCTGGCCCAGGATTTTGCGAATGCAGGAAGTAAGGCAAGCACTACAAGGCAAGTACGGCTGGCGAATGGGAGTTTGGTGAATGTGCAGGCGATGGTCAAGGCGGAGATGCGGTTTGGAAGCCACCAGAGAGCGATGAGTCTGTTGGTGCTGCCGGGAATGACAGATGGTCTAGTCCTGGGATGGGATTTTCTGAGCCGATTCGGGACGACGCTGACGAGCGCAGGACACACAATAGAGATATCAGCGAGGGAGAGCGGAAGCGGATCCCAGCAGGAGAGGATGTCGGTGGCGGTGACGAGGGCCCCAGAGGAATGGAGGCAGGACCAGATAGACGGATTCATAAGGCAGGAATGGCGAGGTTTGCAGAGCAAAAATGAAGGTCCAACATAACCCAACACCAAATAACCATGAAGAACGACATACCGATCAAGCAGCGGTACTATCCGAAAAACCCAAAGATCCAGGGCGAAATAAACGCCAAAGTAGAGGATCTGCTGGAGCAGGGATGCATCGAGCCATCAACCAGTCCGTACAGCTCGCCGTTGGTAATGGTGAAGAAGAAGACGGGGCAGTGGAGAATGTGCGTCGATTTCAGGCAGATTAATGCCAAGTCCGTGAAGGACGCGTATCCCATGCCAAGGATAAATTTCATCTTGGAGCAGCTGCGAGAGGCCAGGTTTTTCAGTAGCCTCGACCTACAGGATGGGTACTGGCAGATACCATTGGAAGAATCCAGCAGAAAGTATATGGCGTTCACGGTGCCAGGCAAGGGTTTGTACCAGTGGAAGGTAATGCCGTTCGGCCTACATTCGGCGTCGGCCACGTTCCAGAGAGCGTTGGATCAGGTGATCGGTCCCGACATGGCACCGCACGCATTTGCATATCAGGATGATATTATAGTCATTGGAAAGACGCTGGAGGAGCACACTTAGGAACTTGAAGGAGGTGTTCCGTAAATTAAGAAAGGCAAACCTAAAAGTAAACTCGGACAAGTGCCAGTTTTTCCGAAAGGAACTCCTGTATTTGGGCCACCGGATCACGGCTGAGAGAATTGGCATGGATCCGGGAAAAGTCGCCGCGATAACAGAGTTGACACCGCCGACCTGTGTCAAAGGGGTTCGCCGCTTCGTCGGAATGGCCTCGTGGTATCGGCGTTTTGTCCCGGATTTCGCCGGGATAGTACGCCCGTTGAATGATCTGCTGCGGAAAGGAGTAAAATGGGAGTGGACAGAGAGGACGCGCTGAAGACGCGACTGGCGGGGGACCCAGTGCTCGCGTGTCCGGATTTCGGCAAGAAGTTTGTACTGCAAACGGATGCGAGTGACTACGGAGTGGGAGCGGTTCTGACCCAGAATACCGAGGACGGCGAACGGGTCACTCGCCTACGCAAGCAGGACACTGATCGGGGCCGAACGGAACTACTCGGCCACCGAAAAGGAGTGTCTGGCCATAGTATGGGCCGTGAGGCAGATGCGACCATATTTAGAAGGGTACCAGTTTGACGTGATCACGGACCACATGGCTCTCAAATGGCTGAACAGCATCGAGAGTCCGCTCGGAAGGATCGCGAGATGGGTGTTCGAGCTACAACAATACGACAACGAAATAAGCTACCGTAAGGGAAAGTTGAATGTCGTCGCAGACGCGCTGTCCAGGCAGCCAGGCGTGGAAAACCAAGGATGCGAGGATGTGCGAGGATCGAGGATACCAAGGAATGCGAGTGAATGTCGTCGCTCAGGGAGAAGATACGAGCGGAACCGCAGAAGTATCCGGACTACGCGAAGGTGGCAGGACTCGTGTATCGCCACATCCCTCACCGGGCAGGGAGCGAGGAGGTGGAGTCATGGAAGATGTGCGTTCCAAAAGATACGAGACGTCGTGTGTTGCACGAGAACCACGATGCGCCGACGGCAGGCCACCTGGGAGTCCGAAAGACTTTGGCGAGAGTGGCGTCAAGGTATTACTGGCCAGGATTGCAGCGCGACGTGAGAAAGTACGTGCGGGGGTGCGAGACATGTTTGAAGTACAAGCCGAGCCAGATGCAGGCAGCGGGAAAGATGCTCACGCAGGTGCCGGAGGAGCCCTGGGCAACGGTGTGCCTGGATTTCGTTGGTCCGTTGCCAAGATCAAAAAATGGGAACACGATGTTGTTGGTGGTGTTAGATCGTTTCTCAAAATGGACCGAAATGGTGCCTATGAGGAAAGCCACCACGGAGGCGCTGCAAAAGGCGGTCAGAGAAAGGATCGTGGCGCGGTTTGGAGTACCCAAAGTGGTGATCACGGGTAACGGCGTCCAATTTACTAGCAGGAGTTTCAGAAGGTTTTTGGAAGAAATGGGAGCGCGTCAGCAGTTTACGACACCATACACTCCACAGGAAAATCCAACGGAGAGAGCTAACCGGACGGTAAAAACGATTGTAGCCCAGTTCGCCGGGAAGGACCAAAGGACGTGGGACGAGTACTGGCCGGAGCTGATGTTGGCGGTCAACTCAAGCGATTCGGAGTCTACGGGATACTCGCCGGCGTTCATCACCCAGGGAAGGGAGCCTAGGTTGCCGAAGGCCATGTTCGACGAGGGTGCGTTGGGCTCAGGATTGGAGCAGCCAGCACCGACCGGTAACGCAGAAAAACTAAAGGAGGTGTACGAGCTGGTAAGGTGGAACATGGAGAAAGCGGCGCAGGATCAGGCCCGGTATTACAACTTGCGGAGGAGGCAATGGAGCCCGAAGATAGGTGAGTTAGTATGGGCCAAGGAGCACCACCTGTCAAAGGCCATCGAGGGATTCGCCGCCAAACTGGCGCCACGGTACGACGGGCCATACCAGGTTATGGATTTCATCTCGCCGGTAATTGTGATGCTGGAGCACACTGGCTCCAGGAAGGCGAAGAAGGCGCACGTCAGCGAACTAAAGCAACAGCCCGGCGAGTCGGAGAACATGGGAGCAGCAGCGGCAGGCAAGAAGGCTTCGAACGAAGAAGCGGGAGGTGAACAAGAGGCGCAAAGACTCGCGGCGTTCGCCGAGTAAGTAACGGAGTGAGTATAACGGAGATGCCGGAGATACAGAGGGTCGGCCAGGGTATAAAAGGGCCCGGAGCTAAACTGGCGGGCCTTTTAAGAATTCACAATGGCAAGCAGCAAATCTACAAGCCGTACCCCGAAGGTGTCGTCGGACGAGAGCGACGTGGAGATCGTCGGCGACCCCGGGTGGAGGATGAGGAGTTGGCGAAGGGCGATATGGAGAGCAGCGACGGCCGATGGAAGCGGCAGGAATTGTATTCCGGCAGGGGAAGCGGACGTCGGACCGTCACCGGAAGAGAAGGTGGCAAGGGAGAAGAAGGAGTTGGAGGTCGCGGCGATGAAGATGATGATGCGGAGGACGCATGTGGCCGTCGCGGAGCAGCAAGTGCAGGAAAGGCGGGTTAGGAAGGCCTTGGCAAGGGCAGAGCTACAGCAAGCCCGAGCCCGTCTGGTCCTGATGGTGGCGAGGCAGGCTGCGAAGGAGGCCGTGGAAGTGGCCAGAAGACGAAGGAATGCGATGGTGGAGAAGGCAAAGGCCCGGATGGAGGAGCGGCGATGGACGAAGCGCCGTTGCGAACGTGCCAGGTGATTGAAGCGGACGGCCAGGAAGGCGCGGGCGAGACGGACCGGGAGACAGGCCACGTCGGAGAAGGCAAAGGAGCGGGGAGAGGAGAAGGCGGCCGGGCCGGAGCTGGTGTTTGAACGGCACTGGAACGTTCCGGGTGCGCAGGTGGAGCAGGTCCTGCGGGCGTTCCGGTGGAACGGGCAGTTGTTCCACCAAACGGTGGTAACAACGACGTGGCCCGTCCCAGAGGAAGAAGAGAGGACGGCAAGAGAGGTAAAGTGCCGTCAGTAAAGCCGGAGAAGGAGGAGCCGGCTCAGCAGGGCCAAGAGTGGCCAGAAGAGGGCCCGGAGGAGTCGTGGACGAGGGGGCCATGGAAGTGGCCGGAGCCAGTAGAGAAGCCGTTGAAGCCGCAAATGTCAGAGCCGCCGCCACCAGGTAGCAGGCCGGTGCTGCGTAGGTTGGAGTCGGCGCCGGGAGGATCCGCAGCCAGGGCGGACCTAGCCCGAGCGGAGTGGCCACCGGAGCTGGAGGAGAAGGTGGAGCGGATAAGGAAGGCACACCCCGGCCGTTGGTGTGCCCCCGGCCGTAAAAAAAAAAAAAGTGAGTTAAATTAGAATGAAAGGAAAAAAAATTAGAAAAAAAAGAACGAATTTAAATGAAGTTAAATAGGCAAACAAAAAAAGAAAAGAGGTAAATTAAATGAACAGGATTTAGTGTAAAAAAAAAAAAAAATAATAAACAAAATAAATAAATAAAAAAAATAGAAAAAACAAAATTTTCCTCACAGTGTTGGGGAGGGGGGAAGTGGATGTTACACATCCACACAGCATAACCAAAACGGAAAACATAAAGCAAAAAAAAAAAAAGAGCTATAAGACCGAGCAGCACCTGCATAAGAAACCGAAGAAAAAGGGTCTACGGCCACCAGGAACCCCGGCCCTCCACCTCGCTGTCGTTCCCGAAGAAGGGGGAAGTGTGAGGAGATGAAATCTCCCACACCCAAGACAGCAAAGGGGGAAGGAGGGGTCGGGTACGGGTTTTCCTCAAGAAGGGGGAACAGGAGATCAGGAGACCAGAGAAAGCCGTCCGGAACAGCGACGGATCGGAGAAAGTAAAGGAAACGACGTGGAACGTAACGGGATCGAGAGCCCGCATAGCAACAGCGAAGGTTTGGAGAAAGCAGGAGGAGCGGAGAAAGTAACGGGACGAGCAGCGGAGCAGCAATGGAGCAGGAGAGAGCAGGGGACGACAGGGAAAGTAGCGGGACAGCGAGCCCGCCTAGCAACAGCGGTGGGATGAGAGTTGGACGAAGAAAGTTGCGGCACTGAAGGATGGACGCAACTAACGGAAGGAGCGACCCAGGAAGGATTAACGGCCGCGCCGGCGCCTATATAAGGTGCTGCCGGCGTGGGATCGGGACGGTTAGTCAGCAGAGAGGCTGACAGTGTGAAGTCCGAGGACCGCCTTTGGAGAGTCCGGAGACCGATACGGAGCAAGTCCGGGAAAGTGCGCGAGTTAGAGCGAGTGCGAGGCAACGTAAAGTCGGGAAGAGTGAAATCGGTCAAGACACTCGTGCAGCGAGTTGCGACCACCAGCAAGGAGACGAGAAACACGGAGACGTCGGGGATACGGGAATCACGGAGACAACGAGGAGACGGGAATCACGGAAGAGATCACAGCAAGCAGCACAGGAAGAAGCCCAGGGTAAAGGAGTCGAGCGTAGCGTGTGGAAGCTGGTAAACTTGCATCGAAAACGATAAAGGACAAGTTCGGCGTACGCCTGAACTGGTTCCCCAATCGCAACGAGCTACCCTCGTGAACTTAGACCCACGAGAACCGAGAGGGTGACCACACGCGATCCGTCACGGCATCCGGGGAGCGACCGCACCAAGGTTTGCCAGTGACAAGCGATCGACCCGCCGAATCCTCGTCAAACAAGACTCCGGCCAAGCGATAGCGGCCGGCGCGAGCAAGACCAAGGGGAGGAGGGCGCCAAGCGTGAGGCATTCCATCCGGCAGAGGCCACCACGGCAAACGCTCGGCTGCCAGGCACCGAAACCATCCGTCTATCTCGGCGGAAGCTCGGAGAGATCGGACAGTCGAGGTGACCAACCCGAGCAGCGGCCAGGCCAGACGAAAGGGCACCAGCATCCAGCATCGAAGACATCGGAGAGCCGCCGACCCTAACGCGGTGAGCCCCAGTTACCAAGCCGGCTGCCAGGCACCAGACCAACACTTCCCCACGGCGTACGCCTCGCGGGGGTGGAAAGTCCGGCGACCAACACGGGGCGGTGACCGGCGAACCCGGAAGGGAGAGCGCGAGCGAGGAGCCAGGCTACGCCAGGAGGCAACAAAGCAGCAAGTAATCCCGTTTTGTAAAACATAACATTAGCATAATAAAGGGAATAGTACCGACTAAATCCACTCTGTGTTATTTCTGGGCTCGGGCAATCACGTCGAATATATAAATTCGGTGGAACGTTCCCACAAACTCTGTGAGCTAGCCGCGGCATTTGTCGCGAACAGACAGCAGAAAAATAGTTCGTTACAGGATAAAATGGTTATGAAACCATTCGACTGCATTCGATAGTCCATATGCACTCTATTGGCTTCTCACTCCAATTCGGTTTAATTCTAATCAAGTGGGAGTGCTTTCTTACTCTGTCACTCGCACAAATTCAACTCGTAACTTCATTCCAGTAGCGCGTTAAAAACAGGTCGCAAGGGAAATTCTTTCGTTCGCAATTTTTTTACTTTCCATGTAGAAAGTAATATTTTCAAGTGCAATGTATGCAAGGCTATTTTCTTGGGATATTATGCATAAAATTTAAGGCAGCACCAGGAAGCCAAGCACAGAAGCAAAAACTTCAATTTTTTTGTTTAAAAATAATAATTTGTGTTGATTACTTATGAAATCGTTCAAAAATAATAATTATCGGTGAGGAATTTCGTAAAAATCCATTTTTAATCATTATCTACTGATTTTTAAAATAAAACTAATAATGTTTTTGTTAGCTCCCCATTTCTTAAATTCTGCTTTATTATTTGATCCTTGGTCGCATATTATAGCTCGTACGTTAAGCCCCAAAGTTTGCGAAACTCCAATGTTTGCTTTAACTTGTTTCATAAGGGTTTAATACCGTTAGCCGAAACAGTATAACTAATAACGTACTTCCAATTTTCAAATAATCTCTAGCCATAAAAACATACTTGCTGCCCCAAAAACTTTGTTTTTTTGTCGCCATCGTTTTCAAATCCTTCAATTTCATCGAGAGCGGCATTATATTACAGTCCTTTTTATTCCCTTGTAGAGGGTATTATATTTTGGGCAGAACGCAGTGAAGGAGACATCTAGGACCCCATAAATTCTGGATCAGGATCACCTCCTGAGTCGATATAAGTATGTCCGTCTGTCCGTCTGTTTCTACGCGAACTAGTCTCTCAGTTTTTGAGCTATCGCCTTAAACTCTGCACAAACCCTTCTTTCCTTTGCACGCAGTATATAAGACGACTGTATCCTATAGCTGCCATATAACTGAACGATCGGAAATGCCACCGCTTTCGTGTTTTTGGGTTTAGAAGCGTCGGACTTCTTTTAAAATCCATTTTTTATGAATCTTAGCTTGTTATGAATGTTTTTGTAAGGATCGGCTAACTTTTCCCGATATTTACTATATCTTTAGATTTCCACAAAAGAGAATCTGTGCAAATTTCAAGTTTCTATCTTCAATAATATGGAAGTTATAGCATTTCCGATCAATCAGTTATATGGCAGCTCTAGGATATAGTCGGCCGATCTCGGCCGTTCCGACTTATATACTGCGTGCAAAGGAAAGAAGGATGTGTGCAAAGTTTCAAGACAATAGCTCAAAAACTGAGAGACTAGTTTGCGTAGAAACAGACAGACGGACATGCTTATATCGACTCAGGAGGTGATCCTGATCCAGAATATATATACTTTATGGGGTCCTGGATATCTCCGTCACTGTGTTGCACACTTCTGACCAAAATTATAATACCCTCTGCAAGGGTATAATAATGATGCTTCCTGCTTTAAGAGGATGTTTTAGCTCATATTTCATACATGAAACATAATCAAACCAATTACTTATCAAATTATCAAAAAAAAAAAAATAAAATAAAACACAATCCTATAGAATTGTCGGTATAAGTCAAGATCGAATTTGCCATGAAAGATTTCAACTAAACTTTTCAGGAATCGAATTTCTAATTAAAGCAAGAAATAAAACGCTTTCAAAGAAATAATGAAGATTTCAGCGTTAACGTATATGAAATTCTAAAAGACCGAATAATACGGCCGACAATAAGAACCAAACTCAAAAGACACCATATAGATATTTTTGAAACCCAAAATCCTTAAGCTAATGAGTACTATTATGCATATATATAACAAGTATAAAAACTTTATGCAAGTCGCAAATAAATAAATCAAACTTGGAAAGATACTTTTGTAGAAATTGTCTACAATTTTATTGTGCAACCAATAAAACGCACAACACAAAGGAGTGCGGGCAAGTTGCATCTGTATACCCAGAACCTAAAAGGAAACAAAATTTAATAAATTTTTAAAGAAAATATCGCCTCCTGTCGGAATTTATGGGAATATTGATTCCTTTTTTTGACCACATCTAATAATCCAAAGGTGTCATCGATAACAAAGGTGCCAAAGAACTGCATGTGCAGCATCGCTTTTTTTGTTTTTTTAATTAAATTTAAAACTATTTAATCTTATTTTATATTTCTGTCTTGTTCAAAGTTAATGACTGCATGCAAAAATTCTGCGAATCTATCAATGCAAAGACTCTAGTTTTTTATGATAGATCCTGAAATTCTAAAAAAAAAAAAAAAAAAACATACATAACTTCGTTATAGATGACGAGGACTACAAGGAGCATTCGAATTTGCATGTGAGGAATGCATGAACCATGATGATCGCGAAAATTTTTTAATCAATATACTGGTAAATACGAAGGACCAATTGCATAACTAATTATAGATTAAGATATCCATATTTTCCTGTAGTTTTTCATAACCTATCAAGATATGATATTCATTTATTTTTAAACCATTTAGTAACAAAGAGTTATATATAGCATTCAAACAAAAAGTTGTAGGTTTTAATAAACAATTATAAATTATTAAATATATAGATTTACATAGATTTTTAGATCTAGTTTAGATACATTATCTTCTAATATGGATGATAATGACTTTACAAACTCTCTTTTGCCTTTTAAAGCGAACGAACGTGTTTTTTTGTGTGGTCTGCGTTTATATTCCTATTTCGCCTACCTTGCGATCAAACCGGCGTTTGATATGAATACATTTAAAATTTTTAACAATTTTAAAACACTTTAATAATTTCCGTCTCGCTTACGCGTGTGCAGTAATATATTTGGTGGTAAATTAATATTTATTAATTTTACTCGAAGCATACCTCTGCTTTGCTTCACTTTTTGTTGTTGCTCTTTTCGCTATTCCCTTTCACAGTTGCTTATCTCTACCTCTAAGCCTAACCTCTAACTCTTATACTAACATACAAACTGTTCTCTTGTTCTAATTTTCTTTTGGTACAGTGGTTCAAGGTATAACATAAATTGAAATAAAAATAAATATAATATTTCATAAAAAATGGAATTTAAAGTAGTCTGCTTAATTAAGTCTTGTAATAAGACAATAACTTCATCCCAGCCAAGCCTCCCTTGTTGGCTGTGTGACAACATGGTACAGGCCAAATGTGCCGGTTTCACAGCTTCAGTGTCAGACGGAGTGTCCCGGAGCTCTGGCTTGCACTTTTGTTGCAGCGACTGTCGTGCCGTGCATAGCGAGATGAGAGCGTTCATGCAGCACACAAGGAATGGATTTAACGAATTGAAACCTGGTTTTCGCAAAATCAGCGATTTGTTTTCGAATCTTTTGAGGGTGACATTTCTCTTTCAAAAATTTTTAACCCAATTGACCAATACTGGGGGCATAATTTGGCAATCTTTTGCCTAACACACAACACCCAAATATGGTAGGGATTTGGCTAGTGAGAAGCAGATCCTTTACCAGTGTCTTCTTTGCCCCATCATCCACGATGTTTCCTACTAAATTGTATAAAAAGACACAAAAAGAAGTGAAAGCAAAGCATTGCTAAAACCAAAAAATGTCAACATGATTTTATTTCGGAACAAAAAATATCTTAATGATGCTTTATTTCTTTTAGTACATCTCGACTTTTTTTCGTTTTCAGTGTAAAGCGTAATTTTTTACAAAGAAATTTTAAAATGTTCAACTTTCATAAGTTACCTTACCTTTCAACACTTACCTCCGATTACGGCAAGAGTCAGATCCGAATTGATCTAGTGATCAATGCGAAGTGCACATACACTTCGAGTTCGATCAAGCGGGCTCGAGACGTTTTTGCTTGATTGAACCGAATCACCCGAGAAAGTTCGATACTCGGAGTGCACACGCACACACGCTCGAGTCAAACATAAAACTAAAGAATCCGACTGATATACATATCATACAGCATAAAGACTTCTCATTTCATACAACGATGCTCCCTTATGGTTCTTTCCCAGATGTTCATAAGGTTTGGTGAGTTTCCTATTTCATTTCTGGTATTGTTTTACTATTTTGCTAAAGGCGGTTTGTGTGTGAATGCGCTGGGCATTAAGTAAGTTTGTTTTGTGGGATGGGAGTGTGGGATTTTATTTGCTAGTGGGGAAGGAGGAAATGAGACATGTCGTTTGTGTTCACTTCGTCTAATATTTGAAAGAGGGACGGGTATCTTAGTTTAGGATCAAGTCTAGACAGGTTTTCTAGAGTCATGCACTTTTGAATAGCATATGCTCTTTTGCGTGCTGGGCAGTTAACAAAGATAGCAGCGTGGTTTCGATTACAGTTGACACAGACTGCTTTTGTGCGTGGTTGTTCTTTGGTGTGTATGAGAGAACAATTACCGCATTTTTGATCCGCTTGTTTACAGTGCTGGGCAAAGTGTCCAAACCTAAAGCAGCGGTAGCACTGATTAAATGGGATGTAACGATTGACCTTTAATTTTGTGTAAAGGAAAATAATTTTATTGGGCATTTGATTACCTTTGAAAAGAATTTTAGCCCTGATGGTATTGACAAAGTTTTCCCTATAACCTTTACTCTAGTTATCTCTTGAATAGGCACTGTAGAAGAAATGTAGCTAGTTATTTCTTCATCGGAGAATTTGGTTGGAATGTTAAAATGTATTCCCATTTTATAGACAAAATGTTCAAACATTTTTGGTTCATACCCGTATTTTTTTAGTTCTGATTCGAGAACGTCATTGGCTGCCGTCGCTGACTTAAACTCAGCCTTACATCTGCC
This sequence comes from Drosophila varians, assembly GCA_018150405.1. Classification (NCBI taxonomy): domain Eukaryota; kingdom Metazoa; phylum Arthropoda; class Insecta; order Diptera; family Drosophilidae; genus Drosophila; species Drosophila varians. The sequence goes on along the minus strand of JAECWK010000131.1, from coordinate 1,691,146 downwards.
AAAACCAATCTTGCTGACTGCCAAGATGCCTTTAACATTTACTTAATAGACGGTTAATAGGCACTCTTTTGTATTTGTTTTAATATATTTTTTCTCCCAATTTGTCTATGTATACTATAAATGGTCCTTGGTGCAGGTTACTGTATGTAGATGCGATGGTATTGTTAGTAGATGTATCACTTACTTTGGAAGCTGTGATTTCTATCATTTTAACTTCGTTTGATCAGTTGTCATTTTTTTTTGGTGTGATGGTTTTCTTGGTTTTACTAATTATGGACAGTTTCGGCCTTTTTATTCCGTTCTTCTCCGAGGTAGGAGATGACCCCTTGGCTTCGGAGAACATTTTTTTTGATGATCTTATCCGTAATAATTTATAAATTGTTTTTTGAAAAATTTTCCTGTCCAACTTTGTTTATGGAAAGAAGATTTATTTAAAAGAAACCAACAGGTTAAGTTTTCACTTAGATTATGTTGAGATAAGTTAGCACTCGTCACTCTATTAACTGATGTTGCTTCATCGGCGTTCGAATTTCGAATGGTTGCCACTTTTAAGTCCTTCATTGATGCTCACACCGTACTCAATATACCAATAATAACCTGCAGCTATCTGGATGCATACGTTGATACCTTCACTTCCACAATTACTGAAGCCGCCCAAAGAGCTACTCCACCTCAGCGCCAATCTGGTCTCCCACGTACCAGGAGGGCGCCCGTACTAACTCCGGAGGCAAGGAAACTTGCTGAATCAAAAAGGCATCTTAGAAGGCATCACATTGTGTCAGGTGATCCTGCAATCAGGCAATTACTATCCAGCGTTACTAATAGACTGCGCAGGTTGTTAGCGAAAACCCGCCAAAAGAACATCAACACCCTGCTGAGGGGCGCTGGCCCGGACAATTGCAGCGATTTTTCGATATGGAAGCTAACGAGAGGAATTAAAGGACAGCCGCTTGTCCAATCCCAAAGCCCCAGTGACACCTGGCTCAAGAACGACACCGACAAGGCCAACGCTTTTGTCGAACATCTATCTGCTACCTTCACTCCTTTTCAACTTCCAGACGCTTCACACCGTGATGAAGTTGCAAACCTTTTAAGTGCTCCCATTCAGCCAACGCGCCCCATTAGACACACCGCCGCAAGAAGTCACACTGCAATGGCTCTTTCACCCAAAGGAGTGCTAGCGCTGGTGAAAATTTTCAACGCCGTGCTATACCTGGGACACTTCCCACGACAGTGGAAGCAAGCCCGGATTATTATGATGCCAAAGCCAAGCAAGCCATTATCACAAATTGATTCCTAACGCCCAATCAGCCTTCTATCCACGTTGTCAACAGTTTTCGAGCGGATACTACTCAGTCGACTGCTGGAACTGCCACAAGTAGAAGGCCATATACCTCAACACCAGTTCGGCTTCAGAAAACCCCATGGCTGCCCAGAACAAGTCCATCGCCTGGTCAACCACATCACCTACGTACTCGAGCACACAATAGGCGTCTTCCTGGATGTAAAACAAGCCTTTGACAAGGTGTGGCAGGGGAGCCTTCTTTACAAGATCAAAGAACTACTCCCTGCACCCTATTTCGCCACCCTGAGGTTGGCTTGTAGCAGTAGCAGTAGCAGTAAGGGACTCACGACCCATCTTGGCACTCATTCACGCAGGAGTGCCCAAGGAAGTGTACTTGGTCCGTTCCTATACGCTATGTACACTAATGATATGGCAGTTCCGTCCCCCACCACAAACGCTCGTATGCTGGCTATCTGGCTACTTACGCTGACGACACGGCCCTGTTTGCATTCCACACGTCTCAGATGTCAGCTTCGGCTGCAGTTCAGGACTGGCTGAGTGCGATGGAGCGCTGGACCAAGCAATGGAACATAGCCATAAATTGCAGCAAGTCGGCATGCGTCACCTTCTCCTTAAGACATGTCATCGACATCGTCCATATATTCAATGGTGATTCCATTAAAAACACCACCTCACTGCTACTTGGGTGTACATATCTAACAAGTCACCCGAATAGACTGGCTAGTAGACTGGCTGACCCACAAACTCTTAGACGTCTAAATAAATTCCACCCCAGCGATCTGTCTTTCCGTGTTGTACATTAATATTGTAAAAATATGTAAATAATTGTAAATATTTGTATATAGTCCAGGCCCATGTCCCATATGTACCATACTTACCCCATCTTCTAAACGCCTGGTTATGTTCAAACGCTCCTGAACGATTCCGGCAACAATAAAATTTTAAGAAAAAAAAAAAACACATTGAATGGCTTATTGCATTTTCCAGATCACTCCATCGTGCGACAAAGTTAAAATTTTTACAAATGTGCAACATCGATTTCCAGAGAGCCCCATGTAACATTCCGCATCCAATTTCAAGCTGTGACTTTATTGAAACAAAAAACCAGAATAACAGAATAACTAAGAATAACAATTTCAGTTGTTTTTTTTTTTGTGAATTTCGAAAGGCGCCATTCTTGCAGACCCGAAAAACGATGTATATTTTTTGAATTAAGCAAAAAGTATGTCTGGAGGCGAGGACTTAAAAAAAATCGCTGCGATAAAAAAGAACTTCCGACTAACTTGGGCATATTCACTATTTGGTTAATTAATAATTATAATAGTTCATATTATTTTTTTTTTTTTTTTAATTGTTTAAGTATATGAATGAAGGGTAGCAGGAAACTGTTTAGGATTTGTATGTATATATATACAAATAAGGAAAAAAATCGATCTACTCAGATAGGAACAGGGGTATATTGTAGCGGCGATGTTTATTGGCTCGATTCATTTTCATTTTATGAAATGAGAAGTCTATATGGTCCCAGGAACATCCAACACAGATCGATAGGTTTTAAGCTCTTTGTCAAACGTTTTTGCGCACATTGCAAGGTTCGATCGCACAAAGCTTAACCAGTCAGCCGAGCTTGCATGTAACACAGTCTTTTGTCGAGAGACGGGGCGGGGCAGAACTCAAATACATGCAAGCGGATGAAGAGTGGGTCAGTATATATGTACATACTCCAAGTGAGTAGGATCTTCTAAAATAAATACAAGCGGCCGAGAATTATCGATTGAGGCAATGTAGCATAGCAGTGTCCTCAACTACTAACCATACAACATGTTGTATCCTTTGTATGCTTCTTAAGTAAAGAGAAAATATTTTTGCTTATGCAATAGTCAAGTGGATTTACTTCAAAATATTGGCGCAAAATTATTAGCGCGTCAGCTTTGTTGGATTTGACTTTGTCTTCCACTTTTTTAGACATAAAAGAAAGCGTTTTGGTTGGGGTGGTCTTGGCTGTAGACGTTGTACAGTTTTGGAAAAGAAAGTGAATACTTACAGCTCTAAGGCTTTTGCTGCCTGCTCAGCATTTGATGGCTGCAGGAATCCATTCTTTCCAAAATGGTTCCAAGCCTTGTCACTGTTCGCGTCTCGTACGATGAAAATCTTTCTGTCATTCGCACTCTTAGGTAATCGACGACTAGTTTAGCCTCTGGATATATGAAGGAGTCCATTTCAGATACTTTTTGGAGCAGCTCACAGCATGTTGCAATAATCAATGATATAGTCACTTTGGTATCTGCAGAAAATGGTTGCATCCTGGAATGGATTGAGTATCTCAGTCAGTTCTCTTACAAGAGTCATTTCGTCTGCTGTAAAGGCGGAATAGGCTTTTGGGGTTTTTAATAGATCTCTTGAGACGGATTCATTTGTCTCCAGAATATGCTGCATCATAAAGAGCGCGGTAGGTACCTCTTGAACCAAACTGTACGGCTTATTAAGGCCTTGTTCCTGCTTAAATTTGGCACAAGCTTTATTGCTCGCTATAAGAAAAGCAACTTGGCGCTTGCTCTTTCAAATAATATTAGAAACGCATGGTAGCTTAAACATATATTGTACTAATAAATTGATCGTATGCGCAAAACATTGAATATGCATGGTTTTAAGATGATCACGTACTTTTTTCATAGTTGCGTCATTGTCAGTCACAATGCAATCGACTTTCCCTATTAAGCCCCATTCAGCTACAACATTACTGATAGTATCAGCGTAGCTAGTTGGTTCGTTGACAACATTTTTGAGTCTTACTTGGCATCTTATAGCGTGGATCAAGTTGTAACGAACGGTTTTTGCTGTCTGTTCGCGAAAAATGCCGCGGCTAGCTCAAAGAGTTTGTGGCAACGTTCCACCGAATAAATATGTTAGACGTGATTGCCCGAGCCCAGAAATAACACCGAGTTGATCGAGTTGTACCTTTCCTTTTTATTTATGATTATAATTATGTTTGCAATGAAGGACTACTTGCGTTGCTGTGAACTCCTTGCGTGATCTAGATCCACCGATGCCGCTTGCCCTTCCGGGTTCGCCGGTCACCGCCCCGTGCTGGTCGCCGGACCTCCCACCCCCGCGAGGCGTACGCCGTTTGGTAATGCTGGTCTGGTGCCTGGCAGCCTGTTTGGTAACTGAAGCTTACCGCGATAGGGTCGGGCGTATTCGGCGGCTTGGCCGGTCTCTTGATTGACGTGAGGGTTCGCGACAGACACCCCTCCTGGTTCTATCCATGGGTTTGAGTTCACGAAGGCGGCGCGTTAGCTTGCGCCATCGTTGCGATGGCGGGACCACTTCAGGCGTACGGGGGACTTGTCCTCGATCGCTTCGTTGCAAGGCTACTAATTTCGAAACGCCACACTCGACTCTCTTACCCTGGGCTTCTTCTGTTGCTGCTTGTTGTGGGCTCCTCGTTTCTGCTTCTCGTAGCGTCTCCTGTCGACTCTGTGATTCACGTCCCTTGCTGGTGATCGCAACTCGCTGCACGAGTGTCTTGATCCGTTCACTGCTCCCGACTTGTAGCATACATAGCCTCGCACTCGACTTGATTCGCGCACTTTTCCGGCCTCTCCAAAGGCGGTCCTCGCACTTCACACTGTTAGCCTCAAAGCTGACTAACCGTCCCGATCCCACGCCAGCACTGCTTTATATAGGCCCCGGTGCGACCGTTAGTCCTTCATGGGTTGCTCCTTCCGTTACCCTGGTTGCGTCCGCCGCCCAGTGCCGCAACTTTCACTGTCTGCCTTTCCTAATTTTCGCTGTTGCTAGGCGGGCTCCCAGTCCACCTGCTTGCTCCTGATTCATCGCTATCCCGTTCCTCATCCTGCTACGTACCACGTCGATTTTCCTGCTTTCTCCACTCCGTCGCTGTCCCTGACAGCTTTCACTGGTCAGCTGGTCTCCTGTTCCTAACCTTAAATTGTAAAGTGTCTTTAAATAGATGCCCCAAAAAGATCAAAGGCAGAGCCTTGAGGCTTTGGAAAATTTTATACGGATCGGCTGACTATATCATATAGCTATATAGCTGAACGATCGGAAATGCCACAACTTTCGTGTTTTTGGTCGTAGAAGCGTCGGACTTCTTTTAAAATCCATTTTATACGAATCTAAGCTTGTTTTGAATGTTTTTGTGAAGATCGGCTAACTATATCCGATATTTACTATATCTTTAATTAATAGAAGCCGCTATTTAACTGCAAGGGTATATAAGCTTCGGCTCCGTCCGAAGTTAGCTTTCTTTTCTCGTTTTTTTTTTATTTTTATTTATAAAGTTATTTTTTAATATTATTTGTTGCTTTTTTAGTTTCTTTATAACAAGAAATAAGTAATAAGAAAATATTTTGGTCCCTTACTGGGAAAAAAAGTAGTTTTATTCATAATAAACTTCATAAGTTATTAACAAAAATCTGAAAGAGCACTGGCAAAAGTAAACATACGATTTTCTAATAAAAACTTAGAACAAATATACTAAGTACAACTTAAAACTTTAATATTTTGGGGCCACAAACGTCTGGGCATAGAAGCAACTAGATTTTCCAGATCTTCATTGGGTATTTTGACCCACTCCTCCTGGAGCCTCTCTTTAAGCACACCAGCATTAGATACTTGGTGTTTTCTTATTTTCCTTTCTAATGATCCGTTGAAGATCATTATCCTGTTGGAAGAACCCAGCTCGTTCCAAGGCATAATTAGTCCACAGTGGCTTTCAAGTTAATTTCTAATATTGTCTCATATTGAAATTGATCCGGCATGAAAGTGTTAAAAACATCTTTTGTCTTTTCCAAATATGAAACAAAACTTCTACGAATTATTTCTTTAGATTATAAAATTAAAAAAAAAAAAGAAATCTGATCATGATATTCATAACAAAGTTTTTCATTTACATCTCTCTTACAATCAGATAATAAGTAAGTTTTATGTCGAAATTAAATTACTAGTCTTCGCAGAGTAATGCTTGCAGAACTTGGATGTTAGAAGTTGAGGCTGTACCCCAAAGCTGAATACCGTAAGTCCATATGGGCTTGAGTACCTCTGTGTACAGGAGCACTTTTTATACCCTTGCAGAGGGTATTATAATTGTTATTGAAGAAAGAAGCTTGAATTTGCTCAGGTTCTCTTTTATGGGAATCTAAACCGATCTGGAAAATTTCATACGGATCGGCCGACTATATCCTATAGCTGCCATATAACTGAACGATCGGAAATGCCACAACTTGCGTGTTTTTGGGCGTAGAAGCGTCGGACTTCTTTTAAAACCCATTTTATTTAAATCTAAGCTTTTTACGAATGTTTTTGTATGGATCGGCCAAATATATCCGATATTTACTATAACTTTGATCTATAGAAACCGCTATTTAACTGCAAGGGTATATCAACTTTGGTTTCGTCCGAAGTTAGCTTTGCATTCTCGTTTTAGAATTTTTTAGGGTGGTCGCATACACCATTACCGTACTAGTAAAACAGTACAATGGCAAATATGTAGGCCAAGTAAAAAAGTCTTAAAAATAGGCAATCCTACGATCGGAAATATGAAAGTAATTTTACGAAATAAAAAAGTTTTGGGATGTCGCGTGCAAGTGGTTTTAATGGTCTTCACCCTTTTCATTGGAATTTTTCTTAGGCTACTACATAGACACCCCTCACCCCTTCTTCTCTTTGTACTCAGTAAATATAAATATAAATAAAATAACTAGGAATGGCGGGATCGGCCGACTATATTCCTGAGCTGGCATATAACTGAACGATGGGAATGGCATAACTTTCATAAGTTTTGGGGTGGATGTTGATTTTAAATGTTCCCATAAGGATCGGTTAAAAATATTCGATATTTCCTATATCTCTAAGCAAAAGAAGCCCCTATGTAACTGCATGGGTACTTAAACCTCGGATTCCTCCGAATTTAGCATTCAATTCTTTATATTTTTGTTGGAGCACGAAAAAATCTTTTAATTTAGCAGCACCAGTAAGTTATTTTTCTTTTAAATGTATTTTTTTTAATTTAAGGTTCGGTACTGACCAAAGCAAGAATTTACGTTGTTTTGTTTTATTTTTATACCTTTGCAGAGGGTATTATAATTTTGGTCAGGAGTGTGCAACGCAGTGAAGGAGATACCCAGGACCCCATAAAGTATATATATTCTGGATCAGGATCACCTCCTGAGTCGATATAAGCATGCCCGTCTGTCCGTCTGTCTGTTTCTACGCAAACTAGTCTCTTAGTTTTTGAGCTATCGTCTTGAAACTGTGCACACACCCTTTTTTCCTTTGCACGCAGTATATAAGTCGGAACGGCCGGGATCGGCCGACTATATCCTATAGCTGCCATATAACTGATTGATCGAAAATGCTATAACTTCCACGTTTTTGAAGATGAGGCCTTGAAATTTGCACAAATTCCCTTTTATGGGAATCTAAGCCGATCTGGATCGGATTCATACGGATCGGCCGACTATATCCTATAGCTGCCATATAACTGAAGGATCGGAAATGCCACAACTTGCGTGTTCTAAGGATCGGCTAACTATATCCGATATTTACTATATCTTTAATTAATAGAAGCCGCTATTTAACTGCAAGGGTATATAAGCTTCGGCTCCGTCCGAAGTTAGCTTTCTTTTCTCGTTTTTTTTTTTATTTTTATTTATAAAGTTATTTTTTAATATTATTTGTTGCTTTTTTAGTTTCTTTATAACAAGAAATAAGTAATAAGAAAATATTTTGGTCCCTTACTGGGAAAAAAAGTAGTTTTATTCATAATAAACTTCATAAGTTATTAACAAAAATCTGAAAGAGCACTGGCAAAAGTAAACATACGATTTTCTAATAAAAACTTAGAACACATATACTAAGTACAACTTAAAACTTTAATATTTTGTGGCCACAAACGTCTGGGCATAGAAGCAACTAGATTTTCCAGATCTTCATTGGGTATTTTGACCCACTCCTCCTGGAGCCTCTCTTTAAGCACACCAGCATTAGATACTTGGTGTTTTCTTATTTTCCTTTCTAATGATCCGTTGAAGATCATTATCCTGTTGGAAGAACCCAGCTCGTTCCAAGGCATAATTAGTCCACAGTGGCTTTCAAGTTAATTTCTAATATTGTCTCATATTGAAATTGATCCGGCATGAAAGTGTTAAAAACATCTTTTGTCTTTTCCAAATATGAAACAAAACTTCTACGAATTATTTCTTTAGATTATAAAATTAAAAAAAAAAAAGAAATCTGATCATGATATTCATAACAAAGTTTTTCATTTACATCTCTCTTACAATCAGATAATAAGTAAGTTTTATGTCGAAATTAAATTACTAGTCTTCGCAGAGTAATGCTTGCAGAACTTGGATGTTAGAAGTTGAGGCTGTACCCCAAAGCTGAATACCGTAAGTCCATATGGGCTTGAGTACCTCTGTGTACAGGAGCACTTTTTATACCCTTGCAGAGGGTATTATAATTGTTATTGAAGAAAGAAGCTTGAATTTGCTCAGGTTCTCTTTTATGGGATCGGCCGACTATATCCTATAGCTGCCATATAACTGAACGATCGGAAATGCCACAACTTGCGTGTTTTTGGGCGTAGAAGCGTCGGACTTCTTTTAAAACCCATTTTATTTAAATCTAAGCTTTTTACGAATGTTTTTGTATGGATCGGCCAAATATATCCGATATTTACTATAACTTTGATCTATAGAAACCGCTATTTAACTGCAAGGGTATATCAACTTTGGTTTCGTCCGAAGTTAGCTTTGCATTCTCGTTTTAGAATTTTTTAGGGTGGTCGCATACACCATTACCGTACTAGTAAAACAGTACAATGGCAAATATGTAGGCCAAGTAAAAAAAGTCTTAAAAATAGGCAATCCTACGATCGGAAATATGAAAGTAATTTTACGAAATAAAAAAGTTTTGGGATGTCGCGTGCAAGTGGTTTTAATGGTCTTCACCCTTTTCATTGGAATTTTTCTTAGGCTACTACATAGACACCCCTCACCCCTTCTTCTCTTTGTACTCAGTAAATATAAATATAAATAAAATAACTAGGAATGGCGGGATCGGCCGACTATATTCCTGAGCTGGCATATAACTGAACGATGGGAATGGCATAACTTTCATAAGTTTTGGGGTGGATGTTGATTTTAAATGTTCCCATAAGGATCGGTTAAAAATATTCGATATTTCCTATATCTCTAAGCAAAAGAAGCCCCTATGTAACTGCATGGGTACTTAAACCTCGGATTCCTCCGAATTTAGCATTCAATTCTTTATATTTTTGTTGGAGCACGAAAAAATCTTTTAATTTAGCAGCACCAGTAAGTTATTTTTCTTTTAAATGTATTTTTTTAATTTAAGGTTCGGTACTGACCAAAGCAAGAATTTACGTTGTTTTGTTTTATTTTTATACCTTTGCAGAGGGTATTATAATTTTGGTCAGGAGTGTGCAACGCAGTGAAGGAGATACCCAGGACCCCATAAAGTATATATATTCTGGATCAGGATCACCTCCTGAGTCGATATAAGCATGCCCGTCTGTCCGTCTGTCTGTTTCTACGCAAACTAGTCCCTCAGTTTTTGAGCTATCGTCTTGAAACTTTGCGCACACCCTTCTTTCCTTTGCACGCAGTATATAAGTCGGAACGGCCGGGATCGGCCGACTATATCCTATAGCTGCCATATATCTGATTGATCGGAAATGCTATAACTTCCATGTTATTGAAGATAGAAACTTTGAAATTTGCACAAATTCCGTTTTATGGGAATCTAAGCCGATCTGGAAAATTTCATACGGATCGGCCGACTATATCCCATAGCTGCCATATAACTGAACGATCGGAAACGCAACAACTTGCGTGTTTTTGGGCGTAGAAGCGTCGGACTTCTTTTTAAAATTTATTTTATACGAATCTGAGCTTGTAATGAAAGTTTTTGTAAAGATCGGCTAACTATATCCGATATTTACTATATCTTTAATCAATAGAAGCTGCTATTTAACTGCAAGGGTATATAGGCTTCGGCTCCGTCTGAAGTTAGCTTTCCATTCTCGTTTTTTTGAATTGTCAGCCATGGAAAAGTTAATTTAAATAAGGTAATAAGGGAAGGTATAGAACAAGGCCTGATGCAGGTGGACAGCTCACCTATCAGATCTTGACTAGACAAATACATTAAATATTATTAGGCAAAGTGCGGAATGTGCTAACACAAGTTGGTATCAAATAAACAAAAATTGCAAAAACTTGTGGAAGTTCGTTTTCCTTAATTATAAACGACTCTTGCCTAAATTCAATTTTAAAGAAGTGGTCAAGTATGAAAATAAATTTTTGTCATTATCAACTATTGACCGTTCTACCAACCTTGAATTAGCATGATCCCTGCCCCCTTAGATGAAAGCCATAAAGTGCAAATCGTAAATGTTTACGCAAAAAATGCCAAATGGGTAATTTAAGTTTAAATGTTGGTGTTGAAATGGTGGAATCGGACCCAGGTCGGGTGAGATTTCCTAAAAGTACACTACATTTAATACGAAATTTCCGTATTGAAAATTTAGAGGAAACGGTGAACAAACTGTCCACAAAATTTTCAAAAAAAAAACATATTAAAGCATGAAGCACGAATGCGTGCTCATTAAATTTTGAATCAATGCCACTCAACAAAAATTAATTTGTTGCCTATGTATACTGCAATGATCCATCTTGCAATGTGTATACTTTTAAAGGTATATATGGATTTGTTGAAATGCATTCTAGTAAAATAAACGTTACGCATTCCCTTAACCACAAAAAAAAAACACCCAGTGCAGAGCTATAAATAGATTTATGGCTAAGCACAGTATATAGGGTAAAAGCGCCTTTGAGTTTAGAAACGACTTTGTTAACGAGGCAGACAAAGGCAGAAGTTTAGTAGGTAATCAAATGGTAAACAAAGATTTGTCTTATTATAGAAAATTATTGTCAAAGGAAAATTCGAAAGAGGATTTCGACAAAAATCCTTTTAAGGATGCATTTGACATGAAATGCAACCAATTTTCCAATTTTATACAGCATTTATCAACAAAGCCAGAAGTATTTTTGTGTAATAAAGAGCATATTCTGTTCTTTATGCAAAAAATACAAAAAGAAACGGTACATATTGATGCTACCGGCTGTGTTGTGGATTTTATAGAGAAACGCATCTATCTCAATACATCTATATATTCTACATATTGTATACTCTCTATCTCATCCTGTACTTTCGAATCATACCGCTTACGATATTGGTAACTTTTTATGCGAACTTTGTTGAGGAACGGATAGTACTCCTAGCGACATACCCCAGATTCATATTGCTGAAAGCTTGGCAACATTGCTAAAGTCAAATGGAGCCAACATATGTTTTAGTTTTAGAAACATAACTGAAACGCGTGTCAGATGGGCTACCTGGTCACACCAACCAAAAAATTGTGCACAAATAAATTTTGTATAATTTTTTTTTGGAATAATTACCTTAAGTAATCCAGCTTACGCCTTGCTAACGCTCGTGTGCACATCTTGCACACGAAGTCTATCTTTTGGTCACTGCACAGCGGTGGCTACTATTGTTGAGAAGTCCAACAGCGACAAGTGAGACTAAAAGCGTATTGTTTCTACCCCTCGCTCTGCGCTTTGCGTAAGCGAGAGGTCGTTAACCACTTGACTGATTGCTAAAAATGGACAGATCTCTCCAACAACAATCCATCGATTTTAAAACAATGAGGAACATTGCTGGAGCAACTCCTGCCGAATTACGAGCTAGCTTGGAAGATAGACTAACGGACAACAGCTCAAATGCTGACTGTACAACCAGATGGGCTCCCACAATCTGCATCACAACTTGTACTGTAACATCCTCGATCTCATCTCCAGTGATGTACACAACAAGCTCGAATGGCAGCTTGTGTTCCGTTGCATCCAGTACGTGGCATGATGCTGCTTCTACTAGCACATCATCATGCAACCCCACCCCAGGCTGGCAGCAAGTCACTGCAAAGCCATACAAAGGAGCAGCAAAGAAGAGAGCAGGTACCGTTCTCTCTCCCAAGGTCAGCCAAAAGAAATCAAGCTATACCGCCAATTCTGAAAACCGCTTCATAACTCTAAGCAACGAGGAAGAAATGGATGTCGGGCCTTCCACTTCGCAAGCCGCGGCAAACCGCGCCACAACATTGCAGCCGGCAAAATCCAACAGCTCAGGAAAAGCCCAAACATCATTGACAGTGCCTGCAGGAAGAAGGTCACTGCGTTCTGCGCATCTATACCCCTCGTAACAAGGTTACACAGCTTCCGCTTAACATGAGATTTGTGGACGTTAAGAAGGCTGACAACAACAAGCTTCTTAAAAACATCTCTGCTGTTTGCAGACAAATAGTGACCTGGGAGAAGCCACGCAAGCAATCCGGTCCTGTGCAATGCCATAGATGTCAGGAATACGGACATACAAAAGCGTACTGCACACGGCATTACATCTGCAGAGATTGCGGGGAAAACCACCCTACCCTGGAGTGCAAGCTCGGAAAAGACGACCCTAGGTGCTGCTTTCACTGCGGCAGCTCTCACGCGGCAAACTTCAGAGGATGCCGCAAATATCTGCAAGTCGCTTTCAAGCAAAACAACCACTCAAAGCTCACAGCAGCCACCGAATCGATCACGATTCCTTCAACCAATCTGTCACCCAATGTTGGTAAGGAATCATTTGCAAGTGTTGTCAAAAAGAACATACTCATTGCACAATGCAACCACCATGAGATGGACCATACTCTCCCTCCAACACACTCCACCGAAAATGCCGCTCTAAATGCCACACTGGAACAGCTATTTATGAGGCTCGACAGGATGATGGGTCTGGTAGAAACTCTAATGCAAGCAATCTTGCAATCGCGTCCTTCCTCCTCTACTCTTGGCAATGGGAGTGCTTAAAATAGCCTGCTGGAACCCCAATGGGATAAGCTCGAAAGCAAATGAGATCATTGCCTTCATTGAGCTTTACGAAATTGACATCCTCTTGTTGTCAGAAGTCCGTCTCTGCTCGCGGTCCACCCTCAGGATCCCCGGCTTCACTTTGCACAAAGCCGATCATCCGGATAACCGAAGACATGGAGGCGCAGCGATCTTCGTCAAGTCGGGCATAACACATCAACTCTCTTTCACGCTTTCGGAAGAGCACATTCAAGCTGTCTCCATCCAGATATCTTCAAGAAGAGGGAGGTTTAACGTTGCATCGGTGTACTGCCCTCCTGCGTTCAGATGGATGGAAGCAGACTTCACGACTTTTCTCTCCAATCTCGGAGATAAGTTTCTTGCTGCAGGTGATTGGAATGCCAAACACAGATGGTGGGGCAACTACAGAATGTGTGCCAGAGGTCGGACCCTCAGCTCTGCCTGACCAATGTCAATGCCGATGTTGTAGCAACTGGAGAAGCCACCTGCTACCCCTTTCGTGCAAACGCCACTCCCAGTGCAATTGACTTTGGCATCTCAAAAGGCTTCAGACAGCAGCAGGTCTCCGTCAGACTACTCACTGAGCTATCTTCTGACCACCTCCCGTTGCTTTTCCTGATAGATGAAGAAGCTCAATTCCATAAAGGAGTCCCCAAAATGCTACCTGCACATGCAAACGTTGCCACTTTTAGGTCCTTCATCGATTCTCACACCGTACTCAATACACCAATAGTTACTTGCAGCGATCTGGATGCATACGTTGACACCTTCACTTCCACAATTACTGAAGCCGCCCAGAAAGCCACGCCACCTCAGCGCCAAGCTGGTCTTCCACCTATCAGGAGAGCGCCCTTACTAACTCCGGAGGCAAGGGAACTGCTGAATCAAAAGAGGCATCTCAGAAGGCAATTCATTATGTCAGGCGATCCTGCAACTAAGCAATTACTATCCAGCGTTACTAATAGACTGCGCAGGTTGTTAGCGAAAACCCGCCAAAAGAACATCGACACCCTGCTGAGAGGCGCTGGCCCGGACAATTGCAGCGATTTTTCGATATGGAAGATAACGAGAGGAATTAAAAGACAGCCGCTTGTCCAATCCCCAATACAGAGCCCCAGTGGCACCTGGCTCAAGAACGACACCGACAAGGCAAACGCTTTTGCCGAACATCTGTCTGCTACCTTCACTCCTTTTGATCTACCAGACGCCTCACACCGCGATGAAGTTGCAAACTTTTTAAGCGATCCCATTCAGCCAGCGCGCTGCATTAGGCACACCACGCCGCAGGAAGTCACACTACAATTAAAGGCGCATAATTTAAACAAGACTCCTGGACCTGATGGCATAGACAACCGAGCGGCAAAGGCTCTTCCACCCAAAGGAGTGCTAGCGCTGGGGAAAATTTTCAACGCCATGCTTAACCTGGGACACTTCCCAAGTCAGTGGAAGCAAGCCCAGATTATTATGGGACTCATTCACGCAGGTGTGCCTCAAGGAAGTGTACTTGGTCCGTTCTTATACACCGTGTACACTAGTGACATGCCAGTTCCGTCCCCCACCACAAACGCTCGTATGCTGGCTATCTGGCTACTTACGCTGACGACACGGCCCTGCTTGCATCTCACACGTCTCAGCTAATAGCTTCGGCTGCAGTTCAGGACTGGCTGAGTGCGATGGAGCGCTGGACCAAGCAATGGAACATAGCCATAAATTGCAGCAAGTCGGCATGCGTCACCTTCTCCTTAAGACATGTCATCGACATCGTCCATATATTCAATGGTGATTCCATTAAAAACACCACCTCACTGCTACTTGGGTGTACATATCTAACGAGTCACCCGTATAGACTGGCTAGTAGACTGGCTGACCCACAAACTCTTAGACGTCTAAATAAATTCCACCCCAGCGATCTGTCTTTCCGTGTTGTACATTAATATTGTAAAAATATGTAAATAATTGTAAATATTTGTATATAGTCCAGGCCCATGTGACATATGTACCATACTTACCCCATCTTCTAAACGCCCGGTTATGTTCAAACGCTCCTGAACGATTCCGGCGAAAATAATAATAAATAATTTCACTAATAAAAAAGTTTTAGAAACCGCTATTTAACTGCAAGGGTATATCAACTTTGGTTTCGTCCGAAGTTAGCTTTGCATTCTCGTTTTAGAATTTTTTAGGGTGGTCGCATACACCATTACCGTACTAGTAAAACAGTACAATGGCAAATATGTAGGCCAAGTAAAAAAAGTCTTAAAAATAGGCAATCCTACGATCGGAAATATGAAAGTAATTTTACGAAATAAAAAAGTTTTGGGATGTCGCGTGCAAGTGGTTTTAATGGTCTTCACCCTTTTCATTGGAATTTTTCTTAGGCTACTACATAGACACCCCTCACCCCTTCTTCTCTTTGTACTCAGTAAATATAAATATAAATAAAATAACTAGGAATGGCGGGATCGGCCGACTATATTCCTGAGCTGGCATATAACTGAACGATGGGAATGGCATAACTTTCATAAGTTTTGGGGTGGATGTTGATTTTAAATGTTCCCATAAGGATCGGTTAAAAATATTCGATATTTCCTATATCTCTAAGCAAAAGAAGCCCCTATGTAACTGCATGGGTACTTAAACCTCGGATTCCTCCGAATTTAGCATTCAATTCTTTATATTTTTGTTGGAGCACGAAAAAATCTTTTAATTTAGCAGCACCAGTAAGTTATTTTTCTTTTAAATGTATTTTTTTAAATTTAAGGTTCGGTACTGACCAAAGCAAGAATTTACGTTGTTTTGTTTTATTTTTATACCTTTGCAGAGGGTATTATAATTTTGGTCAGGAGTGTGCAACGCAGTGAAGGAGATACCCAGGACCCCATAAAGTATATATATTCTGGATCAGGATCACCTCCTGAGTCGATATAAGCATGCCCGTCTGTCCGTCTGTCTGTTTCTACGCAAACTAGTCCCTCAGTTTTTGAGCTATCGTCTTGAAACTTTGCGCACACCCTTCTTTTCTTTGCACGCAGTATATAAGTCGGAACGGCCGGGATCGGCCGACTATATCCTATAGCTGCCATATATCTGATTGATCGGAAATGCTATAACTTCCATGTTATTGAAGATAGAAACTTTGAAATTTGCACAAATTCCGTTTTATGGGAATCTAAGCCGATCTGGAAAATTTCATACGGATCGGCCGACTATATCCCATAGCTGCCATATAACTGAACGATCGGAAACGCAACAACTTGCGTGTTTTTGGGCGTAGAAGCGTCGGACTTCTTTTAAAATTTATTTTATACGAATCTGAGCTTGTAATGAAAGTTTTTGTAAAGATCGGCTAACTATATCCGATATTTACTATATCTTTAATCAATAGAAGCTGCTATTTAACTGCAAGGGTATATAGGCTTCGGCTCCGTCCGAAGTTAGCTTTCCATTCTCGTTTTTTTGAATTGTCAGCCATGGAAAAGTTAATTTAAATAAGGTAATAAGGGAAGGTATAGAACAAGGCCTGATGCAGGTGGACAGCTCACCTATCAGATCTTGACTAGACAAATACATTAAATATTATTAGGCAAAGTGCGGAATGTGCTAACACAAGTTGGTATCAAATAAACAAAAATTGCAAAAACTTGTGGAAGTTCGTTTTCCTTAATTATAAACGACTCTTGCCTAAATTCAATTTTAAAGAAGTGGTCAAGTATGAAAATAAATTTTTGTCATTATCGACTATTGACCGTTCTACCAACCTTGAATTAGCATGATCCCTGCCCCCTTAGATGAAAGCCATAAAGTGCAAATCGTAAATGTTTACGCAAAAAATGCCAAATGGGTAATTTAAGTTTAAATGTTGGTGTTGAAATGGTGGAATCGGACCCAGGTCGGGTGAGATTTCCTAAAAGTACACTACATTTAATACGAAATTTCCGTATTGAAAATTTAGAGGAAACGGTGAACAAACTGTCCACAAAATTTTCAAAAAAAAACATATTAAAGCATGAAGCACGAATGCGTGCTCATTAAATTTTGAATCAATGCCACTCAACAAAAATTAATTTGTTGCCTATGTATACTGCAATGATCCATCTTGCAATGTGTATACTTTTAAAGGTATATATGGATTTGTTGAAATGCATTCTAGTAAAATAAACGTTACGCATTCCCTTAACCACAAAAAAAACACCCAGTGCAGAGCTATAAATAGATTTATGGCTAAGCACAGTATATAGGGTAAAAGCACCTTTGAGTTTAGAAACGACTTTGTTAACGAGGCAGACAAAGGCAGAAGTTTAGTAGGTAATCAAATGGTAAACAAACATTTGTCTTATTATAGAAAATTATTGTCAGAGGAAAATTCGAAAGAGGATTTCGACAAAAATCCTTTTAAGGATGCATTTAACATGAAATGCAACCAATTTTCCAATTTTATACAGCATTTATCAACAAAGCCAAAAGTATTTTTGTGTAATAAAGAGCATATTCTGTTCTTTATGCAAAAAATACAAAAAGAAACGGTACATATTGATGCTACCGGCTGTGTTGTGGATTTTATAGAGAAACGCATCTATCTCAATACATCTATATATTCTACATATTGTATACTCTCTATCTCATCCTGTACTTTCGAATCATACCGCTTACGATATTGGTAACTTTTTATGCGAACTTTGTTGAGGAACGGATAGTACTCCTAGCGACATACCCCAGATTCATATTGCTGAAAGCTTGGCAACATTGCTAAAGTCAAATGGAGCCAACATATGTTTTAGTTTTACCTCACACATACGTACACTCATTGAAGCGGCTATGCACAGAGTTGTATTTCTTAGTCTTATATT
Source organism: Drosophila varians (assembly GCA_018150405.1). Classification (NCBI taxonomy): domain Eukaryota; kingdom Metazoa; phylum Arthropoda; class Insecta; order Diptera; family Drosophilidae; genus Drosophila; species Drosophila varians. Next base: position 1,673,015 of record JAECWK010000131.1, on the reverse strand, counting down.
TGACGTATTCTTTTCTTGACGCTGCGTCGCCATATCTTTTTTGTTCAGTTTACATTTCGCAACCGATCCGCTAAGAACCAGCGAACTCAAATATACAGTCCACTCATGCAGAAATAAACGAAGGCTTTTTTTTTATCATCATAATACATTGATTGGTCCTTCCAACCAGCGAACCAGGATTTGTTGGAAGTGTTTATTCAAGGAGTATCGCCTTAACATGAAGGGATACAAAGCTCTGGTCGCAGGCCGCCGCAGACTCAAGGGAACGATCACACGGATCTTGTCCTTAGCTGAGCGCCTACCAGCAATTGCAACAACAAGTGATGTGGAGGTTATGGTTGATCGCATAGAGGGAGCTCGAGAAACTGGAAGACGCAATGTCCGATCATGACATGGTCGATGGGTACGTAGACCCATCCGATGACAACGAAATGTAGGAAAGAAAATACATGAACGCAAGGCGGTAGAGACACCGCAAAACAACGACCCTATGACGCGTAATGGAGACGTTATTTTCCAGTTACTGCAGCAACAACAACAACTATTTGAGCGCTTGTTCGTACAAAACGCTTCTTCTTCTTCAGCCAACTCGGCGCCAAATGGCGGCATAGACGCGCCACCGACACATAACGAATTACCGAAAATACAAATAAAGCATTTTTCTGGCGACTACAAGGAATGGCCTGCATTCCGAGACATATATGAGAGTACCATTCATAGGAAACGACAGTTGCCTAACACCCATAAGTTCCATTACCTCAAATCGTTGCTGAGCGATGAGGCCGCAAATCTATTTGCACATTTGCCAATCACCGACAGTGCATACGAAACGGCATTGTTGCGTTTGAATGAGAGATACGACAGGCCGCGCCATATAGTGCTTTCGTTGTTGGAAAAGTTTACACAGTTGCCAGAAACTACAAAGATTAATGTAACAGTGCTTCGTAAAGTGACGGATGGAGCTAACGAGAAAGTTCCAGCATTAGTTGCAATTGGCCAGAACACACGCGATTGCTGGATCATCTTCGTGATACTGCAGAAGATGGATGCCGACACACGCCGCAAATGGATCGAGGAAAGCCGCGATATGGATTCGCCAAAGATCGAGGACTTGTTCAAGTTCCTGGATACTCGCTGTGAAGAATTTGAGCTGAGTCAACGCCAAAGCACTTGGGAAACAAAACACACGGCCCATGCTGATGCAATGGTGGCTGTCGAGAGGGGCAGTGGCGCCAAAGGAAACATGAAGGAGCATGCCCTGTATGCATCTGCAGAATTTCTGGCACTCAACTGTGAGGAAAGACGAGCAATGGGAAAGGAGAAGCTGCTTAGCTTCAATTGCTTAAAACCTGGACATTTTTCAAGTAAGTGTGGATCCAAATTCAACTGCAAAATATGTCAAGGTAGACATCACACACTAATACATGCACAAGTACAAAGTTCACAGGCTACAGGAGGCCCTGTGTCAACTAGGTCCGAAGATCAACGCGTCGAGGACGCTCCTCAATCCACATCGGTGACAGTGAGTCACATCGCTCGAGCACACGGCTCACAACAGGCTGCAGGCGCGCAAGGCCCTACAGCACCAACACACAAACATCGTAAAAGTGCGCTGCCGACTTCATTGGTATATGATCAAGGCGCAAATGGAACATATACAAGCTGCCGGCTTTTCTTGGACAGCGGATCAGAGCTATCATACATATTGGAACGATGCATCAACGCTCTTGGACTCCCACGTTCTTCATTCCGCATACGGGTGTCGGGAATATCATCGATCAAGGCAAACAAAGGCCTAACCAAGCTACACATAAAATCATAAGTGTCCGCCGACACTATGGATGTTACTGCACACATCCTCAGTAAGATAACATCTTCGCTACAAAGAAACAATATCGACCCATCGTCACTCAAGGTGTTCGATGGTTTCCTAATGGCGGATAGCGAATTCACCTCAGTTGCTTTGGTGGACATCCTGTTGGGAAGCGACTACGTTTGGGATACACTGACAGGCCAAAAGATGCACGAGAACATGGGCAATCTTATCGCCATATCGTCCATATTTGGATGGATAATTACATCGGTTGAAATCAAGGAATCTCCAACGGCTACGTCGCTACTTTTCACACGCAACTTTGACGCTTCACTTCAAAGATTTTGGGAATTGGAAAACGTCGGCGACTACACGGAAAAGGATCCAGATCACGACATGGTGGAGAAACATTTTCTCCAAACTCACAAACGACATGACGATGGTAAATATGTCGTCGAACTCGCGTTTAAAATGACGAAACCAAAGTTTGCAGACACACTCAAGGGAGCGCTGTCCCGTTTTGCAGCCGTAGAGAGACGACTCCAATCAAATCAGGACTTGGGGGAGCAGTACATCAAATTCATGCAAGAGTATATCAGGCTTGGCCACATGCAAGAAGTCGAGAAGGCAAGCTGCGACACAGGACAAGTCTTCTATTTACCGCATCACCCTGTACTTGAACGAAAACTTAGGGTGGTATTCGGCGGGTCATTTAAGGACGCCAAAGGATTGGCACTAAATGACACTCTAGCGGAATCTGTTTTCTGTATGCTTGGGCTTCAGGATGTATCGATTCGTGTTTTCGGCAGACATTGTAAAAATGTTTCGCCAGATTTGGATCAATCCCGAGCATCAAAACTACCAGGGAATTGTGTGGCGAGAACACCCATCTGCGCCACTCAAACACTAACAGGATCAATATCCAACTGCATCGAAAATCCTACTGGAGGATTTTTATGTCAACGACGTACTCACCGTTTCAAACAACGAAGACGATCTCATGGCCAATAGTAATGAGCTGCTCCAGCTCATGTCACACGAAAAATTGGAACTGGGTAAATGGGTTTCCAGTTCACCACGTATCAGCAAGGAGCATTCCAACGCTGCTGACATCACCGGAAATGAAGAAAAGGATGCTTACGTAAAGGTACTTGGCTTCTTCCCCAAACCCAAGATGTACAAAAAGGCAAATCCTTTCGGATGTTGCACACATCTTCGACCCTCTTGGACTACTGTCTCCGATTGTGGTCCAATTCAAAATCATGTTTCAGCAATTGTGGCTATTGGATCTGGATTGGGATTCTGAACTTCCACCCAAAATAGCTGACTGCTGGCTCCAACACAGAGCGGATCTCGACGCGCTTCACCAGCTGAAGATTCCCCGATTTGTCATTAATGAGGAAAACTCAATTGAATTGCACGCCTTCTCTGACGCTTCCACAAAGGCATATGCTGCGGCTGTTCACTGCAGATTCCAAAACCGACGGAACCTACTCTGTCTCACTCCTGGCGGCAAAGACAAGGGTAGCGCCACTAAAACAACAATCCTTACCACGACTGGAGCTGTGCAGAGCACTGTTGCTGAGTCGCTTGGTGCGCTCACTGAAGAACAGCCTACGCCACAAGGACATAAGAGTTCACGCATGGTGTGATTCAACCATAGTCTTATCTTGGTTATCACATCCACCATCAAAGACGAAAACGTTTGTAGGTAATCGTACCTCCGAAATATTGTACACGCTACCACGACAAGCCTGGCATCACGTCATCTCCAAGGAGAATCCTGCAGATTGCGCATCAAGAGGAATGAGAGGGGCCACCATGGCTACTCGACGAAGAGCAATACAAGGTAAAGATAGCGAATCAATAGGTTTGCTTAGATCTTTCAGAAAACCACCCACAATATGAGCTGAAGTAGGAAAAAAAAAAAAAAAAAAAAAAAAAAAAAAAAAAAATCTCTTACGCTTTACACAACGAGCCATGGACCGACGCAAATAGTTCCAGTTACGAGCTTTAACGAAATCCTTTAACGAAATCCAAGCAGCACGTATCCTTGCTCTGAAGTATGCCCAAGACTGCTTCCAGGAGGATCGCAAACTTATCCAAGCCAAACAGCCACTTCGAAGCCGTTCGCAACTGCTGAAGCTGGCACCATTCATCGACAAGGATGATCTACTACGAGTCTACGGACGACTGAGTCATTCGCAGCTACCAGAAGATGTCAAGCATCCCATACTGCTACCAAAGGCACCAAGAATACCTCACTACGTTGCAGCAGAGACCCAAATGGAAAACTCCCCAACCGAATGTCAACATCGGAGCCGTGGTTCTACTCAAGGACTCCAACACTTCACCCGCTGCCTGGCCACTAGCAAAAGTCATCGGAACACTCACAGGAGCGGATGGTCTGGTTCGTGCAGTCAAGTTGAAAACTGCAGCAGGAGAAGCAACTCGTCCTATCACAAAGATAGCTATTTTACCATGCCCACAAACGATGGGCCCACAAAAACAATTCTCGTCTTTGCCTCTAAAGGTTGTTTGAAAGTACTCTTTGTCCGTCTATTCGCCAGATGGTCAGGATAAACTTAATCATGCCACTCTCAACAAATAACAATCCGACATCAGAAGTGGGATCAGTGCCATCTCCTGCATTTTCTGAAGATCAGTGGCGTACTATTATGGAGCTGCAGAATCGCAATTTCGTCGAAATGTGTAAAGCTATGCAAGCGTCTGTGCGTCCACAGAAGCACGTGGTTTTGCCAAAATTTAACCCAGATGTAACTGAACCTGATGCGACTCAATGGTGTTGCACACTGAAGCTGATGCGACTCAATGGTTTTGCACACGGCAAGCATTATTATGGACGAACTGAACATTGATGGCAGCGCACTTATTATGATGTTGAGTAGTTGCATGCAGGGCAGTTCTTCAGCGTGGCTTGCACAGATCTGCTATCCCGGCATTAATTGGGAACAGTTTAAAGAACTATTTGTACAGCGTTTCGAGATTAAGGAAACGCCGGCAGCTATGTTCCTGAATCTGTTGAACAGCCGTCCAGCCCACAACGAGTGCCCTGCCGTGTACGCAAGCCGTTTGGTGACGTCATTGACCACAAAAAATAGCTGTATCCACGGTACTTGCGCATATGGCCAATTTTGACAACCGTTTGCAGCTTATGGTGTTTTCGTCCAATGTACAAACTAGAAGTCAACTCCAGATTGAACTGAAAGCATTTACATTTGACAAAAGCGGAGCGCTGGAAGTACTGATGTTAATAGCGACAACTGCAAGCGAGTTAAAATCGTGTGCCACTTATGCAAGAAACCAGGACATAAAATTGCGGAGTGTAAATTAAAGGGGTCTGGATCGGAGAATAAACATCATCGCGATTTACAGAATGTGACCTGTTACCGGTGTGGACAACTTGGGCATCTTGCGAATCGGTGCACGAACAATGCAGCTAAATCTGGAGCAGTTACTGAAAGAAATGTAATAAATGTTTTGTGGCTGAGCCAAAAGGAGTTTTGACACACCAGGGTGAGATCTTTCCTATTTGTTTTGACTCTGGAGCAGAATGCTCGCTTATTCGAAGTAGTGTTGCCGATAAATTTGATGGCAAACTTTTTAATAATATTGTCATAATACGAGGTACTGGCGATGCTGGCATTTCCAGTAAGTTACAAAAACTATCTAAATGCATTATTAATGGAAATATTGTAGAAATACTTTTTCACGTCATAGCAAAATGTGGATTCTTAAAAACTACTGTACAATACTTGGGGTATGAGGTACGAGCTGGAGAGTTAAGGCCTAATCCGCGAAAAATTCTTGCGTTAGATTCCTTGCCACCACCGCAAACAGTTCGTGGCGTAAGACAGTTTATAGGATTGGCGTCTTATTTTTGAAAATTCGTGCCTCGGTTCTCACAGATTATGAAACCGAACAGCGCCTGCTGCTAAACATTGCTGCTGAACAGCGCCAGGATTCTGAAATTACTGATATCATTAACAAACTTAAGTCTAAAGAGTTGACAGATGATGTTGCACAGACTTATGAGTTGAGAAAAGGTGTCTTGTTTCGTAAAGTTCAGAGAAATGAAAAGAACCCGTTGTTTGCCAGTAGTGCGTCATGCATTTCGATGGTCAGTAATAAATTAAGTGCACGAGTCCATCATGCATTTGGGATGGAAAAGACTCTTGACAAAACTTACCAATATTATTGGTTTGCTAAGATGAATAAATATGTTAGGAAGTTTGTCGATACCTGCATTGCATGTAAAACTGTTAAGGGTTTATCTGGGAAGATACAAGCCAAGTTACATCCAATTCCAAAAGTGAATGTACCATGGCACACGGTGCATATCGACATTACTGGAAAATTAAGTGGGAAAAATTATCTTAAGGAATACGTGATAGTACAAATTGATGCCAATTGAACAAAATTTGTTTCATACTTTAAGATTAGATTCTGAGTTGTATTCAGGCATTGAAATCATCAATTTCTTTGTTCGGAATACCGCAGCGTATAATAGCTGATCAGGGTAGATGTTTTACTAGTGGGAAATCTTCGGAATTTTGTACATCACAGAAGATTAAGCTTCATCTTATAGCTACAGAAGGAAGCCGTGCAAACGGTCCAGTTGAACGTATGATGAGTACCCTTAAGAATCTACTATCAGCGGTTGAATCGGGTCACCGATCCTGGCAGGATGCTTTAGGTGAGGTACAACTTGCCTTAAATTGCACAGTTAGTAGTACAACCAAGGCAAGTCCCCTGGAGTTGCTTGTCGGCAAGGAGGTCCTTTGGGTTTGATTCCACCGTATGATACAGAGATGTAGGTAGATAAATTTAATGCTAGAGATAGGGCAATGGAAAATATGAACAATCAAGCTAGTTACGACAAAATAAGATTTGATAAGAATAAAGCAGCAGTTGAACGACATAAAATTGGAGATTTTGTTCTACTGACAAATGAAGAACGGCATCAAACTAAATTGGATGCGAAGTTTAAAGGACCATTTTTGGTAAGTGAAGTTCTAGAAGGAGATACATATATCTTGAAGTCATTGCATAATAAGAGAACTTATAAATATTATCGTGAAGATTTGAGAAAGATGCCAGATGGTTATGTTCCGAGTGAATTGGAGTGCCCGCCTGAGACTTGTTGAAATGGTTATAATATATCGTGTGATAGGATATGTTATGTGAAATCGAAAAGTCCATATCCGAGTATGGAATGGTTGAAATGAAGTTGCAATAGACTTCGACAAGAAAACGTTTGTGAATGGCGGATGTGTTTGAGAATTCGAATGGAAATACCCTGGCGGTTGCAAAGTTTATGAATGATTGATATATGACAATATTTGATTGAAATGTATGAGTTAGAGATATGGATTTGAGATTAAAGCTATCTGCGTCATTGGGCAAGCACAAGTGAAAGACGAAAGTTGGAACATGGCGTGTGAGACTATGCTCTTGACGAGACTATGCTCTTAATCAAAAGGAAATCATAGTGACGATAACTAGAGACGAATTTTGAGAAGCAAATAAAATGAATTAAATGTTAAAATGAATTTGATTATGGAATGAGAATAAGAATTGAAATTTGTTTATAATGTTATGTAGAATGTAAAATAATGAAAGAATATGAAATAAGAGTAAAATGTTAGGCGTAAGATAATATATCGAATAAATAAATGGTATTTGAAACTGGGGAGTAAAAGGGAACACAAGTTATAATCACGGATTTATAAGTCATAGTCGAAATATTTAGATTACTGTACATAAGGACGTGTAATTGTCAGAATGGCCGTGTCGGATCTTAAATGGTAGTCAGTGTAAATGCATGTACCAAGTAACAATTCTCGTCTCTGCACTCTAACGGTTGTTTGTAAGTACGCTTTGTCCGTCTATTCGCCAGATGGTCAGGATAGTTCGATGCGAACATGAGCGAGAGATGTTGCGTGAGGTTAGAGGTTTGAGAGAGAGTGCGCACTACTATTGTTGTGCGTGTACGCTTGAGCCACTGAGAGACAAAGATAAAAGAATGTTCGTTATAACATTTTCGGTAGAGAATTTTTGGGGAGTCTCAAGTTGAGAGTGGCATGATCAAGTTTATTCGCCGTATACGATCTGCCCAATTATGGAAAATACAAATAACAATCCGACATATTCTTTTCTTGACGCTGCGTCGCCATATCTTTTTTGTTCAGTTTACATTTCGCAACCGATCCGCTAAGAACCTGCGAACACAAATAAACAGTCCACTCATGCAGAAATAAACGAAGGCGTTTTATTTCTCACCAAACTTAATAGATCTTGTAAAGCATATAAAATAAAGTTACCAATTTGTAAGCGGTTAATAGCTAATGTAAGTTTTGCAATAATCCAAGCACTTTTAAAGGAATTTCATAATACCGATATTATTAACTACAATAAGATGTGCTTTCGCTTCGTATATGGCGAAAGTGAGGATTTTTTTTCTGTAGTTATACAGTTTTGTACTTGATCATTATGCAAACATTATTTGTTCTGATGTGGACAAAACTGTTGGATATCAAATAAAGAATTGCGTGATTTTATTCGAAATGCTTTGGGTTTAGCATTTAATATTTTCACAATAAGGGATTTGGAAAAATGGATCATAAATATTGTAACCATTCTTCTCTCCCCAACAGTCAATGTTATTGTTAGTGATGCGATTTTCTCTTTAAACGAAGACGATCTCATGGCCAATAGTAATGAGCTGCTCCAGCTCATGTCACACGAAAAATTGGACCTGGGTAAATGGGTTTCCAGTTCACCACGTATCAGCAAGGAGCATTCCAACGCTGCTGACATCACCGGAAATGAAGAAAAGGATGCTTACGTAAAGGTACTTGGCTTCTTCCCCAAACCCAAGATGTACAAAAAGGCAAATCCTTTCGGATGTTGCACACATCTTCGACCCTCTTGGACTACTGTCTCCGATTGTGGTCCAATTCAAAATCATGTTTCAGCAATTGTGGCTATTGGATCTGGATTGGGATTCTGAACTTCCACCCAAAATAGCTGACTGCTGGCTCCAACACAGAGCGGATCTCGACGCGCTTCACCAGCTGAAGATTCCCCGATTTGTCATTAATGAGGAAAACTCAATTGAATTGCACGCCTTCTCTGACGCTTCCACAAAGGCATATGCTGCGGCTGTTCACTGCAGATTCCAAAAAACCTACGGAACCTACTCTGTCTCACTCCTGGCGGCAAAGACAAGGGTAGCGCCACTAAAACAACAATCCTTACCACGACTGGAGCTGTGCAGAGCACTGTTGCTGAGTCGCTTGGTGCGCTCACTGAAGAACAGCCTACGCCACAAGGACATAAGAGTTCACGCATGGTGTGATTCAACCATAGTCTTATCTTGGTTATCACATCCACCATCAAAGACGAAAACGTTTGTAGGTAATCGTACCTCCGAAATATTGTACACGCTACCACGACAAGCCTGGCATCACGTCATCTCCAAGGAGAATCCTGCAGATTGCGCATCAAGAGGAATGAGAGGGGCCACCATGGCTACTCGACGAAGAGCAATACAAGGTAGGTGCTTAGATCTTTCAGAAAACCACCCACAATATGAGCTGAAGTAGGAAAAAAAAAAAACAAAAAAAAAAAAAAAAAAAAAATCTCTTACGCTTTACACAACGAGCCATGGACCGACGCAAATAGTTCCAGTTACGAGCTTTAACGAAATCCTTTAACGAAATCCAAGCAGCACGTATCCTTGCTCTGAAGTATGCCCAAGACTGCTTCCAGGAGGATCGCAAACTTATCCAAGCCAAACAGCCACTTCGAAGCCGTTCGCAACTGCTGAAGCTGGCACCATTCATCGACAAGGATGATCTACTACGAGTCTACGGACGACTGAGTCATTCGCAGCTACCAGAAGATGTCAAGCATCCCATACTGCTACCAAAGGCACCAAGAATACCTCACTACGTTGCAGCAGAGACCCAAATGGAAAACTCCCCAACCGAATGTCAACATCGGAGCCGTGGTTCTACTCAAGGACTCCAACACTTCACCCGCTGCCTGGCCACTAGCAAAAGTCATCGGAACACTCACAGGAGCGGATGGTCTGGTTCGTGCAGTCAAGTTGAAAACTGCAGCAGGAGAAGCAACTCGTCCTATCACAAAGATAGCTATTTTACCATGCCCACAAACGATGGGCCCACAAAAACAATTCTCGTCTCTGCCTCTAAAGGTTGTTTGAAAGTACTCTTTGTCCGTCTATTCGCCAGATGGTCAGGATAAACTTAATCATGCCACTCTCAACAAATAACAATCCGACATCAGAAGTGGGATCAGTGCCATCTCCTGCATTTTCTGAAGATCAGTGGCGTACTATTATGGAGCTGCAGAATCGCAATTTCGTCGAAATGTGTAAAGCTATGCAAGCGTCTGTGCGTCCACAGAAGCACGTGGTTTTGCCAAAATTTAACCCAGATGTAACTGAACCTGATGCGACTCAATGGTGTTGCACACTGAAGCTGATGCGACTCAATGGTTTTGCACACGGCAAGCATTATTATGGACGAACTGAACATTGATGGCAGCGCACTTATTATGATGTTGAGTAGTTGCATGCAGGGCAGTTCTTCAGCGTGGCTTGCACAGATCTGCTATCCCGGCATTAATTGGGAACAGTTTAAAGAACTATTTGTACAGCGTTTCGAGATTAAGGAAACGCCGGCAGCTATGTTCCTGAATCTGTTGAACAGCCGTCCAGCCCACAACGAGTGCCCTGCCGTGTACGCAAGCCGTTTGGTGACGTCATTGACCACAAAAAATAGCTGTATCCACGGTACTTGCGCATATGGCCAATTTTGACAACCGTTTGCAGCTTATGGTGTTTTCGTCCAATGTACAAACTAGAAGTCAACTCCAGATTGAACTGAAAGCATTTACATTTGACAAAAAGCGGAGCGCTGGAAGTACTGATGTTAATAGCGACAACTGCAAGCGAGTTAAAATCGTGTGCCACTTATGCAAGAAACCAGGACATAAAATTGCGGAGTGTAAATTAAAGGGGTCTGGATCGGAGAATAAACATCATCGCGATTTACAGAATGTGACCTGTTACCGGTGTGGACAACTTGGGCATCTTGCGAATCGGTGCACGAACAATGCAGCTAAATCTGGAGCAGTTACTGAAAGAAATGTAATAAATGTTTTGTGGCTGAGCCAAAAGGAGTTTTGACACACCAGGGTGAGATCTTTCCTATTTGTTTTGACTCTGGAGCAGAATGCTCGCTTATTCGAAGTAGTGTTGCCGATAAATTTGATGGCAAACTTTTTAATAATATTGTCATAATACGAGGTACTGGCGATGCTGGCATTTCCAGTAAGTTACAAAAACTATCTAAATGCATTATTAATGGAAATATTGTAGAAATACTTTTTCACGTCATAGCAAAATGTGGATTCTTAAAAACTACTGTACAATACTTGGGGTATGAGGTACGAGCTGGAGAGTTAAGGCCTAATCCGCGAAAAATTCTTGCGTTAGATTCCTTGCCACCACCGCAAACAGTTCGTGGCGTAAGACAGTTTATAGGATTGGCGTCTTATTTTTGAAAATTCGTGCCTCGGTTCTCACAGATTATGAAACCGAACAGCGCCTGCTGCTAAACATTGCTGCTGAACAGCGCCAGGATTCTGAAATTACTGATATCATTAACAAACTTAAGTCTAAAGAGTTGACAGATGATGTTGCACAGACTTATGAGTTGAGAAAAGGTGTCTTGTTTCGTAAAGTTCAGAGAAATGAAAAGAACCCGTTGTTTGCCAGTAGTGCGTCATGCATTTCGATGGTCAGTAATAAATTAAGTGCACGAGTCCATCATGCATTTGGGATGGAAAAGACTCTTGACAAAACTTACCAATATTATTGGTTTGCTAAGATGAATAAATATGTTAGGAAGTTTGTCGATACCTGCATTACATGTAAAACTGTTAAGGGTTTATCTGGGAAGATACAAGCCAAGTTACATCCAATTCCAAAAGTGAATGTACCATGGCACACGGTGCATATCGACATTACTGGAAAATTAAGTGGGAAAAATTATCTTAAGGCATACGTGATAGTACAAATTGATGCCAATTGAACAAAATTTGTTTCATACTTTAAGATTAGATTCTGAGTTGTATTCAGGCATTGAAATCATCAATTTCTTTGTTCGGAATACCGCAGCGTATAATAGCTGATCAGGGTAGATGTTTTACTAGTGGGAAATCTTCGGAATTTTGTACATCACAGAAGATTAAGCTTCATCTTATAGCTACAGAAGGAAGCCGTGCAAACGGTCCAGTTGAACGTATGATGAGTACCCTTAAGAATCTACTATCAGCGGTTGAATCGGGTCACCGATCCTGGCAGGATGCTTTAGGTGAGGTACAACTTGCCTTAAATTGCACAGTTAGTAGTACAACCAAGGCAAGTCCCCTGGAGTTGCTTGTCGGCAAGGAGGTCCTTTGGGTTTGATTCCACCGTATGATACAGAGATGTAGGTAGATAAATTTAATGCTAGAGATAGGGCAATGGAAAATATGAACAATCAAGCTAGTTACGACAAAATAAGATTTGATAAGAATAAAGCAGCAGTTGAACGACATAAAATTGGAGATTTTGTTCTACTGACAAATGAAGAACGGCATCAAACTAAATTGGATGCGAAGTTTAAAGGACCATTTTTGGTAAGTGAAGTTCTAGAAGGAGATACATATATCTTGAAGTCATTGCATAATAAGAGAACTTATAAATATTATCGTGAAGATTTGAGAAAGATGCCAGATGGTTATGTTCCGAGTGAATTGGAGTGCCCGCCTGAGACTTGTTGAAATGGTTATAATATATCGTGTGATAGGATATGTTATGTGAAATCGAAAAGTCCATATCCGAGTATGGAATGGTTGAAATGAAGTTGCAATAGACTTCGACAAAAAAACGTTTGTGAATGGCGGATGTGTTTGAGAATTCGAATGGAAATACCCTGGCGGTTGCAAAGTTTATGAATGATTGATATATGACAATATTTGATTGAAATGTATGAGTTAGAGATATGGATTTGAGATTAAAGCTATCTGCGTCATTGGGCAAGCACAAGTGAAAGACGAAAGTTGGAACATGGCGTGTGAGACTATGCTCTTGACGAGACTATGCTCTTAATCAAAAGGAAATCATAGTGACGATAACTAGAGACGAATTTTGAGAAGCAAATAAAATGAATTAAATGTTAAAATGAATTTGATTATGGAATGAGAATAAGAATTGAAATTTGTTTATAATGTTATGTAGAATGTAAAATAATGAAAGAATATGAAATAAGAGCAAAATGTTAGGCGTAAGATAATATATCGAATAAATAAATGGTATTTGAAACTGGGGAGTAAAAGGGAACACAAGTTATAATCACGGATTTATAAGTCATAGTCGAAATATTTAGATTACTGTACATAAGGACGTGTAATTGTCAGAATGGCCGTGTCGGAACTTAAATGGTAGTCAGTGTAAATGCATGTACCAAGTAACAATTCTCGTCTCTGCACTCTAACGGTTGTTTGTAAGTACGCTTTGTCCGTCTATTCGCCAGATGGTCAGGATAGTTCGATGCGAACATGAGCGAGAGATGTTGCGTGAGGTTAGAGGTTTGAGAGAGAGATGCGCACTACTATTGTTGTGCGTGTACGCTTGAGCCACTGAGAGACAAAGATAAAAGAATGTTCGTTATAACATTTTCGGTAGAGAATTTTTGGGGAGTCTCAAGTTGAGAGTGGCATGATCAAGTTTATTCGCCGTATACGATCTGCCCAATTATGGAAAATACAAATAACAATCCGACATATTCTTTTCTTGACGCTGCGTCGCCATATCTTTTTTGTTCAGTTTACATTTCGCAACCGATCCGCTAAGAACCTGCGAACACAAATAAACAGTCCACTCATGCAGAAATAAACGAAGGCGTTTTATTTCTCACCAAACTTAATAGATCTTGTAAAGCATATAAAATAAAGTTACCAATTTGTAAGCGGTTAATAGCTAATGTAAGTTTTGCAATAATCCAAGCACTTTTAAAGGAATTTCATAATACCGATATTATTAACTACAATAAGATGTGCTTTCGCTTCGTATATGGCGAAAGTGAGGATTTTTTTTCTGTAGTTATACAGTTTTGTACTTGATCATTATGCAAACATTATTTGTTCTGATGTGGACAAAACTGTTGGATATCAAATAAAGAATTGCGTGATTTTATTCGAAATGCTTTGGGTTTAGCATTTAATATTTTCACAATAAGGGATTTGGAAAAATGGATCATAAATATTGTAACCATTCTTCTCTCCCCAACAGTCAATGTTATTGTTAGTGATGCGATTTTCTCTTTAAAATAAAACAAAGCTTGTACACACGACTTTCTTAACCTAAATTCTGATGAAGAGTTTCGCCAAAGCTGCAATATTACATTGAGTACAATATCTGGGAAAAGTGACTTCCGAAAGCAATTCAATATTTGACTCGAAAAGGTTTCTGAATTGCTTTCAAGTCATTCGTATAGTGGCCAAAGTAACATGTACTATTGCCCGAATTTTGTTGATCTTATTTTGGGGAAATACATAGTGTTTGCTCCTTATTGGACTAATATTATGGGTATCTTCATAGATAGACCAATAATAGCCCGAGTAACGGTCCAATAGAGTCCTTTTTCAAGACTGTAAAACACAGTGTTATAAAGTCCAAATTGGGACTGAAGCTTGGAAGATCCATTCGGAAAAGGGATGATCTTTCAAAATCGATTGTTCGTCAAATAGAGCCCACCCACCCTGAATATTATCTTACAAATTTAAACCATGGTACTATTAACGAGAATGGAAAGCTAACTTCGGACGGAGCCGAAGCTTATATGCCCTTGCAGTTTAATAGCGGCTTCTATTAATTAAAGATATAGTAAATATCGGATATAGTAAGCCGATCTTTACAAAAACATTCATAACAAGCTTAGATTCCTATAAAATGAATTTTAAAAGAAGTCCGACGCTTCTACGCCCAAAAACACGCAAGTTGGGGCATTGCCGATCGTTCAGTTATATGGCAGCTATAGGATATAGTCGGCCGATCCCGGCCGTTCCGACTTATATACTGCGTGCAAAGGAAAGAAGGGTGTGTGCAAAGTTTCAAGACGATAGCTCAAAAACTGAGAGACTAGTTTGCGTAGAAACAGACAGACGGACATCCTTATATGGACTCAGGAGGTGATCCTGATCCAGAATATATATACTTTATGGGGTCCTGGATGTCTCCTTCACTGCGTTGCACACTTCTGACCAAAATTATAATACCCTCTGCAAGGGTATAAAAAGGCGAGACGCAACAATCGTACCGTTGTAATAAAAAACAAAGTCCATGAAGCTTCCAATACAAATTGTCAACTTTAAAAGAAAGTTCGCAAAAGAAGGGAAAGAACATAAAGTGGGCTTATTTATAGGGGATGTTTCCGGAGCTAATTAGCTTCGTAATAAATTTATTTAGTGTGAAATAAATATCTTAATTGAATTAGATCACTCATATACCAAAAAAAATCTACAAATTAATATGGAAGGGAAATTTAAGAAAGTCGTTTTGTCCAATTGCAATCTGGGAACATTTTTAAATAGCAGTATAAAATATTCTCTTCTTTTATGCAGATTTGAATTGCTCCATGCTCTGAATTCCAATAAATATATATACCTAATAGAATTGGAAGATCTAGTCACTTTACAGGATCGAAATTGGCTTTAAAATTAAATTGTAGACGCATGCTTAATGGCTATAATAGCCGATAAAAATGATGCCAATGAATGATTTCAAAGTATTCCTTGTCAGGTTAATGACATATTCATTTTTTTAACAATGAAAATGTCATTAAAGATGCTTTTGTAACTGCAAACAAACTTATTGTTATACATTAGGACATTTTTCATTTTATTTGTGATTTTCCTGAAACAGGAATTTACATTCATCGATCCTTTTGGGCAGCCTAAAACGGCCAATATATTTTTAAAATATTATAAGGATTTGTATAGCCGTGTTTCCGAAATTAATTACACATTTGTTTCTAAAGATCTTGACGAGCTGTTGGAACTCAACTGTGGAATTTTAATTTTTCAGTTTGCACACTGCTACATAAATAATCTTTTAATGACAAAGAGAATCCATTCAAACTCGATCACAGCTCGGTGTGACACCTCAAGCTCCACTCCCATGGAAATAGAAATAAATTGTATAATTAAATTTGATCACTAATATAGGAAAAAAATATTTAATTTGGTATGGAAGAGAAATCTGTGAGAAATTTTTGTTAAACATTTTACTTATTGTTGTTTAAAAACATAACGAAGCTAAGTTCGCTAAAACTAAAATGTCAATATGATGGTTCTAGTTTCAAAGGAAAAAAAATCGTAATATAAGTTACGCTGTTTTTCCATTTTTTGAGTAGAACTCGGCATTGTTTATTTTCGTTTTATTTAAATATTCATTTAAAATTTGTGTTGAAGGAATAAGAAGTTTACAAAAATTAAAACAGAAAGCTATGGTTCTCAAATAAACTTAATTTTTTTACAAAGAACTTTTACAAAGTACAAAGCGTTTTATCAATTTGAAAATTTAAAAACATTATATAGTATATACATATTTTATCAACCCTTGCCTCCTTTCACGGCAAGAGTCAGATCTGGAGTGATCTAATTATCAATGCCTAGTGTACGAACACATCAAGTTTGATGAAGACGTTTGATCGAGACGTTTTGCTTGATTGGACCAACCAGCGACTGCACATATACATACATATATACAAGCATACATATGCAATAATGCATTTGCAAATTTACTTTGACAAGACTGTATATTTATGCAACACAGATGTTGATAAATGGTTTTTGGAAAAAACTGCCTACTGTTTATTACACATATAACCTATCGAGTAGCATTCGCGTTTTAATGGACATTTGCAACTTGTGTTTGAGATCCTACAGAGCTTGCACCGTGTGTGAGTTTGATCTGCAACGGTCCGAGACTTTCGACATGTCGATACTCGAAATGATAGTTCGATCGAACGCATGAGCGCACCTGCACAATCCAAATGAAGTCGAGCTATCCCTCGAGAGTGTCCGAAAAGTTAATACACAAAACAGGGAGAAGCAACTTTGGTGACGACTTGGTAAAATTCCTCTTTCCTTTTACGTTTTACTTGCTGCAAATTGACCTTTTTTGTTTATTATAGTTTAGCTCACACCAATTTAAATTAAAAAAAATAAAGAATCAGAAAAATCTTTTTAGAACAAATGCAAATGTTTGAGAAAAGAAAAAAATTCAACGTCAAATTTGCTGGCTTTCGGAATGATATAAAATGTAAATTTATGTATTAATCTAACTGATGATAAATAAATGTCTTATATACATATACACTTACACTTTTGTTAACAGTTGTTTCGGATGTGCTCGAGCAGTCATAAGATTCAATTGCTTTTGCAACAACACTCTTATAATTCTTGGATCCAAAAAATCACTGCGAAGGACTGCGTTAATAGCTTCTTGATTTCTTCTTGATCCTTATGCATTGGCCTCAAGCTCAACTCTGCTCAGATCCCGATTGGAGATCGTGAGTTTAATCTCTAGTCATAGCTTGTGAAAATCGCCCATATGCTGCGCCCATCGCGCTCAATTGATTTGCAACTATTCAGTTGCTAAAAAAGCGGGCTCTAAAGTAGCTGTGAGTATTCTCAATTCATTCTATCCACTTTTTAAAAAAGATTGTAAGGAGTTTTGAGTTGTTTCTCACGAAATGTTTTAAAGGCTTGAAGCTTAAAAAATCTAAGTTAAAAATGGTTGTATTATTTGTTTATTTTTGAATATTTAAAAATGTTTGCATTTTACCCGATATGATGGCGTTTGTAATACCTTAACGACTTGACGAGCCCTTTCGATAAAGTCAAAGGAGTCCAAGGTTTGCATAAAATCTTTTATAACAAGCTGAATGGTGTGGGCAGCGCATTTAATAGAACTAATTGAGAAGATTTTCAAATTCGTGGCGCTCTATAAATCACATTTATCTTCTACTTCGCCGGAATCCTCTTCGGAATTACTCAACAAATGCGCCGCTTTTATCATATCTCTACCCTTGTCTGTTATTCAATATCCTTCTGCTCCTTGCATATATTAAAATCACTGAGAATGCCTTTCACTTGATTGCAAATATTGCTACAAAGTGAGCGACTTTTTTAGTTCTATCAATCCCCGCGTCTTAATACAAATTTCTTCATGATGCATGTACTGTACATTTACACCGAGAACGCCACGGTTGCACCTTGTAGCTGTGTCCATTTTCAGTGATATTATGCGATTCTCCAGAGCTGTCGATATTTCTAATTAAATGGAATCATATTTTCCATCAACGAAGCTCGTTATATTTGGAGATGTTATAGCCGACATACCAAGTCCGCTGAATATTTGCGATGTCAAAGTTTTAAAACCTTTGGAATCCAGTATGGATAGTGGAAGCTTTTCACTTGTGACCAAATTTTTGCAAGCATTATTTGCTTCCTCTTGCCTTAGAGTCATAGAAAATTTAAATTCGCTTCTGTGTTTGGCTTCCAGGTGCCGCCTTAAATGTGATACATCATTTCCAGAGAAATTCGCCTTTGATATATTGGACACGGATATATTACTTTGCCAGTGGAAAGTAAAAAAAATACGCACGTTAGAAATTAGCTTGCGACCCATTTTAAAGCGCGACAGGTGTGAAATGAAATATGTGTAGATGTATTTTTAATATTTTTTGATGATAGCTCTATTTTATCATGATCATTCTTATCATGTGTAACTGCATTATTACCGCTAAAGCTCTGCGCCTGCTGTTTAAGAAAGGCTTGGCAGCTATGATATTCGGTTGCTTCCGGTTTGGCTGTAGCTTCACATATTGGAAGCTTTTAGAGTTCTTAGAATTGCATCGCGACGAGCAGACCTCCTGCCTTAAACCCTCCGCCGCAGATTGACTCCCGGTATATAGGTTTTGAATTACAATTGACGGATTAAGTGTTGGGTAGCTTAACAACTTTTAAAGAGTTTTTCGTTGATACGATTAGTATTAAAAATTAATATATATTTTTAAAAGTTTTTGTTACGTTTTTGTAATTAATATAAAAGCGGAACCATTTTAAAACGTATACCATTAAATTGTAAACCATTAGTGCTAGGAAGCTGATCCAGTTAGTCCGTTGCTACTGAAGATTTGCCTTAAAACTTGTTATGTTGAAAAAATCTTTCTGCAAAGCCTGTAATCCGTAAATGAGTAATATTTTGAGAAAAAGAATACTAAAAACTTATAGTCGCTCAAAAAATAATCGATGTCAAAAAAATCGAAATTTAAAGAATCTTAACGGAAATGCGTAGATTGTCGAAAATGGATTAATATGATGAATTTCTTTTCTATTCTATTATAAGCAAACGATTTTTTTGTTTTTTTATTTTTGGTTATTTTCTCATGGTGGAGCCTATGAGACTTATGTATTTTGAAGCGAAATTCTGCCGCCTCTTCCGCAAAAAGATTTACACTGAATTAAAAAATGTTTTTTTAAGATGCACTTCCCGGTTTTTAGACCAAGTTGGCATGACAGGTACATTTGGATGATCCACATGTTAAAAATTGTGTTTTTGGTCTGTTCTTCATTTTAAGCCGTAGCTCAGTGTAAGATTTGTGCATAAGAAGTTAATATCATTTTTCATTGCTATTAAAAGAACCTCCTTCAAAGCAAAAGCACTGCTGCGTGTTTGAGAAGATCTTAATAGAGGTTCGGGAGTTCTTTTTTATCGCAGCGTTTTTTTTTTAAAGTCCTCGCCTCCGGACAGACATACTTTTCGCCTAATTCAAAAAATGTGCATCGTTTTTTGGGTCTGCGAAAATGGCGCCTATTATTAAATTGAATTTTACAAAAAAACAAAACACCTGAAATTGTTATTCTTAGTAAAATTGGTGACTACAATATGAATACAGCCACTTACTTAAACAGATTCTGAACAACTTCAATACATTTTTGACTCCGAGAGAGTTCTCTTTCCGAGAGAATTGAACTTTCCGTGTGATAATTTTAGGTGGTCGTGGTTGCTACCACACGTTAGTTCCACACGCAGGAAACAATAAAAATTATAGTATTTACCCATTTTGGTCAGAATAAAGTTCGCTTTCGTTCGAAGTTAGCTTTCCATTCTAGTTTTTTGTTTCAATAAAGTCATAGCTTAAAATTGAATGCGGAATGTTAAATGTGCTCTCTGGAAATCGATTTTGCACATTTGTAAAAATTTCAACTTTGTCGCACAGATGGAGTGATGTGAGAAATGCTACAAGCTATTCAAAAATGGTTTACCCTTTAAAAATGTTTATAGCTATTAAAAAAATGTATAACTTACAACTTTAATATTTTGTTGGGCCACCTTGGGCATCAATTACTGCATGCAAACGTCTGGGTCTTGAAACAACTAAATTTCCCAGATCTTCCTTAATTATTTGAATCTCTGTTTATTTGAAGCCTTTAAGCATACCAGCATTAGATATTTGGTGTTTTCTCATTTTCCTTTCTAAAATACCCCAAACATGCTCTATATTATAGAGTCTATAATGCTTAAGTCTGGGCTTTGTGGTGGTGAAAACAATTACCGGGGAGCATAGAGCAGCCAATCATTCACGATCTTTGTCTTTCTTTCCGAGGCATAATTTGTCCAAATTATATTCCAATATGGTCACAACAAAGTGTTGGGTCTATTTTCGTTGTATGAATTGAGAAGTCTATATTTTAAATGGTTAGTTTTATAAGGATGATTATTCAATAAACTATTATTCAACCCTTCTGTTTTCAAATTAATTTTACATTATTAATTATATTAATTACATTATTTTCAAATTAATTTTACATTATTTTTTATCCCCTTTGTATACAAACATGCATATGTACGCTGAATTTTTCTGATTTTGTATGTTGGAAGTCGAGATTGTGTGCAGACCCTGCGAGTAACGAACCTCGACTTTCTCGGGCGTTTCGGTCCAATCGAGCAAAACGTCGCGAGCCCGCTTCATCGAACTCGAAGTGTTTTTACACTAGGCATTGATAATTAGATCACTCTGGATCTGACTCTTGCCGTGGTCGGAGGTAAGGGTTGATAAAATATGTGAATTATAAAATATAATCTGTTCTAAATTTTAAAATTAATACACTTTTTTTTTTAGTTTGTAATTACGCTTTATATGAGATACTTAGTTTTCTGTTTTAATTTTTTGAAAATTTAACCCTGTAACCTTGAAAAGAAATTTTTAAATAAAAATGCATAAGTTTAATTTTAATTTATTTTTCCCACCTAGCGGCCCCACTCCGCAATGGTGTTGGTTTCTGCCACCCGGGGGCCACACTCCGCATCATGGTTGAGATCAGTCGCACTTGGAGGCCGCCTGGCCCGGCGACGTTTGCCCCCCTTACGGCAGGCGCCACCCTTGCTGACGGCAAAATAACTCGAACCCCTTTTGGCGTTGGTCCCCTTTGTAGATACAATAATAAAATTATTTAAATGTACAACAAATAACAATATATTTAGTAATAATTGCGCAGTTCTTAATTTTCCAGCCACCAGTCAATTTCATCAGTCAAGTTATTTGTAACAAATGAACTCGTGGGAATCGCGCGCTCTCTTCAGTATTGGTCAATAAGGTCGGAAAGTTTCAAAGGGGAATTACAGACTATGCTCATAAAATTCTACAAAAAATTAGCTTTCCAATGGTATACCGTGCAAAATGGTGTCACCTCTAGAAAGGACGCGTTAATCATCCGTAAACTAGAGTTCGGCTTTCTGTTAATTTGGAACCAGTTCTACCAGTGCACTATGGTCCAAAAGCCCAATTTTTTGGCATAAACTGTAAAAATTAACCTAAGATTCTGAAAATTTGCAAGAATATCAGAGAGAATCGAATAGAATTTCTAAAAAAAAATTTGGTTTTATTTTGACGCCTCCCCCCCGCCCCATACAACCGATATAAACAAAATTACACATATGTCGTATTTATTTTTTTCAAATATTAGAACTCAAAATGTTATCATTTTTCTTAAGGGTAATTCTATTTTTATGAGCCGATTTTAACCATTAAGGTCTAATATTACTAAATAGTTAAAAAATAGTAAAGTCGTCTTTTATACAACCGCGAAATCAACGCAAATGAAAACCATAACCATTTATACCCTTGCACCTACCCTATGACTATGTCATATAGCTGCCATATAACGGATCGGAAATGCCACAACTTGCGTGTTTTTGGGCGTAGAAGCGTCAGACTTTTTTTTTAAATCCATTTTATACGAATCTAAGCTTGTTATGAATGTTTTTTTTTTCTTTAATCAATAGAAGCCGCTATTTAACTGCAAGGGTATATAAGCTTCGCCTCCGTCCGAAGTTAACTTTCCATTCTCGTTTTTTAATCCTTCTTTTTTTAGTAAGACTTGTTTCTTTTTTTACACCAAATTTATTTATTTTATTTTTTTCATTTAAAATTATTAAAAACATTTAAAACTGTGTTTGCGACCAACTGTTGCATCGGAAAAGAATTTGCATAACACGTTGGTATCATCTATAGGAATATAAGCATGGTATTGCTTGATGTGCGGTATGTATTTTGAAAACTTCCTTATCCTGGCACTCCTGCTTTGTACAAGTTGAAATACATTTTTTTGGGTAATATTCTTGCCCAGTATAAAGAGAGCTTTTGAAGACGCAATAGTGTCTGAAGCATCTTTCTTTTGAAGGCTTGATTTTCGTGCAGCGTTTTTGATGCACTCACCAATACCATCCTTTACCACCATTACCGTGTGATGCTGCAAAGAAGTGCCATTCTGCGTCGATTTTGTATACCTGTATACCTTGTATACCTGTATACCTTATGCAACAGAAGCGATGATATGTTGTATCTGTTTTTATACTGGGATCCAGCTCCGTCAGAAAAATAAAAATTTTTTGTATGTGGGAGTCGCCAAACTTTTCTTTCATGTACTCAATTAATTTCTGATTATACAAATCCACAGAAGCTGCCGAGTGTTTTCCGCTTTCAGATATCACTACGTTCCTCATTAAAGTTCCTTCTTTATAGTATACAACATATACATGTAGTGTTGCTTGACTATTTTTCCAGTGGTACGACTGAATTGCATCTGGGATGTGGAAGGAATAGTTCTCCGAAAAATCCATCGTCACAACACTGACGAATTTTTTAAAACTTTTTAAAAACAATGCCTGGGCGTTGACAATAAAATTGTGATTTAAAACGACCGGTAACTCAATTGCAACTTTTTTAAGAAAATCTGCTGCATTTTTGGTTACAGATTCTGTTAAGCATCTAAAAAATAAAAAGTTAGTTAATTTCAAAAGAGCATACGTTAGAAAACTGACCTTCCACTGTTTTACAAATAGAATATGTTATGTTGTCTATTTTTAAGTCAGAAATTTTATTTCAAATTTCATTAGGAATATGCTGCAAATTGGGACAATGCTCACAGCTTCTTAACAGTCAGGAGTCGGAGTTGGACATACCAGTTTTTTGAAAACTTCATGGTAGAAATAGCTGCCCATGCTTATTTTCCTAAAAAAAAGCGTTCCTTAAACGTAAAAACATTAAACGTAAGTTTTAATGGATTTTGCAAACGGACACATTATGAATGCCTTTACTACCAGCTAAAATACAGTAAGCAGGTCTGAGCTGTTTAAATTTGTAATGCCAATTTTAATGTTTTTATTTGTTTGGCAAAAATCTTCAAACAAATCTTTTAAATTTCCCAGAAATAGACGTTTCAACAATAAATTTTTTTTTAATTTTTGAAAAAAATTATAAACAAAAACAAAAACGAAACTACGTACAGATTTATTTTTTGTTATTATTTTTATATGATTTAACGTCTTTCATTCCAGACATAACCCTACCGTGTCAGCAAAATAAAAAGATTCAAAACACTGCTCGAAAGTTTTTTCCCATTCTTTTAAGCAGGATACGAATCATATCCATTCGTTTTTTTTGAGCTTTTTGGCATTTTTAGCCATTTGCCTCGATACATTGGCTATATCCCTGTTGCTCCATGACCCAATGTTGGTCATAGTAGTCAATATAAATATTTTTTGCCGTCGACTTGAAGCTAATGAAATGGCTGATTTTAGCTCTTTAAACCAAGAGGACTTGGCATAGTGGCTTAAAAGATTTAATTTTTTTTTGTTTTTGGCTTTTCGCATTTTGTATGTTGGATCGTTTTTATCGTCCGTATCCAAAAAATTGTCATCTGCAGGCTTAGAAACTGCAGCAGCTCTCCGGAACTCAATTTCTCCAATTTTTGTTTTATACATTTTGGTTTTGCATGAATTGCATACAAATAAATTTTCAAGAGGATGAAATTTACGTTTACAATTTTTTGTGACTGTCCTTTTTTGTTTTTGTGATTTTTAAGGCTCAGTGGGTTTGAGCACAATTTCGTACTTGGCATTTTTGGTAAACTTCACTTCGACGCATCGATCAAATGACACAGATTTTTGAAGCTTAAATAACTAAAGTTTAAATAGTTTAAAAATATTAATATTTTTAAATGTCAAATTTTAATAAATTCTTTAATAAAAATAATTTTTACAAATGGCTTAACAAATAAATGAATTTAGTATGTTAATACATTTTCAATTATGCATCTGGAAATAATGGGTTAAGGTATAGTTGGTCTTATCTTCGTTTAGAAATAAAAACAATTTATATTACGGTTTGGAAAAGATTTTAACTGTTTAACCGTGCTTTTTATTAAAAAAAAAAAGAATAACATTCATCTTCATTCATTCTCAAGATGAAAAAAAAAGTTTTAAAACAAAAAATCTCGCTTGCCGATAAAAAAAAGTTATCTATATTTTTCAACAAAAACTTTTGTGCACATTCTACATTCACTTACCTTTAAAAAAAATGCATAAATCTTCAATATAAAAAAGTTTTTAAAGTGACCCACTTGAAATGGCGCGACCCAGGACTTATTGGAATCGGCTCATTCATATTAATTTTTTTTAATCGTGAATGTCTTCAGTGCTTTAAGCTTTCTTTAATAAAAAGACTACTTCTGGTTCCTTAGATTTTTTTGCTGAAACTGACGCAACGCGTAAAAGCTGTGTGTTAGAGCTTCTTCTGAAGCCAGCTCAGATGCTAATTTTCTTTTAAGGCGAGATCCTGCATCTTCATAATTCTTATTTTTTCTCCCAGTATTCAAAATGACTGGTTGCTTGTCAATGCGTATAACCATTTTCGAACCAAACCATCGTGAGTGAACTGATTTAAAACGCTCTAACATACGATTGCATTTCGGTAAGTTTGTCTTAGCATAGTTAATGAAATATTTAACTTTAATATTTTCCCCATATGGTCTTCAGATAAGTCAATCCTGTCGCTTTCTGTTATTCGTTTTATCACAAAATCTCTAACAGCGTCGCCTTTCCGGTTGCTCTCCTCCCAAACTTCGAGGAGCGCTGCATAAGAGAACTCAAAAACACCTGCAACATGTATTGTTTTTTCGAAAAGGGGCAAAAACTAACGAGAATGGAAAGCTAACTTCGGACGGAGCCGAGCTTATATACTCTTGCAGTTAAATAGCGGCTTCGATTGATTAAAGATATAGTAAATATCGGATATAGTTAGCCGATCTTTACAAAAACATTCATAACAAGCTTAGCTATAGGATATAGTCGGCCGATCCGTATGAAATTTTTCAGATCGGCCCCTAATAGTCAATCTGTGCAAATTTCAAGTTTCTATCTTCAATAAATGGAAGTTATAGCATTTCCGATC
Organism: Drosophila varians; assembly: GCA_018150405.1. NCBI lineage: Eukaryota > Metazoa > Arthropoda > Insecta > Diptera > Drosophilidae > Drosophila > Drosophila varians. Next base: position 1,647,302 of record JAECWK010000131.1, on the reverse strand, counting down.
AATCAGATATATGGCAGCTATAGGATATAGTCGGAGGAGTAAATCCTTATCTTTGACACAGCTCATTTTTACATTATCATTAATCATTCAGGTTTTACATTATATTATCTAATGCGCCGCACGCCATGATCAAAACAATTGTTTTGCACTTGTCCTTACATTATTATTACAAATTTCATCATTAGCCTTAAGGCTACATGTTTTCATTACTGTCTCTTTCAACAGTGTCTTTTTCAATTATTTCAATACTGTCTCTTTCAACAGTTTCAACTTTTTATACCCTTGCAGAGGGTATTATAATTTTGGTCAGAAGTGTGCAACGCAGTGAAGGAGACATCCAGGACCCCATAAAGTATATATATTCTGGATCAGGATCACCTCCTGAGTCGATATAAGCATGTCCGTCTGTCCGTCTGTCCGTCTGTCTGTTTCTACGCAAACTAGTCTCTCAGTTTTTGAGCTATCGTCTTGAAACTTTGCACACACCCTTCTTTCCTTTGCACGCAGTATATAAGTCGGAACGGCCGGGATCGGCCGACTATATCCTATAGCTGCCATATATCTGATTGATCGGAAATGCTGTAACTTCCACGTTTTTGAAGATAGAAACTTGAAATTTGCACAGATTGACTATAAGGGGAATTTAGGCCGATCTGGAAAATTTCATACGGATCGGCCGACTATATCCTATAGCTGCTATATGATTGATCGGAAATGCTATAACTTCCACGTTTTTGAAGATAGAAACTTGAAGTTTGCACAGATTCCTTTTTATGGGAATTTAAGCCGATCTGGAAAATATCATACGGATCGGTCGACTATATCCTATAGCTTCTATATAACTGATTGATCGGAAATGCTATAACTTCCATGTTATTGAAGATAGAAGATTGAAATTTGCACAGGTTTACTATAAGGTGAATTTAGGCCGATTTGAAAAATTTCATACGGATCGGCCGACTATATCTTATAGCTCCTATATAACTGATTGATCGGAAATGCTATAACTTCCATGTTATTGAAGATAGAAACTTGAAATTTGCACAAATCCCCTTTTATGGGAATTTAAGCCGATCTGGAAAATTTCATACGGATCGGCCGACTATATCCTATAGCTGCCATATAACTGAACGATCGGCAATGCCACAACTTGCGTGTTTTTGGGTGTAGAAGCGTCGGACTTCTTTTAAAATCCATTTTATACGAATCTAAGGTTGTTATGAATGTTTTTGTAAGGATCGGCCAACTATATCCGATATTTACTATATCTTAAGTCAATAGAAGCCCCTATTTAACTGCAAGGGTATATAAGCTTCGGCTCCGTCCGAAGTTAGCTTTCCATTCTCGTTCATTACTGTCTCTTTCAACAGTTTCAACTTTTTCATTACTGTCTCTTTCAACAGTTTCAACTTTTTCATTACTGTCTCTTTCAACAGTTTCAACTTTTTCATTACTGTCTCTTTCAACAGTTTCAACTTCTTCATTACTGTCTCTTTCAACAGTGTCTTTTTCAACTATTTCAATACTATCACTGTCTCTTTCAACAGTTTCAACTTCAATTACATTATTTAAATTCTCATCACATGTTTCAAATTCACCTGGTATTTGCCCATTTGGCATTTTTCTTATGTCATCATGAGCATATTTATATTTTCTATTATTTGTCAAAGACCTAAGCATATATCTATCCCCCTCCAACAATTCAATTATTTGAAATGGCCCCCTAAACTTTGGACTTAACTTTGTCTGATGTCTCTCTTCATTTTTTAACAATACGAAATCTCCAACCTTCCATCCCACAACTTTAGCCTTGTTTTTATCAAATTGCTCCTTGTTATATGCTGCTGCAACTAAAATATTTTGACCTGCTCGTGCTCTCACTTCTGCCAAATCGACCTCTTCCACCATATCGCAGGGTGGAAGCAACCCCAACGGGCGGGTCACTTTGCCGATAAACAATTCTAAGGGGCTTGCCTTTGTCAGTCGACTAACCGTAGAGTTCAGAGCTAATTGGACTTCTCCTAATGCATCTTGCCAAGATCGATTGCTAGTTTCAACTGCAGTTAATAAGTTCTTTAAGGTGCTCATAATGCGTTCAACTTGTCCATTTGCTCTACTTGCACCTGTCGCAATCAGATGCAAATTTATTTTTTGTTGTGAACAAAACTCACTAAATCTGGTGCTGGCGAAACATCTGCCCTGGTCCGCCATTATGCGATTTGGTACTCCAAACAGAGAAATAGCAGACGTGACAGCATTTACGCAATTTTCAGCATCAATTTTAAGCGTGTGTGTTAAATAGACAAATTTAGTAAAGGCGTCCACCTGAACAATGATATACTCCTTCTGATCGGACTTGCCACTCAACTTCCCAGTTATGTCGATTTGAATGGTGTGCCAAGGTGTATTTACTTTTGGTATTGGATGAAGATTTACTTGAATTTTACCCGAAGAAGACTTTGACATTTTGCACGTAATGCAGTTTTCAACAAACTTCCGAATATACTTGGACATGTTCTCGAACCAGTAATAGTCGGAGGCCTTATCTAAAGTCTTCTCCCATCCCAAATGCATAATGGACTCATGGATCTGATTTATTACGGACCATATAAATGATCAAGGAACAATTGATAAAAATCGAGTTCTACCATATCTTTGAATTTTCCGATATAATATTCCTGCTCTCAACTCGTAAGTTTTAGCAATGTCTTCAGCTAGAGAATTTTCTTTCAATTTATTTACAATATTAACTATTTCAGAATCTTGACGCTGTTCGGCCAAAAGCCAATTGTCAGATATTTCTGCCAAATTAACTCGTTTTTCTAGAATTTTACAAGTCAATTCTGCTGAAGGCAGTTTTCTTGAGAAGAAGTCAACATGAGACATTCGTTTACCTTCTTTATATTGTATGTCAAATGTAAAAGACTGTAAATACGCCCACCATTTCTGCACCCTGGGACATAGATCCCGTTTAGTTCTTGATGCTTTAAGTGAGTTACAATCAGTAAAAACAACAAAATTTCTACCCCATAAATAATGGTGAAAATGTTTTATAGCCAAAACAACAGCAAGAGTTTCTAATTCATAAGAATGATACCGTGATTCAGCAGGATTCAGCGTGATTTTTTTTATATATAGTCTTAAATTTTATTAGTTTTTATGGAATATATTTTTCTTACATTCTAGCTCTTAAACTTTAGATAATACAACATAAATTAACAAAACTTTCAGCTTTTTAGTCAGAAATAATATGCGTACAAAAGCAAAGCATGTAAAATGAACTGCAATTAAAGCTGTATGATTGCTGTTTTAGCATTGATAACTGTAAATCTAAGCTTAGTTACTTTATATTTACTACTTCTTTAAAATTTTTCTTGGGACGACGTGTGAAATTTAACATGGGAAAGAAATCTAAGGAAATTGATCCCGATTTGAGGAAACTCATTATAAAACGAGGACGGCAAAACTCTTAGGCAAATTGGTGTCATTGTTGGAAGGACACACTCCTCCATACAAAGAGTTTTAAAAAATTTTAAATTAACAGGTTCCTACGAGTCCAAGCCCCGTTGTGGTAGGGCGCCAAAACTCACTAACCGGGAGAAAAAGAGCATTTTGAAAAATATTAAAATCAATCCAAAGTCAACAGCTTCTCAAATCGCTAAGGACGTAAATGAAAAGTTTGGAAAAGTACTACACGAGGATACTGTACGCAAAATTATTAAGAAAGAAGGCTATAATAGTCGTACTGCCAGGAAAAAACCTTTAATATCGGCTGTCAACAAAATTAAGCGTACGGAATTCGCCAGAAAATTCCAAAATAAGCCCAGAGAGTTTTGGGAAAAAGTCATGACTTTTGACTTTTGGTTTCAGCAGGACAATGATCCCAAGCATTGTGCCTACAATACGAAGCTCTGGTTGCTTTACAATGTAAAGAATCAGCTTCATTCGCCACCGCAATCCCCTGACCTTAATCCTATTGAGCATCTGTGGGATCTTTTAGAGCGCAGGATCCGCCAGCATACCATAACTTCAAAGGACATGCTGAAAAGGGTCATGCTGGAAGAATGGGGCCGAATAACGGCAGAGGACACCGCTAAATTGGTCCACTCCATGCCAAATAGGTTGGGTGAAGTTTTGAAACGTAAAGGATACCCAACATCATACTAAAATAAAAAAAAAAACATTCTTTTTACACATTCTTACTTTTGTACGTGTAGAATCCATGTTCATATTGTTCGACGTCGTAGTAGCGCAGCGAGTTTCGGTCACGCACACACGAAGTTCTATACGCAACTCCCTGCGTTGTCTATCCTTCTTTCTGTGCCTATTACCGAACCACACTCGGCGACAGCAATACTACGCTGACGCCCCGCTAAAACGGTACTTCCCAAAGCGACAACATGCAGACAACCAACCACAGCACAATTAGAAGCTGATGCAATATTACTCTAATGATGAAATTAGCCTTCTGATGAAATTCCCGAGGCTGTATACCCATACACTCATACCAACATCCACACACTCTTAGTGCGCGCCGACATATACTTTATGGGGTCCTGGATGTCTCCTTCACTGCGTTGCACACTTCTGACCAAAATTATAAAGCTCACACCCTTCTTTCCTTTGCACGCAGTATATAAGTCGGAACGGCCGGGATCGGCCGAAATTTTGAAATTTGAAATTTTCACAAATTCCCTTTTATGGGAATCTAAGCCGATCTGGAAAATTTCATACGGATCGGCCGACTATATCCTATAGCTGCCATATAACTGAACGATCGGCAATGCCACAACTTGCGTGTTTTTGGGGATAGAAGAAGCGTCGGACTTCTTTTAAAATCCATTTTATACGAATCTAAGCTTGTTATGAATGTTTTTGTAAAGATCGGCTAACTATATCCGATATTTACTATATCTTTAATCAATCGAAGCCGCTATTTAACTGCAAGGGTATATAAGCTTCGGCTCCGTCCGAAGTTAGGTTTCCATTCTCGTTTTTGTATTATTTCTTATCCCTTCGTATATAAACTTACATACGGATGCTTATATGTGTTGTCGGTTCCTTCAGTTTTTGTATGTTGGAGTCGAGCATGTGTGCAGGTACTCCGAGTGTTGAACTTTCTCGGGTGATTCTGTTCAAACGAGCAAAACGTCTCAAGCCCGTTTGATCGAACTGGAAGTATATGTGCAGTACGCATTGATCACTAGATTAATTCGGATCTGACTCTTGCCGTGATCGGAGGGTCGTATTGATAAAATTGTTACTTATGACAGGTGACTTTAAATTTCCTTTGTAAAAAAATTACGCTTTAAACTGAAAATGAAAAAAAACGCCGAGATCTACTAAAAGAAATAAAGCAATATTAAGATATTTTTTGTTTAGAAATAAAATGATGTTGACATGCTCCTACTCGCCAAATTCCTACCATATTTGAAACCCGTCGTTGCGCCAATGCACCTAAACAAAACTTTGAAAGTTGTAACGAACTTGTTCTTTTGCTGTCTGTTCGCGACAAATGCCGCGGCTAGCTCACAGAGTTTGTGGGAACGTTCCACCGAATTTATATATTCGACGTGATTGCCCGAGCCCAGAAATAACACAGTGTGGATTAGTCGGTAGTATTCCCTTTATTATGCTAATGTTAAAAAAAAAAAACCGGATTATTTGCTGCTTTTTTGCCTCCTGGCGTAGCCTGGCTCCTCCGGTCCCGCTCGCGCTCTCCCTTCCGGGTTCGCCGGTCACCGCCCCGTGTTGGTCGCCGGACTTTCCACCCCCCGCGAGGCGTACGCCGTGGGGAAGTGTTGGTCTGGTGCCTGGCAGCCGGCTTGGTAACTGGGGCTCACCGCGTTAGGGTCGGCGGCTCTCCAATGTCTTCGATGCTGAATGCTGGTGCCCTTTCGTTTGGCCTGGCCGCTGCTCGGGTTGGTCGCCTCGACTGTCCGAGCTTTCGCCGAGATAGACGGATGGTTTCTCGCTGCACTCGCTGCACGAGTGTCTTGACTGATTTCACTCTTCCCGACTTTACGTTGCCTCGCACTCGCTCTAACTCGCGCACTTTTTCGGACTTGCTCCGTATCGGTCTCCGGACTCTCCAAAGGCGGTCCTCGGACTTCACACTGTCAGCCTCTCTGCTGACTAACTAACCTCCGCGATCCCACGCCGGCAGTACCTTATATTATATAGGCGCCGGCGCGGCCGTTAATCCTTCCTGGGTCGCTCCTTTCGTTAGTTGCGTCCATCCTCCAGTGCCGCAACTCTCTCCGTCCAACTCATCCCACCGCTGTTGCTAGGCGGGCTCTCCGTCCCGTTACGTTCCACGTCGTTCCTTTACTTTCTCCATTCCGTCGCTGTTCCGGACGGCTTTCTCTGGTCTCCTGATCTCCTGTTCCCCCTCCTTGAGGAAAATCCGTACCCGACCCCTCCTTCCCCCTTTGCTGTCTTGGGTGTGGGAGATTTCATCTCCTCACACTTCCCCCCTTCTTCGGGAACGACAGCGAGGTGGAGGGCCGGGGTTCCTGGTGGCCGTAGACCCTCTTTCTTCGGTTTCTCGTTTTCGGTTTGATTTTCTCCGCCAGCTCCAGTGGCCACTTCGCCTTGGCCAGGTCTTCCCTGCCCGTTTTTCCTCTCGGCACCGACTCCAACCGGAGCTGCACCGACCGGCTGCCTCATGGCGTCGGTTCTGACATCTTCCGCGCCAGTGCCGGTCTCTGTACTGACTCCGAGCACTCCCATGGCCCTCTCGTCCATGTCCCCTCCAGGCCCTCTTCTGGCCGCGCTTGATCCTGCTGGGCCAGCTCCTCTTTCCTTGGCCTGACATCCTCAGATGCCTCTTGCTTCTCCGCTGCCTCCTTCTTCTCCTTCCCCATTCCCCTCGGCGAGATGTAAGGACTCGTTGATGGCTCGATGCATCCTAGCTCCAGCATTTCCTTTTTATTATCGTTTCTTTCGCCCTGAATCTTTGGATGCCTAGGATAGTCCCGCTGTTTAACTGGTAAATCATCCTTCATGGTAACCCGCTGCTGCCCTATGTTGGACCGCTCTTTCTGACCTGTGAACCTTGCCAGTTCCTGTACGTTTATGATCCCGCCTTCCTGGCCCAGACTCCATTCCTCTGGGTCCTTGTCACTGCTACCGACTTCTTTTCATGCCCGGCGCCGCTTGTCTTCACCCTTTTCTTGACGACTTCTCCAGTCGCTGAAAGTTGTTGCCCGTCCTCTTCCATACCGGCGACTAATCTTGTGAGGCAGAAATTCGCGACCCCTGCTCGCCTCCCTGTGGCTGGGGTTGCTGCGCGTTTCCCGCCCTTTGGCAACACTCCGTGGTCCTTTTTCCGATCGTTCCACACATCCAGCAAAACATCAGCCTCTGGTTTCTGCAATCGGACGCCCAGTGGCCCATTCCTTCGTACCTGCGGAACGCCTGGGCCGGATTCTGCACCACTTCTTGTCTCGGTGCCCATTGACGGTGCTGTGCCTCCTGTGGCCTTTCGTAGCTCTCGCGTCTGACCATCCATCCTGGGTTCTGCTGTGGTTGTGGTGGCGGCGCGAACTGCTGGTGACTTCCTCTCTCCCATCTCCGCTGCCATCCTTGGTTATGCTGCTCCTTCTGTGGTGCTGGGTTTTGGGGGTCGCCTCTCTCCTATCTCTGGATCCATCCTGGCTGCGCGGAGCTCCTTTGCGCTTCTTCCGCAGCTTCCTCCATCACCATTTCCTCGTACTCCTAGTACGCCACCGTTCGTCGTTCATGTAGAACCATCGCTGGGCCTTGCCCTGCAGGAGTTCTGGCATTGCTCTGGGTATGCTGTCTATTTCCATTCCATACTTTCTGGTCGTCCATACCACCTTGTCCAGGAACTCCAGCGGGTCCCCTGTTCCATCGAACCGGAATAGCCAATACCGCACCTGCCTTGCCACCTTCGCGTAGTCCACCTGAGCTTGGACTGCCTGCCTTGGTTCTACATCTGCTGTCCTGCCGAGTTTTATTTCCGGCACGGACAAATTGTGCATCTTTTCCGACTCGCTCATAGTCCTTGACCTGGGACTGGACCGTTGCGCGTATTTGAGCTCGAAGCTTCTCACTATTGCTCCTCTTCCCTCCTCCTCCTTGTTGTCATCGACCCATTTTGCCACCAATCCCCTCATGGCGTCGACGGTGCCTTCCGAATGCAGGCCTAATTCTTCACACACCTCCGTTAGCTCCTCTTTACGGAGTGTGTAGATCCAACTTTTCCTACTCATTTTTTTGTGTATTCTGAACTCGGAAGCAATCACGTAGTTTGGGCGCCAGGTGTAACGGGAAGAAGAAGCCCAGGGTAAAGGAGTCGAGCGTAGCGATTGAGATTCGGTAGCCTTGCCACGAAGCGACCAAGGGCAAGTTCGGCGTACGCCTGAACTGGTTCCTGGATCGTGACGAACAGGCGTAAGCCGACGCGCTATCCTCGTGAACTCAGACCCACGGAGAGAACCGAAAGGGGTGACCACACGCAATCCATCACGGCATCCGGGGAGCGACCGCACCCGCGTTGCCAGTGTAAAGCGATCGACACACCGACTCCTCGTCAGACAAGCCTCCGGCCAAGCGATAGCGGGCCGGCGCGAGCAAGACCAAGGGGAGGAGGGCGCCAAGCGTGAGGCATTCCACCCGGCAGAGGCCACCACGGCAAACGCTCAGCTGCCAGGCACCGAAACCATCCGTCTATCTCGGCGGAAGCTCGGAGAGATCGGACAGTCGAGGCGACCAACCCGAGTAGCGGCCAGGCCAAACGAAAGGGCACCAGCATTCAGCAACGAAGACATCGGAGAGCCGCCTACCCTAACGCGGTGAGCCCCAGTTACCAAGCCGGCTGCCAGGCACCAGACCAACACTTCCCCACGGCGTACCCCTCGCGGGGGGTGGAAAGTCCGGCGACCAACACGGGGCGGTGACCGGCGAACCCGGAAGGGAGAGCGCGAGCGGGACCGGAGGAGCCAGGCTACGCCAGGAGGCAAAAAAGCAGCCAATAATCCAGTTTTTTTTTTTTTAACATTAGCATAATAAAGGGAATACTACCGACTAATCCACACCGTGTTATTTCTGGGCTCGGGCAATCACGTCGAATATATAAATTCGGTGGAATTCAGACAGCAAAAGAACGAGTTCGTTACACGTGGCGCCCAACGTGGGGCACGTACCCACGACCCTGAGATTAAGAGCCTCATGCTCTACCGACTGAGCTAGCCGGGCGAGTATAACGGAGAAGGCGGAGGTGCAGAGGGACCAGCAGGGTATATAAGGGCCCGTCGCACAACCAGCCGGCCTTTACAAAAAAAAACATAAGGGCAAGCGTCAAGTCTACAAGCCGGACCCCGGAGGTGTCGTCGGATGAAAGCGAGTTGGAGATCGTCGGCGACCCCGGGTGGAGGACGAGGAGTTGGCGAAGGGCGATATGGAGAGCAGCGACGGCAGATGGAAGCGGAAGGAGGTGGATCACGGCAGGGGAGGCGGACGTCGGACCGTCGCCAGAGGAGGAGATGGCCAGGGAGAAGAAGGAGCTGGCCACTGGAGGTGGCCGCGATGATGATGAGGCGGAGGATGCACGGTAACGGCGCGGAGCAGCGAGAGAAGCGGGCGAGGAGGGCTTTGGCGAGGGCAGAACTGCAGCAAGCCCGAGCCCGTCTGGCCCTGATCGTGGCAAAGCAGGCTGCGAGGGAAGCGGTGCAAGCAGCTTTAAGACGACGCAAGGCAATGGTGGAGAAGGCCAGAGCCCCGATGGAGGAGCGGCGGTGGACAAAGCGCCGTTGCGAACGCGCAAGGCGGTTGAGGAGGACGGCCAGAAAAGCGCGAGCGAGGCGGACCGGGAGACAGGCCAAGCCGGATGAAGGAAAGGAGCGGCAAGAGGAGAAGGCGGCCGGGCCGGAGCTGGAGTGGGAGCGGCACTGGAACGTTCCGGGTGCGCAGGTGGAGCAGGTCCTACGGGCGTTCTGGTGGAAAGGGCAAAAAAAAAACAAAAAACAAACACAAAATTAAAAAAAAAAAATAATATATAAAAAAAAAAAATTCCCCCGCAGTGTTGGGGAGGGGGGAAGTGGATGTTACACATCCACACAGCATAACCAAAACGGAAAACATACAAAAAAAAAAAAAAAAAAAGAGCGATAAGGCCGAGCAGCACCTGCATAAGAAACCGAAGAAAGAGGGTCTACGGCCACCAGGAACCCCGGCCCTCCACCTCGCTGTCGTTCCCGAAGAAGGGGGGAAGTGTGAGGAGATGAAATCTCCCACACCCAAGACAGCAAAGGGGGAAGGAGGGGTCGGGTACGGATTTTCCTCAAGGAGGGGGAACAGGAGATCAGGAGACCAGAGAAAGCCGTCCGGAACAGCGACGGATTGGAGAAAGTAAAGGGAACGACGTGGAACGTAACGGGATCGAGAGCCCGCATAGCAACAGCGAAGGTTGGGAGAAAGCTGGAAGAGCGGAGAAAGTAACGGGACGAGCAGCGGAGCGGCGAAGGAGCAGGAGAAAGCAGGGGACGACGGGGAAAGTAGCGGGACAGCGAGCCCGCCTAGCAACAGCGAGAGAATGGAAGGCGCATGAAGAAAGTTGCGGCACTGGAGGATGGACGCCCAACTAACGGAAGGAGCGACCCAGGAAGGATTAACGGCCGCGCCGGCGCCTATATAAGGTACTGCCGGCGTGGGATCGCGGAGGTTAGTTAGTCAGCAGAGAGTCTGACAGAGTGAAGTCCGAGGACCGCCTTTGGAGAGTCCGGAGACTAAGTCGGATCAAGTACGGGACAGTGCGCGAGTCAAAGCGAGTGCGAGACAGAGTAAAAGTCGGGAAGAGTGAAACGGTCAGGATACTCGTGCAGCGAGGGAGACCACTAGCAAGGAGACGAGAACCACGGAGGCACCAGGAGGCAGCAGAGGCGATACGAGACAAGGAGATTGCAGCGAGCAGCCCGGGAAGAAGCCCAGGGTAAAGGAGTCGAGTGTAGCGGTTGAGATTCGGTAGCCTTGCCACGAAGCGACCAAGGGCAAGTTCGGCGTACGCCTAAACTGGTTCCTAAATCGTGACGAACAGGCGGAAGCCGACGCGCTATCCTCGTGAACTCAGATCCACGGAGAGAACCAAAAGGGTGACCACACGATCCGTCACGGAATCCGGGGAGCGACCGCACCAAGGTTTGCCAGTGAAAAGCGATCGACACACCGACTCCTCGTCAGACAAGCCTCCGGCCAAGCGCTAGCGGGCCGGCGTGGGCAAGACAAGGGGAGGAGGGCGACAAACGTGAGGCATCCCATCCGGCAGAGGCCAACACGGTAACACACTCGGCACCAGCAGTCAGCAGCGAGAAGCATCGGCGAGCCGCCGACCCTAACGCGGTGAGCCCCAGTTACCAAGCCGGCTGCCACGCACCAGGCCAACACTTCCCCACGGCGTACGCCTCGCGGGGGGTGACCGGCGAACCCGGAAGGGCGAGCGCGAGCGGAGGAGCCAGGCCACGCCAGGAAACTACAGCAAGGCAAGTAGGCCTTTTGTAAAGCAAATATCTAATGTAATAAAGGGAATAGTACCGACTAATCCACACCGTGTTAATTCTGGGCTCGGGCAATCACGTCGAATATATAAATTCGGTGGAACGTTCCCACAAACTCTGTGAGCTAGCCGCGGCATTTGTCGCGAACAGACAGCAAAAGAACGAGTTCGTTACAAAGTATATTTGGAATTTTCTCGGAATCCCAATATTTCTGCAACCTTGAAACCAAAAATTTAAATATGAGGGCAAGTTTTTGTGTTAAACTTTATTTAAATGAGGCCTGCCTGGCCCGGCGACAGTTGCGGCCCGATGTCACAGGAGCCTTTCTCGCTGCTAGCAAAATGGTTCACTTTTTTGGCGGTGGTCCGCTTCCTGATTGGTAGTAAGTAATGGTTCACATCGACCTTCTGAATAACCAAATCAAAATTATTTAAATATACAACTAATAACAATATACAGTGTAATGCCTTATAGCTTCCGCAGTGGTTTTACTCCTAGCGACCCGTCATTTCAATTTTTTTTTTAATAGGGTAATCTGGGTTGGGCAGCGATAAACATAGGTTGTGTTTTTAAATGGGGCTGTTGTGCGCCCAGTTTGGTCAATTGGCTTGAAAATTTTTGAAAGAAAAATGTGACCTTCAAAAGAGCCAAAAACAAGCTACACTATAGATGGACCAAAAATAAGATTGGCTGAATGAGTTTCAGGCTGATATGAAATAGATCAAGGTTAATATGTTTGAAAAAATGTTGCGATAGCATCTATTCTCTGGCCAGAAGTCGGGAGAACAAACTGTCGCAAACATCGGCAAAGACACACATATCTGGAAGGATTTGTGGGACTGCGGTGTCATTGGACGTGATGCCATAGAGAACAAATCGGTCAATTGCAAAAGATAGCGTCAGTTATCTAGGTCCGAATTCTTATTTGTCAATCCTGGCTCTTGAAGTGGTTAAGGTGATCATGAAATAAGTGATGGGCAGCAGTGCGGGCAGAGGGTTAGCTGGTGTACACGGCTCAGCTAAGGTGGATTTTTTGCGCTTCGGAGACTCAATTAGTAGCTGTAGGCTGCTAAATTGAGAATCAAGCGCATTGTATTTGTGAACGTTTTCAACTCGCTCTGCACGGCGCGGCAGTCGCTGCAACAATAGTAAAAGCCAGAGCTCCGGGACACTCCGTCCGACACACCATGAAACCGGCACATTTGCCATATACCATGTTGTCACACAGCCAACACGGGAGGCTTTGCTGGGATGAAGTTATAGTCTTGTTGCAAGAGTTAATAGCACAGACTACTTAAAATTCCATTTTATTTATTTTTATTTCAATTTTTGAATATCTTGAACCACTGTAGGAAGAACAAATTAAGGGTTTGTAAGTTTGGTATAACAGTTAGGCTTGGCTTAGTCTAAGAGATAAGGAACTCTAAAAGGAAATAGAGAAAAAGAGCAACAACAAAAAGTAAAGCAACGCAGAGCTATGCTTTGATTAAAAGAAATAAATATTAATTTACCACCAAATATATCACTGCCCAATTGTAAAAATGTGTTAAATAGTTTAAAAATTTAAAATGAATATATATCAAACGCCGGTTTGATGGCAAGATGGGCAAAATAATAAGAAAAAAGCAGAGCGCACAAAAAAACGTCTGTTCGCTTTGAAATGCATAAATATTGAGTGACTTTTTTTTTTTTTTATTTTCTTTAGAATTGACTTTGATTTTGTTTGCTTCGGAGAAACACTAGTGTCCGTGGAACTTTGTTCTATTGAGAATGATAACTTTGTGAGGAGATGAAATCTCCCACACCCAAGACAGCAAGGGGGAAAGGAGGGGTCGGGTACGGGTCTTCCTCACCGAGGGAGAACAGGAGGTCAGGAGACCACAGAAAGCCGTATGCAACAGCGACGGAAGGGAGAGAGTAAAGGAACGACGTGGAACGTAACGGGATCGAGAGCCCGCATAGCACCAGCGAAGGATCGGAGAAAGCAGGAGGAAGGGAGAAAGTAACGGGACGAGCAGCGGAGCCGCGATGGAGCAGGAGAAAGCCATGGACGACAAGGAAAGTAGCGGGACAGGGAGCCCGCCTAGCAACAGCGAGGGATGAAGTCGGACGAAGAAAGTTGCGGCACTGGAGGATGGACGCAACTAACGGAAGGAGCGACCCAGGAAGGATTAACGGCGGATTAATTAGGGACGGTTAGTCAGCAGAGAGGCTGACAGTGTGAAGTCCGAGGACCGCCTTTGGAGAGTCCGGAGAGCGATACGGAGCAAGTCAGGGAAAGTGCGCGAGTCAGATCGAATGCGAGGCAACGTAAAGTCGGAAAGAGTGAAATCGGTCAAGATACTCGTGCAGCGAGTTGCGACCACTAGCAAGGAGACGGGAATCACGGAGACGTCGAGGAGACGGGAATCACGGAGACATCGAGGAGACGGGAATCACAGAGGAGATCACAGCGAGCAGCACAGGAAGAAGCCCAGGGTAAAGGAGTCGAGCGTAGCGTGTGGAAGCTGGTAAACTTGCATCGAAAACGATAAAGGACAAGTTCGGCGTACGCCTGAACTGGTTCCCCAATCGCAACGACCAGGCGTGAGCCGACGCGCTACCCTCGTGAACTCAGACCCACGGAGAGAACCAAAAGGGTGACCACACGATCCGTCACGGAATCCGGGGAGCGACCGCACCAAGGTTTGCCAGTGAAAAGCGATCGACCCGCCGAATTCTCGTCAAGCAAGACTCCGGCCAAGCGATAGCGGCCGGCGCGAGCAAGACCAGGGGGAGGAGGGCGCCAAGCGTGAGGCATTCCATCCGGCAGAGGCCACCACGGCAACACACTCGGCTGCCAGGCACCGAAACCATCCGTCTATCTCGGCGTAAGCTTGGAGAGATCGGACGGTCGAGGCGACCAACCCAAGCAGCTACCAGGCCAGACGAAAGGGCACCAGCATTCAGCATCGAAGACATCGGAGAGCCGCCGACCCTAACGCGGTGAGCCCCAGTTACCAAGCCGGCTGCTAGGCACCAGACCAACACTTCCCCACGGCGTACGCCTCGCGGGGGTGGGAAGTCCGGCGACCAACACGGAGCGGTGACCGGCGAACCCGGAAGGGAAAGCGCGAGCGAGAGCGGAGGAGCCAGGCTACGCTAGGAGACAACAGCGCAGCAAGAAATCCCGTTTTGTAAAACACAACATTGTCATAATAAAGGGAATAGTACCGACTAATCCACTCTGTGTTATTTCTGGGCTCGGGAAATCACGTCGAATCTATAAATTCGGTGGAACGTTCCCACAAACTCTGTGAGCTAGCCGCGGCATTTGTCGCTAACAGACAGTAACGTTACAACTTTCCTTGTATCTCTACATTAACTGTGTTACATTTCTTGGAATGTGAAGTTCCCAACTTTTCCTTGTGAAGGCCCATGGCCGGCTTGGACGGGAGCTCTTGCTGTCGTTTATCCTGCTCTTCATGTGCTCCACTTTCAATAGAAGTCCCAGTAGAGTCTGTTGTTGGCTTCGAGGCGTTGCATTTCCTAGCAACATCGCAGCTTGTCAAGCAGTTTACAATAATACCATAGCTGATCAGTTATGTTATACGGATCAACTCCGAGTTGCAAGTGCATTTGTGAACTATCAGGGTTCCGTGGTTTATTAATGCTTTTACTTTCACAGGGTCCAGAGCTTTAGCGCCCAGGCACTTTCTGGTCGTCATGGTCCCGTAGTTGGTTACAACGTCGGAGCCCAGCATTTGCAGATCACTTACTTGCTCAGGTCTGCAGGAGCATTCCCGGTTAAAAATGCTTCCGTGATAAGAAAACATGTCTAATGCCTTAACTAAATCAAAATAGCGCCTCTTGTTATTTGATATGATTTGTTAGAAATATTTATTTGGCAATATGGCTGCCGAGCTTGTACCAAAGGTTGCCAGAAGCTTTTCCAATATGGAGTATCGGATATCGGTTGAGTTAGAGTTCGAGTTTGAAAATTCGAAACTTACTGTTTTAATGTTGAATGTTTTCTCAAAGTGCTTTTAAAAAATGTTTTATACTTTCCCCGTATCGTCGAATTAGCAGCTTCTTGGGGGCTGGCTTCCGCTTGGATTACGAGAAAGTCCCAGGACATATTTTTTGCACGGCCATCATTCAACTTGCTACTTGAGGAATGCGGCTGACCACATCTCTTCCAGCTGTACTGCTGCACTTATAGATATAAGGTGGCACGTACCTACGTGCTTTTGCTACTCTTTTATTATATACAAATTTGTAAATTTTAGAACAAATTCTTCTTAAATTATGAAGCATATCTGCCAGGATTAGGATATCATTTTTCAAGTATAATTAAAGATAGTCCCATATAGTTTGCCATAGGGTTTGAGTGAAATTATAATAGCCAATGCTACATTCTTCATCCCCTAAAGAATCATAAAAACACTCTCTTGGAGACAGTTGAGTTTTATTACATTTATCAAAATTATCTAAATATTCATAAGGGAATACCCCTTTTTGTCTCATTTTTGCGAATTTCTGGTCGATACATTTAGTTTTTAAATTTTTAAAAGTCATTATCATCCATATTCGAAGAAAATGTTTCTAAAATAGAATCTAAAAATCTATTTGAATATTTAATAATTTATAATTATTTATTAAAACCTACAACTTTTTGTTTGTATTATATACATAACTCTTTGTTACATGTTTTTAATTTACCCCTAAATGTTTATAAATAAATGAATATCATATCTTGATAGATTATGAAAAACTACAGGAAAATATAGATATCCTAATCTATAATTAGCTATGCAATCTCTTTGTATTGGTCCTTCGTATTTGCCAGTAAATTAATTAAAAGATTTTTCGCGGTCATCATGGTTTATGCATTCCTAACATGCAATACAATTCTAACGGTAGTCGTCGTCATCTATTTCGAAGTTATGTAGGGTTTTTTTTTTTGAGATTTCCAGTATCTTTCATACAAAACCAAAGTCTTTGCATTGATAGATTCGCAGAATGTAAAATTAGATAAAATAGTTTTAAATTTAATTTATAATTTATTTACCTTCATAAGTCCAAAGCTCATTTAAAGGAGCGTTAGTTGTCGATGACACATTTGGAATATTAGATGTGGTGTCATGTTTTTCCAAAACGGATTCAATGTATAAATTACGGCAAGAGGCGATATTTTCTTTGAAAAATTATTAAATTTTGTTTTCCTGTTAGATTTTGAGTGTACAGATGCAACTGGCCCGCACTTCTTCGCGTTGTGCGTTTTATTGGTTGCACAATAAAATTGTAGACAATTTCTACAAAGGTATCTTTCCGAGTTTGATTTATTTATTTACGAATTGCATAAAGTTTTTATACTTGTTATATATGGTTTTAGGATTTTGGATTCCTAAAATATCTATATGGTGTCTTTTGACTTCTTTGGTTCTTATTGTCGGCCGTATTATTCGATCTTTTAGAATTTCATATACGTTAACGCTGAAATCTGCATTATTTCTTTCAAAGCGTTGAATTTCTTGCTTTTCATTTGGAAATTCGAATCGCGAAAAGTTTGGTTGAAATCTTTAATGGCAAATTCTATCTGGACTTATATCAACAACTCCATAGGATTCTGTTTTATGTAGCTTTTCTCGGGCATATTTTTAACGGCTCTTGATAAAAAATTGGTTGTATTAGGTTTCCTGTATGAAATATGAGCTGAAACACACCTCTTAAAGCAGGAAGCATCATTATTTGTTACATTAATTAATGCATTTTTAGCTTTAATTTTTTTAGGTACTTCCACAAATCCTGATCCAGGAAGATGTTCAAGCTTTATTATTTGAATTTGAAAATAATCAAATCTTTGAACTGACCAACCAGATTAATTTTCTTAAAAACCACCAGCTAGATTGATAAATTTTTCTGTAGATTCATCCAAGAGGTATTTCTATGTCATTATATTGATTCTCATAAATAGGCAAATAAGGATTACCGAAATATTTTTTTGTTTCAATAAATTTATCGGGGTCATCTGTTGGTTTTACATTTGTACATTTGAAATACCCATCGCTAATGATATCAATTCACTCATGCCATACTGAATAATGTTGATAAGATTTTGTTTGCATTTAATATAAAATTCTTTTAAGACGAGGGATTTTTCAGCAAGAACTTGATATGTTTGGGGGAAATACAGCCTTAGGGGAGGTTAATAATACGTTGACATTTTCCTGAACTAATATAATATATTAATTTCTGTTTTATGATTATCACAAAACTATATGAGCATTTTGAAATTGAGAATAAAAGTGCTCATTGCAAACATAACAATAAATTCGATCACTCTTAGAAGAGTTGTTTAAAGTTTTTTCATTATTTTTATTCATTAAATTGTCATTAGCTGTATGAATTTCGCCATCAAAATTACTGATCGGGACATTATTTTTTTCTCCATGGATTGACTTTTTAGCCTTTTTTGAGGTTGTAGGACGTTTATCATCATTCTCCCTGTGACGTTTTTCTCCTTTTTTGTTTGATGATTCCTAATTTGTTTATTAAGTTCTCCTGAGGCTCCAGTCGGTTTAAAATTTTACCTGTTTTCAAGACCCCAGAAAAAAATTTTAGAATTTCAGCCAAACAACAAACAATTGCCCAAACAACACAATTCACTTCTTTAAATTTTATGAAACAGGAAAAATATAAGTTATTCAGCTAATTAATAGTTTCATGTATCTTGTTGCATATTATAAAGGATTTTTCTCTTTAACCAAATATAATATTTAAAAAATATTTTAGTTTAAATTATAAAAAATCAATTACAATTTTAAAATCAAATATTTCAAAGCGCAATCTCTTTCTCAGCCCGCTAGGGGTAAAATTCTTATTCCTTTTTTCCTTTCTCATCACTTATATTCATTCACCAATCTCGGAGTAAAATGGGCTTAAAAGGCCCAAACTCATGAGAAAAGAAAGCTAGCTTCGGACGGACCCGAAGCTTATCGAGTGAAAAGATTATTTTTAGGGAAAAAGGGTGCATTCAATTGCCCATTAAATGCCCAGAAATATCAATCAATATTTTAAAATGTCGACCTCCCGTTTCAAAAATGGGCATTTGTAGGCATTTGCTTTTATTTCATTTACAAAAAAAAATTCAAAAAGTCAAATTTAAAACTCAGAAAATTTTTCAAAAATTTTCGTTTTGCACATGTTTTAGAATTTGGAAAAAAATTTCCCTATAAAGATATTTAAGGTTTCACTTTTGACCAAATAAGGACGAATTTCTTTGTAATATTGTTATAAAAATATGTTTGAATGCCCATCTATAGTTTACAAAATATATGCAAATTTTAACAATCTTGAAAATTTTTCAAAATTTTATTTTTTACTTTTTGATTTTTGTTTAAAGAAATAAAATCAAATACCCACAAATGTCCATCTCTTAGAATTTTGAAAAAAAAATATTTTTCGTGATATACGAAGTTTTCCTTTTTGGGTAATTTTTGCTTGTATCTGAAAAATTTTAAACGAAATGTTTCAAACGCTTAAACAGATCCCCAAACAATGCCGATCTATATTTTCAAATGCCCATCTCCTATTTTGAAATTAATCAAATTGGAAAATTGTCAAAAAATTCAACTTGAGTTTTTGAATTTTTATTTCAGGAATCGAAGAAGGTAATAAAACCTCACAAATGCTTATCGTAAAGAATTTGAAACAAGCATTTACGTTTCGAGATACATGACCCAAAAGTGAAATAACAAATTTTTTTTATTTAAGACTTCACTCAACTCACTTAGACTCAGACTTCAGACTCAAAAATCAAAATTTTTCAAAAACATGACTTGCCCATCACTGCCTATCTCTTAAAAATCCAAATTTCTCAAAAAAGAAAGGCATGCCCATATTTACGATCGCAAAAAAAAAAACAATGTTTGTACTTAATACAAGTTTTTATTGATTTTCATTGTCCCAAAAGTCTGTGGCTGTATAGAAATCAATATGAAACATCATACTCTTATTAATTCCTATGAATCTTTTAGCTTGCTTTGTGAAGTCATTATGCTCTTCCCATAATCCCGTTATTCTCCGGCAGTAAGCAATGTAGTGTTCATCTCCTGATCCTCATCCCGGAACGTATTCAATAGCTCCGCTTAGAATATAACATTATTCTTCAATTTGTATTCTTTCAGTAAGCTGTCGCAATGTGGTTGATCTTGGTGCATCGGGATATACTTGTTGAAAACTATCAAACGCAAATTTCATATCTATGATGATATGTAGTCCAGGGTGTGCAAGGGAAATTGTTTCCGCAAAACAATCAGGCTGGTAATTTGTTCTGCATCTACCAGCTCTATGCGCTCGAGGCATTTATTCGAATTGGCACAACTCAGGATACCATTTTCATGCATTTTTTGTTTTTTCATACTCGGTATTCCCTCTAGGACCTTTTTTATGAATGTTCCGATTGTGGTCTCGCAGTAAACCACACAGTTACTTTCCGACAAGTTTTTGCCTGATCCGTCCACTTTCACAATACAACGGTGCACTTATTCCATCTATGGCGTATTTTTGGGAAAATAATAATATTAAATCTTCCGACACTAGTAAGTCAATGGCCTGCTTGTAGTAGACGTTGTCCATATATGCAGTCGCAACTATTTCAGCCAAAGAATCAAATGGGCCGGAGTTTTGAAAATGAATAAATTTTTGTTCAATCCAAGCGCCCAAGTGCGCCATCATTTAATAATATCTCGTCTTTTTTCCTTCGATGAGGTCGGTTGTATATCATTCCCAAATTTGAACATTTTTTTAAATATTTCCCTCTAGTCTTTTTTTATTTTGGAGATGTTGGGTATTTTTAGTTTTGTCTTTCCAATTTTCCTCTTCAAGGAGATGATCATTACTTTCATCGTCTATTATTTTTGTAATTTCTTTTTCATCTTTTCCAATTTTTTTTTTTCAATAAAAATCGGGGTTTTTAATGTTTTTCTTTAAGTGGCTGTTCACTCTAAATTGCATACTGCCTCGATGCATCAGATATGTTGAGTAACAAATTTATCGGCCCGTACAGTTCTGTTAAATATGCTCATATCATATCCTTTCAAATCTTTCACGTTCAATGCAGAGAACCCAACATTATATTGCGATGAGAATTTTTTTTTTCATTACGATAGTCCACAAAATAAAGTATTGTCCCTATTTAATCAGGGGCTGGACCAGTTCCGGGAGGAAATATGGGTTTGAACGACTCTTAGGTTTTGGACGACTTACTTTATAGACGCACTTATTTCTTCATCTACTCTATCAGATTTTAATTCTTCCGGTAAACAGTTTTCATAATTTTGAAATTCGTTATCATGTTGTGGTGCTGCAAATATTACAATTTTCTCAAGAAGAAAATTTTAATTTTTCTGGTAATTTGGCCAAAGAACTTTTGGAGGAAAAAGTCGTATTCAAATCTATGAAGAAAAGCGCAAAGATCGGAAGCGCTCAGCAAGTAGTAGATCGCATGAAAGTTGAAATAGAATATGGCGACATTGTAGAATCGATGAGCATCTATATAGTTCCGCGATTAAAACAAGATTTGAAGAAGTTCTCCCATAAAGCTTAGAATTTGCCAGCATAGAGGGTACGCTTAACGCCAATAGTACCAGACTCGAAGTTGATCAACATGTCTTGAATTGCAGCGAGAAATCCAAGTTATCCAATGTGGTACAATGCTTTCTTCCTTCGCTCATAAAGGTCTCGGAAAGACCCATCTCATAGTGAAACGAGAATGGAAAGCTAACTTCGGACGGAGCCGAAGCTTATATATCACCTCACCGCTCATACTATGGCCAGACACTCCTTTTCGGTGGCAGAGTAGTTTTGTTCGGCCCCGATCAGCGTCCTGCTTGCGTTGGCGATGACCCGTTGTCCGTCCTCGGTACCGAGGAGAACCGCACCCACCGACACAGGTCGGCGGTGTCAACTCCGTTATCGCGGCAACCTTTCCTGGATCCATGCCAATTCCTTCAGCCGTGATCCGATTGCCCAAATACAAGAGTTCCTTTCGCAAAAACTGGCATTTGTCTAAATTTTCTTTCAGGTTTGCCTCTCTTTGTCTCCGGAACACCTCCTTCAAGTTCTACATGTGCTCCTCCAGCGTTTTTTCAATGACTATGATATCGTCCTGGTATGCGTGCGGTGCCATGTCGGGACCGATTACCTGACTTTAAAAAGCTCAATAGCTTAATTCTTTCCTTTGATTGGTCTGATCTTTTGGCATGCAATGATATAAATATCGCCTTAAAATATTTTTATAGGAGTTTCAATAGTTGTTTTGACTCTTGTGTGCCATGGAAGTATCCGTCCGTTAAAGACAACCCCCCTTGGTTTACAAGGAGCCTAAATAATCTTAAACATATCAAAAATAGACTTTTAAACAAATATAAAAGAACCGGCTGCAACCTATTTTTTTCAAGGTACTTGGGTTATATTCGCCGTTGTCGGGTTCAGTTCACTCAGGATCCGACGCAGGACGCAGGACTATTGCAGATCTATTCGCAAAATTTTTTCAAACAACGTATTCACCTTGTACTATTTCTGATCAGCCCTACATGTATGAAATTCATTCAGCCAATCTTATTTTTGGTCCATTTATCTCCGAGCGCAGTTTGTTATCGGATCTTTTAAAGGTTAAAGCGGCACTTTCACCAGGTTCCGATGGAGTACCAGGCTGTGTGCTAAAGAATTGCGCCGGGTCATTGTGCAAACCTCTTTCAAAGCTTTTCACCTTATATCTGGAAACGTCGATATGTCCCCATATGTGGATGCAATCCTCTATAATTCCCCTGAATAAAAAAGGGAAAAAATTTGATGCAGCAATTCCAAAGCTATTTGAAAAAAAATATTACTCCTCATCTGCAGCACACCTCTGTAGTTCACTCATTTCTCCATGCCAACATGGTTTTATTAGGCGTCGCTCCACTACCACCAACTTGTTGGAGCTGACATCATTTGTGATTGATAGCTTCCAAAATGGCCTTCAAACAGATGTCATCTACACTGACTTTAGTAAAGCATTTGACTCTGTAAACCACTCATTCCTTTTGAGAAAACTCGATCTTTTGGAACCCAACGCGTCCTTTTTAATGATGTATTCTCCTGCCTAGACCGAGCTACATCTGGAGTCCCTCAAGGAAGTCATCTCGGGCCTTTACTTTTTACCATTTTCATAAATGACTTGCCTTTTGCTTTACCGAACTCTCGTGTACTTATGTACGCAGATGACGTTAAGCTGTGTCTTCAGTATAAATCTTCCTCTGCCCAATATAAACTTCAGTCCGATCTGGATAAGTTCCAAAATTGGTGTTCTGCTAATGACTTAAAACTTAATGCGTCAAAATGCAAACTTATGTCATTCTATCGCTTAAGCCCCATCCAGGCTACTTATTTTCTCTATAGGACCGCCCTAGAAAGAATAACTTAGGTTAACGACCTAGGTGTCCTATTAGACATCAAGCTTAAATTTACCGACTATATATCGGCAATGGTTAATAAAGCCAAGGGTGTGCTTGGTTTCATTAACAGATGGTCAAAAGAATTTAATGACCCTTATATAAATAAAAATTTTTACATATCTTTAGTTCGTCCGATTCTTGATATTCATGAACCCCAATATGGGGTTCATCAAGACCGCATTGAATCTGTACAGAAAAACTTTCTCCTTTTTGCTATTAGGGGGATGCAAACTCCTTTTTCTCCTTTTTGGGATGCAAGTATCCAACTCCCGTCTTATCATAGCAGACTTCTTTTAATAAACTTACCACCCCTACTAAACCGTAAGACTATGCTGGGTGTACTTTTTATCAATAACCGTATTAATGGTGAAATCGACAGAACATTTTAAGTCTGTTAAAATTTAATGTTCCATTTAGGGCCTCTCGAACTTTCCTCCCCTTATTTCTTAACTTTTGTAGGTCAACATATGCCCAGCATATGACCCTTTCAGGGTACTATGTTCTGACTACAATAACCTCTATCAAATCATTTCACAGAACTATTGCATGAAATCCTCTATTCTTTCCTACTTAAGAGAGCAACAATGTAATTCTTCCTCGTAACCTTTTTAAAATACTTATTTCTCGTCTCGGATGTATCCCCGCGATTCGAGCCGTACGATAAACGGCAGCGCCCCTCGGTCGGTTGGGCGGGATGTGGGCTGTACGTATGCAGTGGGAGCCGCGAAAAAAAAAACGCTCTCTGGAACGTGGCCGACCCAGACTTCTTCCAGTGGTATCTGCCAGTACCCATCCTTCATGTCGAGGCTACTGAAAAACCTGGCCTCTGGCAGCTGCTCCAAGATGAAGTTTATCCTTGGCATGGGATATGCGCCCTTCACGGACTTGGCATTAATCTGCCTGAAGTCGACGCACATCCTCCACTGCCCCGTCTTCTTCTTCACCATCACCAACGGCGAGCTGTATGGACTGGTTAACGGCTCGATGCATCCTTGCTTCAGCAGATCCTCTACTTTGGCGTTTATTTCGCCCTGGATCTTTGGATTCTTCGGATGGTTCCGCTGTTTAATCGGTATGTCGTCCTTCATGGTTATCCAGTGCTGGGTTATGCTGGAACTTCCTTTTTGATCTGCGAACCTTGCCATCTCCTGCTTTATGAACCATTCTATCTGGTCCTGACTCCACTCCGCTGGGATCCTCGTCACCGCTACCGACATCCTCTCATGCTGGCAGCCGCTTCCGTTCTCCCTCGCTGAAATTTCTATTGAGTCTCCTGCGTATGTCAACGTCGTCCCGAACTGGCTCAGAAAATCCCATCCTAGAACTAAACCGTCCGTCATTCCTGGCAGGCTTATCATTTTCTGGTGGCTTCCGAACCGCATCTGCGCCTTGACCACCACCTGCACATTCACCAAGCTCTCATTTGCCAGCCGGACTTGCCTTGCTGTGGTTGACCTGCTTCCTGCGTTTGCAAAGTCCTGGGTCAGCCTCTCGCTCATGGTGCTTGCGGTTGCTCCCGCAATTCGACGGGAATTGCCCTGGTGTGCTCAGGGGAAGGGTGCTCAGGAGTCGCCTCAATCCAGGTCTTCCTGTGGGGTACTCTTTTGTGATTAGGTGCTGTTGGGTCCGGAAGGTTCTCCGCGGCGCGGTGTTGTGTCCCAGCTGACCGACCGGTCGAGTGGGCGCGCTCCGCCGGCCACAACCGATACGTTGGGCGTTTCACTGGCTGACAGTGCGGGTGCTGCACTGTTCACTCGCCTTGTGAAGCCAGAAAGGGGCACTAAGGAGGCCAAGTCTCCGACCTTCCGGAGCGGATAAAACAACAAAACAATTTTAACCTACGAACCCCACTTTTGCCAATAGAAAGTCGGACTCGACTTTCACAAAGGTTGAGCTTACCGATGGTCACGCGTTCAAATTGAAATTCCGGGTCCCCCAGTCAATGCTCAACAGTTTTCTCCTCAAGGGATGCGTCCAGGTACACCGCCAGTCACCAGAAAAATGATTCGGCCGGAAACGGAAAACCTAAGTTGGCTGCGCTTGAGCCGGATTAGCTGACGCATACGTCAACTCTGCTTCCACGGGGTTGCCGAGGTGCAGCTTCAGGCGCCGCTACAAGCTTACGTCAGGAGAGACGGATGGTTTCGGAGCCTGGCGGCCGAGTTTGTTACCGTGGTGGCTCGTGCCGGATGGAATGCTTCACGCTTGGCGCCCTCCTCCCCTTGGTCATACTCGCGCCGGCCCGCTATCGACATGAGAGATTGGCGTGTCGATCACTTTACACACCGGAAACCCTGGTGTAGATGTCCCCAGATGCCGTATTTTATCGCGTGTGGACATCCTTTCCGGTTACTTTCGTGGGTTTGAGTTCACAAGGGGCCGCACGATAGCTTACTTTGCCGCACTTGTTTCGGTCTCCCCAAAGGCGGTCCTCGGACTTTACTCAGCTACCCTTGATGCTGACTAACCGTCCCGATCTCACGCCGGAACTGCTGCTAAATTAAGCATCAAGCGCATTGAATTTATCGCTGATTTTAACAAATTTTTAATTTATTAAACTCATTTCTAGTGTGCCGCACGAACGTTCTCATCTCGCTCTGCACGATAGTCGCTGCAACAAAAGTGCAGGCCACAACCCAGGGTCATATTTTAATTAAATTTTTTTAAAAGCTTCAACCACTGTACCAAAGAAAAATAAGAACAAGATAACGGCTTGTAGGTTTAGTATAAGAGTTAGACTTGGGTTAGCCTTAGAGATAAGAAACTCTAAAAGGGAATAGAGAAAAAGAGCAACAACAATAGTAAATTAAAGCAGAGCTATGCTTGGATGAAAATTTAACCAATGGTCCAGGGGGACCAGGGGTCCCCCCGATCTTCGTTTCCTCATCGTTCGCCGAGGCCTCCGGTGTCAGTGTTTATCTTCTCGTTCCAGATTCCAAAAGAAAACGCCCACACGCTTGCCTAGTGATGACATGAGCCCCCGATTCGTCACTCGTCTGGAGTCCACTCGCGGTGCTTGTGCGTTTCGAAAGGTGCATGGGTCTTAGGATTTCGCCAATTGGGAGGGAGTTTTAGTCTTCGTTTGTCTTTGATTCGTTATTGATACATTATACATTTTTATATGTAAGATATCCTATAAATTCTACGTAACAGTCTTTTCATTACAAACGATTTAACCGCTTTCATTTTTTTATACAATCTTATTTATAAGGCATAGGTCAAAACCTTTGTAATTTGTTATTATTCGTTGTTATTATTATAAGATTAATTATAAGAAGAGGTATTCAACCGGTAGAGTTTTCTTGTATTACTGAAATTTTTAGCTTTTCATTTTTAGCTTTTTTTAGATTTGTATTAAGCTCATTGTAAGTTAAAACCAGCATTCTTGACTGAATGAAAGTACTCTATGTACTTTCTTCAACATCAATTCTAGCTTTAAACACAATTAAAGCTGCTGTGCATAAATGATATACATTTTTTTTGGTTAAATCTGCTACTTGTTTAGATTGTTAACCTCCAGGCGGAATTTCGTTTTTTGGGCAAAATAATAAGCTATTGTGTCTGCATATTCCAAATTTACATTTAGTATATAACTTACTCTCCTATTCAAATTTACATTCGCAATATCAAAAGAATTAATTTCATCCTAAATGGAAATTTTAAAAATCTTTAAAAATCTATTTGATTTAATATTATAATAATTTATTATACCCTACAACTTTTTTACATGGTATTGCTTTAAATTTACGCCATAAATGGTTTATAAATAAATAAATATCATATCTTGATAGATTATGAAAAAGGAAAAGGAAAATATGGATATCTATCATCTCAAACGTCTTAGAGAAAAGACGTGTTACTATCGAGCTCTCGTAGTTCAAATCCACAACCAACAAGCACAACTAACTCGTGCTTATCAGAAAAAAACAAACAAGTGCAAAACAGAATTGGGAAAAGAAAAAACCAAAACAACCAACTCAAAATCCAAGTGCCGGGCACTGGCCCGCAAAACAACAATAACAATGGACAAACAACTAGACGTAAGAACTTGTACATCAATGTTCAACAAAAACCCAGGCGAACCAAAATTCATCATCATCAACGGACCAAACAACAAATCACTTGAAAACCTTAACCCCTATAAACTAAAAAAAAACAATTGACTTTACGTGCGGAGGAGAAGTCAAGTTTTGCAAAAACACTCGTTACGGGAGTCCACCTACTGCGCAACATAGCGAAGCTGAAATTTTAGACGAACTAAAACCACAAAAAGTCACCGAAGTGAAAAAAGTATTTTAAAAAACGATCAATCTACGACTGAAACTGGCCTAATTATTATTACATTTGCTTCCCTTACTCTCCCAGAACACCTAAACATTGGATATGAAAAAATACGCGTACGCCCGTATATTACGCTGCCCTTAAGGTGCAAGAAATGTTTACGCTTTGGACACCCAACCCCAATATGCAAGAGCCCAGAATAACTCAGTAGTAACTGCTCGGATAAAGTACATACAACCAGTACCACTTCAACCTCTAAAGAGACAAGTAGTATTTAAACAGCACCTCATAAACCTTATCAGCAAAATTTGAACAAACAAATATTGACCACAAAACGAAATTTAAAAATACAAAAACAAAAAACACGCGAGCATTACTAGACTCAGGCCCAAGGCCTTTACAAACAACTATGCACGAACCACCCGATATAGGCAGATATGCCACAAAAATATCACAACTGAATGAACCTAAATTTATAGTAATCAAAAGGAAGGATAAGGAATCATTTAAAACAATTTCTCTCTTCATAATCCAAAAATCAGTAGACTACGTCTGTGGAGGAAAGTCGATTCCGTAAAAAAAAAACAAAAGATGGAACCCTTCTAGTTAAAACAAAACCCATCTACAGCCCCAAAACGACTTAAACTTAACAAAATCGCCGACATTGAAATAATAGTTACAGAACACAAAACATTAAACTACTCGAAAGGAGTTATCTACAGCAACGACCTAAGATATATTGATGAAGATACTATCCTTCAAGAACTGAAACCAAAAAAGGCAATTGAAGTTAAAAAAATTATGAAAAGACAATCCACAAACATCAATACCAACACCAAAACCACCGACGCATTAATTGAAACCGGCCTAGTTATAATAACTTTTGAATCTCACAAACTTCCGGAAATACTAAAAATTGGATATGAAACTGTTCGCGTACGAGAATATATCCCTCTCCTTCTACGTTGCAGAAGGTGTCTACGCTTTGGACACCAAGCCACCGTATCCAAGAGCACAGAAAAATGTCAAAACTGCTCCGAAGAGAAACACGGTACTGAAGGATCACACTGCGAAAGAGATAAAAAGTGCCTTAATTGTGTAAATAACCCCGAAATCAACCCACAGCACAGCCCACTTGACCGTAAATGCCCCACATTCCAGAAACAGCAAGAAAAGTGCAAAAACACTTACCAGCACCACAACACAGGATCAAGGAAAATCACAATCTTCAAGCATCACCACACCAAGAGTAATAACTACACACAGAAATCACTCACAAAACACCACAACAAATCAATACCCCACGGAAACACAACCAACAAAAAAACACACCCGAAAATTACAATTACCACAAAGAACAATACGACTTCGAGGCCATGGAAACCGACACCGCAGACACCAGACCAAAAGCACCATACGAATCTCAGCTCACAAAAGAATTAAAATTAAGACTCTTCTCCAAAGATAAGTCAAACACTCTCTCCACTAACCTGAAACCACCCAAATACAAAAACAAATCCTTAACAAAAACCAAACATACCAATAACAGCGACAGCGAATCAATTTAAAATCCAAAACATCACCCTAACATAACCCGAACCTTTCTGCAAAAATGTCCCTCATTATAATCCAGTGGAATATAAAAGGATATTTTACCAACTACAACCAACTTCAAATATTAATATAAAAAGGCACTCTCCTCACACCATTTCACTCCAAGAATCACACTTACAACACACCAAAAACATACAGACCCCCGTAAACTACACTCTACTAACAAGCACAGTCACCAACAGATTTGGCGGCGTAGCACTTTTGGTACACAACTCAATTGAACATTCTTTAATTAACACACCAAACGATCTCGAAACACTAGAAATACTGGTAAAATCTCAACAAAACATACACATACAGACAACTTATATCCCTCCAAGCAAAATTGTTACAAGACAAATACTAAAAAACACATTGTATAGACATAAAGTGCCCTCATTAATCGTAGGGGACTTTAACGGCTGGCACCCAGCATGGGGCGCCCCAACGTCAAACTCAAGAAGTAAAATAATCCAAAAAATCATAGACACATCCCAACTTATCCTATTAAACGAGAAATCACCAACACACTTTTCAACACACAACACATACACACACATTGACTTTTCACTTTGCTCGGCGTCACTAACCCCACACGCCAAGTGGAAAATACTCAATGACCTCCATGGCAGCGACCACTTCCCAATAATCATCTCCCTATTCCCACTGAGCAAAGTAAATAAATTCAATAGACCGTTTTTCAAACCAAAAAACGCTGATTGGAAACAGTACGCCACCCTCACACAAAAAAAACGATAGCAAATTCGCTACCTCAGGAAATGTAAACAAAGAGGCGGCCCAAATCAATAAAATTATCTTGACTTCACAAGAGCTTTCGATCGAGTAAAGTGTACACACTATAATAGACCAACTCCAAGAGTGGAAAATAGGTCAAAAAATAGCCAATTACAAAAAAACTTTATGCACAACAGAAAAATAATTGTCCGTGTAGGAACACACATATCCCATTCACAACCTTTATCTAATGGTATCCCCCAAGGATCAGCTATATCAGTAATAATATTCCTAATAGCTTACAATAAACTTGCCACTACTATTGCCTTATACAAAAACATTAAATTTAACGCATACGCTGACGATTTTTATACCCTTGCAGAGGGTATTATAATTTTGGTCAGAAGTGTGCAACGCAGTGAAGGAGACATCCAGGACCCCATAAAGTATATATATTCTGGATCAGGATCACCTCCTGAGTCGATATAAGCATGTCCGTCTGTCTGTTTCTACGCAAACTAGTCTCTCAGTTTTTGAGCTATCGTCTTGAAACTTTGCACACACCCTTCTTTCCTTTGCACGCAGTATATAAGTCGGAACGGCCGGGATCGGCCGACTATATCCTATAGCTGCCATATATCTGATTGATCGGAAATGCTATAACTTCCATGTTATTGAAGATAGAAACTTGAAATTTGCACAGATTGACTATTAGGGGAATTTAGGCCGATCTAGAAAATTTCATACGGATCGGCCGACTATATCCTATAGCTGCCATATAACTGAACGATCGGAAATGCCCCAACTTGCGTGTTTTTGGGCGTAGAAGCGTCGGACTTCTTTTAAAATTCAATGTTATGAATGTTTTTGTAAAGATCGGCTAACTATATCCGATACTTACTATATCTTTAATTAATAGAAGCCGCTATTTAACTGCAAGGGTATATAAGCTTCGGCTCCGTCCGAAGTTAGCTTTCCATTCTTGTTTTCTAATAATAAATTACCATAAAAACAGAAACCTCAACTTAGACCACCTCCTAAATAACATAAACGCCTGGTGCTCATATTCAGGGGCAACCCTTTCCGCAAGAAAATGCCAAGACCAACACATTTGCAAAAAACGCAACTCCACTTGTTTCATAACCTGCAACAACACCCAAATACCCACCGTGACTTCACTTAAAATTCTAGGATTAACATTCAACAGTAAATACAAATGGAACACTCATATACACTCACTCATAGCCTCACTCCACCAAAAACTGAATATTATAAAATGCTTATCTAGCTTCAAGTTCAACTGCAACACCCGCACTCTCCTCCATGTCGCTAAAGCAACTGTCATTGCCAAAATGGAATACGGTTTATTCCTTTACGGCCACTCACCCAAAAGCACCCTTAACAAATTAAAGACTCCATTCAATGCTGCACTTCGATTAGCACTTGGAGCCTACGAAAGCACACCTACAAATAACTTAATCCACGAAGCCAATATTCACCCAATCGAATTAAAGCGCGACCAACAAACAGCCAAACTTACCAAAAACCTAATCTTCTCAAGAGACACACCAATACACAGCTTTGTTAAAAACCGGCAAAACAAAAAAAACACCCATCAGCCATAGACCGAATAACACAGTTCTGGCATCTTCTAAATATACCATACCAACCACAAAAACTATACAAATCTGATCCACCCTGGAGACTCAATCCCAACCTCATAGATACAACACTCAAAATACATACAAAACAAAGCTAGCCCTAAAAATAAAAATATTGTGGATTCCTGGCCATGTAGGCATAGCAGGCAACGAGCTAGCCGACCAAACCGCTTAATCAGCAACCAAACTCCCCCTAATTTTTACCCCAAACATAAATTTAACTGACATAAACTAACACTTAAGATCAGAATTCTCAACAAGACAAAAGAAAAATATTGAGTGGATTTCAAAATATTGAAATGCAGTCAATGATACAGGAACATAAACAGAGACAACACGCATATTGACTAATACATTACCTCTTTTGACCCAAAATCGAGCAGGCTTGATCAAATGAAAATAATACGCCTTAGACTATTCCACAAAAAATTACCCACGAACACTTCTTCAACCAAAATCAAACATCCAACTCCCCATTTTGCAAAGGGGACTGCACCTTATCCCACATTCTAAACTCTTGCTCATCACTCCTGCCTATAAGACAATCTATTTTTAAAAACACAAACCCACTGAACCTACTAAATGATTTAAACACAGAGAACCTTCAAAAAACAATACTCTTTCAAAAAGAATCCAATCTATACCACAAAATATAAACCCTACCAAAACCAGAATCAGAAAATTGCATACAGCATACAAGCATACATACAACCATGTACATATATAACCATTGTATATAAGCCTATTCATAGAAACCTAAACCAAGACAACCTAAGACAAATAACATGTAAGCAATATTGAAATCTCCTAGACTTAAAAGCCAAAGGCCGCGCTGCCAGTGCTAAAACCACTAAGTTAGTATAGTTTTATAAACTTCGCTACCTTTAATAATAATAAAATAATAAAAGTACATACAACCATAAATGAGACATGCCTTAATGGAAAAAGCTGCATAAACTGCAAATACATACCCGAAGCCGACTGCAAACATAGCGCTCTAGACCGCAACTGTCCAACATTTAAAAAACAACAAGAACTAACAAACATCAAAATCACAGAAAAAGTCGATCACAAAACAGCAGTATCATTATACCCACTCCCCATCACGGCACGACAGTCAGTGCAACAATAGTGCAAGCCAGAGCTTCGGGACACTCCGTCCGACACTGAAGCTGTGAAACCGGCACATTTGGCATGTACCATGTTGTCACACAGCCAACAGGGGAGGCTTGGCTGGGATGAAGTTATTGTCTTATTTACAAGACTTAATTGAGCAGACTACTTTAAATTCCATTTTGTTATTATATTTATTTATTTTTTATTTCAATTTTTTTTTTATACCTTGAACCACTGTACCCAATGAAAAATTAGAACAAGACAGTTGTAACAGTTTGTATGTTAGTATAAGAGTAAGAGGTTAGGCTTAGAGATAGAGATAAGCAACTCTAAAAGGGAATAGCGAAAAGAGCAACAACAAAAAGTGAAGCTAAGCAGAGCTATGCTTAAAATTAATAAATATGAATTTACCACCAAATATATCACTGCACACGCGTAAGCGAGACGGAAATCGTTAAAGTGTTTTAAATTTTTTAAAATTTAAAATCTATTTATATCAAACGCCGGTTTGATCGCAAGGTAGGCAAAATAATAAAATAAACGCAGAACGCACAAAAAAAAACACGTCCGTTCGCTTTGAAAGGCAAAAAGATTTTCATATGGAGCAACATCCGACGCCTTTGCGGCCTTAACCCAAAAAAAGCACACACACTGCATATTCGACCCACACAGAAAACAAAACACTACTAACAAATCTGAAATTGCACAGCTCTTCTGCCAAAACTTCTCAGAAACTTCATCCGACAGCAAGTTTTCAACCACTTTTATCAATCACAAGCAAACATCACTCAGCAATACTATTCACCTCTCATATATTCCCAGCAAAAAAGCAACCGAAATAGAAAAACCTGTCACTTCACTCGAATTTTCAGCAGCACTAACCACATTAAATGGAAACACACCCGGACTTGACAGACTTAACTACACAATGATTAAAAAAAACCTAGAAAAAAAGAAGAAAAATAGAGTCATTAACCGCCAAAACGCCATACTGAACAGTTACATTCCAAAAGCCTACTAAAATAGCTTAATAAAACCGATCCTAACACTAACCACAGACAAAACCTTGCTAAACTCATACCGACCGATTTCACTAAACTCATGCCTAGCAAAAATACTGGACAAAATAATAGCAAAACGGCTGTGGTAGTTTGTATTGAACGACAAACTAATCCATGACAGTCAAACTGGCTTCAGAAAAGGCAAATCGGCTATAGACAGTCTACTACTGGTAGACCATCTTTTTGCACGAGCTCTCTCAAGAAGAAACCACTCATCTATCATATCCCTAGACTTCGCAAAGGTCTTCGATAGAATTGGCGTTCACTCTATACTTGACCAACTTGTAATCTGGAAAACTGGCCCAAAAATCATTAACTATATACGAAATTTTAGGACAAACAGAAAATTACTCGTACGTATAGACTCGCACACATCCACCTTTCGCAAAACGGCATCCCGCAAAGCTCCCCACTCTCTGTAATCCTCTTTGTCATTGCATATAACTTATTAACAAAAAACTTACAATTCACCCTAACATCAGTCTAAGATGCAGACGCAGATGATTTTAACATAATAATAAAACTAAAAAACTAAAAAAACCCTAATATGATATAACATAAATCCGATAATATCCAGCATTACAGACTTGGCACAATACTCAGGCGCCATGCTATCTTTCATAAAATGCAAGCACCTCCATGTTTGCAGACAACACAATTGCAACAATTGCATAACAACAAGAAACATTTTAATACAAGAAGTAACATCATTAAAAATTCTCGGCCTACACTTTAGTAACAAATATAGATGGAAAACTTACAATTACAACCTTAAACAATCAATTAACATAATAAAATGTCTCTCAAGCGCAAAATTTAACTGCAACACCTCTACACTCCTAAACGTTACAAAAGCAACCATCGTCTCAAAAGTAGACTACGGTCTTTCAATCTACGGCTACACCTCACAAACAACACTACACAAATTAAAAGTAACGATCAATTCAGCCTTTAGACTTGCCCTCGGAGCCTTCAGAACCACCCCGATAAATAATGTACTTTACGAAGCACGGACAGACTCCCTAGAAGACAGACGAGAGCTCCTTACATCAAAAATCATTAAGTCCCTAATTAACGCCAAAACCTCACCAATAATAAAAATTCTAAAAACTTACCGCCCACCAAAACGTCCGCAATACAAATCAACAATAGACCGTATTAGAGAATATTCAAAGATCTACCAACTACCATTTAAGGAATTAACACCACCCACATAAGCCATACCGCCCTGGAACACAAACCATCAAAAAAATAGACACATTGCTAAATAAATTCGAAAAAAAAATGCAACCCCAGAAATTTTCAGATCACAATTCACAGAAATTAAGACAAAAGACATACACACATACACACATACATACACGTACACATACATTTACACAGATGGCTCTCATTCAAACGATTTTACTAGCCTAGCAATCACAACCGAAACTGAATGCATCAGACTTTATAACCTACTCCTCACTATTCTCCGCAGAGCTACTGCAATAGCAAAACAGCGACCACTACATCTCATATGCCCGCAATATTCTACAAAAATACAACAATAAATTCTAATTGGTTTGGATACCCGGTCACGTAGGAAAACCTGGAAACAAACTTGCAGACACCCTAGCAAAAAACGCCACAAGACAACCGCTTACATTCATCGAAAACTTAAACACTCAAGACATTTTAAAATATATTTAAAATACACACCTTTCGAAAATACACGCAAACAAAGCCAAAACTTCACCCTGGTACCAAGCAATTAACCAACCCCAACCCAACGGTCACCACATTACTAACGAGAATGGAAAGCTAACTTCAAACGGAGCCGAAGCTTATATACCCTTACAGTTAAATAGCGGATTCTATTGATCAAAGATATAGATATATTGAAAAAGATAAAGATATATATCGGTTATAGTTAGCCGATATTTACAAAAACATTCATAACAAGCTTAGATTCGTATAAAATGGATTTTAAAAGAAGTCCGACGCTTCTACGCCAAAAAACACGCAAGTTGTGGCATTTCCGATCGTTCAGTTATATGGCAGCTATAGGATATAGTCGGCCGATCCGTATGAAATTTTCCAGATCGGCTTAGATTCCCATAAAAAACATCCTGTGCAAGTTTCAGCTTCTATCTTCAATAACATGCAAGTTATAGCATTTCCGATTAATCAGTTATATGGCAGCTATAGGATATAGTCGGCCGATCCGACATATATACTGCGTGCAAAGGAAAGAAGGGTGTGTGCAAAGTTTCAAGACGATAGCTCAAAAACTGAGAGACTAGTTTGCGTAGAAACAGACAGACGGACAGACGGACATGCTTATATCGACTTAGGAGGTGAACCTGATTTAGAATATATATACTTGATGGGGTCCTGGATGTCTCCTTCACTGCGTTGTACACTTCTGACCAAAATTATAATACCCTCTGCAAGGGTATAAAAACATCCACTCATCGATCACACGTAGAGACCAGATAATAACGAGGCTCAGGCTCGGACACACAAAAATTACACACACACACTATATGGACCCAATTCAAAGCAGGACCTGTCCGTTCTGCAATGATACCAACGCCGACGTATCAATTGATCACCTACTGACTAACTGAAAGTCACTAAGAAGCCAAAGACAACAAATATTTAAAAACAGCAACCCACTTGAATCCTTATCAAACCCTACACCACCAAACATATCAAAAATACTACTATTTCTAAAAAACACACACTTGTACCACCATATCTAAGATGGCTCTTATTTAGTCAAAATCTATACATAAAATAATAGGTATATAATTATATAATTATAATTACAAATCCCGAGCTGAAGGCCCTTGCTGCTTCTTGTTGGTCCTTCGTATTTACCAGTAAAAGATTTTTC
Organism: Drosophila varians; assembly: GCA_018150405.1. Classification (NCBI taxonomy): domain Eukaryota; kingdom Metazoa; phylum Arthropoda; class Insecta; order Diptera; family Drosophilidae; genus Drosophila; species Drosophila varians. The sequence continues at coordinate 1,610,981 of JAECWK010000131.1, read as the reverse complement.
GCGGTCATCATGGTTAATGCATTCCTAACATGCAATACAATTCGAACGGTAGTCGTCGTCATCTATTTCGAAGTTATGTAGGTTTTTTTTGGAGATTTCCTGATTCTTTCATACAAAACCAGAGTCTTTGCATTGATAGATTCGCAGAATTCGCAGAATATAAAATAAGATTAAATAGTTTTAAAAATAATTTATTATTTATTTACATTCATAAGTCCAAAGCTCATTAAAATGAGCGATGGAGTCTTTGGAGTTCTTTGGCACCTTTGTTGTCGACACACATTTGGATTATTAGAGGTGGTGTCATATTTTCCCAAATCGGATTCAATATCCCTTTAAATTTCGACAAAAACGATATTTTCTTTGAAAAATTATTAAATTTGTTTTTTGTGTTTGGCTCTGGACATACAGATGACCCTTGCCGCACTCCTTCGTGTTGTGCGTTTTATTGGTTGCACAATAAAATTGTACACATTTTTTACAAAAGCATCTTTCCGAGTTTGATTTACTATTTGCGACTTGCATAAATTTTTTATACTTGTTATATACACTACTAGCCAAAATAATAAGTACATAGACATAGTGTTTTTTTGTTTCATTATAACTCGATTAATATTAAATGAACCCATGCCAATTTTTTTTACATTGAAGGGTTACAGTATTACACAATTTTTAAAGCAAAAATGAAAGAGGGGAACCGCGAGTATTCAATACTGAGCTTAAATTTCTGCTGGATGAGCGATTTCGGTCTGGCCAAAATAATAAGTACACCTGTGTATTTGATAAATTTTAAAGGATTTAAGGTATCATTGGGTCAAGGTATGTTGGTTTTTATTATTTCCTTGCATATTCAAGTATATCCGAGAAAAAAATATTCTATAGATGGGCAAAAAAAAACATTGTACTGAAGAAGAAAGAAAAATTGCTTTAAATCTGCAAAAAGAAGGATAAAGTATTCGGGAAAATGTTAAAAGTCATGGACGACCAGTATGTTTTATACAGAATTTTTGGAAATTCAAGGTTGAAACCGAAACTCGAGGTCGGAAGAAGAAATCCTCTCAAACGACGGACACCCGAATCCAAAGTCTCGCAAAGAAAGATCCCTTCATGTCTTCCAAGGCTATTGCCGCTCATATTGATAATGAAATATCGTCAAGATCGGTTCGTCGTAGACTGAATAGGAGAGGCTTACAAGGACGCATAGCCAGGAAAATTCCTTTACTTCGAGGGAATAATTTAAAGATGACGCAAAAGTTTGCCCAAAATCATTTGGATTCGTCTGTACCAGAGGGTTCCAAAAAGTGGAATAATGTCTTATGAAGCGTCGAAACGAAAATAAATCTTTTTTGTAACGACTCCAGAAGACATGTACGACGCCCCAAAGGCAAGGAATTCAAAGCCCGGTACACAAAAGAGACCGTTAAACACGGATGCGGAAACATAATGGTTTGAGCCTGTTTTTCTTGGCATGGAGTTGGCCCTATTCATCGGATTACCGATACTATGTCCCGATTTGGGTATAAAAATATATTATCTGACATAATGCTGCCATATCCCGAGGAAGACATGCCCTTGAGATGGGTCTTTCATCAAGATAACGACCCAAAACATACATCGGAGCTGGTCAAGGCCTGGTTCGCTGCAAACAAGGTTGACTTTATGATGCGGCCAAGTCAATCTCCAGACTTAAACCCCATCGAAAACCTGTGGGGAGAGCTCAAACGTCGGGATGGCTCACTCACTTTTAGAAATACGGAAGAATTGTGGAAATTCGTAGAGAAAACGTGGTACGAGATTCCTTTAGAGACTTGCCGTAAACTAATTGCCAGTATGCCGAAACGGATAACCAAAGTCATAGAAAATAAGGGTGGATATACTGGGTATTAGCATACGATAAAATAAAAATAAAAAAAATTGGGATACTGTTGTTTATTTTTAAGCTAGAGACTTTGAAGAATTGCTGTACTTATTTTTTTGACCAACCCTTTTTTAAGTTTTTTTTGCTTAATTGCCAATAAATTCTCTACAATAACTGAAATATTCTTTTGTTAACTATTTTTATAATAAACTTTATGTCAGAAAACTAAAAGAAACTAGAATTGGTTCGTTACACTAATACGAAAAGATTTACAGGACGCAGAAGAAACCTTATGGGCGTGTACTTATTATTTTGGCCAGTAGTGTATATGGATAATAGTACTCATTTTCTTAAGGATTTAGATTTCTAAAAAATTTATATGGTGTCTTTTGGTTTCTTTGGTTCTTATTATCGGCCCTATTATTCGATCTTTTAGAATTTCATATCCGTTAACGCTGAAATCATCATTATTTCTTTGAAAGCGTTGCAAGCAAGCGTTAAAGCAAGAAATACTTTAATTGGAAATTCGATTCCTGAAAAGTTTAGTTGAAATCTTTCATGGCAAATTCGATCTGGACTTATATCAACAACTCTATAGGATTGTGTTTTCTTTATTTTTATACCCTTGCAGAGGGTATTATAATTTTGGTCAGAAGTGTGCAACGCAGTGAAGGAGACATCCAGGACCCCATAATGTATATATATTCTGGATCAGGATCACCTCCTGAGTCGATATAACCAAGTCCGTCTGTCCGTCTGTCTGTTTCTACCCAAACTAGTCTCTCAGTTTTTGACCTATCGTCTTGAAACTTTGCACACACCCTTCTTTCCTTTGCACGCAGTATATAAGTCGGAACGGCCGGGATCGGCCGACTATATCCTATAGCTGCCATATAACTGATTGATCGGAAATGCTATAACTTCCACGTTTTTGAAGATAGAAATTGGCACAAATTCCCTTTTATGGGAATCTAAACCGATCTGGAAAATTTCATACGGATCGGCCGACTATATCCTATAGCTGCCATATACCTGAACGATCGGAAATGCTATAACTTCCACGTTTTGAAGATAGAAACTTGAAATTTGCACAAATTCCCTTTTATGGGAATCTAAGCCGATCTGGAAAATTTCATACGGATCGGCCAACTATATCCTATAGCTGCCATATAACTGAACGATCGGAAACGCAACAACTTGCGTGTTTTTGGGAGTAGAAGCGTCGGACTTCTTTTAAAATCCATTTTATACGAATCTAAGCTTGTTATGAATGTTTTTGTAAAGATCGGCTAACTATATTCGATATTTACTATATCTTTAATCAATCGAAGCCGCTATTTAACTGCAAGAGTATATAAGCTTCGGCTCCAAGTTAGCTTTCCATTCTCGTTTTAAATTTCTTTAATCACTAACAAATTTCAAAAGAGGCATCTTAAGTGTACTTGTAGCTAGGGAATAAGGGTGTGAATTGTAAGAAACACCTATATGATTATGCTTATATATTAGTTTATACCTATATATAGTAAAGTTTGTTTATCATAGGACTAAAGGCTAGAATGATTGAATCTTAGTTATTTTTTTTATAGGCTTTACATTAATACTTCGGGAACTTTACTTTAATTCATTATTCATTTTGTTTTTTTTCTTTTATCTGGTTTTATATATATAACTCTTTTCTTCATGTACCTACACCTATTTTGTTTTCTTTATCTTTTTTTTTTTTTGTTGACATTTGTTTGAGAATTAATGAATGCAGGCAAATTTTATGAGGCCTTTCTTATTTACTTTTGTTTTGGTTTGATCTTTTGCATACTCACAGAGCTTCTGCGGCGGAGATCGATCTCCGCGCGAAGCGCTGGAACGTTGGTTCGACGAGCTAGACTGTGTAAAAGGGGTTTACTTAAAATTAGGCCTGCATCATTTTCTTCTTTCCTTCTTTTTTTTTCCTTGACTATACATTAATTCCTTATTTTCTTTAGTTTCTGTTTTGTTGGACGTTTTACTTTTCAATTTATTATTGTTCCCTAATTTTATTTCAGCTCAAGTTTCTGCCTTTTAATAATTTCTTTCTACCATTTTTTTTTTTAAACTTTTTTCTTACAATTTTTTTTTCAATTTTCTGTTAACATTTCTTTCCCACAAATTTTTTTAAAATCATTTTTCTGTTAATATTTCTTTCTCACAATTCTTGTATTCCTTTTCGGTTAACATTTCTCTTCTACCCACTTTGGGCCTCAGAAGCGCCTGCGCTGCACTTTATGTTTTTCTTTTATGGCATTGTTTCCCCCCTTTTTTTTCTTCTGGGATTACACTTTTTTTTAAAAAAAACTTTATGTTTGGCGACTTAGTCGCCGTGGAGGGGGGGGTCAGGAGTCGCCTCAATCCAGGTGTTCCTGTGGGGTACTCCTTTTTGAGTAGGTGCTGTTGGGTCCGGAAGGTTCTCCGCGGGGAGGTGTTGCGTCCCCAGCTGACCGATCAGTCAAGTAGTCGCGCTCCGCCGGCCACAACCGGTACGTTAGGCGTTTCACTGGCTGACAGTGCGGGTGCTCCACTGTTCTCTGGCCTTGTGACGCCAGAAAGGGCACTCAGGGGCCAAGTCTCCGACCTTCCGAAGCGGATAAAACAACAACAAAAATTTAAACCTCCGAACTCCACTTTTGCCCAAAATAAAGTCGGACTCGACTTTCAAAAAGGTTGAGCTTACCGAGGGTCACGCGTTCCACTTCAAATTCCGAGTCACCCAGTTCGATGCTCAACAGTTTCCACTCTTCAAGGGATGCGTCCAGGTACGCCGCCAGTCACCAGAATAATGATCCGGCCGGAAACGGAAAACCTAAGTTGGCTGCGCTTGAGCCGGATCAGCTGACACATACGTCAAATCTGACTCCCCGGGGTTGCCGAGGTGCAGCAATTCAAAGGCGGGCTCTTTGGGGCGCGTTTGATTTGAAGCGTTTTAGCTTCAGGCGCCGCTACAAAATCGGGTTTAGAAGCAGCTTTGCTTGAAGTTCCTCCAATATACCTCTTGACCCACGGCAAATGCCACTTCTCGCGAACGCAGATTATACCGCCTGGCGTTCTGCTCGTGTTTTTTTTAACATAAGCCATCCGGCTTCCTCCCGAATAAGCTCGAACGAATCTTGACGATTGAACACCAGGGAACGATCGTCTAATAAATTCAACTTTCGGAGCAATCCATAAGTAGAACCAGACGTCATCATGTTCTGCCCAAAAGCCATGTAATAGGGCGAGGTTCCTAGGCTAGAGTGCACTGAGGACCTTAAGGCGAATCTAATCTTGGGCAACCACTCGTCCCAATCCTTTTGATCCGGTCGCAAAGAAGCTCTAATTCCCGATATCACGGAACGATTTGCCCGTTTTGAAGCGTTCGCTTAAGGCGAGTGGACCGCCATTAATACATGCTTTACATCGTAACGTCGTAACAAGTTTTGAAAGTTCTCGGATCGAAACTGGAATCCGCTATCAGAAACATTTGTCTTCGGAACGCCAAACGTCTTAAAAAAATCCCCTTTCAGGTATTTTATCACCAGTGCAGCGTTTATTTTCTTTATAAGCTTCAGAAACACGTATTTCGAAAAATGATCAAGGATTCAATATTCAATTCAATGATCAATATTCCAATATTTCCGCTTCGAGATCTTGGGTATGACTCAAGGAAATCCACATAAAGTCTTTGAAAAACCTCTGACTTTCAGGCGCTTTTCCTAATGGTGGTCGAAGCGCACAATTAGGCGCCTTAGTAGTTTTACACACCTCACAAGCGTACATCCAGGACAAAAGTAGTAACGCCTAATTCGCTCGATAGTCTTGTGCATGCCTCCATGAGAACACAACTCTTTAGGTATCCAGAGCTTCCAGGCATATTCATCGTGTTTCTGCTCCCCAGTTAGATGCTCAGCCTTTCGATATCCCGCTCCTGAACGGTTAGCACAAACGATTTCCATTTACGGCTTTCTTGACCTGCTGCCAAAATAATTTAACACGACTGGAATTTCGGGAACTGGGTTTTCGTAAACCTTCCGAGCCGTCTTTTTCTGTCTCTGGGTTTTTCCTCAGGCTGAGAATTTTGTGATGTAGCAATGAGCAGCCATCACTTCTTTGAACGTCCGGGAGTGTTAGAGGTGAAAGACTAGAATCTTCCACTATTGGTCGGTCATTGTAGCTTTGCGGCACTCGAAGTCTTCGGTTTGAATGCCGACTTCGGCGAGCCGAATTTTGAGTTTTTTGCACATCTCATGCAACTCGGATTTTAGGTGTTTGTTGTTCCACAGCCGTAACAGAGAACCTTTCTGACGATCTTGATATAGGTGCCCCTCACTTAGACAATTCCAGCATCTTAAGGAGTTCTTCGGTACTTTGGACTAACTCGGACACCTCACGTTTAAAGGACGCTAGTTTGGCGTATTCGTGAGACCTTTTGACGTCGTCTAGAAAAGTTTCTCGTCGTCGGCAGATCTCCCTTAAAACACAGACTGTTCCTATATTTACGTTTAACAACTCATGTTGAATTTCCGGCCTTAGATTGTTCCTAAGGATTCGAACTACTTTGGTGTCTGACCCGAGATTTTCCAACTGATCGATTAAAACAGATATACCCTCAAGAAAACTGTCAAAAGATTCGGTTGCCTTTTGCTTTCTATTTTGAATCAGCTCTTCAATATCGTAATCATCCCTTGCGATTCGAAAATGGGACCGCAATGCCGAGCACAACGAGTCACACCGAACTTCGCCAACCAACTTGTGATAACGCCAATAGAACTCTAGCGCCTTCCCTTTAAACAGTACAGTAGCATTTCTGCACAGTACTGCAAAGTTTCCTCCTAGAGTTTGGTGGGTCAGAGTCTCCAGTTCCTGAAAATTTCATTTTCCACCCATTTAATATTTGGACTACTTTGTCGGGTCTGTTAAAAAGGTCAGATACGTGCGAAATGGGAGTGGCTGGTGGGTCAGAGTCTCCAGTTCCTGAAAATTTCATTTTCCACCCATTTAATATTTGGACTACTTTGTCGGGTCTGTTAAAAAGGTCAGATACGTGCGAAATGGGAGTGGCTGAGTTAGGCAATATAAAGCCAGGGTTTGCCTCAGAGTCAGCATTGTGAACAGATCTGTTCTCGACCCCAGGAACGGCTTGCGCTGGAGACCATCTATTTCCGGCCATCCTCTTTCCCAATGTTGTAAGCAATCTTTGCTCCATCGGAAGTACAGACCAGGGATCTGCGACTTCCTGCAAACTATTGAGTACCTTTCTCTTCCATTTGGCGACTTTTGGACTAAGCGCGAGTTTGTAAGCCTTAGCTGGTTTCTTGCTACACACTGTGTGACAAACAGGACACTTCTCACTTGATTTAAAATGAGCTTCTATAAACCTTTTATGAACCTCGTGGTGCTTCATGCGACCTGTACAATTCTCCAGCGGACCTGATTTCACTCTTGCAAATAGGACATCAGTTAGTCTTTCCTACAGGCCCTTTGTTAGGTGAACGAGCTACACTCATTTTAAATCTTTAGGGCAGACGGGCAACTACACAGAAAACTCGACCCTGATACTGGTCCTTCCTAACGCACCCCCACAACAAATCAAATAAAAATAAAAGAAAAGATACAAAAAAAAATAAAATAAAAAATAAACGAGAATGGAAAGCTAACTTCGGACGGAGCCGAAGCTTATATACCCTTGCAGTTAAATAGCAGCTTCTATTGATTAAAGATATAGTAAATATCGGATATAGTTATCCGATCTTTACAAAAACATTCATAACAAGCTTAGATTCGTATAAAATAAATTTCAAAAGAAGTCCGACGCTTCTACGCCCAAAAACACGCAAGTTGTTGCGTTTCCGATCGTTCAGTTATATGGCAGCTATAGGATATAGTCGGCCGATCCCGGCCGACTTATATACTGCGTGCAAAAGAAAGAAGGGTGTGTGCAAAGTTTCAAAACGATAGCTCAAAAACTGAGAGACTAGTTTTCGTAGAAACAGACAGACGGACAGACGGACATGCTTATATCGACTCAGGAGGTGATCCTGATCCAGAATATATATACTTTATGGGGTCCTGGATGTCTCCTTCACTGCGTTGCACACTTCTGACCAAAATTATAATACCCTCTGCAAGGGTATAAAAAAAGAACATACAAAATTTGACTTTATGCCAAACAATTGGCCTCATGGACCATAGTGCGCTGCTAAAACTAAATGAATGAGCTTCTAGTTATCCTTTCTCCTATATTGGATAAAAAGCTTATAAGCAAGGAGGAAGTGGCCGCTCTTACGAACTAAGAAAATTCTCGGCTAATCCGATCTGATCCAGTGACATGCTCTCGATACTTCGATTAAAGGTTGCGACAATTAATAAAACTTTTTAAAACTATTATACTATATACTATATATATATATATTATATATATACATATATATATATATATATATATTATATATATACATATATATATATATATATATATACTATTTTAATTAATTAAATTTTCAATTGTTCATAAAATTGGCTATAATATAGCGATTTAAGTCAAATATGCGCCGTTTTGTTCGATGACGAGTTCCCAACGAGATGCCAACTTCATCATGCCCCTCCTATATGGCTTATTAGCCATGGACAGAAGTAGGTGGTAATCACTTGGTGCGAGATCCGGTCTATACGGTGGATGCAAAACAATCTCCATCACCAATAAATAAAAGTTAAAATACTTGTCACGCTAACAAGCGGTAATTAAAATTCAATATTTTAATTTTAGTTTTTATTTATTGACAACCGTTTACAAAAGAAAAATCAACTCAAAAAGGTCCACGACCGCAGCGACTCTCAGCCAAAATAGACCCTGTCATTCCAAGGTCTATGTTTAGCGACAAGGGCGGTCCAATCCATCCAGAAATGGAATTCTCCTGATCTGGGGTGACCATGATCTGGAACCACGAGCAAGTAATGACCGCCAGGGTCCATCTTTCCTGGTCACATGTTGCGAAATCGGGCTTGGTGGCAGCATGGGCGGAACCTGGCGCTTCATCAGCAGCGGCAGGAACAAGACCGGGTCCGGCAGACAGAGCTGGTTTCTGTGGCGCTCACAGTAGCAAACTTATCGGCCAGATCGTACCTTGTGTCCGAAGCAGCTGGAACGACGTTCGCAATTGGACCGGTAGCGATGGCAGGAGCAACAGCCGGAGCCTGGATAGCTGGAACTACACAACCCTCAGGCTCGGCTGCCGCCACCCGAGACAACCCATCCAAGGTGCGTCGTTTGCAGAACTGGAAGATCAACACGCAACTGAACTTGGCCAACAGACAATAGGTCAAAGAATAGACTTGCGCCAATCAATAGATCGATGCGTTGAGGCTCGTGGAAGCTGGGATCGGCGACCACTAAATTTCCAGGAATTTCCCAGTCCGACACATTTATAGGACCGCTGGGCTGAATCTCGGTGATCTTCGAGGCGACAACTGCCGTGATGTAAGCGAAATAATCGGAAATCCGCGATTGCATGTAGACGCTAACTGAGTTGCCATCTTTTGAGAACTCGGTATCTCCAAGTCCAGTTATGGCCACGGCGCATCTAGAAGGACAAAGCTGGAGCAGGCTTGCCAAACGCGACGTAATAAGGTGCACTTGTGAGCCAGAGTCCAACAGTGCCCGACAAGGAAACATGGCACCGGAGCGGCCACGCACTAAAATGTTAGCGGTAGGCAGCAACGCAATTTCTGAATGGCGATCCTGAACCACAAGTGAATTTGCAGGGGGTGCATGCCTGCCTGAATCAACGACCTGGTCAGGAGAAGGAACGCCAAGTCCAGATGAGGCGGAGGCTATGTTGCCAGGCAGAGATTCCCGTGAGTGCAAGAAGGCATGATGCCTGCGATGGCACATCCGACAATGCGAAGAGTTGCATCCACGTGCAAAGTGACTTGGTTTCAGGCACACAAAGCAAAGGGCTAACCTTGTGGCCTCACGCCACCGTTCCTCATTAGATAAGGCGTTGAACCTCGGGCAGGCTCGCAAAGAGTGCGTTGAGGCGCCACACAGGGAGCACGCATCGACGGAGGCGTTGGCTAGCATGTAGGATCGATTATTGGTTGGTCTCCGTCGGGATGCATGGGCAGCCATGGCGATATCCACCGTTTCGAGCGTCCTGCATCGCTGCTCCAAAAACCTGGACATGGATTCCCACGTCGGAATAGCATCCTCCTTCGAGGCCGCTTGCAACTCCTCCCACTTGGCCTGCGTGGACGGATCCAGATTTTGTTCCAAGATTTGCGCAAGTAGGCAGTCTTGTATTTCCTTAGACTATCCATAACTCATCAGCGCTCGCATGTGCCCATTAAATGTGTCGGACAACTCCCGAAGTGTTGCTACGGACCCGGGCTCAACTTCTCGAAGGTGGAGGATCTTATTTACGTGGGTCTGAAAAATCAATCGACGATTACTAAAACGGTTGCGCAAAAGATCAAAAGCCACAGAGTAGTTATCATCTAAGATTTCCAAAGCACGAAAGGTTTCCAGCGCAGAATTCCTCAAACAAGAAACTAGCCACCGGAGCTTCTCCATCCTCGTTAGTTGAGGGTGATTGTCGATGATCGTTTTGAACAGTGAGATAAAATCTGACCATTCTGCGTACCCGCCACTGAATGTGGGCAACGGCAAGGGCGGCAACATCGGGGCAGGCGATCCAATAGATGCTGTGCTGGAACCATCCAGCAATGTCAAGTACGCTGCCACGCGCGAAGAGCGCCTCCCCATTTTTGACTGCAACGTCAGGGAATCCCCAGTGGCAAGACGGGTGAATTTCCAAAAGAGTGGGCTGCCAATTTCTCATTGGTTGAGACCCTTGAGGGCGTCATGAAGAGCCGTGAATTTGGCGCGCAGTTGCTTCTCTAAGACGTCTAATGGAGAAAGAGGCGTGTCGTCGTTTGCTACCGCAGCTACAACCAGAACATGCAGCTCCTCCGACTCCACGTACGCTATTTCCGCCTTTTTCTTTAAATATGACTCCCTGCTGGAAGCATCGGCAGCGCTGAACTCGGCTCCAGAGTGTATCATTTGGCACTAAGTTGAGCAAGAGAGGGGTGAAGCGTTGGCGCTAAGCGAAAGGCAACTAATCACTTGTTGCACTTGCAACAAACTGTGGCACAGATCACGTCGGGTCACCGAATGTCGCGATCAAGCGAGAATTAAAATCAAATTTTAATTTCTGGGTTTTTATTTCTTTTATACAGTTCACAAATTACGCAAAAGCAATCAAAACTTAAAGGGTCCAACGACCGCAGCGACTCTCGCACCAAAATCAACTATCAGAAACTGCATAGAAGAACAATACGTTCCACCAGAGCTAACGGCTCACATCACAAACGCATTGCGTTATGCAGACTCGGCTGTGCTTATACCCTACACTTCGTTTGTTTACATTTCTTATTTTTGGGATTGCACGGAGCCTAGCTGCTGATCCCAACAATACTAACTAGTGCTGTATTTCTCTTGGTGTATCACTCATTAAATATAATTTAATTAAATTAAATTTAAATTTAATTAAATATAATTTGGGCAGACGGTCTTGACGAACCAAAAAACACACTAAGAAGTGTTATTTCCAAAGAATCACCAATCTGACAAAATTACTCTGCAATACAACTCCCTAAATAATAATAATAATACTCCCTAAAAAATGAACAATTATTTATATTTAAGGAAATAAGTTGAATGTTTATATACCCTTGCAGATTATATTAGTACCAATATAATTATTTCGGGTCCTACAACTAGGTTGTTGCTAATTTAAAGAGATTACAGATTTACCTTTGATTTGTCCATTCAAGAATGTTTAACCATAAACAATGATTTTAATTCTTAAATTTGCAAACCTGAACCAGGTATTGTTAAAGGAATAAAATCCTGGGATTTTCTGAAGATATTGTGTTTAATAAGCGTCTTCTAAACAGGTACTACCACCAGTTGCGTTATTTTCAAATAAACCCTAAAAGGGGGCGTAAATTATGCAATAGGTAATACAGGTAACATTACTTCGACTTTCCAGCATTACACTAACAGGTAATCTTGGCGCTGATTAGTTGGATTAATTGTCTATTATCCTAAAATGGTCAATGCGCATACGCAATTGACGTAAATTGACAACAGGTAGACCAGGTAATTAATAAACATTTTTTATGACCTTTTTTAATGGATAAGTTAAGGGTTTTTTAGAGCGGTCAAGGATTATTTTAGAAGTTAATGTATATTACCTACTGGGCCATATATTGGTAGAGCTTTTTAATCCAACTTTTAATCCAGTCAAGTAAAAAATGTTATCGAGTAAGGTCGTTACTCTGCCAGTGCAAAAACATATTCTTTAAACAGTGAAAAGTATACAAGTGACAGAAAGAATTTTTTAAACAGGGAAAAGTATACAAGTACAAAAGTATACAAGTGAAAAGTATATTTTTTAAACAGTGAAAAAAAGCCACAAATTTTTTTTAACAGTGTAAAAAGTAGTGCGCGATTAAAACGAGTGAACACTAAATTGTTTTAAATTACACTTCAAACACCAACTGGGTAAGTCTCTAAATTTAAATTTCCCCATTTATTACAATTGCCTCCCTCTTCAATTACCAAACATTTCTAATTAAATTATCTCCGAAATCCATTTCATTTAACTTTCTGTAACTTTTGCTTTTTATACCCTTGCAGAGGGTATTATAATTTTGGTCAGAAGTGTGCAACGCAGTGAAGGAGACATCCAGGACCCCATAAAGTATATATATTCTGGATCAGGATCACCTCCTGAGTTGATATAAGCATGTCCGTCTGTCCGTCTGTCTGTTTCTACGCAAACTAGTCTCTCAGTTTTTGAGCTATCGTCTTGAAACTTTGCACACACCCTTCTTTCCTTTGCACGCAGTATATAAGTCGGAACGGCCGGGATCGGCCGACTATATCCTATAGCTGCCATATATCTGATTGATCGGAAATGCTATAACTTCCATGTTATTGAAGATAGAAACTTGAAATTTGCACAAATTCCCTTTTATGGGTATCTAAGATCTGGAAAATTTCATACGGATCGGCCGACTATATCCTATAGCTGCCATATGATTGATCGGAAATGTATAACTTCCACGTTTTTGAAGATAGAAACTTGAAAAACTTGAACTTTCTTTTTTATGGGAATCTAAGCCGATCTGGAAAATTTCATACGGATCGGCCGACTATATCCTATAGCTGCCATATAACTGAACGATCGGAAATGCAACAACTTGCGTGTTTTTGGGCGTAGAAGCGTCGGACTTCTTTTAAAATTCATTTTATACGAATCTAAGCTTGTTATGAATGTTTTTGTAAAGATCGGCTAACTATATTCGATAGTTACTATATCTTTAATTAATAGAAGCCGCTATTTAACTGCAAGGGTATATAAGCTTCGGCTCCGTCCGAAGTTAGCTTTCCATTCTCGTTTTCTATAACTCAACCTTTCAATGAATTTTTAATTTGTTTAAAAATAATTTTCAATTCGACTGTTTTTGTATAAATTTTCTTTTATTTCTTCGTCATTCTTTAAATATTTTCAACCAAAAAATTGTGCACAAATCAATTTTGTATAATTTTTATTTTGAGTAATTACCTTAAGTATTCCAGCTTACGCCTTGCTAACGCTCGTGTGCACATCTTGCACACGAAGTCTATCTTTTGGTCACTGCACAGCGCTGGCTACTATTGTTGAGTAATCCAACAGCGGCAAGTGAGACTTAAAGCGTATTGTTTATACCCCGCTCTGCGCATTGCGTAAGCGAGTGGTCGTTATGGATAACATCACACCTTCTTACTCGATGCTCTCGAAAGAGCTGTCCGGATATGAGAAGATGAAAGAAATCGCTGGCCAATCTCCAGCGGAACTATGAGCCAAGCTTACAAGAGATTTGGCTAGACGGCATGTAGACACCCTACGGCCACAAAACGCAGATGCTGTTAAAACTAGCTCTGCAACACCAGTAACTAATACCATTACAGCTACAAGTGCCAATTCTGGCACCACCACGTACACCGTTGCAGCTTCTTCTCGTATGAGTCCAGTTATTACAACAGAATTGTCTTTGGGGACTAATAATCTATCAGCAGTACAGGCTATGGGGTGCTCGTTTCAAGCAACAAGTACCCCTCTTCGCAGAAAACGAAACCCTCCTAACTGCAGCAAAGAACCAGCCAACATTAAGAAGAGCAAATCTAATGTAAACATTGGCAGCATCGCTTGTTCAAATCAGGCTTCTACGTCTAATGGACTGAGCAATAACCGCTTCGCACCTTTAGCTGAGGAAATAAACTCTATTGAGAAGATGGAGATGAATGAGGAGTCATTTGATACCAATAGCCAAGCGCAAAGTTCAAGCCAACCTGAACTGGCGAAACCGAAACCGAAACCTCCGCCCATATGTGTGCCAAAAATTACTGATATTCTCGCTCTGGAACAAACCCTAGATGAAATCATCCTGGCAGATAAGTATGAGATACGTACATCCAAATTTGGAATTACTAGGATATACACTGATAGTGCCGAGTCTTTCCGCAAGGTAGTTCGTAGCTTGAATGCTTTGAACTGCGAGTTTTGGCATCACCAGCTGAGGACAAGCCTTTTAGATTGGTGCTAAGGAATATACACTTCACAGTCCCTAAGGAGGAAATAGAGCGTTGCTTCACGGACAAAGGCTTCAACGTTACAAATATTTACTGCCCAAGAAAGCCTGGCTTGCGCGGGACTTCGTCCGAGGTCATTAATGAGGATAGGCAAAATTTGTTCTATGTGAATCTTAAGATGACTTCAAATGTTGCCGAGTCGTTAAAAATCAAGCAAATTGGAAGGCACAGAGTTACCGTGGAAAAGGCTACTCGCAATAAGGACCTGGTACAGTGTTATAAATGCCAAAATTTTGGACATTTTGGAAAATTATTGCTTTATAAAGCCGGTTTGTGACAATTTTGCCGGGGACCATCCTACCAACTCCAAATCGTGTGAGTCGCATCTCAACAACCAATGCTTGTGTGCAAACTGCGGAGAAAATCACCCTGCAGGTTTTAAAGGATGCAAAGTTAGAATGGAACTGAGCAAAAAACTTAAAGCTGGAGTAAGTCTAAGGAGCACAACAAATTCTAGGACTAACGAAAGCCGACACGGTCAACTATTCTCGACGGCTGCTACCAGAGATGGCGTATTTTATGCAGATATGGTAAGAAATAACATTCCAAACAGTAACATCACTGCAGCTAGGCCGACTACTCCACATGTACCTGAAAATGACCGCAAAAACGAAAACGATTGAGTCGAACAAGGCTTTTCGCGATCTAGTTCAGGTTCTTATTTCTAGGAAATGACGGTCTCAGCTATAAAAATCGGATTATGGAATGCAAGAGGAATAGTTAATAAAAGTGAAGAACTTCGTCATTTCCTTCTTGATAACTCAGTCGATATAATGCTCATTACTGAGACACATATGCGTCCCGGTCTTAAAGGCCAATCATCCTAGCAACACAGCTAAGGGCGGTTTTGCTATTTTTATCAAGACCAACACTATCCACACTTAGACTGAGTCCACTTCGCAAACTGAGATACAAATAGCTAGTCTTGATATTCCAACAAATGTAGGAGTCCTTAAAATAGCTTCATCGTATCTTCCTCCCAGTGAGCCTTGGACAAACAACGATTTTGATCAGCTTTTAGCGTCTCTGGGCCCAAAATTCTTAGCTGGAGGTGACTTTAACGCCAAGCATCAATGGTGGGGCAATTTAAGGTCTTGTTGTCGAGGAAGGCGTCTTCAAGAGGCCATAGCTCTTAGCTCTTGTCAAATTCTAGCTACTGGGGAACCCACCTTTTATTCTGCCAATACAAGGCTCACGCCAACAGCTCTTGACTTTTTCATCGTTAATGAAATACAACTCAACAAACTCTCGGTCGAGACAAAATACGAGCTATCCTCGGACCATTTGTCAATTGTTGCAACGCTTAGTCAAACTCCTCAATACAAGGCCAAACGGAAATCACTTCTACCAAACGGCTCCTCCGTTGAAAAGTTTAAGGAAACCCTGGACAGAAGCATAAGTCTCAACACTGTGATTAACCACCCAGATGAGCTTGAAGATGCGGTAACGTTTTTCATGGAACAAATATACACTGCTGCGAGAGATGCTACCCCAAACCTAAGACAACCTCCGGACCAAAATAGAAATCTGCTCCCACAGAATGCATTAGTTCTTATACAGTTGAAGAGAAGAGTTCGCCGAGAATACACAAAAACAGGAGATGTGCGCGTCTAAAAAATCTACAAGAGACTTTCAAATCGACTAAGTAAAGTCTTGAAAAGGAACAAGGAGGATCAAATTGACCATATGTTGGAAACTGCGAGTCCAGATGCATCGACTAACTACTCTCTATGGAAGCTCACGAATCGATTTAAGAGACAGGTGACTCCAAAGGCTCCTATCAGAGCTGGTGGTTGGTGTGGCTCCAGTCAGCAGAAGGCTAATATCTTTGCTGACAATTTAGAGGACAGATTTAAGCCGTTAAAACTAACTTCGATAGAAAATCGGATGCTTGTTCAAATGCGTCTGGACAGGCCTTTCAAATGGCTCTTCCCACAAAGCCTGTTACCCTAGAAGAAGTTGTGACACAGATCGGAAAGCTCAAAAACAAAAAAGCACCAGGCGAGGACCTTATAGACAACAAAACACTCAAGATTCTTTCCACAAAAGCACAGCTGTTTATAGTTCTGTTGTTCAACAGCATCTTAAGGCTGAGTCACTACCCAAGTACATGGAAAAGTGCTATTATCACAATGATCCCCAAGCCTGGAAAGCAACCCACCGAAATAGGCGCATACAGCACTGGGCAAAATGATGGAAAAAGTAATACTAGATCGGATTCTTAGACTTGAAAGTGCCAGCAGAGCTATTCCAAGGTGGCAGTTTGGTTTCCGAAAAAGTCACGGCACCCCTGAACAGCTTCATCGCGTGGTCAATTTCGCTCTGGAAGCCATGGAAAGCAAAATGTATACAGTTGCTGTGTTTATGGATATTTAACAAGCCTTTGATAGGGTATGGCACGACGGCCTTCTTAGTAAGCTAAAGATACTACTAACGCCGCAACTTTTCCTTCTCATACAGAGCTTTTTATTGGATAGGAAATTTAGTGTTGTTGTCGATGGTGAAAAGTCGTCAAAACGTCCAATCTCAGCAGGTGTACCACAAGGCAGTGTACTAGGCCCGACACTCTAATCATTGTATACGTCAGATATGCCAGATTCCTGGGGTAGTACCAAAGCTAATCGTAACATACGCCGACGACACAGTGGTTATGGCCAGGAGTCCAAGCATAGACATTGCAACCTTAGGCCTGCAGGAGTACGTATCACGTTTTGAAAAATGGACAACCGAATGTAATATAGGCATAAACTGCAACAAATGTGCTTGTGTTACATTCTCCACAAGGCCAAAAAACTGCCCAGGCATTTCCATGCTCGGTTCTATACTTCGTCATGAGTCCCACTCCAAGTACCTTGGTGTAATTTTGGATAGAGGACTCACCTTTCAGAGGCACACAACAATGGTGAAGCAGTCAGTGCTTTCAAAGGCAGCAAGTATGTCCTGGCTACTCACGTCAAGAAATAAGCTTTCGTTGTCCAACAAAGTGCGGATATATATAATATATATATATAATATAATATATAAATCAATTCTCAGTCCTATCTGGAAATATGGACTACAGGTCTACGGCATAGCGTCTAAGTCGAACCTAAACAAAATACGTGCAGCGCAAAGTAAGATTGTCAGATCGATTTGTAATTCCCCATGGTTCATGAGAACCAGAGACATAGAAAGAGATCTCAAATTCCCAAAGATAGGCGATGTTTGTCGAACGCATGCTGAAAACTACTCAAAACCTCTCATCCTCTAAAACCTCTAAAACCTCTCATCCTAACTCCCTCGCGAAGAGGCTTATTTGGAGACCAACAAGAAGAAGACTTAAAAGATACCACCCACATGATCTTCCTTTAAGATATGTTTAACACCCTAAAGTCTGCAGTAATTTAAATTGTAAATAACTAGAAAAATTGTAAATAGAAAATATCTGCTGTAATTTAAATTGTAAAAGAACAGAAATATTGTATAACCTTTATACCAACACTTTGTTATCCCCTTTATTTAAAACATGCTCAAGCTGCCTCATAGGTAGCAGTGTACCTGTTAATTTTGAAAAAATATAAACCGATTTAAAAAAAATATATATTTTCAATTGTTTTAAAAATTAGCAAAGCTCTGAGAAATCGTTCGACCCCACTTATAATCTTATTTCATTTTGGAAGTATTTCCAATTGAATCCAATTGAATCCAATTTTTTCAGTTTTTTTAATTTCTTTGAATTAAGTTCAAGTTCATTTCATTGACACACCATAAATTTATTATTTTTTTCAAACAGCCCTAATAAACAATGCCACGTGTATCACGTTTATCCCAGGAGCAGCGCCGCCAAGCTGCATTTAACCGCAGTAGGGCCAGGTACGAGCAAAATGCGTCCCAAATAAGAGTTCGAAATTCCAAACATATTGCTGACGTTCGCGCTAACAACGCCGACCTTCGTAAGCTTCTCACCGTCGACTGGACGGTGTCTCAGAGCGGGTTCGCGACTCGGAAGCACATTCAACCCGACGAAAGGACCAATCCAGAGTCCGCCCACAGACGTCAGGATCCCGCGGAGCGACGACGAGACAGGTTCAAAATTCTGCTGACCATGCGAATCGGAGGACTAATCCGAGTCTCGAATCTCTGAGCGTTTTCGGGACGCCACAGAGGAACGCGGGAGGGAACAGGAAAAGAACACTTAGGAGCGCAGACTACGTAGGAGAAATCATGAAAACAGGCAGCGAGAGAGGGAAAGGGACGCAACTAACAGGAGAATAACCAGGAATAATCCCATAGCGAGGGCACAGCAACGAATGAATACAACACAGCGCCGGAAAACGCGCCAGCAACGAAGACTACGGGAAGAACAATTTCGGCAGATGGCAGAAGATAGACTTTTTATCTTCAGAACGGACCCCCAAAATCGAGTGAAAGCTTCTCAAAGAGAGTCGCAACGAAATACCAACGTGAGAGCTGAACTTTTGGAGGATGAAAGAGAAGAGGAACGCCTACAACAGCGCAATAGGAATCGCACATCAGCGAGGGAATCTTATCAAAGAAGCATCAAGGATGGACCAACGGAAATATGTATTTGCTGTGGAGGAACATGGTTCCGAGCACAGGTAAGTGGTTTACACATCTTGGCTATCTCTTCTGAATACCCTAACCTGAACGTTAGCAACGCGTTTTATTTGTCAAGAAAATATCCAAGTCCGTCCGGCAGATATATGTTAACTTCTGCAACACCTGTCGTCGTGCCATATCTTCTGGCAAAATACCAACCCTTTGCCTTTCCAATGGATTAGACTTCCCAGCTATAACAGGCAATGTGGCAGGTAGCTGTGCTTCCGCGCTCTTTCGACTTTTCCCACGTTATCCAAGTCCATTAAAAAAGACTCTTTGAGTACTGGCACAGTTTTATGATAGAAACCATTCCACCTGCTCGGGTCCTCGAAGCTGTACGGTACTTAGCGAATACCGAACTCTACAGAAAACACAACATTTCACTGAATGAAGATTGGCTGAACCAACTGCAAGGAGTTAACGAAATTCCATTTATTGCAGACGAATCTGACCGAGAAACTGTTGAGCAACTTCTTCGTCAACAATCAGACTCTCATCTAGGTGCAGAACTTGAAGAAAATTTAAATCCCGGTGGCCATGAGACATTATTAGAAAATAGTGATTCCGCTATTCAGCGAATTGCATTAGCACCAGGAGAAGGGCGACGTCCAACAAGCTTAACGCTTGACGAATATGCATAGGAATTGTCATTCCCAACTATTTCTAGCGGGGAAATATTAAAGAGGAACGCCTAAGCAAAAAAGCAAGATCCCAAATCCGTATTTATGACCGTCGTTGCACTGTAGTTCCTAAAGTTTTATATATGTATAAGTTTTACGAAATGCAGCGAATACAAAATTCAATTTCTATTGCTTTACGCAAAAAATCAGGACTTATTACTGCTGGAAATCTGAGGGATGAGTCATTTGTTGGCAGACTTGTACAACACGATGATGGCTACCACATCCTTAAAGGATTACGCTCTGCACCAGCTCATTGGGAGGCTGAAAAAAAAGTAATTGCTATGATTCGACAATTTGGGTTGCCAACGTTCTTTATAACTCTTTCCGCTGCTGAGACTAAGTGGAATGAACTTTTACTTATCCTTTCCCTTCTATTGGATAATAGGTCTATAAGCGAGGAAGAAGCGACAGCTCTTTCGAGCTCCGAAAAGGCTCGACTAACCCAATCCGATTTCGTGACGTGCTCTCGATACTTCGATTATAGGTTGCAACAATTAATGAAATTGTAATTGAAATTAATTAAAACCGATATTTTTGGGGAATTGAATCTTTCCCAGACAATTTACCGACAGACTGCTCAACGCTTATAATAGAGATATTCTTGGCTTATATAGAACAAATATAGATATTCGATTTATCCTAGATGCATTCGCCTGCTGTAGTTACATTATTAACTATATTAACAAATCAAATAGAGGCGTATCGCAGTTGCTCCGTGAAGCCGTGGCTGAAATAAGCCATGGGAATATTTCTATTAAAAGAAAATTGCAGCATCTAGGGAAGAACTTTATTAACGCTACAGAGATATCAGCCCAAGAAGCAGCTTACAAATTTGGGCTTGCATATGTCGGAGGCAAGTAAAGGTACTATTTTTGTAAACACTAGGCATCTAGACAAACGAGTAAGACTGGCTCGCTCAAATGAAGAATATTCGAAATATTTTTCACCGATACGTGCAAAAGCTTGAGCAGTTGGAAGGAATTGGTTTAGCAGAGTTTTTCAGCTTGGTACAGATTAGTCAAGCGAAATGCAGGATCTGCCCCTAATCATAATGAAGATTATGACTATGCAAATAATTTGGAGGTAGACGAAGAAGAGGAAAAGTTATCCACTGATCAAAGTTATCCACTGAATGATGGGTCTGGTTGGGTTAAGAAACCCAAACATCTTCTTATTTTCAGATGTGTTCACTTTTGCATAAATTCTTCACCTTCCAATTATTATCGAGAGCATTTAATACTGTTCTATGCTTGGCGAAATGAAGAAGCTGAACTTCTTTCTGACGACATTGAAAACACTTTTAAAGTTTATCATGAAGATATAAAAAGAGTGAAGAGGAATGATATGATGATGTGGAGTTAGAAAGAGTTTTTGAAGATTTGCAAAAGGATATAGGAAAAAATGCCCCGGGTGCGGAAGATGCTGCCTCCCAATTTCTAGACGAAGAGTTGCGAGCTTTGGCGGTACCGAATATAAGCCAGGACGTAAATGTATTCAGGACGATAATCTAGGAAACAACCCTGAAGAAGATGGCGAACTTCAAATAATTAGACTTCCCCCTTTAATTTCCAATGACGACCTTTGCTCACTTACTCGGTCCCTCAACGTTAAGAAACGACATTATGCCCACGTCATGCATAATGTTGTTTGTAAAACTATTTTTTACGATTATGTTGGTGGAGGAGCCGGTGTTGGCAAAAGCAGACTGATTTCAACCATATATCAGTCTGTTACTTGGCGAGCCAATGAGCTTCCCGGGGCTACAGATTCTGCAAAAGTATTGTGCTTCCACTAGAAAAGCTGTTTTTAAAATAGGAGGAATTACGCTTTATTCGGTGTTTTTTCTTCTAGTCAATCAGGCATCAGGTCCTTTAAAACTGTTAAGCAATGACTCATTGAACACAATTCATTGCAAGTTCTCCAATTAATTATATTAGATGAAATTTCAGTGGTTGGTTCTAAAATGCTTTCATTTCTGGATCAACGACTTCGTCGACCATGCAATTGCACAAGCCCTGAAAAATGTACCGGAGGCTAATATAACAGATGCAGATACAGAGGTCCTTAAACAAAGAGTTGTTGCACTAAGCGAATTTCCTAAGGATGCCATTCACTTGTATTCTTCTAACGATGAAGTAAACAATTACACTGCCATTTAAATTGAAACAGAAACTGCTGTTGATACAGTAAAAACAACCAACATATCTGCACGAAACAGAGAAAATACGATAAGGTATGCCCAAAATATGAAAACCTTTTGAAGCCCAGGGTTTACAGTATGTTCTTCACCTTAAAACAACAGACAAGTATATGGTAACCGTCAATATAGACACCAGTGACGGACTTGTAAATGGAGCAGCTGGTCAGTCTGGTTCAGTCCTAGTTACGCGACTATGGCTTACATTTTTCAAACCAACGGTTGGTGCTATAGCCAGCTTAAAAGTTCAAAACAGTCCAGATCCCGCATGGACTCCAATAGTAGAAGCCTCCCGAGCTTTCCAATGTGTAAGATCAGAGCACGCTTCAGTTGACCGAAAACAATTTCAAATAGTTCCTGCTGAGGCTCTATAACTATCCATAAAAGCCAAGGACCAACATACAGCAAAGTCGCCGTGCATCTTAAAAGAGGCATCAAGCGAGCTTCACTATATGTTGGGTGCAGCAGAGCAACAAGCGCATCAGGTCATTTCCTAATAGGTGACTTTGGTTTCTCCCACAAGATTTGAAGCTGCAAATGTCCAAGTCGGGCTTCAAAATTTAAGACAGGAAAAGTTTTTGACTACGCATTATGATTTTTCGGTAAACAGAAACGAAGGTATCTACTTTATTACCACAATGTTGAGTTTTTTTGATGCCATCGAGAAGATATTTTACCCTATTATTTGTTCTGCGAATTTTCTTTGTTGTGTTGAGACTTATATACCCTTATATACCCTTATATACCCTTATATACCCTTATATACCCTTGCAGTTAAATAGCGGCTTCTATTGATTAAATATATAGTAAATATCGGATATAGCTAGCCGATCTTTACAAAAACATTCAAAACAAGCTTAGATTCGTATAAAATGGATTTTAAAAGAAGTCCGACGCTCTACGCCCAAAAACACGCAAGTTGTGGCATTTCCGATCGTTCAGTTATATGGCAGCTATAGGATATAGTCAGCCGATCCGTATGAAATTTTCCAGATCGGCCTAAATTCCCCTAATAATGAATCTGTGCAAATTTCAAGGTTTTTTTCAAGAAATTTCTAATTTTTTATCTTCAATAACATGGGTGTTATAGCATTTCCGATCAATCAGTTAAATGACAGCTATATTATATAGTCGGCCGATCCGTATGAAATTTTTCAGGTCGGCTTAGATTCCTACAGATAACCTGTGCCATTTTCAAGATTCTATCTTTAATAACTTGGGAGTTAAAGCATTTCCGATCAATCAGTTATACGGCAGGATATAGTCGGCCGATCCCGGCCGTTCCGACTTATATACTGCGTGCAAAGGAAAGAAGGGTGTGTGCAAAGTTTCAAGACGATAGCTCAACAACTGAGAGACTTGTTTGCGTAGAAACAGACATACGGACAGACGGACCGACGGACAGACGGACATGCTTATATCGACTCAGGAGGTGATCCTGATACAGAATATATATACTTTATGGGGTCCTGGATGTCTCCTTCACTGCGTTGCACACTTCTGACCAAAATTATAATACCCTCTGCAAGGGTTGAAAAAAAGTAGGGTATCATAAATTATTATATAATATTAAATATATAGATTCAAATAGATTTTTTAATTCTAGTTTAGATACCTTATCTTCTAATATGGATGATAATGACTTTAAAATATTAAAAATTAAATTTAGTGATTCTTTATAATTCTTTAGGAAAAAAGAATATAGCATTAGCCATTATCATATTATTCAAACGCTATGGCAAACTTTTAGCTGTAGAACAATAATCAGATTGTAGAACAATGATTGTAGAACAATCAATTATACTCGGAAATGATGTCCTAATCCTGGCAAATGTGGATGAGTATTTTAGAAGTATTTGTTCTAAAATTTATAAATTTGAGCCGGCAAATTATGTTTCAGTCTCACCTTTTCCATAGGACGCAATGATGAAATTTACCAAAGGGAATCTTGAGTTAATAAAAAGAGGTGGTGTTGGTGTACCTAGTGTACTTAACGCATAGCCAACGCTAAAAATGAATACATGATCAATTACAATCCAACCCAACCCAAAAAGTATTTATCCTACATAGATGCCAATGATTTATATGGGTTTATATTATATGAGTCAACAATGGAGTCAACAATGGCCCTTATCTAATTTTAAATTTCTAAATCAGGATGAAATTAATTCTTTTGATATTGCGAATGTAAATTTGAAAAAGAGAGTAAGTTATATACTAAATGTAAATTTGGAATATCCAGACAGAATAGCCCAGAAAACGAAATTCCGCCTGGAGGTTAACAATCTAAACAAGTAGCAGATTAAACCAAAAAAAATTTATATCATTTATGCACAGCAGCTTAAATTGTGTTTACAGCCAGAATTGATATTGAAAATGTTAATACAACTGCTTTGGATTTGTTCATGTAGACGTTCAACCATTCAGCTGTGTTGAGGATGAAGGTTTCATTAATCTTTTAAGAGGGATGGACCCGCGCTGCCAAGCAGAACCCACTTGCGTAACACAGTTCTCCCACATCAATATGACCGTTTAAAAATCATTCTGATTTCTATATTGGACAAGATCAACTTTCTCGCCCTAACAACTGATCTGTGGACATCGAGAGCAAGTGAGGGATACATAACCATAAGGTGTCACTTTGTGGGGACCAACGCCAAACTGGTGTTGGCAGTCTTGGCAACGAGGCAATTGGTGACATCCACAAACCACACTGCACCCAACATAGCCGAAACTATTATATCGGTGTTAACAGAGTGGACTATCACAAATAAGGTTGTTTGTGTGGTCACTGATAACGACTCAACAATGAAGAAAGCGTGTGATTTACCTAAGTACAAACACTTGCCCTGCGTTGCACATTCCATTAATTTACTCGTGCAGGATGTACTTCATTTCCCAACAAGAAGAAGACTTAAAAGATACCACCCACATGATCTTCCTTTAAGATATGTTTAACACCCTAAAGTCTGCAGTAATTTAAATTGTAAATAACTAGAAAAATTGTAAATAGAAAATATCTGCTGTAATTTAAATTGTAAAAGAACAGAAATATTGTATAACCTTTATACCAACACTTTGTTATCCCCTTTATTTAAAACATGCTCAAGCTGCCTCATAGGTAGCGGTGTACCTGTTAATTTTGAAAAAATATAAACCGATTTAAAAAAAAAATATATTTTCAATTGTTTTAAAAATTAGCAAAGCTCTGAGAAATCGTTCGACCCCACTTATAATCTTATTTCATTTTGGAAGTATTTCCAATTGAATCCAATTTTTTCAGTTTTTTTAATTTCTTTGAATTAAGTTCAAGTTCATTTCATTGACACACCATAAATTTATTATTTTTTTCAAACAGCCCTAATAAACAATGCCACGTGTATCACGTTTATCCCAGGAGCAGCGCCGCCAAGCTGCATTTAACCGCAGCAGGGCCAGGTACGAGCAAAATGCGTCCCAAATAAGAGTTCGAAATTCCAAACATATTGCTGACGTTCGCGCTAACAACGCCGACCTTCGTAAGCTTCTCACCGTCGACTGGACGGTGTCTCAGAGCGGGTTCGCGACTCGGAAGCACATTCAACCCGACGAAAGGACCAATCCAGAGTCCGCCCACAGACGTCAGGATCCCGCGGAGCGACGACGAGAGCAGGTTCAAAATTCTGCTGACCATGCGAATCGGAGGACTAATCCGGAGTCTCGAATCTCTGAGCGTTTTCGGGACGCCACAGAGGAACGCGGGAGGGAACAGGAAAAGAACACTTAGGAGCGCAGACTACGTAGGAGAAATCATGAAAACAGGCAGCGAGAGAGGGAAAGGGACGCAACTAACAGGAGAATAACCAGGAATAATCCCATAGCGAGGGCACAGCAACGAATGAATACAACACAGCGCCGGAAAACGCGCCAGCAACGAAGACTACGGGAAGAACAATTTCGGCAGATGGCAGAAGATAGACTTTTTATCTTCAGAACGGACCCCCAAAATCGAGTGAAAGCTTCTCAAAGAGAGTCGCAACGAAATACCAACGTGAGAGCTGAACTTTTGGAGGATGAAAGAGAAGAGGAACGACTACAACAGCGCAATAGGAATCGCACATCAGCGAGGGAATCTTATCAAAGAAGCATCAAGGATGGACCAACGGAAATATGTATTTGCTGTGGAGGAACATGGTTCCGAGCACAGGTAAGTGGTTTACACATCTTGGCTATCTCTTCTGAATACCCTAACCTGAACGTTAGCAACGCGTTTTATTTGTCAAGAAAATATCCAAGTCCGTCCGGCAGATATATGTTAACTTCTGCAACACCTGTCGTCGTGCCATATCTTCTGGCAAAATACCAACCCTTTGCCTTTCCAATGGATTAGACTTCCCAGCTATAACAGGCAATGTGGCAGGTAGCTGTGCTTCCGCGCTCTTTCGACTTTTCCCACGTTATCCAAGTCCATTAAAAAGACTCTTTGAGTACTGGCACAGTTTTATGATAGAAACCATTCCACCTGCTCGGGTCCTCGAAGCTGTACGGTACTTAGCGAATACCGAACTCTACAGAAAACACAACATTTCACTGAATGAAGATTGGCTGAACCAACTGCAAGGAGTTAACGAAATTCCATTTATTGCAGACGAATCTGACCGAGAAACTGTTGAGCAACTTCTTCGTCAACAATCAGACTCTCATCTAGGTGCAGAACTTGAAGAAAATTTAAATCCCGGTGGCCATGAGACATTATTAGAAAATAGTGATTCCGCTATTCAGCGAATTGCATTAGCACCAGGAGAAGGGCGACGTCCAACAAGCTTAACGCTTGACGAATATGCATAGGAATTGTCATTCCCAACTATTTCTAGCGGGGAAATATTAAAGAGGAACGCCTAAGCAAAAAAGCAAGATCCCAAATCCGTATTTATGACCGTCGTTGCACTGTAGTTCCTAAAGTTTTATATATGTATAAGTTTTACGAAATGCAGCGAATACAAAATTCAATTTCTATTGCTTTACGCAAAAAATCAGGACTTATTACTGCTGGAAATCTGAGGGATGAGTCATTTGTTGGCAGACTTGTACAACACGATGATGGCTACCACATCCTTAAAGGATTACGCTCTGCACCAGCTCATTGGGAGGCTGAAAAAAAGTAATTGCTATGATTCGACAATTTGGGTTGCCAACGTTCTTTATAACTCTTTCCGCTGCTGAGACTAAGTGGAATGAACTTTTACTTATCCTTTCCCTTCTATTGGATAATAGGTCTATAAGCGAGGAAGAAGCGACAGCTCTTTCGAGCTCCGAAAAGGCTCGACTAACCCAATCCGATTTCGTGACGTGCTCTCGATACTTCGATTATAGGTTGCAACAATTAATGAAATTGTAATTGAAATTAATTAAAACCGATATTTTTGGGGAATTGAATCTTTCCCAGACAATTTACCGACAGACTGCTCAACGCTTATAATAGAGATATTCTTGGCTTATATAGAACAAATATAGATATTCGATTTATCCTAGATGCATTCGCCTGCTGTAGTTACATTATTAACTATATTAACAAATCAAATAGAGGCGTATCGCAGTTGCTCCGTGAAGCCGTGGCTGAAATAAGCCATGGGAATATTTCTATTAAAAGAAAATTGCAGCATCTAGGGAAGAACTTTATTAACGCTACAGAGATATCAGCCCAAGAAGCAGCTTACAAATTTGGGCTTGCATATGTCGGAGGCAAGTAAAGGTACTATTTTTGTAAACACTAGGCATCTAGACAAACGAGTAAGACTGGCTCGCTCAAATGAAGAATATTCGAAATATTTTTCACCGATACGTGCAAAAGCTTGAGCAGTTGGAAGGAATTGGTTTAGCAGAGTTTTTCAGCTTGGTACAGATTAGTCAAGCGAAATGCAGGATCTGCCCCTAATCATAATGAAGATTATGACTATGCAAATAATTTGGAGGTAGACGAAGAAGAGGAAAAGTTATCCACTGATCAAAGTTATCCACTGAATGATGGGTCTGGTTGGGTTAAGAAACCCAAACATCTTCTTATTTTCAGATGTGTTCACTTTTGCATAAATTCTTCACCTTCCAATTATTATCGAGAGCATTTAATACTGTTCTATGCTTGGCGAAATGAAGAAGCTGAACTTCTTTCTGACGACATTGAAAACACTTTTAAAGTTTATCATGAAGATATAAAAAGAGTGAAGAGGAATGATATGATGATGTGGAGTTAGAAAGAGTTTTTGAAGATTTGCAAAAGGATATAGGAAAAAATGCCCCGGGTGCGGAAGATGCTGCCTCCCAATTTCTAGACGAAGAGTTGCGAGCTTTGGCGGTACCGAATATAAGCCAGGACGTAAATGTATTCAGGACGATAATCTAGGAAACAACCCTGAAGAAGATGGCGAACTTCAAATAATTAGACTTCCCCCTTTAATTTCCAATGACGACCTTTGCTCACTTACTCGGTCCCTCAACTTTAAGAAACGACATTATGCCCACGTCATGCATAATGTTGTTTGTAAAAATATTTTTTACGATTATGTTGGTGGAGGAGCCGGTGTTGGCAAAAGCAGACTGATTTCAACCATATATCAGTCTGTTACTTGGCGAGCCAATGAGCTTCCCGGGGCTACAGATTCTGCAAAAGTATTGTGCTTCCACTAGAAAAGCTGTTTTTAAAATAGGAGGAATTACGCTTCATTCGGTGTTTTTTCTTCTAGTCAATCAGGCATCAGGTCCTTTAAAACTGTTAAGCAATGACTCATTGAACACAATTCATTGCAAGTTCTCCAATTAATTATATTAGATGAAATTTCAGTGGTTGGTTCTAAAATGCTTTCATTTCTGGATCAACGACTTCGTCGACCATGCAATTGCACAAGCCCTGAAAAATGTACCGGAGGCTAATATAACAGATGCAGATACAGAGGTCCTTAAACAAAGAGTTGTTGCACTAAGCGAATTTCCTAAGGATGCCATTCACTTGTATTCTTCTAACGATGAAGTAAACAATTACACTGCCATTTAAATTGAAACAGAAACTGCTGTTGATACAGTAAAAACAACCAACATATCTGCACGAAACAGAGAAAATCCGATAAGGTATGCCCAAAATATGAAAACCTTTTTGAAGCCCAGGGTTTACAGTATGTTCTTCACCTTAAAACAACAGACAAGTATATGGTAACCGTCAATATAGACACCAGTGACGGACTTGTAAATGGAGCAGCTGGTCAGTCTGGTTCAGTCCTAGTTACGCGACTATGGCTTACATTTTTCAAACCAACGGTTGGTGCTATAGCCAGCTTAAAAGTTCAAAACAGTCCAGATCCCGCATGGACTCCAATAGTAGAAGCCTCCCGAGCTTTCCAATGTGTAAGATCAGAGCACGCTTCAGTTGACCGAAAACAATTTCAAATAGTTCCTGCTGAGGCTCTATAACTATCCATAAAAGCCAAGGACCAACATACAGCAAAGTCGCCGTGCATCTTAAAAGAGGCATCAAGCGAGCTTCACTATATGTTGGGTGCAGCAGAGCAACAAGCGCATCAGGTCATTTCCTAATAGGTGACTTTGGTTTCTCCCACAAGATTTGAAGCTGCAAATGTCCAAGTTGGGCTTCAAAATTTAAGACAGGAAAAGTTTTTGACTACGCATTATGATTTTTCGGTAAACAGAAACGAAGGTATCTACTTTATTACCACAATGTTGAGTTTTTTTGATGCCATCGAGAAGATATTTTACCCTATTATTTGTTCTGCGAATTTTCTTTGTTGTGTTGAGACTTATATACCCTTATATACCCTTATATACCCTTATATACCCTTGCAGTTAAATAGCGGCTTCTATTGATTAAATATATAGTAAATATCGGATATAGCTAGCCGATCTTTACAAAAACATTCAAAACAAGCTTAGATTCGTATAAAATGGATTTTAAAAGAAGTCCGACGCTCTACGCCCAAAAACACGCAAGTTGTGGCATTTCCGATCGTTCAGTTATATGGCAGCTATAGGATATAGTCAGCCGATCCGTATAAAATTTTCCAGATCGGCCTAAATTCCCCTAATAATGAATCTGTGCAAATTTCAAGGTTTTTTTCAAGAAATTTCTAATTTTTTATCTTCAATAACATGGGTGTTATAGCATTTCCGATCAATCAGTTAAATGACAGCTATATTATATAGTCGGCCGATCCGTATGAAATTTTTCAGGTCGGCTTAGATTCCTACAGATAACCTGTGCCATTTTCAAGATTCTATCTTTAATAACTTGGGAGTTAAAGCATTTCCGATCAATCAGTTATACGGCAGGATATAGTCGGCCGATCCCGGCCGTTCCGACTTATATACTGCGTGCAAAGGAAAGAAGGGTGTGTGCAAAGTTTCAAGACGATAGCTCAACAACTGAGAGACTTGTTTGCGTAGAAACAGACATACGGACAGACGGACCGACGGACAGACGGACCGACGGACAGACGGACATGCTTATATCGACTCAGGAGGTGATCCTGATACAGAATATATATACTTTATGGGGTCCTGGATGTCTCCTTCACTGCGTTGCACACTTCTGACCAAAATTATAATACCCTCTGCAAGGGTTGAAAAAAAGTAGGGTATCATAAATTATTATATAATATTAAATATATAGATTCAAATAGATTTTTTAATTCTAGTTTAGATACTTTATCTTCTAATATGGATGATAATGACTTTAAAATATTAAAAATTAAATTTAGTGATTCTTTATAATTCTTTAGGAAAAAGAATATAGCATTAGCCATTATCATATTATTCAAACGCTATGGCAAACTTTTAGCTGTAGAACAATAATCAGATTGTAGAACAATGATTGTAGAACAATCAATTATACTCGGAAATGATGTCCTAATCCTGGCAAATGTGGATGAGTATTTTAGAAGTATTTGTTCTAAAATTTATAAATTTGAGCCGGCAAATTATGTTTCAGTCTCACCTTTTCCATAGGACGCAATGATGAAATTTACCAAAGGGAATCTTGAGTTAATAAAAAGAGGTGGTGTTGGTGTACCTAGTGTACTTAACGCATAGCCAACGCTAAAAATGAATACATGATCAATTACAATCCAACCCAACCCAAAAAAGTATTTATCCTACATAGATGCCAATGATTTATATGGGTTTATATTATATGAGTCAACAATGGAGTCAACAATGGCCCTTATCTAATTTTAAATTTCTAAATCAGGATGAAATTAATTCTTTTGATATTGCGAATGTAAATTTGAAAAAGAGAGTAAGTTATATACTAAATGTAAATTTGGAATATCCAGACAGAATAGCCCAGAAAACGAAATTCCGCCTGGAGGTTAACAATCTAAACAAGTAGCAGATTAAACCAAAAAAAATTTATATCATTTATGCACAGCAGCTTAAATTGTGTTTACAGCCAGAATTGATATTGAAAATGTTAATACAACTGCTTTGGATTTGTTCATGTAGACGTTCAACCATTCAGCTGTGTTGAGGATGAAGGTTTCATTAATCTTTTAAGAGGGATGGACCCGCGCTGCCAAGCAGAACCCACTTGCGTAACACAGTTCTCCCACATCAATATGACCGTTTAAAAATCATTCTGATTTCTATATTGGACAAGATCAACTTTCTCGCCCTAACAACTGATCTGTGGACATCGAGAGCAAGTGAGGGATACATAACCATAAGGTGTCACTTTGTGGGGACCAACGCCAAACTGGTGTTGGCAGTCTTGGCAACGAGGCAATTGGTGACATCCACAAACCACACTGCACCCAACATAGCCGAAACTATTATATCGGTGTTAACAGAGTGGACTATCACAAATAAGGTTGTTTGTGTGGTCACTGATAACGACTCAACAATGAAGAAAGCGTGTGATTTACCTAAGTACAAACACTTGCCCTGCGTTGCACATTCCATTAATTTACTCGTGCAGGATGTACTTCATTTCCCAGTGGTTGACAACATTTTTAGCAAATGCAAAACCATCGTTGCATATTTTAAAAGAAGCACAATTGCCTACGAAAAGTTTAAGGAAGCGCAGGGAGTCGACAAGCCGTGTGGACTGTTGCAGGAGATGCCAACGAGATGGAACAGTGCTTATGAAATGATGAAGGGCATCATAAAAACGAATGACCACATGGCAGTCGTGTTGGTCACATCTCGGAATGCGCCTTAACCACTTACGCCAGTGCAAACTTCTGTCACCGTTTAAAGATGCTATCCTATCAGTTTCGACCAACACCAGTGTATCAGTTTCCATAATACTTCCTGTTATATGCGAGTTATTCCAAAAATGAAAGGTTTGGACTCTACTCTAAAAACAGTGGAAGGAACAATTGTATTCGATTTTATAAAAACTTGCTTACGAGAAAGATTGTTGCCTTATGAGAGTCGAACAATTCCCCGTATTTCAACCATTCTTGATCCCCGCTTTAAAAGGCAGGGATTTCTTAGCCAGAACACCTCTGAAGAAGCGGCTAAAGCTCTGCAGGAAGCTAAACCTTGCGTCCATTCCTCGACTGCAATCAGCACCACCAACCGAAGAACCTACCCGGTTTTCTTTTATGAAATCCAAATTAGACGCCAAAGTACAATCATTTCGGGCAGAGGCAATTGTACTTTTGCGACAACATCTCGAAAAGGAGAACCAGCCCGAAAAGTGCGAGCCACTTGTGTATTGGGAGGTAAATATGTATAAACTAAGACATTTCTTCTTTAAGTTTTACAATAATTTATCTTATTTACATTTATTTCATGTCTAATGAAGAAGCTTTCAAAAATTTGTCTAGAAAGTTTTTTTGCGTTCCTGCTTCATCATGCGAGTCAGAACGCGTATTTAGCAGAGCTGGTCAACTAATATCCGACCGTCGCACTAGACTATCATCTTCCGTCGTCGACAAACTGTTGTTTCGAAACAACAATTTTCTTTTAAACATCGATAAAACATTGATGTTTTTCAACAAAATTATCGATGTCTGGAAACACCTCTACCCAGTGAGCGGACACTTCCAGTGAAGCGGGCTCTACACCCGAGACAGCTAAGGTTTGATACACGAGTGCCTGCACACAAGCTCGATTACAACGCAAGCATACATATGCATGTTTATATTTATATTTATATATTTATACATATGCATGTTTATATACAGTGGGAATAAAAAATAAAATAAAATTAATTTGAAAACTAACTACAACAAGATTTAATATATACAAGCAACAGATGGGTCGAGAAATGGTTTTTTGAAGATATATCACTAACCATACAACATAGACTTCTCATTTCATACAACGAAAACAGACCCAACAATTTTTTGCGACAGCCCCAACCTCAACTTCCAGCACAGCTCGACAGTGTTCGAGTTGTTTGTCAAACTTTTGTACGCACAATGCAAGGTTCGATCGCACAGTCTCAGAGGCATCTCGAAGAAGGTTGCCCTGCGCTGGATGTGATTTTTGATGTATTCACACACTCGGGCATATGTGCGAATTTACTTCCTTTCTGTGCGAACCAGAACATTTTGACTATTAACTTTTCATACTTGGTACCCTTAGAAGTATTAACTATTCGGTTAATGATAAAAAAATAATATTAAATAATTATTAGAAGGACACATCCAGGACCCCATAAAGTAAATATATTCTGGATCAGGATCACCTCCTGAGTCGATACAAGCAAGTCCGTCTGTCTGTTTCTACGCGAACTAGTCTCTCAGTTGTTGAGCTATCGTCTTGAAACTTTGCACACACCCTTTTCTTTCCTTTGCACGCAGTATATAAGTCGGAACGGCCGGGATCGGCCGTTCCGATCCCGTTATTGAAGATAGAATCTTGAAATTTGCACAGATTCATTATTAGAATTTAAGGCCGATCTAGAAAATTTCATACGGATCGGCCGACTATATTATATAGCTGCCATATAACTGAACGATCGGAAATGCCACAACTTTCGTGTTTTTGGGCGTAGAAGCGTCGGACTTCTTTTAAAATCCATTTTATACGAATCTAAGCTTGTTATGAATGTTTTTGTAAAGATGGGCAAACTATATCCGATATTTACTATAACATTAATCAATAGAATTCTATACCCTTGCAGTTAAATAGCGGTATTCAACTGCAAGGGTATATAAGCTTCGGCTCCGTCCGAAGTTAGCTTTCCATTCTCGTTTTATTTTTATTAGCTTCAAAAAAGCTAAATAAAAGGTTGCTGGTCTGTGCTGCTGTTTCTGGTGTTGGCGGGCTCGAGGATGAAGAAGATTTTGATTGAGCATTGATGTGCGACAGTGATTTTTCCCCTTGGGAGGAATTGAATGGAGACCAAAATCGCTCCTTTTTGAACCGAGGGTCTAAAATTGTCGAAATTCGTTAACCGTACGACTTTCATAAGGGATCAATCTTTTATTGACCCCTTGAAGGAGGTTTTCACAGGCCTCTCGTCCCACCTCAGTCTATAGTTTTTCCTTCATGGCTGTGAGATTGTAAAGAATACCGCAGACAACCGGAATCACTGATGAAACCGTCACAGATGTACCTGAAGATGTGTGTACCGTTGCGTGCTTAAACGGTGAAAGTATTGCCTTCAAGTCTTCCGAAATGCTTATTTCATCTAAAGACAGCGGCATTAATCCTTTGCGTGTGTTGAGGAGCACATTTGCGATGGCAACCTTCGTCTGCAAAATTCTTTCTATTATATAATATGCGCTGTTCCACCTTGTGGTGCATTCTTGTTTTAAACTGTAAGGTTTTTCACATTCCTGGGCATCTTTAAACTTTGCATACGCAATTGTGCTATTTTTGAAGAATGAAACAATGCGTTTACACTTATCAAGAATGGGTTAAATGCTTTCTGTGGCCAAACAGTCCTGGACAGTTAAATTTATGGAATGTGCAAAGCATGGAATATGTCTAATTTGCAGTATCTCACATGCCTTTATCATGTTTTTGCGTTATCTGTGACGATAGCAGTTACCTTGCTTAAAACTCTTCAATCTTCGAGTACGCTGCGAATTGAGCTCCTAATGTTTCCAGATGAATGGCTGGTTTCGTCAAGAAGCTTTTCCGTCGATAGAACAGTGTTGCGCAATTCCAAATCTGCTGTTATAAAATGGCACGTCACAGTTGTATAAGCAATCGTTGGCCCTTGAAGTCTCGTAATTTGTGGTAATTGCACAATGCTTTATCTTTTCCAAAAAGCCTTTGTTTTCAACCACTGAGAAAGGGCGCAGGTTAGAGCTAACATAGTACCACAAAGCACTGTCTAATTTTTGCTTGCGGTTCGACGACATTTCATATTTCTTCTCAATGAATGATAGAACAGATGGCTGTTTTCGTTGTGGCAAATCACTTATAGTTTCATTTGGGTGCATTCTTTTCAAGTGGCAAAATAAATTTGTCGTATTGCCACTTGTTTGGTACGACTTGCCACATATAATGCACTTTGCCGTCTTGCCACATATAATGCACTTTGCAGTCTTGCCATCAGCCGATTTATTAAAATACGTTCAAACAGAAGACCGTCCATATTTTGTCCGCTTATTTGTACTTGGAACTGAATCGAGATCGCTTTCATTCTCCTCACAGGCAACTAAATTGGAAAAAAATTACCTACTACAACTATGTGATTAACATATTACTGTAATTACCATTGCTATTCTGCTCTTTCAACGCCTTCTTCATTCCAGAGCGCCGCCAACACTAATTTAAGTCAAAACGAGAATGGAAAGAATGGAGAATGGAAAAATCTCTAACAGCGTCGCCTTTCCGGTTGCTCTCCTCCCAAACTTCGAGGAGCGCTGCATAAGAGAACTCAAAAACACCTGCAACATGTATTGTTTTTTCGAAAAGGGGCAAAAACTAACGAGAATGGAAAGCTAACTTCGGACGGAGCCGAAGCTTATATACCCTTGCAGTTAAATAGCGGCTTCTATTGACTTAAGATATAGTAAATATCGAATATAGTTGGCCGATCTTTACAAAAACATTCATAACAACCTTAGATTCGTATAAAATGGATTTTAAAAGAAGTCCGACGCTTCTACACCCAAAAACACGAAAGTTGTGGCATTTCCGATCGTTCAGTTATATAGAAGCTATATGATATAGTCGGCCGATCCGTATGAAATTTTTTAGATCGGCTTAGATTTCTACAAAAGAGAATCTGTGCAAATTTCAAGTTTCTATCTTCAATAACATGGAAGTTATAGCATTTCCGATCAATCAGTTATATAGAAGCTATAAGATATAGTTGGCCGATCCGTATGAAATTTTTCAAATCGGCCTAAATTCCCGTTATAGTCAATCTGTGCAAATTTCAATCTTCTATCTTCAATAACATGGAAGTTATAGCATTTCCGATCAATCAGTTATATAGCAGCTATAGGATATAGTCGGCCGATCCGTATGAAATTTTCCAGATCGGCCTAAATTCCCGTTATAGTCAATCTGTGCAAATTTCAATCTTCTATCTTCAATAACATGGAAGTTATAGCATTTCCGATCAATCAGTTATATAGCAGCTATAGGATATAGTCGGCCGATCCGTATGATATTTTCCAGATCGGCCTAAATTCCCGTTATAGTCAATCTGTGCAAATTTCAATCTTCTATCTTCAATAACATGGAAGTTATAGCATTTCCGATCAATCAGTTATATAGAAGCTATAGGATATAGTCG
Organism: Drosophila varians; assembly: GCA_018150405.1. Taxonomy (NCBI): domain Eukaryota; kingdom Metazoa; phylum Arthropoda; class Insecta; order Diptera; family Drosophilidae; genus Drosophila; species Drosophila varians. Next base: position 1,574,246 of record JAECWK010000131.1, on the reverse strand, counting down.
GCCGATCCGTATGATATTTTCCAAATCGGCTTAAATTCCCATAAAAGGGAATTTGTGCAAATTTCAAGTTTCTATCTTCAAAAACGTGGAAGTTATAGCATTTCTGATCAATCATATAGAAGCTATATGATATAGTCGGCCGATCCGTATGAAATTTTTTAGATCGGCTTAGATTTCTACAAAAGAGAATCTGTGCAAATTTCAAGTTTCTATCTTCAATAACATGGAAGTTATAGCATTTCCGATCAATCAGTTATATAGCAGCTATAAGATATAGTTGGCCGATCCGTATGAAATTTTTCAAATCGGCCTAAATTCCCGTTATAGTCAATCTGTGCAAATTTCAATCTTCTATCTTCAATAACATGGAAGTTATAGCATTTCCGATCAATCAGTTATATAGCAGCTATAGGATATAGTCGGCCGATCCGTATGAAATTTCTAGATCGGCCTAAATTCCCGTTGTAGTCAATCTGTGCAAATTTCAATCTTCTATCATCAATAACATGGAAGTTATAGCATTTCCGATCAATCAGTTATATAAAAGCTATAGGATATAGTCGGCCGATCCGTATGATATTTTCCAAATCGGCTTAAATTCCCATAAAAGGGAATTTGTGCAAATTTCAAGTTTCTATCTTCAAAAACGTGGAAGTTATAGCATTTCCGATCAATCATATAGCAGCTATAGGATATAGTCGGCCGATCCGTATGAAATTTTCCAGATCGGCCTAAGTTCCCGTTATAGTCAATCTGTGCAAATTTCAAGTTTCTATCTTCAAAAACGTGGAAGTTACAGCATTTCCGATCAATCAGACGTATGGCAGCTATAGGATATAGTCGGCCGATCCCGGCCGTTCCGACTTATATACTGCGTGCAAAGGAAAGAAGGGTGTGTGCAAAGTTTCAAGACGATAGCTCAAAAACTGAGAGACTAGTTTGCGTAGAAACAGACAGACGGACAGACGGACATGCTTATATCGACTCAGGAGGTGATCCTGATCCAGAATATATATACTTTATGGGGTCCTGGATGTCTCCTTCAGTGCGTTGCACACTTCTGACCAAAATTATAATACCCTCTGCAAGGGTATAACAATACACACAAACAATTTGCGTTAACTGCAAACCAAACCATTCGGCAACTTCTCTTAACTGCCCTGCCCATACATAAATGTATAACATTAAATACTAAACTTATTTTATTTAATCTGATTTAATAAAACACGAGAATGGAAAGCTAACTTCGGACGGAGCCGAAGCTTATATACCCTTGCAGTTAAATAGCGGCTTCTATTGACTTAAGATATAGTAAATATCGAATATAGTTGGCCGATCTTTACAAAAACATTCATAACAACCTTAGATTCGTATAAAATGGATTTTAAAAGAAGTCCGACGCTTCTACACCCAAAAACACGAAAGTTGTGGCATTTCCGATCGTTCAGTTATATAGAAGCTATATGATATAGTCGGCCGATCCGTATGAAATTTTTTAGATCGGCTTAGATTTCTACAAAAGAGAATCTGTGCAAATTTCAAGTTTCTATCTTCAATAACATGGAAGTTATAGCATTTCCGATCAATCAGTTATGTAGAAGCTATAAGATATAGTTGGCCGATCCGTATGAAATTTTTCAAATCGGCCTAAATTCCCGTTATAGTCAATCTGTGCAAATTTCAATCTTCTATCTTCAATAACATGGAAGTTATAGCATTTCCGATCAATCAGTTATATAGCAGCTATAGGATATAGTCGGCCGATCCGTATGAAATTTTCCAGATCGGCCTAAATTCCCGTTATAGTCAATCTGTGCAAATTTCAATCTTCTATCATCAATAACATGGAAGTTATAGCATTTCCGATCAATCAGTTATATAGAAGCTATAGGATATAGTCGGCCGATCCGTATGATATTTTCCAAATCGGCTTAAATTCCCATAAAAGGGAATTTGTGCAAATTTCAAGTTTCTATCTTCAAAAACGTGGAAGTTATAGCATTTCCGATCAATCATATAGCAGCTATAGGATATAGTCGGCCGATCCGTATGAAATTTTCCAGATCGGCCTAAGTTCCCGTTATAGTCAATCTGTGCAAATTTCAAGTTTCTATCTTCAAAAACGTGGAAGTTACAGCATTTCCGATCAATCAGATGTATGGCAGCTATAGGATATAGTCGGCCGATCCCGGCCGTTCCGACTTATATACTGCGTGCAAAGGAAAGAAGGGTGTGTGCAAAGTTTCAAGACGATAGCTCAAAAACTGAGAGACTAGTTTGCGTAGAAACAGACAGACGGACAGACGGACATGCTTATATCGACTCAGGAGGTGATCCTGATCCAGAATATATATACTTTATGGGGTCCTGGATGTCTCCTTCAGTGCGTTGCACACTTCTGACCAAAATTATAATACCCTCTGCAAGGGTATAACAATACACACAAACAATTTGCGTTAACTGCAAACCAAACCATTCGGCAACTTCTCTTAACTGCCCTGCCCATACATAAATGTATAACATTAAATACTAAACTTATTTTATTTAATCTGATTTAATAAAACACGAGAATGGAAAGCTAACTTCGGACGGAGCCGAAGCTTATATACCCTTGCAGTTAAATAGCGGCTTCTATTGACTTAAGATATAGTAAATATCGAATATAGTTGGCCGATCTTTACAAAAACATTCATAACAACCTTAGATTCGTATAAAATGGATTTTAAAAGAAGTCCGACGCTTCTACACCCAAAAACACGAAAGTTGTGGCATTTCCGATCGTTCAGTTATATAGAAGCTATATGATATAGTCGGCCGATCCGTATGAAATTTTTAAGATCGGCTTAGATTTCTACAAAAGAGAATCTGTGCAAATTTCAAGTTTCTATCTTCAATAACATGGAAGTTATAGCATTTCCGATCAATCAGTTATATAGAAGCTATAAGATATAGTTGGCCGATCCGTATGAAATTTTTCAAATCGGCCTAAATTCCCGTTATAGTCAATCTGTGCAAATTTCAATCTTCTATCTTCAATAACATGGAAGTTATAGCATTTCCGATCAATCAGTTATATAGCAGCTATAGGATATAGTCGGCCGATCCGTATGAAATTTTCCAGATCGGCCTAAATTCCCGTTATAGTCAATCTGTGCAAATTTCAATCTTCTATCTTCAATAACATGGAAGTTATAGCATTTCCGATCAATCAGTTATATAGCAGCTATAGGATATAGTCGGCCGATCCGTATGATATTTTCCAGATCGGCCTAAATTCCCGTTATAGTCAATCTGTGCAAATTTCAATCTTCTATCTTCAATAACATGGAAGTTATAGCATTTCCGATCAATCAGTTATATAGAAGCTATAGGATATAGTCGGCCGATCCGTATGATATTTTCCAGATCGGCCTAAATTCCCGTTATAGTCAATCTGTGCAAATTTCAATCTTCTATCTTCAATAACATGGAAGTTATAGCATTTCCGATCAATCAGTTATATAGCAGCTATAGGATATAGTCGGCCGATCCGTATGAAATTTTCCAGATCGGCCTATATTCCCGTTATAGTCAATCTGTGCAAATTTCAAGTTTCTATCTTCAAAAACGTGGAAGTTACAGCATTTCCGATCAATCAGATATATGGCAGCTATAGGATATAGTCGGCCGATCCCGGCCGTTCCGACTTATATACTGCGTGCAAAGGAAAGAAGGGTGTGTGCAAAGTTTCAAGACGATAGCTCAAAAACTGAGAGACTAGTTTGCGTAGAAACAGACAGACGGACAGACGGACATGCTTATATCGACTCAGGAGGTGATCCTGATCCAGAATATATATACTTTATGGGGTCCTGGATGTCTCCTTCACTGCGTTGCACACTTCTGACCAAAATTATAATACCCTCTGCAAGGGTATAAAAATAAAAATCCAAAATATGGTTAATTTAAGGATATCTAGATGTATTTATAATGGAATGGAATGATTTGTATAAAGAACTTACCAGAATAAAAATTGAATTTGGAAAATCATACCAATCATTAACGCAAAATAGACCAACTCAGAGGAACACCGTTAGGCAGCATGCAGAAATATTAGTAGAGTGCTTTAACGAAGCACGTATTTTAATACATGGCCAAAGTGAAAAACTTAATAAATATCATTGGTCCATAGTATCCAAATTTTTAATTAGATTTAGAAAAATTTGACTTAGGTATATCAATCCCGACTATACTTAACACTATACTTAACAGTTGAAGCTGATGATAAACCAAAATCAGAAGCACCAACTGAAGTGGAACAAGTAGAGTCGGAAGAGTCCGAATTAGATTTAGAGTCAGGTGAATTAGAATTGAATCCTAAAATCGAGGAAAAAGAACCTCACTATTCCAGCAGTTTTGATGTATGATCTGGATGATAATATAGATTCAGATTCTAATTTAAGTATAATAGAAAATATACCAAATTATAGTACCACCATGGCAGACCCAGCCGCACAAAGGTCCTACATAAAGGACATTTCTAACGCAATTCCTGAATTTGATGGACAGAAAATCCATTTCCAAAGATTCATAACAGCGTTGATATTAGTAAACCTTACAAAAGGCACATTCGAAGAACTAGCCGTTGAGGTAATTAAATCTAAAATAATTGGGTCAACTCTTTATAGAGTACAAAACGAGACAACAATCGAAGCAATTGTGAAGAAACTTCAAGACACAATTGTAGGTGAAACATCGGATGTTGTTAAGGCCAAAATGACCAAAACACTCCAAAAAGAAAAAACAGCCGAAAAATTCATGCTGATAAATTCAGCACAAAAGAAGCCATTGGTTAAAAATTGTGAACATGGCAGGCTAAAAACAATACTAGATGCTGGTAGCTTCAGCACAATGAATGAAGCAGTCACGAAGTACATTCAATGCAGTACTGAAATGACTGGCAATGCCAACACAATATTGTATGCCCGAAGACAGCAAAACTATCGTGGCAACAATTACATAGGTAATTTTCGTGGTAGAGGTAGTAGTCGTGGTAATTACCAAAACACAGGTTTTTATCGAAACAATGGTAATAATCGATACTATAACAACCAGACCAATAACTCAACTAGAGGTCGTGGAGGTTATAGAGGTAATACCCTCAATTCAAACAATGTAAGAATAGCACAAAACCCGCCGGAAAACCATCAATCTCACTCAAAACATATTCGCAACCTGTATTAACGTAGAAACAGGAAATAAATTATTTTTTTAATAGACACAGGTGCAGAAGTATCTCTATTGAAGGAAAATTCTGACACTTTTAAACATATACAAACAGACGATATAATAAACATACAAGGCATAAGCCAAGAGGTTACCCAATCAAAAGGGTTGATCTCTATAGAAATACAGACTTCTAAATACATAATTCCACATGACTTCCATAGACTCAAAATTCAGTTCCAATTCCAATTTTGGGAAAACATCGATGTGTCGATACATCGTCGATGTTTTTTCCAGCTCTAATCAATTCGGATCTGACTCTTGCCGTGCTTGGAGGGTCGTGTTGATAAAATTGTAATATATGAAAGGTGAACTTTTTAAATTTTCTTTGTAAAAAAATAACACAACGATCTACTAAAACAAAATTAGGCATAACTAAAATTTAGATATCCACTCATGTTTGTTCAGAAATGAAATCATGTTAACATATTTTGGTTTTAGCAATTCCTTGCTTTGGCATCTCCATGAGTCTTTTTATACAATTTAATAGGAAGTATATTGTGACGGATGAGGCGAAGAAGGCACTGATAAAGGATCTGCTTCACACTCACCAAATCCCTACCATATTTGGGACAACGAAACCCGTCGATTGTAATGTAATGTAATGGCTCCTAAACGAAACTTTGAAAGAATTTTTGGAATTTCCTCGGAATTCCAATATTTCTGCAACCTTGAAACCAAAAATAAAATAAAAGGGCAAGTTTTTGAAAGGGTTGTCGAAAATTTTAAAAATTTTCGTTTCGATAATATTTTTTTTATCAAATAATTTTTTTTTTGCGGCTCCCACTGCGTACGTACAGCCCACCTCCCGCCCAACCGACCGAGGGGTGCTGCCGTTTATCGTACGGCTCGAATCGCGGGGATACATCCGAGACGAGAAATAAGTATTTTAAAAAGGTTACGAGGAAGAATTACATTGTTGCTCTCGTAAGTAGGAAAGTATAGAAGATTTCATGCAAGAGTTCTGTGAAATGATTTGATAGAGGTTATTGTAGTCAGAACATAATACCCTGAAAGGGTCATGCTGGGCATATGTTGACCTACAAAAGCTAAGAAATAAGGGGAAGAAAGTTCGAGAGGCCCTAAAAGGAACGTTAAATTTTAACAGACTTAAAATGTTCTAGCTGTCGATTTCACCATTAATACGGTTATTGATGAAAAGTACACCCAGCATAGTCTTACGGTTTAGTAGGGGTGGTAAGTTTATTAAAAGAAGTCTGCTATGATAAGACGGGAGTTGGATACTTGCATCCCAAAAAGGAGAAAAAGGAGTTTGCATCCCCCTAATAGAAAAAAGGAGAAAGTTTTTCTGTACAGATTCAATGCGGTCTTGATGAACCCCATATTGGGGTTCAAGAATATCAAGAATCGGACGAACTAAAGATATGTAAAGAGTTTTAGTTATATAAGGGTCATTAAATTCTTTTGACCATCTTTTAATGAAACCAAGCACACCCTTGGCTTTATTAACCATTGCCGATATATGGTCGGTAAATTTAAGCTTGATGTCTAATAGGACACCTAGGTCGTTAACCTAAGTTATTCTTTCTAGGGCGGTCCTATAGAGAAAATAAGTGGCCTGGATGGGGCTTAAGCGATAGAATGACATTAGTTTGCATTTTGACCCTTTGAGTTTTAAGTCATTAGCAGAACACCAATTTTGGAACTTGTCCAGATCGGACTGAAGTTTATATTGGGCAGAGGAAGATTTATACTGAAGACACAGCTTAACGTCATCTGCGTACATAAGTACACGAGAGTTCGGTAAAGCAAAAGGCAAGTCATTTATGAAAATGGTAAAAAGTAAAGGCCCGAGATGACTTCCTTGAGGGACTCCAGATGTAGCTCGGACTAGGCAGGAGAATACATCATTAAAAAGGACGCGTTGGGTTCCAAAAGATCGAGTTTTCTCAAAAGGAATGAGTGGTTTACAGAGTCAAATGCTTTACTAAAGTCAGTGTAGATGACATCTGTTTGAAGGCCATTTTGGAAGCTATCAATCACAAATGATGTCAGCTCCAACAAATTGGTGGTAGTGGAGCGACGCCTAATAAAACCATGTTGGCATGGAGAAATGAGTGAACTACAGAGGTGTGCTGCAGATAAGGAGAAATATTTTTTTTCAAATAGCTTTGGAATTGCTGCATCAAATTTTTTCCCTTTTTTATTCAGGGGAATTATAAAGGATTGCATCCACATATGGGGACATATCGACGTTTCCAGATATAAGGTGAAAAGCTTTGAAAGAGGTTTGCACAATGACCCGGCGCAATTCTTTAGCACACAGCCTGGTACTCCATCGGAACCTGGTGAAAGTGCCGCTTTAACCTTTAAAAGATCCGATAACAAACTGCGCTCGGAGATAAATGGACCAAAAATAAGATTGGCTGAATGAATTTCATACATGTAGGGCTGATCAGAAATAGTACAAGGTGAATACGTTGTTTGAAAAAATTTTGCGAATAGATCTGCAATAGTCCTGCATCCTGCGTCGGATCCTGAGTGAACTGAACCCGACAACGGCGAATATAACTCACATAACATTCAGCGTTATGCACGGTGAAGTTCGACCGAGCTACTAAGTACCTTGAAAAAGTTAGATTGCAGCCAGTTCTTTTAAATTAGTTTTAAAGTATATTTTTGATATGTTTAAGATTATTTAGGCTCCTTGTAAACCAAGGGGGGTTGTCTTTAACGGACGGATACTTCCATGGTACACAAGAGTCAAAACAACTATTCAAACTTCTATAAAAATATTCTAAGGCGATATTTATATCATTGCATGCCAAAAGATCAGACCAATCAAAGGAAAGAATTAAGCTATTGAGCTTTTTAAAGTCAGGTAATCGGTCCTGACATGGCACCGCACGCATACCAGGACGATATCATAGTCATTGGAAAAACGCTGGAGCACATGTAGAACTTGAAGGAGGTGTTCCGGAGACAAAGAGAGAAGTGTGAAGTGTGGATAGCGGCGCTGAAGGATAAGATACGAGCAATACCACAGAAGTATCCAGACAACGCGGAGGTGGCCGGACTCGTGTATCGCCACATCCCTCACCGAGCAGGGAGCGAAGAGGTGGAGTCATGGAAGATGTGCGTTCCAAAAGACACGAGACGTCGTGTGTTGCACGAGAACCACGATGTCCCGACGGCAGGTCACCTGGAAGGCCGGAAAACCATGACGAGAGTAGCATCGAGATACTACTGGCCCGGATCACAACGAGATGTGAGGAATTACGTGCAAGGATGCGAAACGTGTTTGATGCCGAGCCAGATGCAGTCAGCAGGAAAGATGCTCACACAAGTGCCGGAGGAGCTCTGGGCAACTGTGTGCCTGGATTTCGTGGGCCTGTTGCCGAGGTCGAAGCATGGAAACACGATGCTGCTGGTGATGTGGGATCGGTTCTAGAAATGGACCGAAATGATGCCAATGAGAGAAGGGAGACGATCGTGCACGGTTTGGAGTGTCAAAAGTGGTGGTCACTGATAACGGCATCCAATTTTCAAGAAGAAGCTTCAGAACGTTTTTGGAAGAAATGGGAACGCGTCAGCAGTTTACGGCACCATACACTCCACAGGAAAATCACACGGAGAGAGCTATCCGGACAGTGAAAACGATGATAACTCAGTTCGACGGGAAGGACCAAAGGACGTGGGATGATTACTGACCGGAGCTGATGTTGGCAGTCAACGAGAGTGTGTCGGAACTCACGGGATATTTGCCGGCTTTCATCACCCAGAGAAGGAAGCCAAGAATGCTGAAGGTCATGTTCAACGAGGGAGCTTTGGGCTCAGGGTTAGAGCAGCCATCACCAGCCGGTAACGCCAAGAGGCTCAAGGAGGTGTTCGAGCTAGTAACACGGAACATGGAAAAACCTAGGAAAGATAGAAAAAGATAGGCGAGTTGGTTTGGGCCAAGGAGCTCCACCTGTCTAAAGCCGTCGAGGGATTCGCCGGCTGGCGCCGCGGTTCGGCGGTCAAAGGTGTTCAGGGTGCGGTCAAGCGCACAGGGAATAAAAGTGTGGAAGAGAAAGTGAGAGAAAAAGAAAATAATAAAAAAAAAAAACAAAAAAATATATATATGGGAATAATCCAAAGTAACGGAGTTGAAGTAAAAGAAAAAAAAAGGTTATATATCTGGCAAAAAAAAAAAAAAAAAAAATAGAAAAAATAAAATGCAAAGATATATACACAGGAATGTAAATAGATACAACTATGGATAAAAAAGGAAATTTATAAATAATTATATATATACATATATAAAAAAAAGGAAATTAAATAGAATAAAATATATTGGCCAGCATGCGACCAATGACCTAACACTTTGGTGACGAGGGGGGGATGTTACACATCCACACAGCACAAGTAAGAAAAAAAAAGCGAGAAGTCCGAACAGCACTAGCAAAATTCAGAAGAATTCAGAAAACAGAAGAAAAAGAGTCTTCATACACCAGGAACCTCGGCCCTCCACCTCGCTGTCGTTCCCTAAGAAGGGGAGAAGTGTGAGGAGATGAAATCTCCCACATCCAAGACAGCAAGGGGGAAGGAGGGGACGGGTCCGGGTTTTCTTCACTGAAGGAGAACAGGAGATCAGAAACTCTGGGAAAGCCGAGCGGAACAACGAGTGGAGAAGTGGAGTGGAGAAAGTAAACGAAACGACGTGGAACGTAACGGGACAGAGAGCCCACATAGCAACAGCGAAGGATTGGAGATAGCAGGAGAAACGTGGAAAGTAAGTGGACATGGAACGGAACAGCGATGGATCAGGAAAAAGCAGGGGTCAACGGGGAAAGTAGCGGGACAGGGAGCCCACCTAGCAACAGCGAGAGAACGCAAGGCGGACGAAGAAAGTTGCGGCACTGGAAGGTGGACGGAACCAAGATAACGGAAGGAGCGATCCAGGAAGGATAAACGGCCCCGCCGGGGCCTATATAAGGTACTGACGGCGTGGGATCAGAACGGTTAGTCAACTTTAAGGCTGACAGCGTGAAGTCCGAGAACCGCCTTTGGAGAGTCCGGAGACTGGTACGGAGCAAGTCCGGGGCAACGTATAAGTCGAGAAAGGTGAACACGTCAAGATACTCGTACAGCGAGGAGCAACGACCAGCAAGGAGACGGGAATTACGGAGTCATCAAGGGAGATGCAGAGACGCTACGAGACGAGGAGACCACAACAAGCAGCAGCAGAAAAAGTCCAGGGTAAAGGAGTCGAGTGAAGCGCTTGGAAGTCGGAAGCCTTGCCACGAAACGATTGAGGGCAAGTCCGGCGTACGCCTCAAGTGGTCCCCCAATCGCATAAGCTGGCGCGCTATCCTCGTGAACTCAGACCCACGGATAGAACCAGGAGGGGTTTCCACACGCGATCTGTCGCGAATCCTCACGTCAGAGTAACCCCAAGGGTAGAAAGGCTCCAAGCGTGAGGCATTCCATCCGGCAGAGGCCACTACCAAGCGCCAATACCAAAAAACAGAGCTTATTGATAAGAACGTGTGCTCCACTGGCAAATTAACAGAAAGGCGAACTCTAGTATACGGATGATTAATGCGCCCTTTCTAGAGGTGACACCATTTTGCACGGTTATTAGATGTACATTTTAATAATTTTATTTTGGTCTTTCAGAAAGTGGAGGGCAACCACCTCTACCAACAAAGCGGACCACCGTCCAACAAAATTCGAGTCATTTTGCCTTAAGGGGTCCTTCTGGCCGCAACCAGGCGAGGCGGCCCCATGCGCGACTGATCCCACCCAAGATGCGGAGGGTGGCCCCGGTAAGCAAAAACCACCCAGGAAGCGGAGTCTTTTTCTTTAGTTGTATGACATAATCATACTCTACTATGTGTTTTCACAACATATGTTTACTTTTTCCGCCAATTTTATGAAACACGCGCGTGACCTCCGTTGCAAACTTTAAGTAAAAATATTTCTTAAACTACAAGTTAGTGTTTTAACAAAACTGCAGAATTGAAAAGTTATTTCTGCAAATAACGCATGTGTAGTCGAGTTATTAAGTTATATGTTATGTGTTACGTGAAAATAGTGAGTATCGTTGTGTAGCAGATTTACATCAATTTACTTTTCTGAGTTTATTTGTGCAGTCTCTGTTTTGATGTATATATGTATATATACATATACATACATACATGCACGTATAACATACATTTGTTTGTCTTACCAAGCCGGCTGCAAGGCACCAGACCAACACTCCCCCACGGCGTACGCCTCGCGGGGATGGGAAGTCCGGCGACCAACACGGGGCGGTGACTGGCGAACCCTGAAGGGCAAGCGGAATCGGTGGATCTAGACCACGCAAGGCGTTCACAGCAGCGCAAGTAGCCCTTCATTGTAAAACATGATTATAATCACAAATAAAAGGAAAAGGTACAATTAGATCAACTCGGTGTTATTTCTGGGCTCGGGCAATCACGTCGAACATATAAATTCGGTGATGAATCATACCTAACGGTAACTTGTCATTATGTCAACGAACCAACTAACTACGCCAACACACCATTCAGCTTGCATTGTGACTGACAATGACGCAACCATCTTAAAATCATGCATAATCCCTGTTTTGCGCATACCATCAATTTATTAGTACAAGATATGTTAAAGCTATTAGTACAAGATATGTTAAAGTTACGTTTCTGATATTATTTTAACGTGCAAGCGCACAGTAGCTTTTTTTAAAGCGAGCAATAAAGCTTGTGCCAAATTTAAGGAGGAACAAGGCCTTAATAAGCCGTACAGTTTGGTCCAAGAGGTACATACCCGTTGGAACAGTGTGCTCTTCATGATGCAGCATATTCTGGAGACAAATAAATCCATCTCAAGAGTTTTAATAAAAACCCCAAAGTCTCTTCCGCCTTTCACAGCAGACGAAAAGAGTCTTGTCAAAGAACTGATTGAGATATTCAATCCATTTCGGGATGCAAACGTATTAATTTCTGCAGATACCAAAGTGACTATATCACTGATTATCCCACCATGCTGCGAGCTGCGCCAAAAAGTATCTGAAATGGACTCCTTCATATTTCCAGAGGCTAAACTAGTCGTCGATTACCTAAGAGTGCAAATGACAGAAAGATTTTCATCGTACGAGACGCGAACAGTGACAAGGCGTGCAAACATTTTGGAAAGAATGGATTCCTGCAACCATCAAATGCTGAGTAGGCAGCAAAAGCCTTGAAGCTGGATGTATCCGCATTCTTATCCAAAATTGTATAACGCCCCAGCCAACACACCACAACCAAAACGCTTTTCTTGTATGTTTAAAAAACAGGAAGAGAAAGTCAAATCCAACAATCCCGTTATTGAAGATAGAATCTTGAAATATGTACAGATTTACTATTAGGGAAACATAGGCCGATCTGGAAAAATTCATACGGATCGGTCGACTATATCATATAGCTTCCATATAATTGGACGATCGGAAATGCCACAACTTTCGTGTTTTTGGGTGTAGAAGCGTCGGAATTCTTTTAAAATTCATTTTATACGAATATAAGCTTGTTATGAATGTTTTTGTAAAGATCGGCTAACTATATCCGATAGTTACTATATCTTTAATTAATAGAAGCCGCTATTTAACTGCAAGGGTATATAAGCTTCGGGTCCGTCCGAAGTTAGCTTTCCATTCTCGTTTTATGTTGTAATCAAGCTTGTGTGCAGGAACTCCTAGTGTCGAACTTTCTCGGGTGTTTTGGTTCAATCGAGCAAAACATCTCGAGCCCGCTTGATCGAACTCGATGTGTTCGTACACTAGGCATTGATAATTAGATCACTCTGGGTCTGACTCTTGCCGTGGTCGGAGGGGAGGGTCGATGAATATGTAACTTATGGTATATAAACATTTTTAAATATCTTTTTGTAATAAATTACGATTTAAATCACAATTCAACTGAAAACGAAAAAAACATCGTCGAGATCTACTGAAAAACCAGACTGGAAAGCTAACTTCGGACGGAGCTTAAGTTTATATACCCTAGCAGCTTCTATTGATTATAGATATAGTAGATATCGGATATATCCGATATTTACAAAAAGATAAGAAGCTTAGATTCAAATAAAATGGAATTTAAAAGAAGTCCGACGCTTCTACACCCAAAAACACGAAAGTTGTGGCATTTCCGATCGTGCAGTTATATTTCAGCTATAGGATATAATCGGCCGATCCGTATGAAATTATCCAGATCCGCTTAGATTCCCAAAAAAGAGAATCTTTGCAAATTTCTATCCGTAATAACATCGGAGTTATAGCATTTCTCATAGGGTTGTCGAAAATTTGGAAAAATATCGTATCGATATTTTTTTTTGTATCAAAAAAAGAAAAATGATAATAAATCAAATATGACATAAAAATTCGATATCTGATATTTTTGTGTAAAGACAACTTTCTTTTTTATATTTATATATATATTTTATTTCTATGTTGTACTTAATGTTACCAATATTCAGTTTTAAATGATTTTAAAAACACCCTTTCCGTTATGTGTGCGTCCGTCATCTTAATTTTACAACACATTTGATGGCGGACGCCAGCCGCTCTGACGATACCGAATAGGGTTGTGAAAATATTAAAAAAATATCGTATCGATGATATATCAATTTTTGGAAAAATATCAAATTGATAAATTATTTATCACAAAAAAAAAATCGATATGTTTTTTAAAAACAATTTTTACCTTTGGAATTCGACGAACTCTTGAAGGCGTTTTTAAGGGACATCTGCTCCAATTTCGTACAAATTTTCGTCGGTTTCTTAAAAAAGAATAATATAATATAATTCCTTTAAATTGCATATACATTTTGTTAAATTTTCCGAATATTTTTATTTCGCATTTTTCATGTGTACACATAGTAATAGTGATGCATACATACATATAAGGTTGGCAAAAAACTCTTGCGGTATTTTTATTGAATTTTCAATTGTTCATAAAATTGGTTATAATAATGCGATTTAAGTCAAATATGCGCCGTTTTGTTCGATGACGAGTTCCCAACGAGATGCCAACTTCATAATGCCCCTCTTATAGAAGCTCGCTTCCCTATTGGCAAAAAACTCGTAGAGCCAATTTTCACAGGACTCTCTTGTGGCCAACTTCCGACTACCAAGCTCATTGGCCATGGACAGAAATAGGTGGTAATCACTTGATGCGAGATCCGGACTATACGGTGGATGCAAAAGAACCTCCCATCCGAGCTCCCGGAACTTTTGGCGCGTCACCAAAGATGTGTGTGGCCTGGCGTTGTCCTGATAGAAGACAATTCGGTCTCTGTTGATCAAAGATGGCCTCTTCTGCTTGAGTGCTGCATTCAAGCGGTCCGTCCAGTTGTTGGCAGTACAGGTCCGAATTGAGCGTTCGGCCATAGGAGAGCAGCTCATAGTGGATGATTCCCTGCTAATCCCACCAAACACACAGAAGAACCTTCCTGGCCGTCAATCCAAGCTTGGCCGTCTGGGCAGCTTCACCGCTTTTCGACCACGACCGGTTGCGCTTCACGTTATCGTAAGTGATCCACTTTTCATCGCCAGTCACCATCCGCTTCAAAAACGGGTCGATTTTGTTGCGATTCAAAAGCGATTCGCATGCATCCATACGGTCAAAAATGTTTTTTTGCGTCAAGTCGTGTGGCACCCATACATCTAGCTTTTTTTTTAATCCAAGCTTCTTCAAATGGTTTAAAACGGTTTGATGACTCATGCCCAGCTCTTGGCCGATGCTTCGGCTGCTTCTATGCCGATCTCTTTCGATCAATTCAGCGATTTTATCGCAATTTTCGACGACAGGCCTTCCGGGCCGTGGCGCATCTTCGATCACCTCTGCACCAGAACGAAAACGTTGAAACCATCGTTGTGCGGTGGAAATGGAAACTGTATCGGGTTCATAAACTGCACAAATTTTATTGGCAGCATGAGTTGCATTTTGGCCTTTATCGAAGAAGTACTGTAAAATATGCCGTATTTTCTCTTTATTTTGCTCCATGTTAGTGACGCTATAACTCACGAACGACTCAAGACAAACAACAATAAATCAAACACGTGTTAGCGCGGGAAAAAAACTCTCCAAAAAGGTATAGCATGAACCGATTCGATAAATAGGACTAGAACTACGCGCTTGCAAAGCCACCTATCGGAAATACCGCAAGACTTTTTTGCCAACCTTATATATCACAAAATAGAGTTTTAATTCTATGTTCTCCGACTCGTTTCGCTGATCATTTGCGATGGAATTATTATGAGAGCTCATAAAATCGTCGAAAATTTGGATGTTTTCTTCATTAGAAATGTGTAAAAATTTGATGGCGGTAATTAAACATAATACCCTAAAGTGGTCATGCTGGGCATATGTTGACCTACAAAAGCTAAGAAATAAGGGTAAGAAAGTTCGATAGACCCTACAATGCACGTTAAATTTTAACAGACCTAATAGGTTCTGGCTTGATGAAAACTACACCCAGCATAGTCCTACGGTTTAGTAGGGATGGTAAGTTTATTAAAAGTAGTCTGCTATGATAAGACGGGAGTTGGATACTTGCATCCCAGCTTAGACCCTTAAGAGAAAAAAGGAGAAAGTTTTTCTGTACTGATTCAATACGGTCTTGATGAACTCCATATTGGGGACTCCAGACACATGAACCGTATTCAAGAATCGGACGAACTAAAGATATGTAAAGAGTTTTGGTTATATAAAGGTCATTAAATTGACCATCTTTTAATGAAACCAAGCACACCCTTGGCTTTATTAACTATTGCCGATATACGGTCGGTAAATTTAAGCTTGAAGTCTAATAGGATACCGTAGGTCGTTAACCTGAGTTAATCTTTCTAGGGTGGTCCCATAGAGAAAATAAGTGGCCTGGATGATAAGAAAGATAACTAGAAATCCACGTAAGAAGGTTAACAGAAAATCCCAAAAGATCGAGTTTTCTTACAAGGAGAGTTGTTTACAGAGTCAAATGCTTTACTAAAGTCAGTCAGATGACATTTGTTTAAAGGCCATTTTGGAAGCCATCAATTACAAATGATGTCAGCTCCAACAAGTTGGTGGTGGTGGAGCGACGCCTAATAAAACCATGCTAGCATGGAGAAATGATTGAACTACAGAGGTGCTGCAGATGAGGAGTAATAATTTTTTCAAATAATTCTTTAGGGCACAGCCTGGTACACCATCGCGACCTGGTGAAAGTACCGGTTTAACCTTTAAAAGATCCGATAACAAACTGCACTCGGAGATCGATGGACCAAAAATAAGATTGGCTGAATGAATTTCATATATGTGGGGCTGATCAGAAATAGTACAAAGTGAATACGTTGTTTAAAAATATTTTGCGAATAGAACTGCAATGGCCTGATCCGTATTCGCAGAAGAATTTTGAAACGAGAGCAAGGAAGGAGAAGATACGTGTTTCCGCTTTGAGTTTACGAAATTAAAAAACTGCTTCGGATCCTGAGTGAACTGAACCAGAGAACGGCAAATATAACATTCAGCGTTATGCACGGTGAAGTTCGACCGAGCTTGAAAAAGTTAGATTGCAGCCAGTTCTTTTATATTTGTTTAAAAGTCTATTTTTGATATGTTTAAGATTAATTAGGCGCCCTGTAAACCAAGGGGGGGTTGTCTTTAACGGACAAATACTTCCACGGTACACAAGAGTCAAAACAACTATTCAAGCTCCTATCAAAACATTCTAAGGCGATATTTATATTATTGCATGCCAAAAAATCAGACCAATCAAAGGAAAGAATTAAGTTATGAGCTTTTTAAAGTCAGCCTTACGAGACCATCGAATTCTATCACCTACGCTATGAGATTCAACTAAGGTAATAGTTTTGATTGAAACCTCAAGGGTAGGATGATAGGAATCTTTAGCGGTCACCAAAGGCAGGACTCTGGACACCAAAGGCAGAAAGATGATGCCAGTAAGTAGGCGGTTCGGATGAAGGCAGTATATAAGAGCACGTAATAAACAGCGATTGATCGGTCAAAATGACCTTAACGCAAAGAAATTCTAAATTACCAAACTCTTGCAACTTGACCTCTTCAGGAGGAAAAGAGGAGTCTACTGAGATTAGCACTCCTCCGCCTCTTTGGAGAGGTCAGTTGCGTCTAAAAGTGGTGTACCTATCTGGGAAAACTTCGGAGCTAAGGATCTCCGGCTTTAACCAGGTTTCACTAAAGACAATAACCTGAGATGCAAAGAAAAAGCTATCAGAGTATAGCGGAGGGAGCTTACTACGAAGGCCCCTAGTATTCTGAAAGGCAAGAGTAATGACGTTTGTTAGTTTTTTAAGGAAGCCGTAGGCTGGTCAGTTGGTGTATCTTTGGAGAGCTTGACTCCCACAGGCTTGGTATTTAATTTTTTAACGTTTCTCGGCTGATGTTCTTGAACGAATATGTACTCTGGCCTGAAGCCAGGCGAACACACCGTCTCAAACATCGACAACAACACACAAATCTTGAAGGATGATGTGCGCCTCGAGAGGGCAATTTTAAATTTAATGATGTCCTCAAATCAGATAGTTGCACACGATCATTGGCGCATTCGGTATCCGAATTTTCATCAGTCCTGGCTCATGGAGTTGTCAGGGTGATCAGGGGTTGAGTGATGGGCGGCAGTGCGGGCAGAGGGTTAGCTGGTGTACACGGCTCCGCTAGGGTGGATTTTTTGCGCTTCGGAGACTCTATTAGTAGCTGTAAGTTACTAAATTGAGAATCAAGCGCATTGAATTGATCGATGAGTTTACGAAAAACAGCTTTCAATTCATTAAATCCATTCCTTGTGTGCCGCAGGAACGTTCTCATCTCGCTCTGCACAGCACGACAGTCGCTGCAACAATAGTCCAAGCCAGAGCTCCGGGACACTGCGTCCGACACTGAAGCCGTGAAACCGGCACATTTGGCATGTGTCATGTTGTCACACAGCCTACAGGGGAGTCTTGGCTGGGATGAAGTTATAGTTTTATTGCAAGACTTAATAGAGCAGACTACTTTAAATTCCATTTTGTTATTATGATTTATTTATTTATATTTTTTATTTCAATTTTTTTAATACCTTGAACCACTGTACCAAATTGAAAAATTGGAACAAGATAACAGATTGTATGTTAGTATAACAGTTAGGGGTTAAGCTTAGAGATAGAGATAAGCTCTAAAAGGGAATAGCGAAAAGAGCAACAACAAATTATGAAGCAAAGCAGAGCTATGCTTGGATTAAAATTAATAAATATTAATTTACCACCAAATATATCACTGCACACGCGTAAGCGAGACGGAAATTGTTAAAGTGTTTTAAATTGTTAAAAATTTTAAATGTATTTATATCAAACGGCTGTTTGATCGCAAGGTAGGCAAAATTATATAATAAACGCAGAGCGCACAAAAAAAAAACACGTCCGTTTGCTTTGAAAGGCAAAAGAAAGTTGAATTTCTTACAAGAGCCTCCATGGCTCGTTTTCCTTCGTCTGTGTCCATATTTAATTTCTGTAATTTGGTTTCTAATAACGAGATCATAGGAATCACCATGCTAACGGTGACATATTGTTCACCGCAAATCTGCTTTGTAGCTTTTTTAATGGCTGCAGGAGACTACGCAAGTCGCGGCATACGTTAAGCTCTGAGGCATTGAGCATTTCGGGTAGTCCCTTACCGCGTTCGGATCTTTAAATTATCACCACAGCCACTTTGTTGGCTAAGCCTAAAAAGAACTCTATCATTTCAACGCATGAATTTCAGCGCTTGTCTAAATTTTGAACTAGGGTTCTAATTTTTCCTTCAGGAGCACCCTCATCGGCTTGAGCCTTCCGCAGCTGATCCATCATAACCGTACTGTGCTTAGAATGCATAACAATTTTCTTAATTTTTGTCCAAAATTCTGGTAAATTTATAAATCTCCTTTATGGTATCATCTACTACTAAATTTATAGAGTGTGCGAAGCACGGCACGTTTGCCAAGCCCCAGAAAAAATTTGGCAGAGCACTTCATGTTGCTTGCGCTGAGAGTGGACCTCTTAACACGGTCTATTTTGAATTCTGCGCAAGCCTCTTCCAACAAAGAGACTACATTCTCACTGGTATGCGACTAAATTAAAAGATAACGAGAATGGAAAGCTAACTTCGGACGGAGCCGAAGCTTATATACCCTTGCAGTTTAATAGCGGCTTCTATTTATTAAAGATATAGTAACTATCGGATATAGTTAGCCGATCTTTACAAAAACATTCATAACAAGCTTAGATTCGTATAAAATGAATTTTAAAAGAAGTCCGACGCTTCTACGGCCAAAAACACGCAAGTTGTTGCATTTCCGATCGTTCAGTTATATGGCAGCTATAGGATATAGTCGGCCGATCCGTATGAAATTTTCCAGATCGGCTTAGATTTCCATAAAAGAGAACCTGAGAAGAGAGAATTTCAAGTTTCTAACTTTAATAACATGGGAGTTGTAGCATTTCTGATCAATCAGCATATGGCAGCTATAGGATATAGTCGGCCGCTCCCTGCCGTTCCGACTTATATACTGCGTGCAAAGGAAAGAAGGGTGTGTGCAAAGTTTCAAGACGATAGCTCAAAAACTGAGAGACTAGTTTGCGTAGAAACAGACAGACGGACAGACGGACATGCTTATATCGACTCAGGAGGTGATCCTGATCCAGAATATATATACTTTATGGGGTCCTGGATGTCTCCTTCACTGCGTTGCACACTTCTGACCAAAATTTTATACCCTCTGCAAGGGTGTAAAAATATGTTTTACTTAAATCTTGCTTAATAAATATGAAACAAGACACGTATCGACAGAGCACAAGTCAAACACGATAAACAATGGACGACAAAACACATAAAATACAAATATTTATATCTAAAGTAACCTGATCCATTCTTGTAGGTTTAAGGCATATAGAGCTCAGTGACTCTTGATAAACAAAATAAGCTGTGATTGTCAGAAAGGAGCGACTCGAATTAGGTATGGACACAACGTCGCAGGTAAACGCCACGTTCTTTACTCAACATCTTGTTCACTGTTCCGACGTCATTGTTTCCTTAATCATTGTGGTTATCTGGAAAAAGTAAATATGTTAATGGAAGGGTTTGTGAAACATTAAATATGAAATTTTCCAGATGACTCAAATCTGAGCAAGTTTCAATCTTATATTTTTTTAAACATGGAAGTTAGAGCATTCCGATCTTTCAGTTATATGGCAGCTATACGATATAGGCGGCCGATCCCGGCCGTTCCGACTTATATACTGCGTGCAAAGGAAATAAGGGTGTGTGCAAGTTTGAAGACGATAGCTCAGGAACTGAGAGACTAGTTTGCGTAGACAGACAGAAAGACAGACGGACATGCTTGTATCGACTCAGGAGGTGATCCTCACCCAGAATATATATACTTTATGGGGTCCTAGATGTGTCCTTCACTGCGTTTCACACTTCTGACCAAAATTTTATACCCTCTGCAAGGGTGTAAAAATAAAGCAACATAAATAAAATTACGATATCCATTCATTTTTGTTCAGAAATAAAATCATGTTGACATTTTTTGGATTTAGCAATTCTTCGATGCTTCTGATTTTTTATGAGGGTTTTTATACAATTTCATGGGAAGTTGGATTAAAATTAACAAACATTAATTTACCACCCAATATATCACTGCACACGCGTAAGCGAGACGGAAATTCTTAAATTGTTAAAAATTTAAAATGTATTTATATCAAACGCCGGTTTGATCGCAAAATAGGCAAAATCATAAAATAAACTTTGAAAGGTAAAAGAGATTTGCCAGTTGACCCAGAGTTGACCCCACTATTTTCGATTTTATTACCTCGACAGCTAGCTCTTCGAACGTGCCTTTTGTTAAGTTTACTAATTGTAACGCTGTTACGAATCTTTGAAGATAGATTTTCTGTCCATCAAATTCGGAAATTGCGTTTGAAATATCTTTTATGTAGGCCCACTGGGCGGCTGGGTATGCCATCGTGGTGTTATAGCTTAATTTATTTTCTATTATATTCGAACTAGTATCTGAATCTGTATTATCATCCAGATCAGACATTAAAACTGCTGGAATAGTGAGGTTATCATAATCTGTTTCCTCGATCTTAGGATTCAATTCTAATTCATCTGACTCTAAATCTAAGTCTGACTCTTCCGACTAAATTTGTTCAATGTCAGTTGTTGCTTTTGACTTTGGTTTATCATCCGCTCCAACTGTTAGAGGGGTGTTAAGTATAGTCGGGATTGATATATCTATATCAAATTTTTGCTTAATTAATATTAAGTTTGCTCGAAGCCTAGTTAAAAATGTTGATACTATGGACCAATGATCTTGATTTAGTTTTTCTCTTTAGTCATGTATTAACATACATACGTGCTTCGTTAAATCACTTTACTAGTATTTCATAATTCTTATGAATTAGTCTATTTCGGGTTAACGATTTATATGACTTACCAAATTAAATTTTTATTTCAACATAGTAAGCTCATTATAAAGTTCGTTTCATTCCATTATAATTTCATCTAGATATCTTTAATTAGGCCATATTTGAGATGCGTTTTATATTTTATTTGTTTCATCTGTGAGGAGATGAAATCTCCCACACCCAGGAGCAAGGAGGAAGGAGGGGAGGGGTCCGGCAGGGTCGCACTGCGGAAGGACAGTGGACCAGAAGACCAGGAGAAGCCATCCAGAACAGCGACGGAGTGGATAAAGTAGAGGAAACGACGTGGAACGTAATGGGACAGAGAGCCCGCATAGCAACAGCGAAGGATAGGGGAAAGCAGGAGGAACGTGGAAAGTAACAGGACGAGCAGCGGAGCGGCGATGGAGCAGGAGAAAACAGGGTTCGACCGAGAAAGTAGCGGGACAGGGAGCCCGCCTAGCAACAGCGAGAGAATGAAAGGCGGACGAAGAAAGTTGCGGCACTGGAGGATGAACGCAACTAACGGAAGGAGCGACCCAGGAAGGATTAACGGCCGCGCCGGCGCCTATGTAAGGTACTGCCGGCGTGGGATCGAGAGGGTTAGTCAGCAGAGAGGCTGACAGTGTGAAGTCCGAGGACCGCCTTTGGAGAGTCCGGAGACTGATACGGAGCAAGTCCGGGAAAGTGCGCGAGTCAGATCGAGTGCGAGGCAACGTATAATTCGGAAAGAGTGAAACCGGTCAAGATACTCGTGCAGCGAGCTGCGACCACTAGCAAGGAGACGGGAATCACGGAGATATCAAGAAGACGGGAATCACGGAGACATTCAGGAGACAGCAGAGACGCAACGAGACGAGGAGATCACAGCGAGCAGCACGAGAAGCCCAGGGTAAAGGAGTCGAGCGTAGCGTTTGAAAGTAGCCTTGCCACGATTAGGTTTAGGGCAAGTCCGGCGTACGCCTGAACCCAGTCGCAACGAACAGGCGTGAGCCGACGCGCTACCCTCGTGAACTCAGACCCACGGAGAGAACCGAAATGGTGTCGGCACGCGATCCGTCACGGCATCCGGGGAGCGACCGCACCAAGATTTGCCGGTGAAAAGCGATCGACACGCCGAATCCTTGTCAAGCAAGACTCCGGCCAAGCGACAGCGGGCCGGCGCGAACAAGACCAAGTGGCAGAGGTCACCACGGTAACACACTCGGCTGCCAGGCTCCGAAACCATCCATCTATCTCGGCGTAAGCTCGAAGAGATCGGACGGTCTAGGCGACCAACCCGAGCAGCTGCCAGGCCAGACGAAAGGGCACCAGCACCCAGCATCGAAGACATCGGAGAGCCGCCGACCCTGACGCGGTGAGCCCCAGTTACCAAGCCGGCTGGCAAGCACCAGACCAACACTCCCCCACGGCGTGTGCCTCGCGGGGGTGGGAACTCCGGCGACCAACACGGGGCGGTAACCGGCGAACCCGGAAGGGCGAGCGCGAGCGAAGGAGCCAGGCCACGCCAGGAAACGACAGCAAAACAAGTAATAAAGGGAATAGTACCGAACAATCGACTTTGTGTTATTTCTGGGCTCGGGCAATCACGTCGAATCTATAAATTCGGTGGAACGTTCCCACAAACTATGTTATCTAGCCGCGGCATTTGTCGCGAACAGACAGCTAACAAAACAGTTCGTTACACCTGGCGACGAGATCGAGGACTGTGAGGGAGTCGGAGAAGATGCACAATTTGTCCATGCCCGAGATAAAGCTCGGCAGGACAGCAGATGTATCAAGGCAGGCAGTCCAAGCTCAGGTGGACTACGCGAAGATGGCAAGGCAGGTGCGGGACTGGCCATTCCGGTTCGATGGAACAGGAGACCCGTTAGAGTTCCTCGACAAGGTGGTGTGGACGACCAGAACGTACGGAACGAAAATAGACAGCATACTCAGGGCAATGCCAGAACTCCTGCAGGAAAAGGCCCAGCGATGGTTCTACATGAACGACGAACGGTGGCGCACTTGGAAGCAGTTCAGGGAGAGCTTCGAGGAATTCTTCCTGCCTACCAAAAACTGGTAAACCAAGTACGGGAGCGGAAACAGCAGTACGGAGAGGCGTTCAAGGACTACATGATAGACCTACAGGTGTTAATAAAACCTCTGGGAGCAACTGACGAGGAGGTCTGGAAGAGAATAGTAGAGAACAGCCGCGCAAGAGTCAGGATGCACATAAGGCAGAATGGAGGCAACTCCTTGAAGGCGGTGGCTAGACTGGCTGAGGAGTACGAGAAGATGGTGATGGAGGAAGGAGCTCCGCGCAGCCAGGATAGATCCAGAAATGGGAGGGAGGCGACCCCCAAAACCCAGCACCACAGAAGGAGCAGCATAACCAAGGATGGCAGCGGAGATGGGAGAGAGGAAGTCACCAGCAGTTCGCGCCGCCACCACAACCACAGCAGAACCCAGGATGGATGGTCCGACGGGAGATCTACGGAAGGCCACAGGAGGCACAGCACCGACAATGGGCACCGAGACAAGAAGTAGTGCAGAATCCGGCACAGGCGTGCCGCAGATGAGGAGGTATGGGCCACTGGGCGTCCGAGTGCAAGAACCAGAGGCTGATGTTTTGCTGGATGTGTGGAGCAATCGGAAGAAGGACCACGGAATGTTGCCAAAGGGCGGGAAACGCGCAGCAACCTCAGCCCCAGAGAGGCGAGCAAAGGTCGCGAATTGCTGCCTCTCAAAATTAATCGGCGGTATGGAAGAGGACGGGCAACAGCTGTCTGCGACCGTAGAAGTCGGCCAGAATGTGCAGGTGGTGGTCAAGGCGGAGATGCGGTTTGGAAGTCACCAGAAAATGATGAGTCTCTTGAAGCTGCCAGGAATGACGGATGGTCTAGTCCTAGGGTGCGATTGTCTGAGCCAATTCGGGACGACGCTGACGTGCGCAAGGCCACAATAGAGATTTCAGCGAGGGAGAACGGAAGCGGCTCCCAGCAGGAGAGGATGTCGGTAGCGGTGACGAGGATCCCCGAGGAATGGAGGCAGAACTAGATAGACGTATTCATAAGGCGGGAAATGGCGAGGTTCGCGGATCAAGAAGGAAGGTTTAACATAACCCAACACCGGATAACCATGAAGGACGACATACCTATCAAACAGCGGTACTATCCGAAGAACCCAAAGATCTAGGGTGAAAAAAACGCCAAAGTAGAGGGTCTACATTTCATCTTTGAGCAGCTGCGAGAGGCCAGGTTTTTCAGAAGCCTGGACCTGAAGGATGGGTACTGGCAGATACCACTGAAAGAAGCCAGCAGGAAATATACGGCGTTCACAGTGCGAGGCAAGGGTTTGTACCAGTGGAAAGTGATGCCGTTCGGCCTACATGTGGCGTCGGCCACGTTCCAGAGAGCGTTGGATCAGGTGATCGGTCCCGACATGGCACCGCACGCATTTGTATACCAGGACGATATTATAGTCATTGGAAAGACGCTGGAGGAGCACATGAGGAACTTGAAGAAGGTGTTCCGAAGATTAAGAGAGGCAAACCTGAAAGTAAACTCGGACAAGTGCCAGTGTTTCCGAAAGGAGCTCCTGTATTTGGGTCACTGGATCACGGCTGAAACCGCCGACCTGTGTCACAGGTGTTCGCCGTTTCGTCGGAATGGCCTCGTGGTATCGGCGTTTTGTCCCGGATTTCGTCGGGATCGTGCGCCCGTTGAATGATTTGCTGCGAAAAGGAGTAAAATGGGAGTGGACAGAGAGTCAAGTAAAGGCATTCGACACGCTGCACAGTTGCCCCAATAAGCCATGTAGCGGAATAAAAGTCCAAATAAAATTGTTCAATATGTGGTTCAATTTTGGTTTATTCCAATGCTAATATTCTATAAAGATCACAAAATCTTTTAAAACCTTTCAAATGGCTGTTGTGATAAATTGTGAGCTTTCAATGTAAACACTTGTTTTTTCGCGCGAGTTATGTAGTCCAAGTTCTTGTTCTCCATTTCTTTTTTGCTTGTATTTAAAAGTGCAAAGATTAAAAGCTTCCATAAAATAATTAAAAAGCTTACTCGACGTTTCGAACGCATTCGTGCACAGAATGAACCAAGATGTAAACAAGACAAGATCATTAAAGTAAAATAAAAACTATTATACAAATTCAAAAAAAAAGGACATTGTTTATATTGAATTAAATGTTAACATAAAAACCAGCATCTCAGAGCGAACTTATTCTGTTCGTAAGTGGTTCGATGACAAGTTCATAAGAACTAATTCTGTTACACTATTGCAAGTTCTAAAGAACTCAACGGCTATTTATTTTGAATACTAACAATGGCAAACGATTTTACTTTATCATTTGGGGATATTCTAAAGGATGCCCACCACATTCACGAGTACGGAGGAGTCCATACATGAGCTCTATCATCATTCATTCGTGAATTGGAGATGATATTTTCACTATTACCCCCCACATCTACTGCAGGAGCCTACGTGTTTCAAGGCGGAGCTCTACATGTCGTGAGAACCATCGAGAATTCGGAGCCGTCGTGGGATGACATCAAGAGGATTCTTACTCGGAATTTTGGCGTAAAGGAGTCCTATAATCAACTTTACCAAGAAGCGTTTATGCTAAGTAACAACAACAACATTACAGAATATTTTAAGTCTAAGAAGTATAATGTATAATGTAAGTATAATGTAATGTATATAAAAGTATAATGTGTAAAATTAATGAAAAATATGAATATGATAACCTAAAGCATTCTGAGTTTAGTCCCAAAAATGTTGAAGAAGCTATGCTAAGAACATTCTTGAAAAATATTGATGTAAATTTAGCTTCAGTCATAATTTATAGAAATGTAAAAAAATTAAGAGAAGCTTTCAATTTATTGGAAGCCGAAGGCCTTGTTAGAACTCTAAATGTTAAAACAAAATTTCCTCAAAGTAACGAAAAACCGAACAAAACGGAAAATCAAAACTATCTCAATACAAATAATTAAAGAGACCGATATTACAAACTAAATTATAATAATCAAGGTCAGAATGTAAACCACAACAACAATTTCCAAAATGTAAAATCTTATTCAGGGAACTTTCGATCAGAAACACAAAATTTAAATTCAAATCAGAACTGTACAAATCAACAAAGCCATATTTCCAAAATGGAAATCGATCATGTCGAAGTAGATAAAACTAATTGTAGCCAATTTAAAAATGATAATCAAGATCAAAGCTTCCCTTCTGAATCAATGTCAGAGCCCATTATCTGTTCTTGCAACTTGAACTTTTAAAAGTTCAATATTTTTTTATTTTTTTGTATTGATGTGTTTGTAGTGTACAGATGTGTTGTTTCATATAAGGTTATTCTGGGCTTTTGTGTGATTACTGATGTATTTAAGTGTATCTAGTATGTTGTAGTTTATTTCCGATATTAATGGCAGTGTGAGTGCTTGTTTAGCAGCTTGGTCTGCAAGCTCGGTGAGTCGGTGCATATAGCGAATTTACCTGTTTGTTTTTCAGCATATGTACATGCGTGGAGAATGGCTGCTATTTCAGCAGTGAAAATGGATGAATAAGGTGGCAGAATTTGCTGTGTTATGATGTGTTGGGTGGAGGTTACGCTGTAGGTAACTCCATTGACGGATTTGGAACCGTCAGTGAATAAGAACGTATGCTGTTTGAGGGTATCTTTTATTTCTTGGAACTTTTGATTGTATACAATTGGCGGTGTGTTTGGTTTGGTTGTAGTATGTAAGGATTTGTTTATATAAGTAAAGTTATAGGACCACGCTGGCGTGGTTTCTTTTTTAATTGTTATGGGGCTAGGGAATAATAGTAATGCTTTGCAGTGGTCGATCGTGTCTTTTATTGTTGATGAGAATTTTGGGATTCGTTTTGCTTTTGATATATTTTTTATAATCTGTTCTAGAGGCGTTTTCTTGGAGGTGGAAATCATTTTAAAGTTTTTCAAAATGGCATGCTTAGTTCTCTGTTCAATAGTGTTTATATTAGCTTCGTATAGCATGTTGTTTATTGGTGAGGAGCGGAATGCCCCGAAGGCTATTCTAATAGCAGCGTGGTATATCGTTTTTATTTTATTAAGTTTTGATTTGGGTGCCTTTCCGTATAGAAATAATCTATAGTCAATTTTAGACATGATACAGTTATACAGTTGATTATATAAATAATGGTTTTAATGTGGCAGTTGAAACTTGTGCTAGAGAGACATTTTATAATATTTAGTCTTTTAGAAATTTGTATTACTAACTGATCTATGTGTGCGTCCCATTTATAATTTTTGGTTGTAGTTATACCTTATATTTTTAACGATTTTTCATTTTTTAAATTGAAAGTGCTGGCTACTTTAAAGTTGCATTTCTTCTTGCGACAAACGTGTAAATAATTAGATTTAGGAATGGAGAGACTGGCTACAGAGTAATTACACCATTCTTAAATGCATGTGAGCAGTGGGTTTATGTTTATTGACGTATCTCCTCTTTTGTGTGTTTTAATAATTGTATAGTCATCTGCGTATGCTGTAAATCTGAACGATTTGTGGAGGCCAATGATTCTATTGACTTTGTTATAGGCAATTGCAAAAAGGATTACAGATAATGGTGATCCTTGTGGGATTCCATTTTCAAAAGGTAAGGGTTGGGATTGTATGTTTTGAGTTTGAACGCAGATTTTCCGGTTATTTAGGAAATTTATTATATATTTGATCATTTTCGGGCCTAATTTCCAATCAACAAGTTCAAGCGGATTCGTATTTTGTCAAATGCTTTTGAAAAATCTAGTGAAATTATTGAAAGGTGACTTCTTTAAAGGTGACTTAGTTTTTCTAGGTCGGTGTCCCACCAGAGGACTTGTTTGGATGAGTTAGGTTGGTATTGTGGTATGGATAAATGAGCGCTGTGTCTTATGATGGTACAGAGGTGGGCAGTTTCTTGGTTTGTTTGTTGGCTGAGTGGTCTATCATCGGAGAATTTTTTACAAAATTTTTGATAGAGGGGCCAGTTTGCTTTATCGATGTTGAATTTAGGTTTAGTGACGGAGGAGTCAGTTGATATATTTTCGAAAAGTTGGATTGAGATTGGGAAGTGGTCACTACCTGAGAGGTGGTTTTCAACTGTCCATTTAGAGTGTAGGTATAGTTCATGGGAGGCTAGAGAGAGGTCAATATTAGGGTTGTCGAAAATTTTGAAAAATATCGTATCGATATTTTATTATAAAAAAAAAAAATGATAATAATTAAAATATCACATAAAAATATCGATATATCTGATATTTTCAATATTTTTTGTTTAAATAAAAAAATTTTCCGCTCACAATAAAAAGACAATAAGTTTCTTTTTATATATATACATATTTTATTTATTTATTGTACTTACCAATATTCAGTGGAAACGGATTTAAAAAAAAACCCTTTCCGAAATGTGTGCGTCCGTCATCCTACTCCTAGCGTCGCACACAACACATTTAATGGCGAACGCCAGCCGCTCTGACGGTACCGAACTACCTGGGGTAATTAAATACTTTATCGCCAGCTTGTAGAGGCCCGGCATAGTTCGTTTGTGGGATTGCCACACCTCCAGCGGATTGCTTTCCCATGGAACTTGGGGCAAACTTAAATAAAGTTGTACCTCCTTGTTGTCCGACTCGCTTCGCAGATCCTTTGTGATGGAGATGTTATGAGAACTCATAAAGTCGTCAAAATCCTGAATGTTTTCTTCATCACAAATCTGTAAAAATTTACGTAATTAGCAACTGTTTTTCTTATTTTTACCAAAATTTTAAATGTTAAGTTATTAGAAATTGTAGTTTTACGAATTAATGAGTTATTAGATTATACAAGTTTGAAACTTCATGACCTACCCTTTCTTCTTGGGTAAACATATTGTTTTTAACAATTATGTCAAAAATTGCGTCCTTGACGGAAAGCGGTGACAAATACATTTTTTTTAAACCTAGTCCTTCTTAGAGGACGCTTTTACCAAAATTTTGTTTTGTTGTAACGACTGGAACCTCTTGTCTGAATTTCTTATAAGAGCCTGCTTGGCCCGTTTTCCTTCGTCTGTCTCCATATTTAATTTTAGTATTTTGGTTTCTAATAACGAGATTATTGGAATAACCATGCTAACGGTTTAAGTGCGAAGATAGGTTTGTTGTATTTCCGCTTGTTTCAATTATTTTTTCACCCAGGTTGCACTTTGCTGTGCCGTTTTTAATGTCTGTATAATTTCATTTCACACTCATTATACCCTTGCAGAGGGTATTATAATTTTGGTCAGAAGTGTGCAACGCAGTGAAGGAGACATCCAGGACCCCATAAAGTATATATATTCTGGATCAGGATCACCTCCGGTCCGTCTGTCCATCTGTCTGTTTGTACGCAAACTAGTCTCTCAGTTTTTGAGCTATCGTCTTGAAACTTTGCACACATCCTTCTTTCCTTTGCACGCAGTATATAAGTCGGAACGGCCGGGATCGGCCGACTATATCCTATAGCTGCCATAAGATTGATTGGAAGTGCTATAACTTCCATGTTATTGAAGACAGAAACTTGAAATTTGCACAAATTCCGTTTTATAGAATTCTAAGCCGATCTGGAAAATTTCAGACGGATCGGCCGACTATATCCTATAGCTGCCATATAACTGAACGATCGGAAATGCCACAACTTGCGTGTTTTTGGGCGTAGAAGCGTCGGACTTCTTTTAAAATTTATTTTATGCGAATCTAAGCTTGTTATGAATTTTGTAAATTTATTTTTTTGTATTTTTTGTAAAGATAGGCCAACTATATCCGATATTTAGTATATCTTTAATTAATAGAAGCCGCTATTTAACTGCAAGGGTATATAAGCTTTGGCTCCGTCCGAAGTTAGCTTTCCATTCTTGTATAACATATACGTTTAATGTTGCTTGCCTATTTTCCCAGTGGTACGAATGAATCGCATCTTAGATGTTGAAGGAATAGTTCTCCGAAAAATCCATCTTCACAACAAATTGCTCATCACTAAGCGAATTTTTAAGATTTGTTAAAAACAAAGCCTAGGCGTTGGCGATAAATTTGTGCTTCAAAACGACCGGCAACTCAAATGAAACTTTTTTAAGAAGATCCGCTGCATTTCGGTTACATTTAGTATATTCAAAAACTGCATACGTTTAAAAATTTACCTTTTCACTGTTTTCCAAATAAAATATGTTTTCTATATTTAAATCCGAAATTTATTTCCAATTTCGTTAAAAGTATGCTTAAGTAGCAGTCAGGAGTCGGAGTTGGGCATACCATTTTGTTGAAAGCATCATGGTTGGATAACATGCCCATGCTTCTTTTTCTAAACAAAGCGTTTCTTAACCCAAAAACATGAAACGCAAGTTTTGATGAATTTGGCAAGCGCACACATTATGAGTGCCTTTACTACCAGCTAAAATGCAGTAAGCAGGATTGAGCTGTTTAAACTTTGAAATGCCAATTTTAATGTTTTTATTTGTTCTTCAAACAAATCTTTCAAATTTGCCAGAAGTAGACGTTTCTAAAATAGAATTATTTTTTTAATTTAAAAAAAAAAAAAAAAAAAAAAAAAAAAACGATAGAACTACATACCGGTTCATTTTTTTTGTTTATTATACCCTTGCAGAGGGTATTATAATTTTGGTCAGAAGTGTGCAACGCAGTGAAGGAGACATCCAGGACCCCATAAAGTATATATATTCTGGATCAGGATCACCTCCTGAGTCGATATAAGCATGTCCGTCTGTCCGTCTGTCTGTTTCTACGCAAACTAGTCTCTCAGTTTTTGAGCTATCGTCTTGAAACTTTGCACACACCCTTCTTTCCTTTGCACGCAGTATATAAGTCGGAACGGCCGGGATCGGCCGACTATATCCTATAGCTGCCATATATCTGATTGATCGGAAATGCTCTAACTTCCACGTTTTTGAAGATAGAAACTTGAAATTTGCACAGATTGACTATAACGGGAATTTAGGCCGATGTGGAAAATTTCATACGGATCGGCCGACTATATCCTATAGCTGCTATATGATTGATCGGAAATGCTATAACTTCCACGTTTTTGAAGATAGAAACTTGAAATTTGCACAAATTCCCTTTTGTGGGAATTTAGGCCGATTTGGAAAATTTCATACGGATCGGCCATAGTCCTATAGCTTCTATATAACTGAACGATCGGAAATGCCACAACTTTCCTGTTTTTGGGCGTAGAAGCGTCGGACTTCTTTTAAAATCCATTTTATACGAATCTAAGGTTGTTATGAATGTTTTTGTAAAGATCGGCCAATTATATCCGATATTTACTATATCTTAAGTCAATAGAAGCCGCTATTTAACTGCAAGGGTATATAAGCTTCGGCTCCGTCCGAAGTTAGCTTTCCATTCTCGTTTTTATATGATTTAACGTCTTTCATTCCAGGCATAACCCTACCGTGTCAGCAATATAAAAAGCTTTTACAGCCATCAAAACACTGCTCAAAAGTTTTTTCGCGTTCTTTTGAGCAGGATACGAAGCATATCCATTTGTTTTTTCAGCTTTTTGGCATTTTTAGCCATTCGCCTGGATACATTGGCTATATCCCTGTTGCTCCATAACCCAATGTTGGTCATAGTAGTAAATATAACTATTTTTTGCCGTCGATTTGAAGCTAATAAAATGGCTGATTTTAGCTCTTTAAACCAAGAAGACTTGGCATAGTGGCTTAAAAGTTTTTTTTTTTGTTTTTGGCGTTTTGCATTTCGTATGTTGGATCGTTTTTATCGTCCGTATCCATAAAATGGTCATCTGCAGGCTTAGAAACTGCAGCAGGTCTCCGGAACTCAATTTCTCCAATTTTTTTTAAACATTTTTTTATACAAATAAATTTTCAAGAGGATGAAATTTACGTTTCCAATTTTTTGTGACTTTGTCCTTTTTTGTTTTTGTGATATTTAAGGCTCAGTGGGTTTGAGCACAATTTCACACCTGGCATTTTTGGTAAACTTCACTTCGACGCATCAATCAAATGACACAGATTTTAAGCTTAATCATTACAAAGATCTTCTTTTAAACGTAAATCTGAAGATCTCTTAACCGTTGTTTTTTAACCCCATAAGGGAAACCATTTTATACTGATATTTAAAAACAACTAAAGTTTAAATGGTTTTATAAAATCTTTATTAAAAATAATTTTTACATATTGCTTAACAAATAAATTAATTTTTTATGTTATACATTTTTTTTTTCGCGGCTCCCACTGCATACATACAACCCACTTCACGTCCAACCGACCGAGGGGCGCTGCCGTTTATTGTACGGCTCGAATCGCGGGGATAGATCCGAGACGAAGAATAAGTATTTTAAAAAGGTTATTGATAGAGGGTATTGTAGTCAGAACATAGTACCCTGAAAGGGTCATGAACCGTATTCAAGAATCGGACGAACTAAAGATATGTAAAGAGTTTTGGTTATATAAGGGTCATTAAATTCCTTTGACCATCTTTTAATGAAACCAAGCACACCCTTGGCTTTATTAACCATTGCCGATATATGGTCGGTAAATTTAAGCTTGAAGTCTAATAGGACACCTGAGTTAATCTTTCTAGGGCTGTCCCATAGAGAAAATAAGTTGCCTGGATGGGGCTTAAGCGATAGAATGACATAAGTTTGCCTTTTGACCCATTGAGTTTTAAGTCATTAGCAGAACACCAATTTTGAAACTTGTCCAGATCGGACTGAAGTTTGTATTGGGCAGAGGAAGATTTATATCGAAGACACAGCTTAACGTCATCTGCGTACATAAGTACTCGAGAGTTCGGTAAAGCAAAAGGCACACCATTTATAAAAATGGTAAAAGTAAAGGGCCGAGATGACTTCCTTGATGGACTCCAGATGCAGCTCGGACTAGGCAGGAGAATACATCATTAAAAAGACACGTTGGGTTCTTCCAGAAAGATAACTGGAAATCCACGTAAAAAGGTTAGTAGGAAATCCCAAAAGATCGAGTTTTCTCAAAAGGAGTGAGTGGTTTACAGAGTCAAATGCTTTACTAAATTCGGTGTAGATGACATCTGTTTGAAGGCCATTTTCTAAGCCATCAATTACAAATGATGTCAGCTCCAACAAGTTGGTGATGGTGGAGCGACGCCTAGTAAAACCATGCTGGCATGGAGAAATGATTGAACTACAGAGGTGCTGCAGATGAGGAGTAATAATTTATCAAAAAGCTTTGGAATTGCTGACAATTTAGAGATGCCTCTATAATTGGAAGCATCAGATTTTTTCCTTTTTTTATCCAGGCGAATTATAAAAGATTCCTTCCACATAAGGGGAAATATCGACGTTTCCAGAGATAAATGGATAAAATGGATTTTAAAAAAAGGTCCGACGCATCTACACCCAAAAATACGAATGTTGTGGCATTTCCGATCGCTCAGTTAAATAGCAGCTATAAGATATAGTTTCTACCTTTAATAACATGAAAGTTATAGCATTTCCGATCAATCAGTTATATGGCACCTATAGGATATAGTCGGCCGATTGAAATTTTCCATACCGGCTTAGATTTCCACAAAAGAGAATCTGTGCAAATTTCAAGATTTTATCTGTAAAAATATGAGAGTTATAGCATTGCCGATCAGTTATATGGCAGCTATAGGATACAGTCGGCCGATCCCTGCCGTTCCGACTTATTTGTTATACTGCGTGCAAAAACTGAGAGCTCAAAAACTAAGAGACTAGTTTGCGTAGAACGGACGGACAGACGGACCGCCGGACAGACGGACATGCTTATATCCACTCAGGAGGTGATCATATAAGTTAAATTATCCTTTTTATACCCTTGCAGAGGGTATTATAATTTTGGTCAGAAGTGTGCAACGCAGTGAAGGAGACATCCAGGACCCCATAAAGTATATATATTCTGGATCAGGATCACCTCCGGTCCGTCTGTCCGTCTGTCTGTTTCTACGCAAACTAGTCTCTCAGTTTTTGAGCTATCGTCTTGAAACTTTGCACACACCCTTCTTTCCTTTGCACGCAGTATATAAGTCGGAACGGCCGGGATCGGCCGACTATATCCTATAGCTGCCATATATCTGATTGATCGGAAATGCTATAACTTCCATGTTATTGAAGATAGAAACTTGAATAGAAACTGAAATTTGCACAGATTGACTATTAGGGCAATTTAGGCCGATCTGGAAAATTTCATACGGATCGGCCGGA
This sequence comes from Drosophila varians, assembly GCA_018150405.1. Taxonomy (NCBI): domain Eukaryota; kingdom Metazoa; phylum Arthropoda; class Insecta; order Diptera; family Drosophilidae; genus Drosophila; species Drosophila varians. Next base: position 1,539,351 of record JAECWK010000131.1, on the reverse strand, counting down.
AATGCTATAACTTCCACGTTTTTGAAGATAGAAACTTCAAATTTACAAATTCAAATTCCCTTTTATGGGTATCTAAGCCGATCTGGAAAATCATCATTCATACGGATCGGCCGACTATATCCTATAGCTGCCATATAACTGAACGATCGGAAATGCAACAACTTGCGTGTTTTTGGGCGTAGAAGCGTCGGACTTCTTTTAAAATTCATTTTATACGAATCTAAGCTTGTTAAATTCCCTTTTGTGGGAATTTAGGCCGATTTGGAAAATTTCATACGGATCGGCCATAGTCCTATAGCTTCTATATAACTGAACGATCGGAAATGCCACAACTTTCCTGTTTTTGGGCGTAGAAGCGTCGGACTTCTTTTAAAATCCATTTTATACGAATCTAAGGTTGTTATGAATGTTTTTGTAAAGATCGGCCAATTATATCCGATATTTACTATATCTTAAGTCAATAGAAGCCGCTATTTAACTGCAAGGGTATATAAGCTTCGGCTCCGTCCGAAGTTAGCTTTCCATTCTCGTTTTTATATGATTTAACGTCTTTCATTCCAGGCATAACCCTACCGTGTCAGCAATATAAAAAGCTTTTACAGCCATCAAAACACTGCTCAAAAGTTTTTTCGCGTTCTTTTGAGCAGGATACGAAGCATATCCATTTGTTTTTTCAGCTTTTTGGCATTTTTAGCCATTCGCCTGGATACATTGGCTATATCCCTGTTGCTCCATAACCCAATGTTGGTCATAGTAGTAAATATAACTATTTTTTGCCGTCGATTTGAAGCTAATAAAATGGCTGATTTTAGCTCTTTAAACCAAGAAGACTTGGCATAGTGGCTTAAAAGTTTTTTTTGTGTTTTGGCGTTTTGCATTTCGTATGTTGGATCGTTTTTATCGTCCGTATCCATAAAATGGTCATCTGCAGGCTTAGAAACTGCAGCAGGTCTCCGGAACTCAATTTCTCCAATTTTTTTAAACATTTTTTTATACAAATAAATTTTCAAGAGGATGAAATTTACGTTTCCAATTTTTGTGACTTTGTCCTTTTTTGTTTTTGTGATATTTAAGGCTCAGTGGGTTTGAGCACAATTTCACACCTGGCATTTTTGGTAAACTTCACTTCGACGCATCAATCAAATGACACAGATTTTAAGCTTAATCATTACAAAGATCTTCTTTTAAACGTAAATCTGAAGATCTCTTAACCGTTGTTTTTTAACCCCATAAGGGAAACCATTTTATACTGATATTTAAAAACAACTAAAGTTTAAATGGTTTTATAAAATCTTTATTAAAAATAATTTTTACATATTGCTTAACAAATAAATTAATTTTTTATGTTATACATTTTTTTTTTTCGCGGCTCCCACTGCATACATACAACCCACTTCACGTCCAACCGACCGAGGGGCGCTGCCGTTTATTGTACGGCTCGAATCGCGGGGATAGATCCGAGACGAAGAATAAGTATTTTAAAAAGGTTATTGATAGAGGGTATTGTAGTCAGAACATAGTACCCTGAAAGGGTCATGAACCGTATTCAAGAATCGGACGAACTAAAGATATGTAAAGAGTTTTGGTTATATAAGGGTCATTAAATTCCTTTGACCATCTTTTAATGAAACCAAGCACACCCTTGGCTTTATTAACCATTGCCGATATATGGTCGGTAAATTTAAGCTTGAAGTCTAATAGGACACCTGAGTTAATCTTTCTAGGGCTGTCCCATAGAGAAAATAAGTTGCCTGGATGGGGCTTAAGCGATAGAATGACATAAGTTTGCCTTTTGACCCATTGAGTTTTAAGTCATTAGCAGAACACCAATTTTGAAACTTGTCCAGATCGGACTGAAGTTTGTATTGGGCAGAGGAAGATTTATACTGAAGACAAGTCATCTGCGTACATAAGTACTCGAGAGTTCGGTAAAGCAAAAGGCACACCATTTATAAAAATGGTAAAAGTAAAGGGCCGAGATGACTTCCTTGATGGACTCCAGATGCAGCTCGGACTAGGCAGGAGAATACATCATTAAAAGACACGTTGGGTTCTTCCAGAAAGATAACTGGAAATCCACGTAAAAAGGTTAGTAGGAAATCCCAAAAGATCGAGTTTTCTCAAAAGGAGTGAGTGGTTTACAGAGTCAAATGCTTTACTAAATTCGGTGTAGATGACATCTGTTTGAAGGCCATTTTCTAAGCCATCAATTACAAATGATGTCAGCTCCAACAAGTTGGTGATGGTGGAGCGACGCCTAGTAAAACCATGCTGGCATGGAGAAATGATTGAACTACAGAGGTGCTGCAGATGAGGAGTAATAATTTATCAAAAAGCTTTGGAATTGCTGACAATTTAGAGATGCCTCTATAATTGGAAGCATCAGATTTTTCCTTTTTTTATCCAGGCGAATTATAAAAGATTCCTTCCACATAAGGGGAAATATCGACGTTTCCAGAGATAAATGGATAAAATGGATTTTAAAAAAGGTCCGACGCATCTACACCCAAAAATACGAATGTTGTGGCATTTCCGATCGCTCAGTTAAATAGCAGCTATAAGATATAGTTTCTACCTTTAATAACATGAAAGTTATAGCATTTCCGATCAATCAGTTATATGGCACCTATAGGATATAGTCGGCCGATTGAAATTTTCCATACCGGCTTAGATTTCCACAAAAGAGAATCTGTGCAAATTTCAAGATTTTATCTGTAAAAATATGAGAGTTATAGCATTGCCGATCAGTTATATGGCAGCTATAGGATACAGTCGGCCGATCCCTGCCGTTCCGACTTATTTGTTATACTGCGTGCAAAAACTGAGAGCTCAAAAACTAAGAGACTAGTTTGCGTAGAACGGACGGACAGACGGACCGCCGGACAGACGGACCGCCGGACAGACGGACATGCTTATATCCACTCAGGAGGTGATCATATAAGTTAAATTATCCTTTTTATACCCTTGCAGAGGGTATTATAATTTTGGTCAGAAGTGTGCAACGCAGTGAAGGAGACATCCAGGACCCCATAAAGTATATATATTCTGGATCAGGATCACCTCCGGTCCGTCTGTCCGTCTGTCTGTTTCTACGCAAACTAGTCTCTCAGTTTTTGAGCTATCGTCTTGAAACTTTGCACACACCCTTCTTTCCTTTGCACGCAGTATATAAGTCGGAACGGCCGGGATCGGCCGACTATATCCTATAGCTGCCATATATCTGATTGATCGGAAATGCTATAACTTCCATGTTATTGAAGATAGAAACTTGAATAGAAACTGAAATTTGCACAGATTGACTATTAGGGCAATTTAGGCCGATCTGGAAAATTTCATACGGATCGGCCGGAAATGCTATAACTTCCACGTTTTTGAAGATAGAAACTTCAAATTTACAAATTCAAATTCCCTTTTATGGGTATCTAAGCCGATCTGGAAAATCATCATTCATACGGATCGGCCGACTATATCCTATAGCTGCCATATAACTGAACGATCGGAAATGCAACAACTTGCGTGTTTTTGGGCGTAGAAGCGTCGGACTTCTTTTAAAATTCATTTTATACGAATCTAAGCTTGTTATGAATGTTTTTGTAAAGATCGGCTAACTATATCCGATACTTACTATATCTTTTATTAATAGAAGCCGCTATTTAACTGCAAGGGTATATAAGCTTCGGCTCCGTCCGAAGTTAGCCTTCCATTCTCGTTTTATTCACGATTTGATTTATAAGTGCTTTTTATTGAAAGGTAATTTTAAGACTGAATTAAACAATTAAGGTAGTTCCCTGATTTAGCTGTTGATAGCGGCTCTGCCTTCGCAGCGGCGGCGGTGATGGAAAGTTGACAACGGCTCGTTGACAGGCAAAGTTCTTAGAATTCTGGCGGTGGCAGAGACAATGGCAGCGACAAATCAGAAATTGACAGCGTTAGCGCTAAGCAGTGCAGTCGCCTGGAATTGACAAAATGCAGTTTGGCTTACTAATTCTTGATAATTTTGACAGTTTTCCGTTCTTGCCTGGGAACGGTTTTTTATGCCCGTTCGCAACTGTAATCTGATGCGCTTGTTGTTTTGATATATTTGGGTTGGCGCGTGCTGGAAGTTCTGCAGACGCTGACCCATAGTTTTTTATTGTAGGAATATAATTTGTGTTGTTCACTTATATACTTTATGGGGTCCTAGATATCTCTTTCACAGCGTTGCTCACTTCTGACCAAATTTATAATACCCTCTGCAAGGGAAGAAAAATAAAAGTTCAAAAAAAACAAATATTTTTTTTTTTTATAAGAAAAGGTTTATTTTTTTCTTACAAAATTTGGTTTTTTTTTTACCACTCACAATTACTATTAAAAACAGTCAAAACAGTTTGTTAATGTTGACGACCAACTGTAGCATTGGAAAAAAATTGGCATATCACGTAGGTTGCATCTATAGCAATAAACGCATAGTATTGCCTTGTGTGCGGTATATATTTTAATTTAAAAAACTGCCTCATAGTCTTGCCACTTCTGCTTTTAAAAAAATTGAAAAAATTTTTGTTTTTAATTGTTTGTATTTCCACTATTAGCAATAGGTATATCTACCAATAAGCCCATTTCCTCTCTAAGTTGCACTTGAATTTCAGATTTTCGTGCCTGTACAACCGGCTTATCATTACCGCAAACTTGCCACTTTTTAATTAGAAGTCGATAAGAAATGTGCAAAACACATTCGAAAAATCGTATCCAGGCATAAAGGGTTGACAGACCATATTTAAATAAGTCGGCATCAACATCATAACTTTTCACCAAATCCAAATTATTAATATTTTTTGGTGCTGCTCGACAAAGTCCACATATTTGCGAAGAGGCTTCTGCAAGGACACTAAATGTTTTTCCACTCAACATGGTCATGTTAAATTTATGGAAAATTGTATATGAATTGGTAATTGTTGGTTTAATTGCTAGTATTTGAATATTTATATTTTCAGTCTCAGAAATAATTAATTTAGTCGAATCCTTTTGGCAAACTAGCTTAATGGCCGACAATATCGAGTTGATGAAGGTCTCTCGTTCTTCCACAACATTTTAACTCCAAGCTGCACTTGCAAAGGAACAAGTCAGACAGAAAATAGGTGCTGATCGACCATACTCATTTCACTAAACGATAAGTTGAGTGACCACTGCTGCCATCGCATTCCCATTTATATATGGCAGTTAACATGGTATTGTTATCATTTAATAATTTCTGCTCTTTAAAGCCTTGCGGGTACGATTTTATAATATGGCTTACCGTATGGTCAACTAAACTTTGCAATGTTTTTCAGCAGAACAATCCGTAAGTTTTTTTTTGGTAGCATAAAATCTTTGCTGAATGCAGCTTTTGATAACTTGGGTATATATTTGCTTTCCTTTCTTTTGCAGCACATCTGGTTAGTTTATGCTTTGTGTTCGTTACACCGAACTGTTTTGTTAGCTGTCTATTCGCGACACATGCCGCGGCTATCTCACAGAGTTTGTGGGAACGTTCCACCGAATTTATAGATTCGACGTGATTGCCCGAGCCCAGAAGTAACACAGAGTGGATTAGTCGGTACTATTTTTGCTTTACAAAAAGGGACTACTTGCTTTGCTGTTGTCTTCTGGCGTGGCCTGGCTTCTCCGCTCTCGCTCTCGCTCGCGCTCTCCCTTCCGGGTTCGCCGGTCACCGCCCCGTGCTGGTCGACGGACTTCCCACCCCCGCGAGGCGTACGCCGTGGGGGAGTATTGGTCTAGTGCCTGGCAGCCGGCTTGGTAACTGGGGCTCACCGCATTAGGGTCGGCGGCTCTCCGATGCCTTCAATGCTGGATGCTGGTGCCCTTTTGTCTGGCCTGGTAGCTGCTCGGGTTGGTTGCCTCGACCGTCCGATCTCTCCGAGCTTACGCCGAGATAGACGGATGGTTTCGGTGCCTGGCAGCCAAGTGTGTTACCGTGGTGGCCTCTGCCGGATGGAATGCCTCACGCTTGGCGCCCTCCTCCTCTTGGTCTTGCCCGCGCCGGCCCGCTATCGCTTGGTCGGATTCTTGCTTGACGAGGATTCGGCAGGTCGATCGCTTGTCACTGGCAAACCTTGATGCGGTCGCTCTCGGTTCTCTCCGTGGGTCTGAGTTCACGAGGGTAGCGCGTCGGCTCACGCCTGTTTGTTGCGATTGGGGGAACCAGTTCAGGCGTACGCCGAACTTGTCCTTGATCGTTTTCGTTGCAAGGCTACGACTTCCAAACGCTACGCTCGACTCCTTTAGCCTGGGCTTCTTGATTCCCGTCTCCTTGATGTCTCCGTGGTTCCCGTCTCCTTGCTAGTGGTCGCAACTCGCTGCACGAGTATCTTGACCGATTTCTCGACCCTGCTGAGCCGGCTTTTTCCGACTTTACGTTGCCTCGCACTCGATCTGACTCGCGCACTTTCCCGGCCTTGCTCCGGACTCTCCAAAGGCGGTCCTCGGACTTCACACTGTCAGCCTCTCTGCTGACTAACCCTCTCGATCCCACGCCGGCAGTACCTTACATAGGCGTCGGCGCGGCCGTTAATCCTTTCTGGGTCGCTCCTTCCGTTAGTTGCGTTCATCCTCCAGTTCCGCAATTTTCTTCGTCCGACTTTCATTCCCTTCGCTGTTGCTATGCGGGCTCCATGTCCCGTTACTTTCCCCATCGTCCCCTACTTTCTCCTGCTCCATCGCGGCTCCGCTGCTCGTCCCGTTACTTTCTACGTTCCTCCTGCTTTCTCCGATCCTTCGCTGTTGCTATGCGGGCTCTCTGCCCCGTTACGTTCCACGTCGTTTCCTCCACTTTCTCCATTCCAATGCGCAGTGCGCATTCCGGACTGTTACAAACTGCTACTTGTTGCTACCAACAATTGTTCACAAGTCGATTTCTGAACTTTTTTTTTTTTTTTTTTTTTCATATATTGTTTATTATCGCCGGAATCGGTCAGGATCATTTGAACATAACCGGGCGTTTAGAAGGTGGGGTAATTATGGTACATATGGGATATGGGCCTGGACTATATACAATTATTTACAATTATTTACATGTTTTTAAAATATTAATGTACAACACGGAAAGACAGATCGCTGGGGTGGAATTTCTTAAGACGTCTAAGAGTTTGCGGGTCAGCCAGCCTGCTAGCCAGTGGATTTGGGTGACTCGTTAGCCTGTCCGAGTAACGTCGACTGTGTTGGTTTAGGAGGTCGCCCAGTGGAACAAGGCGTAGGTCCCTTAAGATGGCCTGGTTTGTCACGTACCAGGGAAGTCCGGATGCCCGTCGAGCAGCACGTGCCTGCACTACCCTCAGCCTGTTTAGCTGGTGCTTCGATGCGGTGCCCCATACTTCGATCGCATACGTCCAGGTTGGCGTAAGGATTGTTTTGAGCAGCAAAACTTTCGTAGAAAGCTGGAGGCTTTTGGATCTCAGGAGCCAATCGAGCTTCTGTAGTTTGCTGACGCACTTAGCTTTGATTGCCGTGATGTGGGTGTTCCATATGAGTCGGTGATCTAAATGTACTCCCAGGTAGCAGTGAGACGTGTTGTTCTTGATGGAGTCACCATTGAAAATATGGACGATGTCGAGCACAGGCCTTAAAGGGAAAGTGACGCATGCCGACTTGCTGCAATTTATGGCTATGTTCCATTGTTTAGTCCAGCGCTCCATCGCACTCAGCCAGTCCTGAACTGCAGCCAAAGCTGCTAGCTGAGACGTGTGGGATGCAAGCAGGGCCGTGTCGTCAGCGTAAGTAGCCAGAAGCATACGAGCGTTTGTGGTGGGGGACGGAACTGGCATATCACTAGTGTACACGGTGTATAGGAACGGACCAAGTACACTTCCTTGAGGCACACCTGCGTGAATGAGTCCCAAGCTGGATCGTGAGTCCCTTACTGCTACAACGAATGATCGATCGGCAATAAAAGACCTCAGGATGGCAAAATAGGGTGCAGGGAGTAGTTCTTTGATTTTGTAGAGAAGGCCCTCGTGCCTTGTCAAAGGCTTGTTTTACATCCAGGAAGACGCCTATAGTGTGCAGTTTATTCTCGAGCCCGTAGGTGATGTGATTGACCAGGCGATGGACTTGTTCTGGGCAGCCATGGGATTTTCTGAAGCCGAACTGGTGTTGAGGTATATGTCCTTCTACTTGTGGCAGTTCCAGCAGTCGACTGAGTAGTATCCGCTCAAACACTTTTGAAAACGTGGATAGTAGGCTGATTGGGCGGTAGGAATCAATTTGAGATAATGGCTTGCTTGGCTTTGGGATCATAATAATCCGGGCTTGCTTCCACTGTCTTGGGAAGTGTCCCAGGTTTAGCATGGCGTTGAAAATTTTCACCAGCGCTAGCACTCCTTTGGGTGGAAGAGCCTTTGCCGCTCGGTTGTCTATGCCGTCGGGTCCAGGAGTCTTGTTTAAATTAAGCGCCTTTAATTGTAGTGTGACTTCCTGCGGCGTGGTGTGCCTAATGCAGCGCGCTGGCTGAATGGGATCGCTTAAAAAGTTTGCAACTTCATCGCGGTGTGAGGCGTCTGGAAGATCAAAAGGAGTGAAGGTAGCAGACAGATGTTCGGCAAAAGCGTTTGCCTTGTCGGTGTCGTTCTTAAGCCAGCTGCCATTGGGGCTCTGTATTGGGGATTGGACAAGCGGCTGTCTTTTAATACTCCTTGTTAGCTTCCATATCGAAAAATCGCTGCAGTTGTCCGGGCCAGCGCCTCTCAGCAGGGTGTCAATGTTTTTTTGGCGGGTTTTCGCTAACAACCTGCGCAGTCTATTAGTGGCGCTAGATAGTAATTGCTTGGTTGCAGGATCGCCTGACACAATGAATTGTCTTCTGAGATGCCTTTTTTGATGCAGCAGTTCCCTTGCCTCCGGAGTTAGTAAGGGCGCTCTCCTGGTAGGTGGAAGACCAGATTGTCGCTGAGGTGGCGTAGCTCTCTGGGCGGCTTCAGTAATTGTGGAAGTGAAGGTGCCAACGTATGCATCCAGATCGCTGCAGGTAATTATTGGTGTATTGAGTACGGTGTGAGCATCGATGAAGGACCTAAAAGTGGCAACGTTTGCATGTGCAGGTAGCATTTTGGGGACTCCTTTATGGAATTGAGCTTCTTCATCTATCAGGAAGAGTAACGGGAGGTGGTCAGAAGATAGCTCAGTAAGTACTCTGACAGAGACCTGCTGCTGTCTGAAGCCTTTTGAGATGCCGAAGTCAATTGCACTGGGGGTGGCGTTTGCACGGAAGGGGTAGTAGGTGGCTTCTCCAGTTGCTACAATATCGGCATTGACATTGGTCAGGGCAGAGCTGAGGGTCCGACCTCTGGCACACATCCTGTAGTTGCCCCACCTTCTGTGTTTGGCATTCCAATCACCTGCAGCAAGAAACTTATCTCCGAGATTGGAGAGGAAAGTCGTGAAGTCTGCTTCCATCCACCTGAACGCAGGAGGGCAGTACACCGATGCAACGTTAAACCTCCCTCTTCTTGAAGATATCTCGATGGAGACAGCTTGAATGTGCTCTTCCGAAAGCGTGAAAGAGAGTTGATGTGTTATGCCCGATTTGACGAAGATCGCTGCGCCCCCATGTCTTCGGTTATCCGGATGATCGGCTTTGTGCAAAGTGAACCCGGGGATCCTGAGGGTGGACCGCGAGCAGAGACGGACTTCTGACAACAAGAGGATGTCAATTTCGTAAAGCTCAATGAAGGCAATGATCTCATTTGCTTTCGAGCTTATCCCATTGGGGTTCCAGCAGGCTATTTTAAGCACTCCCATTGCGAAGAGTAGAGGAGGAAGGACGCGATTGCAAGATTGCTTGCATTAGAGTTTCTACCAGACCCATCATCCTGTCGAGCCTTATAAAAAGCTGTTCCAGTTTGGCATTCAGAGCGGCATTTTCGGTGGAATGTGTTGGAGGGAGAGTATTGTCCATCTCATGGTGGTTGCGTTGTGCAATGAGTATGTTCTTTTTGACAACACTTGCAAATGATTCCTTAACAACATTGGGTGAGCGATTGGTTGAAGGAATCGTGTTCGATTCGGTGGCTGCTGTGAGCTTTGAGTGGTTGTTTTGCTTGAAAGCGACTTGCAGATATTTGCGGCATCCTCTGAAGTTTGCCGCGTGAGAGCTGCCGCAGTGAAAGCAACACCTAGGGTCGTCTTTTCCAAGCTTGCACTCCAGGGTAGGGTGATTTTCTCCGCAGTCTCTGCAGATGTAATGCCGTGTGCAGTACGCTTTTGTATGTCCGTATTCCTGACATCTATGGCATTGTACAGGACCGGATTGCTTGCGTGGCTTCTCCCAGGTCACTATGTGTCTGCAAACAGCAGAGATGTTTTTAAGAAGCTTGTTGTTGTCAGCCTTCTTAATATCCACAAATCTCATGTTAAGCGGAAGCTGTGTAACCTTGTTACGAGGGGTATAGATGCGCAGAACGCAGTGACCTTTTTCCTGCAGGCACTCAATGATGTCCTCCGATGGGACATCATGATGGATGTTCCTCATTACCATGCGAAAGGGTCGGTCTTCTGGGAGCTGATGATGGTGAAAAACAGTTCCTTTTTCGCGGAAGTGTCTGGCCACGAGCCTGTAGGCGTCGGAGGAGTTGCACTGAACGGCACAGTCACCTGAGTTCAAGGCTTTGATGGAATAAGAGTCTCCAATAAGAGCATCCAGTTCACTGCAGAAATCAGAGTAGCTGACTACACCAGAAACAATAATCCTTCGGACCTTGGGAGATCGAGCGGCTTGCGGTGCGGCTGTTTGGGCTTGTCCTGAGCTGTTGGATTTTGCCGGCTGCAATGTTGTGGCGCGGTTTGCCGCGGCGTGCGAAGTGGAAGGACCGACATCCATTTCTTCCTCGTCGCTTAGAGTTATGAAACGGTTTTCAGAATTGGCGGTATAGCTTGATTTCTTTTGGCTAACCTTGGGAGAGAGAACGGTACCTGCTCTCTTCTTTGCTGCTCCTTTGTATGGCTTTGCAGTGACTTGCTGCCAGCCTGGGGTGGGGTTGCATGATGATGTGCTAGTAGAAGCAGCATCATACCACGTACTGGATGCAACGGAACACAAGCTGCCATTCGAGCTTGTTGTGTACATCACTGGAGATGAGATCGAGGATGTTACAGTACAAGTTGTGATGCAGATTGTGGGAGCCCATCTGGTTGTACAGTCAGCATTTGAGCTGTTGTCCGTTAGTCTATCTTCCAAGCTAGCTCGTAATTCGGCAGGAGTTGCTCCAGCAATGTTCCTCATTGTTTTAAAATCGATGGATTGTTGTTGGAGAGATCTGTCCATTTTTAGCAATCAGTCAATTGGTTAACGACCTCTCGCTTACGCAAAGCGCAGAGCGAGGGGTAGAAACAATACGCTTTTAGTCTCACTTGTCGCTGTTGGACTTCTCAACAATAGTAGCCACCGCTGTGCAGTGACCAAAAGATAGACTTCGTGTGCAAGATGTGCACACGAGTGTTAGCAAGGCGTAAGCTGGATTACTTAAGGTAAATTATTCCAAATAAAAATTATACAAAATTGATTTTTGCACAATTTTTTTTTATTCCTGAACTAAGTTAGCTACAGATCAGCACCAGAGTTCCAGTGGCGTCGACGCCGGCTTGCAGACCCTTGGTGACATCCGAAAGGCCAGCGGAAATGCTGACAGCAGAGACGGCAACTGGGGCCGCGCTCCCGATGCTCCCGTTTTTGGCAAGCCGCGTAGGTGAAAAACGCTGTTTTCTCGAAAACACGCGTGGATTCTGCGACAAATGGCAACTTGAACCGACATAGTTGGCACATGTGCATCCAACGAAATCTGTTATGCTGTGTATGCTTGTGCTTCAGGATCTATCGATTCGTGGTTTCGACAGACATTGTAAAAATTTTTCGCCAGATTTGGATCAATCCCGAGCATCAGAACTACCAGAGAATTGTGTAGCGAGAACATCCATCTGCGCCACTCAAACACTACCAGCTGTGTACCGTAACTTATGGTATAGCCTGCGCACCATACCTGGCCATAAGAGTGTTGGAGCAACTGACACATGATCACCAGGATCAATATCCAACTGCATCGAAAATGCTACTGGATGATTTTTATGTCGACGACGTACTCACCGGTTCGAACAACGAAGACGATCTCATGGCCAATAGTAATGAACTGCTCCAACTCATGTCACACGAAAAATTGGAACTGGGTAAATGGGTTTCCAGTTCACCACGTATCAGCAAGGAACACTCCAACGTTGCTGACGTCACCGGAAACGCAGAAAAGGATGATTACGTAAAGGTACTTGGCATCTTTTGGAACCCTTCTCAGAACCTGTTGGTGTACAAGACATCCTTGTCCCAAAACCCAAGCTGCACAAAAAGGCAAATCCTTTCGGATGTTGCAAACATCTTCGAACCTCTTGGACTACTGTCGCCAATTGTGGTGCAATTCAAAATAATGTTCCAGCAATTGTGGCTAGAGGTGAAAAACAATCGATGCCTGGGACCATCGATGTTTTCGATGTTTTTGAAAGTAAACATCGATGAAACATCGATGTTTTCAGTTAAAACACAAAATAATCATTAACAAGTTATTTTATTTGAGATCACTATTCTTATTTAAGTACAAAAGTTTATCAACAATCACCTTTTCTGCCAGCATTGCTAAGGCTGTAGTGTCCTTTGTATGCTCCTTAAATATAAAGAAAATATTTTTGGTTATACCAATACAATTCCAATAGTCAAGTGGATTTACTTCTTCTTGGCGCAAAATTATTAATCCATCAGCTTTGTTGGATTTGACTTTTTCTTCCAGTTTTTTAGACATACAAGAAAAGCGTTTGGTTTGGTTGTGGTGTGTTGGCTGGGGCGTTATTCAATTTTGGATAAGAATGCGGATACATCCAGCTTCAAGGCTTTTGCTGCCTACTCAGCATTTGATGGTTGCAGGAATCCATTCTTTCCAAAATGTTTGCACGCCTTGTCACTGTTCGCGTCTCGTACGATGAAAATCTTTCTGTCATTTGCACTCTTAGGTAATCGACGACTAGTTTAGCCTCTGGAAATATGAAGGAGTCCATTTCAGATACTTTTTGGCGCAGCTCGCAGCATGGTGGGATAATCAGTGATATAGTCACTTTGGTATCTGCAGAAATTAATACGTTTGCATCCCGAAATGGATTGAATATCTCAATCAGTTCTTTGACAAGACTCTTTTCGTCTGCTGTGAAAGGCGGAAGAGACTTTGGGGTTTTTATTAAAACTCTTGAGATGGATTTATTTGTCTCCAGAATATGCTGCATCATGAAGAGCACACTGTTTCAACGGGTATGTACCTCTTGGACCAAACTGTACGGCTTATTAAGGCCTTGTTCCTCCTTAAATTTGGCACAAGCTTTATTGCTCGCTTTAAAAAAAGCTACTGTGCGCTTGCACGTTAAAATAATATCAGAAACGTAACTTTAACATATCTTGTACTAATAGCTTTAACATATCTTGTACTAATAAATTGATCGTATGTGCAAAACAGGGAATATGCATGATTTTAAGATGGTTGCGTCATTGTCAGTCACAATGCAAGCGACTTTCTGAATGCAAGCTGAATGGTGTGTTGGCGTAGCTAGTTGGTTCGTTGGCAACATTTTTTAAGCAATCTTAAAAGATGTGGTTACATAATGACAAGTTACCGTTAGGTATGATTCATCACCGAATTTATATGTTCGACAATATTGCCCGAGCCCAGAAATAACACCGAGTTGATCTAATTGTACCTTTTCCTTTTATTTGTGATTATAATCATGTTTTACAATGAAGGGCTACTTGCGCTGCTGTGAACGCCATGCGTGGTCTAGATCCACCGATTCCGCTTGCCCTTCAGGGTTCGCCAGTCACCGCCCCGTGTTGGTCGCCGGACTTCCCATCCCCGCGAGGCGTACGCCGTGGGGGAGTGTTGGTCTACACATCGATACTCACTATTTTCACGTAACACATAACATATAACTTAATAACTCGACTACACATGCGTTATTTGCAGAAATAACTTTTCAATTCTGCAGTTTTGTTAAAACACTAACTTGTAGTTTAAGAAATATTTTTACTTAAAGTTTGCAACGCATAAAATTGGCGGGAAAAGTAAACATATGTTGTGAAAACACATAGTAGAGTATGATTATGTCATACAACTAAAGAAAAAGACTCCGCTTCCTGGGTGGTTTTTGCTTACCGGGGCCACCCTCCGCATCTTGGGTGGGATCAGTCGCGCATGGGGCCGCCTCGCCTGGTTGCGGCCAGAAGGACCCCTTAAGGCAAAATGACTCGAATTTTGTTGGACGGTGGTCCGCTTTGTTGGTAGAGGTGGTTGCCCTCCACTTTCTGAAAGACCAAAATAAAATTATTAAAATGTACATCTAATAACCGTGCAAAATGGTGTCACCTCTAGAAAGGGCGCATTAATCATCCGTATACTAGAGTTCGCCTTTCTGTTAATTTGCCAGTGGAGCACACGTTCTTATCAATAAGCTCTGTTTTTTGGTATTGGCGCTTGGTAGTGGCCTCTGCCGGATGGAATGCCTCACGCTTGGAGCCTTTCTACCCTTGGGGTTACTCTGACGTGAGGATTCGCGACAGATCGCGTGTGGAAACCCCTCCTGGTTCTATCCGTGGGTCTGAGTTCACGAGGATAGCGCGCCAGCTTATGCGATTGGGGGACCACTTGAGGCGTACGCCGGACTTGCCCTCAATCGTTTCGTGGCAAGGCTTCCGACTTCCAAGCGCTTCACTCGACTCCTTTACCCTGGACTTTTTCTGCTGCTGCTTGTTGTGGTCTCCTCGTCTCGTAGCGTCTCTGCATCTCCCTTGATGACTCCGTAATTCCCGTCTCCTTGCTGGTCGTTGCTCCTCGCTGTACGAGTATCTTGACGTGTTCACCTTTCTCGACTTATACGTTGCCCCGGACTTGCTCCGTACCAGTCTCCGGACTCTCCAAAGGCGGTTCTCGGACTTCACGCTGTCAGCCTTAAAGTTGACTAACCGTTCTGATCCCACGCCGTCAGTACCTTATATAGGCCCCGGCGCGGCCGTTTATCCTTCCTGGATCGCTCCTTCCGTTATCTTGGTTCCGTCCACCTTCCAGTGCCGCAACTTTCTTCGTCCGCCTTTCGTTCTCTCGCTGTTGCTAGGTGGGCTCCCTGTCCCGCTACTTTCCCCGTTGACCCCTGCTTTTTCCTGATCTATCGCTGTTCCGTTTCAAGTCCTCTTACTTTCCACGTTTCTCCTGCTATCTCCAATCCTTCGCTGTTGCTATGTGGGCTCTCTGTCCCGTTACGTTCCCCGTCGTTTCGTTTACTTTCTCCACTCGTTGTTCCGCTCGGCTTTCCCAGAGTTTCTGATCTCCTGTTCTCCTTCAGTGAAGAAGACCCGGACCCGTCCCCTCCTTCCCCCTTGCTGTCTTGGATGTGGGAGATTTCATCTCCTCACACTTCTTCCCTTCTTAGGGAACGACAGCGAGGTGGAGGGCCGAGGTTCCTGGTGTATGAAGACTCTTTTTTTCTGTTTTGAATTTTGCTAGTGCTGTTCGGACTTCTCGCTTTTTTTTTCTTGCTTGTGCTGTGTGGATATGTAACATCCCCCCCTCGTCACCAAAGTGTTAGGTCATTGGTCGCATGCTGGCCAATATATTTTATTCTATTTAATTTACTTTTTTTTCATATATATAATTATATATATATATATAATTATTTATAAATTTCCTTTTTTATCCATAGTTGTATCTATCTACATTCCTGTGTACATATCTTTGAATTTTTTTTTTTTTTTTTTTTTGCCAGATATATAACCTTTTTTTCTTTTTACTTCAACTCCTTTACTTTGGATTATTCCCATATATATATTTTTTTGTTTTTTTTTTTTATTATTTTCTTTTTCTCTCACTTTCTCTTCCACACTTTTATTCCCTGTGCGCTTGACCGCACCCTGAACACCTTTGTGCCCACCTCAATCAGGTGGCACCAACGGCCAGGGTGTGGTTCCCTCAGCCGATCCACCTCTTCCAGCTCCGGTGGCCACTCCGCCTTGGCTAGGTCCATCCTGACCGTAGCTCCGGCGCCGACTCCAACCGACGCAGCAACGGCCTGCTACCTGATGGCGGCGGCTCTGACATCTGCCGTGCCACCACCGGTCTCCGCACCGATGGTCCGACGTCCGCCTTCTCTGCCGGGATCCATCTTCTGCCGCTGTCATCTTCTGTCGCTGCTCTCCAAATCTCCCGCCGCCAACTCCTCATCCTCCATCCGGGATCACCGACGATCTCCACGTGGCTCTCGTCTGACGACACCTCCTTTGCCATTGTTTTTTTTTGTTAAGTGCCTCCCGTTGTACTCCGGGCCCTTATATACCCCGACGACCACTCTGTATCTCCGCCTTCTCCGTTACACCAGCACCGCTGCTTACTCGGCGAACGCCTTACGTCTTTACACCTCTTGTTCATCTTCTGACTTTCCGTTTGGAGCCTCCTTGCCTGTCGTGCTGTTCCCCTGTTCTTTGACTCGCCTGGCTGTTGCTTCAGTTCGCTGACGTATGCTTTCTTCGCCTTTCTGGAGACCGTGTGCTCCAGCATCACAATCACCGGAGAGACGAAGTTCTTTACTTGGTATGGCCCGTCGTACCGCGGCGCCAGCTTGGCGACGAATCCCTCAACGGCTTTGGGCAGGTGGTGCTCCTTAGCCCAAACTAACTCGCCTATCTTCGGGCTCCACTTCCTCCTTCGCAGGTTATAATACTGGGCCTGATCCTGCGCAGCTTTTTCCATGTTGCGTCTTAATAGCTTGAACACCTCCTTTAGCCTCTCGGCGTTACCAGCTGGTGATGGCTGCACTATTCTTGAGCCCAAGGCTCCCTCATCGAACATGGCCTTTGGCATCCTTGAACGTCGGCAAATCTCCCGTAGATTCAGACACGCTCGGGTTAACTGCCAACATTAGCTCCGGCCAGTACTCATCCCACGTCGTTTGGTCATTCCCGGCGAACTGAGCTACCATCGTTTTTACTGTCCGGTTGGCTCTCTCCGTGGGATTTTCCTGTGGACTATATGGTGCCGTGAACCGACGACGCGCTCCCATTTCCTCCAAAAAGCTTTCGAAACTCCTGCTCGCAAACTGAACGACATAATTCGTGATCACGACTTTTGGTACTCCAAACAGTGCCACGATCCTCTCCCTGAAAGTCTTCTGTCCAGGGCTCCTCTGGCACTTGTGTGAGCATCTTTCCTGCTGAATGCATCTGGCTCGGTTTCTATCTCAGACACAGCCTTATGTTCTTTGGAACACACATCTTCCACGACGCCACTTCTTTACACCCTGCTCGGTGCGGGATGCGGCGATACACGAGTCCAGCCACATCCGCGTAGTTGGGATACTTTTGTGGGATCGCTCTTATTTTTTCCTTTAGCGCCGCTATCCACGCGCACTCCACGTTGCCCTCCATCTTTGCACCCCTTAGGTTCTCGATACCTGGCTGCCTGGGCAACGCGTCAGCGACGATAATGAGGTTCTCCTCACGCTACCCTATCTCGTAGTTGTACTGTTGCAGCTCAAACGCCCGTCTCGCGATCCTCCCGAGCGGGCTTTCGATGCAGTTCACCTATTTCAGCACCATGTGGTCTGTGATCACATCAAACTGGTACCCTTGTAAGTACGACCGCATCTGTCTCACCGCCCACACATTGGCCAAACACTCCTTTTCGGTGGTGGAGTAGTTTCTTTCGGCCCCGGTCAGCTGATGCATGCGACGACCATTTAACGGCGGCGTCAATTCCGTTATCGCGGCGACCTTCTCCTGGTACATGCCAATTCCTTGAGCCGTAATTCGATGTCCCAAGTACAGCAGTTCCTTCCGGATAAACTGTCACTTGTCTGCGTTTATTCTTAAGTTCACCTCTTTAAGTCTCCTTTAAAATCTTCATGTGCTCCTCCAGTGTCTTTCCAACTATGAATATATCGTCCTGATAAGCAAATGCATGCTGTCTCATGTCGGGACCGATGACCTCCTCCAGGTCGAATGGCATCACCTTCCAAGGATACAGACCCTTGCCTGGCACCGTGAACGCCGTTTTTTCGGCTAGCTTCTTCCAGTGGTATTTGCCAGTACCCATCCTTCAGGTCGAAGCTGCTAAAGAACTTGGCCTCTCGCAGCTGGTCCAGGATATGCATCCTTTACAGACTTGGCGTTGATCTGTCAAATCCTCCACTGCCCTGTTTTCTTCTTCACCATTACCAACGGCGAGCTGTACGGGTTGGTTGATGGCTCGATGCATCCCAGCTCCAGCAGTTCCTCTACTTTGGCGTGTATTTTGCCCTGGATCTTAGGATTTTTTGTATAGTAGCGCTGTTTAATTGGTGTGTCATCCTTAATGGGTACCTGGTGATGCGTTGTGTTAGAACATCCAGTTCCTGCTTTTTGAACCCGACTATCAGGTCCAGTCACAATTTCTCTGGGGTCCTTTTCACTGCTACCGACATCCTTTCACATTCCCAGCCGCTTGTCTTCTCCCGCGCTGTAATTTTTACGGAGTGCCCTCCGCACGTCAACGTCATACCGAAATGGCTCAAAAAGTCCCATCCCAGGACTAGGTCATTCGTCATCTGGCTACACCAACAGGCTTATCATTTTCTGGTGGCTTCCGAACCGCATCTCGGTCTTGAACAATATCCGCACGTTCTCCACTTGCCCTTGACCACGTCGTGGCAAGAACGAAGGTGAAATTCAGCAGCCTGGAGACCCGAAGCACACTGCTATAGTCGTCCAGAAATGGTTAGAGGAACAAAATTTTAAGTTGATGCAGTGGCAGACTCAAAGCTCTGACCTTCATCACTAACCATACCACATATAGACAACCCATTTTATACAACGAAAATGAAATCAAAAATTTTTTGCGATGGGTCCTACACCAGGTCCCAGCAACATCAAACTCAGTTTGATGTGGTTCGAGCTGCTTGTCATACCTTGTTACGCCCTTTGCATGGTTCGATCGGACAGACGTTGTTTGGTTAGTGGTTGTATGAAATGAAAAGTTTCCATTTTGTATGATACGTATATCACTATGTAATGCTGTTTCTTCAAAAAACCATTTCTTAACCCTTCTGTTGCATGAAGTTAGTTCTTAAGTTATTTTTATATTAGTTCTTATCCCCTTTGTTTATAAACATATACAAACATATGTGTTCTTGTATGTTTATATGTGCGGTCAAATTTTTTATGTTGGACTCGAGCTTGTGTGCAGCCACTCCGAGTATCAAACTTTCTCGGGTGTTTCGGTCCAATCGAGCAAAACGTCTCGAGCCCGCTTGATCGAACTCGTTCATTAGCCATTGATCAATAGATTACTTAGAATCTGACTCTTTTCGTTATCGGAAGATCACGGTTCTTCCCGTGGGTCTGAGTTCACGAGGGGCCGCGCGTTAGCTTACGCCTGTTCGCTGCTATGGCGGGACCAGTTCAGGCGTGCATCGGACTTGCCCTCGACCGCGTCGTGGCAAGGCTACTAACTTACCAAGCGCCGCACTCGACTCTTTTACCCTGGTTTTCTTCTGCTCTGCTTGTCTGGGATCTCCTTATATTTGCCGCTCGCTGATTCCTTGTCTCCGTTGATTCCGTGTTTCGTCTCCTTGCTAGTGGTCGAAATTCGCTGCACGAGTGCTTTGATCCTTTACTATTCTTGACTTGCACGTAGCCTCGCATTCGGTTTTTTCGCGCACTTCCCCGGACTTCTTCCGTATCGGTCTCCGGACTCTGCAAAGACTTCTCGGACTTAACTCTGCTAGCCTCAATACTGACTAGTCGTCCCGATCTCACGCCGGCACTGCCTTATATAGGCCCCGGAGAGACCATTAGTCCTTCCTGGGTGGCTGATTCCGTTAGGTCCTTTTGGTCGCGACCGGTCCTCAGACTTTTTTCGTCCGCTATCCTGATTTTCGCTGTTGCTGGGCGGGGCTCCCTGTCCCGTTACTTTTTATGAGAAGATAAATGATTCCGCTTTGTGTTTAAAAAATTATATAACTGCTTCGAATCCTGAGTGAACTGAACCCGACAACTTTGAATATAATCTCTATAACATTCAGCATTATGTACGGTGAAGTTCGACCGAGCTACTAAGTACCTTGAAAAAGTTAAATTGCAGCCAGTTCTTTTAAAAAAAGTTGTTTAAAAGTCTATTTTAAATATTTATAAGATTGATTAGGCGCCTTGTAAACCAAAGGAAATTCTCTTTAACGGACGGATACTTCCATGGCACACAAGAGTCAAAACAACTATTCAAACTCCTTTAAAATATTCTAAGGCAATATTTATATCATTGCATGCCAAAAGATCAGACCAATCAAAGGAAAGAATTAAGTTATTGAGCTTTTAGACGTCAGACTTACGAAATTTCTGGCATAGTAAATTTTACCTAAAGACAAAGACAAACATGCCCCCATTAAAATCATGGTGTGTCGAAAGTGATAAAGCTGTAACGTCATCGATGTTTGACCAAGGGAATTCTGGTATATGAAAGTCACCCAGAACCACCAGCTGGTCGCTAACGGACATAAAATTGTAAACCGACTGGATAGTAGACAAATGATGCCAGTAAGTAGGCCAGTAAAGCTAAATATTTCGGAAACTACGAAAGCTTTGAATATAATTAAAACGCTGGTACTTGGGGTCCTTTTTGTATTTTATGATTTTTTTTTTATTAAGTAGCAATAATCAAACGAAAAAACAACATAAATTAGAGTCACAGCTTATTTCAACCAGCCACTTACCAATACTATTATGATCCGTTATTTTCCAAATAACTGTTCAGTTTTTGTACTTTTGCTTTTTAAGCATTATATTCTCAGCATTATATTCTTCAATGGAAAAACGAGAAGATGTGATTCGGCATTTTAAAAACGGACATTCCACGGTGCAGAGCATAATATACACATTTGTCCGCGAAAATAGAACACATGACAATGGACGAGAAGCACCGAATAAAATTTTGAATGAAGCGGATGAACGATACATTCTCCGAAAAATTAGGGAATATCCAAAGCTATCGGCCCCAAAAGCAGCAAACCTAGTTTACACCGAGTTGGGGAAGTCATGTCACTCGAAACAGTTCGAAGGGTCCTCCGAAACCAAGTGTTCAATGGACGAATCGCTCGGAAAAAGCCGTTTATTAGTCCAAAGTAACAAAAAGCTATATTACAATTTGCCAAGGAGCTCATGGGCAACGATGAAGTTTTTTGGAGCTTGGTTATATTTGCAAATGAGTCCAAATTTAATATTTTTGGATATGATAGAGCAACATATGTTTGGCGTAAGCCAAACACAGATCCTTAAACAAAAACTTAAAGCGACAGTTAAACATGGCGGTGGCAGTAACATGGTTTGGGTTGGAAAGTTCCACTTTATTTAATCAACAAAACAAAAAAAAATTTTTGTTTTTAATTGGCTCTGACGATTTTATTTATATTTTGTATAAAGGTAGCTATAAATATTCAGATAATTTGGATGTATCGCTTACACCTGGGAAAATTCGCTTATATAACATGTAGTGTGATGTATGGAGCTACCATTTTGTGTAGAACATTTTGTGCAACGCCAAAAATTATTTTAAATATTTTAGAGAGTTGTATAATAATGTTTTCGCTGTAAATTTTCGATTTATAGTTCTTAGCTGTTGTTATTCCGAGGAAAGATTTGAAAGATTTTACATTTTGCAAGATGAAGTTACAGGGAAGATGCAATTACTTTTGCAACAAATGGATGTTTTGCACGTTTGGTCAATCAAGAGTCAATCAAGGTTCAAATTGTTTAGACTTTTTTCAAGTCTATAATTATAGTATACTCGATTTCGAAAAATATTAATGCCAATATTAAACTTCGCGGTATTCCATTGTGGCTTTTATTTCATTGGTTTGAACAAGCTTTCTTTGCTAAGACAGATAATTTTCTTATGGTGAGGTAGTTAATAATATAGTTGAAAACTTTTGGACCTATTTTCCACTCGTTACGTTTGGCCGTAACACTATGGATTTCAATTCTATTGTAGGCTTTCGCAAAGTTTAAAGAGATGATAGAGGTGTTTTTTTTCTTGATAATATGGAGGTTATTTGGTAATCCCGATTTTCTCTTTCTGAATCCCATTTCGCCCTTGGTATCATAAGATGCAACGGCCGATGCGATGCCATTTTTTATCGTATATAAGCAAGAAGAAGCGAAATAGGGAGTATTTTTTTTCACTAGGTGGATCCAAAATGAAAGAATCCTTCTGTCCTGAATCCTGTACCTTGCTCATATAAGGGGATGAGAAATATATCTTGTCCGATTCTCGGGTCTAACATGTACACAAAATTTTATGAAAATCGGGCAAACAGTTTTAAGCTTGTGACCCACTGTATTTGTGTCAAAAACCGTTTGCTAAGTTACTTAGCATATTCTGTTTAGGTACTTCCGAAAATTTCTGTCAATTTTTTTGGTTAAACTGAATGGGTACAGAATTCCATAACGTTTGGTAATAATTTTTCAAGGTAGTTTTTAAATGAAATTGTAAATTTGACTTTTTAAAAAATTTGGTCAGTTTCTGACATGCCTTCAATGTAACTGCCAGTTCCACAACTTCAAAAACGATTTATCCAAGACATTTGATAATAAATGACTGCCATTTAAGTGAATATTGTTTTCCAGCGCTTTTATGATGTTGAATCCGCGGTCGGTCACAAATTTAATTGTCTCCATATCATCAACACCGAACTGGTGAAACACCCTCTGCAGCTTCCTTAATATACATACTTTGCTTAGTAGTTTTTTAAAAGTCCATAGACTTCATTCCAGTTACAAAGTCTTGGAACGCATTATTCCGTAAAAATTCCTCTGCACATAGTTGTCCGTCTACAATTTTAATGTGGAAGATGCTACTCCACTGCGAACTATTTTGCCAATGTCCTCTCGAAGCTCCACTTTTTTTTATCTATGCCTTTTTTACAGTTCTAGAAACCGTAGTTGGATCTGGGATAAGGTCATCCATTTCAACGTTTTTCCCAATAATAGCGCCAATTTTAATAAAATCTTGTATGGATATTTTAATTGCCTCATTTTTGTCCTAGCCAGTCACATGTGTTAATGCAGTGTTTTTGTTTATCTCCTTGCAACACTTATGTATGCCTGTGCAAATTTGAAGTTTGGCCATTTTTATATTTAAGAACAAATCACAGGTTCTGCAATACACAAATTCGGGCACAGTTTCGTCCGCCTCATTTTTTATGTCTGAAATTAAGTTCCAGAGTGAGCTTCGTCCTTTTCTTTGGTCATTTAACAAATATAAGCCGCACGCAATTTTACCTTCAATACTTTTCTTCTCCATTTTAAATGATAATTGGTTGATGAACACACAATAGCACACAATAACAAGGAATAGATCGGTTCGAAAACATACAGTAATTGTAATACTTCGGTAGCATTTACACCCACAAAAAAGAGGAATGAGAGTAAGTTAAATTTTTTTAATGCTTATTTAAAGGGTTAAAAAATACGACGGTATGTTTTTGCATACCCATTTATTTCGACAAGTTAACAAACGATTTTTGCATTATTCTCCCAAAATCAAAAAGATCGATATCCTCTTCTTTTTTTACATCCCATGCGTCTTCTTTTGTGGCCAAATAGGCGCGTGCCAAAAATGCAACCGTCATAATGACGGTTGATAATGAATTTTTATGACTTTTTACTTGATTTACACTAGTCGGCATACTTATTTTGACGAACAACAAATGGTTCATGTTTTTATGGAACTGTGCAATGGTTTAATATAACTCAATACATTTTTTTTCTGTTTTACTTAATGCTTAAAAATAACGAATTCAACATTTAATCATATGAAGTTGAAAAAATATATCCTGAAGTAATTTTTACTAAATTACCATTTAATATGAATAACAAAGTATAAACTTAAAAAAACTAAACAAAAAACAAATAATTTAGTAAAATATAGATATTCAGGCCTCGCGGTACTGAATCGATTAAATTTTGGATAATCTCTGGAGATATCTCTTCTCAAAAGGAAGTGACCTTAGACATTGTCTCCTCTCTGGTTTTATTTAACGATACTGTTCTTTTACGTTGCATAAGAAACCAGACGTTCTTTATTATATTTAAATTTGGACTGTGAGATGGCCAGTCACACCAACATCTTTCAAAAAATGTTGTAATCCTCTTGGCTTTTTGGCATGGGGCGTTATCCTGTTGCAGAATGAAGGATTGTCCAATAAGTCTATCTAAAGAAGGCAGACTTGAGAGGAGCCCGTAAATATTGGCCTTTGCTCACCGAGCCAGTGACAGGAACGAAGTCACCCAGTCCATTAAACGCCACACATCCCCAGAACATCACAAAGCCTCCACCATAGCTTACATTTTGCTAAATTGGACGCCTTTTCTGCCTTAGTGCCATTGCAATTATACTCAACGGAGCTTTCATCTGTTCATAGAAGACTCCTCCAGAACTCCTTTGGCTTATTGACATTTTCCTTTGCGAAGAACAATATTTCAGTTTGTTTGTGAATGTGTAAATCACATTCTGTTAATCGTCGACGGACTGTGCGCTAGAAGAGATCTCGTATGTTATTATCGCCTTTTAAAATGCTGCAAGGAAGGCTTGTAAACAAAGTGACTGTGTTGCTTGGAGTACAAAATGAGAATGATCTTTATTACAAAGAAATATGTACGGGTATATCGGCGCAAGTCTTGCAGTTGCCGGGTCTGCGTTCTCTCCCTGTGGCTGTGTAAAGGGGCATGTTAACTCGCTTACTAATTGGTGTCTTAGCTGTCGAATTAAATTGATCTTTTGCGCTTAGCACCTGATCTTTTTAAATTACGCATGTCATTATGCCATTAAACTTTTTAATTTGGTAGTGCACAGTTTGACGCGACACATAAAACTCATTGGCAATTTCTTTGACTGCTATTCCAGCGTTAAACAAACAAAGTTAAACACAGAAGTTATTCGATTCTCGCGTGCTTAAAAGTGTGAAAATAATTGCATAAAGATGCTGTCAAAATACTTGTGCCACGCAAAAGTCCGTTGTTTGCATGCATTCTTATCAGCAGAAAGAGAATGCAAAAGATAAACGAAATAAAGTTTGACATGCACATAAAAGTTTTGTCAAAATAAATATGCTGACTATGTTAGTGTAGACCATCGCGGGTTCTACGGCGGAATCATGAGCTGTGTGAGAGAAAGTGCCACGGAACATTATGGAATATTCGCAATGATAAGAATTCGTAGGCGGTAGTTTAGTTGATAAGCGCCGGTATGATGTCCCTGGTGGACCTGGGTTTCAAGTGCCCATCGCACACTTTGTTTTCTCACAATTTAATTTAAAATCCAATATTTTAATTTTGTGTTTCCTACGATCGGCGTCAAAATAAAAAGAAGTGGACTGTACGCAAGCTTCTGGAATTTTGATTTTATGCCAATAGCTCCCTGATTATCCTTAAAAATCCTAGCAAAAATGATTTGACGATGCACCTCTAAAATATTGCGATGGAGCTGGCAGAGTTCCAAAATCAGTGTTGAGCTACCAGCGTTCTGGTAGCAGGCAGTTTCCAAGATTCCAATAAAACAATTAGTCAATTTCACGTCAGCACTTTATTTGGTTACTTTACGAAGGGTCAATGCGGCGAAGCGGCGAAGGGTCAATGACAAGAGGTCTGCTCGGCGCGATGCAATTCACTCAACTCTAACTTCAAGCTTCCCCTATATATGTACCACACCACTAAATTATATCAGCAACCAACGATCCAAAGCTGTCAAGCCTTTCCTAGCCGCGCCCGGAGAACCAAAGCCGGCCACGCACACTAGGCCTCTGTTGCAACAGCAAGAGCTGAGCTTTAGCGGTGATAACCAGAAAGGGATAGGAAGATTAGATAAAAAGGGCGCTTATCGCACAGTGATGCGCACCTATTGAGGGCCAGCGCGGCTATTATTAACAATTATAAATAATCCAAATAATTGGAAAAGTCTGTTGCAGTCACAAATCCCAACAATCAGTATCACTAAAGTAATTCTTACGAAATAAAATTATTTCACTTGGAGCTGATAGGGTTTCATCCTGTTTTTTTTAATTTCTTTTCACACACTTTGCAATTTAACTTCGGAAGGTACTCTGAGGCTTCGTAACCAATAAAGTATATATTTAATACAAGTTTTAAATTAAAATGAGCTGTATCAAAATTTTTATTATTTTCTATATTTAAATCGTATTTTTAAATCTACGCCCATGTCATGAACAGCAGTAGATCCTTTATTGGGTGGCATGCGGGATCGAGGGGTTCGCTTGTATCACAATTTGCGGAGGAGCTGTACCAAATAACTTTAAAGGTTTTTATTCCTGCGATTGTCGCATTTAGCTCCGCTACAGAAGGATTAAGATTGTTACCACCCTTTTCCTTTTTAAATTTCAAATTCTGTTGGTACACAAAATATTTGCCAAATACTTTTTATTAATAGCATTCACAATGTAAATTTAGGACTTCCAATCCAGGAAAATGTAACTTTATCATAAATCGATAAATTTAAAATAAATTTTCTATAATTTATAAAGATCCCGAAAGCTTTGCAATAAATACTGGTACTGGTCCAATGCCTGTCACGTATTCCATTCTGATCTTAGAGAAGTTAGGAATATAAATAATATGAAGCACAGAAATAGTGATAAATAAGGTATAATATTAATAAATGTACTTTACTTAAGTAGAGCTTTTGAGTTTTTATCGGGATACAACTTAAGGGTTACATTATATAGTAAAGTTGCTCTTTACTTCAGTAATAGTTACTTTAAATATGAAATTCTATTTTCCAATTATTTTCTTATATTGTTTTCCGCTTCAAGTTCCTGGACTTTAGCCATTAAAGATGCAAGTCCGGTGGACTGTATTTTAAATCTAACTGTATTTTAAATCTGGAACTCTCATTACAATCTAGGTTCGCCGTTTTTTGAAAACATTCATCATAAAGGATGTTAGGATTCTATATTAAAAAACGTTTCCATGATTTCTGCAAGGGTATAAAAATGGAGGAATATCTTCAAGTAGATGTCAACATGGTGGTCACTTTTTACCGAAAAGTATTTGGATCGTTTATCAAAAGGCCTACAAACACGGAAGCGATCAATACACCACAAGAATTTATTTTAGGATAATTATTATGAGGGAATGGATCCAACTGCTTTACATACATGCATATATATTATTATCATACATACATATATTATCATTTTTATACCCTTGCAGAGGGTATTACATTTTTGGTTAGAAGTGTGCGACGCAGTGAAGGAGACATCTAGGACCCCATAAACTATATATATATTCTGTATCAGGATCACCTCCAGAGTCGATATAAGCATGTCCGTCTGTCCGTCTTTTTCTACGCGAACTAGTTTCTCAGTTTTTGTGCTATCGTCTTGAAACTTTGCATACACCCTTCTTTCCTTTGCACGCAGTATCGCATAAATCGGAACGGACGGAATCGGCCCACTATATCCTATAGCTGCCATATAACTGATCGATCGGAAATGCCACAACTTTCGTGTTTTTGGGAGTAGAAGCGTCGGACTTATTTTAAAAAATATTTTATTTGAATTTAAGGTTGTTATGAATGTTTTTGTAAAGATCGGCTAACTATATCCGATATTTACTATAACTTTAAACAATAGTATCCGCTATTTAGCTGCAAGGGTATATAAGCTTCAGCTCCGTCCGAAGTGAGCTTTCCATTCTCGTTTAAAATATAAAATTCCACAAATTCAATTTTCGTTGAAAGTGCAAACGCAAGGAAGGAAGATCTTCTGCTACAAAGTAATTCTTTCTGTGCTTAGAAAGGAGTAGTATTCTTCTAGTATACAAGTCGGTGCGGCCATGCTCGGCCGACTATATCTCATTGCTGCCATATACAATAATATATATATAAAAAATAAAATAATGAAAACGGAAGAGCTTTCGTATTTGGCATTTTTTTCAAAGTGTTTTTGCTATCGAATTGAACTTATTCTGAAGATTCCCATATGGATCGACAAAGTATATGCGATATTTGCTGTTTCTTCTTAAATTGTAGATGCGTTTTATGCTCTTTTGTAAAGTACATTATGGATAAAATAAATAAAATGCAACTTTTTAATTGTACACCTATTTTAACATGTTTTATTAACTAATTAATTACACGAATTATTCCATAGTCGGAAGAGTTTAACAAAGCAAGTCCTTTTAAGCGTACTTTAGTACTTTTTCAGTGCACGCGTCAGCAGTGAGTTCATATTGGTCAGTAGGATACGGGGATCCTCCGCCAAACCAGCGCCCACCATGGCGTTGGCAAAGAGCTGCTTAGCTATTAGTTGGGCCAGATCCATGTCGCTGTCCCGCAGCTTATTCAGCTTCTTGATGATGGGGTGCCTGGAAGACAAATTATTGGCAAAACAGAACTCAACGTACGTTTGAAAAACACTTACTTTGGGTTGATTTCCAACTCGGGCTGTAGCAGAGCAAACCGATTCTGCTCGGGAACCTGATGCCTTTGAGTACGGATGAAGTGTCGTGCTGCGGCCATTTCCTCGACAGTAATTACACAAGGGTGTGTGTCCAGGCGAGAGGTGGCCTTCACCTTGACGACTTGCCCCTTCAGCTTACCCTCCAGCCAGGACGATTTGTGAATTGTTGTTTTTTCAGCTCTTCACTTATTTTTCCAATATTTTCAAAAGAATTTTTTTTAAGCCTGGTTGCAAATATTTTGCTTCCTTGAAGTACTTTTTGGATCGCCTGCTTACCAACAGCTTGCAAAATATTTTCGATTCTTCGCTTATATTATTTATGGGTTCTATCGCATGATATTCCTAATAATTTAATCGGAAGCGCCCTCTTTCTTTGCAGGATCTTTTTCCTCAAAAATATGATCTTCTTCTTTAATATTTACTATTTTTTTATGCAAAAAGTGGTTTAACTTAAAAATTTTTGCGCAACTACCGCACCGGACTTTTGAGCTGTAGTTAATTACTGTAGTTAATCTACATCTCTACAATCCATATCCAAATTTAAACTTGGAATAGCTTCCTTTTTTGAATATTCTTTCCAATATATGATAAAAAGAATGATTTTCGCAAAATTTTTAAGACTTTATCATGGTCTTCATCTTCAATGCCACACCTAAAAGTAAATCCGATGGTGAAAACTAGAAGAATTTTAACCCAGAAAAATTAAGCCGATTTCATGCAGGTTTTAAAGTAGCATTTGATTCCAGACTTTTCTGAATTTTTGGTGGTTGTTGAGCTCATATTGTTGTTTCTGATATCACTTACCGACTTTCCTTATATATCGCAACCCAAGTATTACCAGGACCTTTAACACCATTTTTCCGATTGCCTTTTTATACCCTTCCAGAGGGTATTATAATTTTGGTCAGAAGTGTGCAACCCAGTGAAGAAGACATCCAGGACCCCATAAAGTATATATATTCTGGATCAGGATCACCTCCTGAGTCGATATAAGCATGTCCGTCTGTCCGTCTGTCTGTTTCTACGCAAACTAGTCTCTCAGTTTTTGAGTTATCTTCTTGAAACGTTGCACACACCCTTCTTTCCATAAGGGATATAAGTCGGAACGGCCGGGATCGGCCGACTATATCCTATAGCTGCCGAATAACTAAACGATCGGAAATGCTATAACTCACATGTTATTAAAAATAGAAACATCAAATTTTGACAGATGTGGGAATCTAAGCCGATCTGGGAAATTTCATATGGATCGGCCGACTATATCATATAGCTGCCATATGATTAATCGGAAATGCTATAACTTCCACGTTTTTGAAGATAGAAACTTGAAATTTGCACAGATTGACTATTAGGGGAATTTAGGCCGATCTGGAAAATTTCATAAGGATCGGCCGACTATTTTCTATAGCTGCCATATAATTGGACGATCGGAAATGCCACAACTTTCGTGTTTTTGGGTGTAGAAGCGTCGGACTTCTTTTAAAATCCATTTTATACGAATCTCAGCTTGTTTTGAATGTTTTTGTAAAGATCGGCTAACTATATCCGATATTTACTCTATCTTGAATCAATAGAAGCCGCGTTTTTAACTGCATGGGTATATAAGCTTCGGCTCCGTCCAAAGTTAGCTTTCCATTCTCGTTTTCTTTATTTTAGACACTTCCATAACTTTTATGGAAAAAGTAAAAGTCCAATTTTGTTTTAAATGTTATTAGCATCCAAAAACCAAAAAAGTAGTTTCATTCAGCATAAACTTAATTAATTATTAACAAAAAACTTAAAAAAGGCACTGCCAAATGGGAACTTAGAACTAAAATAATAAGTAATACTAAGAACTTTAATATTTTGTAGGGCCTCCTTGGGCATCAAGAACCGCCTGCAATCGTCTGGACATTGAATCAACCAAATTTTGCAGCTCTTCCAAGGTTATTTTGATACACTCCTCCTGGAGCCTCTCTCTAAGCATATCAGCATTGTAATTGTTTTATAATTTTCCTCTCTAAAAGAGGAAAATCGTCTAAGCATATCAGCATTATCATTGTTTCCTATTTTCCTCTCTAAAATTTCCCAAACATGCTCTATAATGTTAATGTTGCTTTGTAGTGGTGAAAATAATTGCCCGGAAGCAAAATATATCAGCCAATCCTTTACGATCTTAGCCGTATGTTTAGGGTCATTATCCTTTTGGAAGATTCAGCTCGTTCCAAGGCATAATTTATCCACGGAGGCTTTTAAATTATTTTCTAATATGGTCTTATATTGAAAGCGGTCCATATTTCCTTCAACAAATACCAAAATTCCGACACCCGAGGCTGCAAATGTTCCCACACCATGACGCTCCCCCACCACCGTGCTTAACGGTCGGGACAGTATGTTTGCGATCCATTGCAGTTTTTGGTTTCCGCCAAACTTTTGTTCTTCCGTCGTATCCAAATATGTTGTATTTCGATTCATCCGTAAATAAAACCGTTTTCCAAAACTCTATGTCCTTATTTAAACGCTTTTTAGCGATCTCTAATCGTAGTAATCTATTTTCGTCGCTTACAAGAGGGTTCTTTCGAGGAATTCTGCTTCGGTAGCCTTTATTGTTGAGAGTCCTTGTAATTGTCCGTCGGTGGACACCAATTTTCGACCTTTCGGCTATCTCTTGGGCCAAGTCAGGAGCATGTACATTGAGGTTTTGGTACACTTCATTACGGATAAAGGATATGTCCCTACGGGCAAGCGTCTTTGGACGGCCCCTGCGCGGTTTGCTCTCAAATGTGCTGGTTTCTTTAAAGTTTTTAAAAATTGTTTGAGCTTTTTTATTTTGAGCTTTGCTTAAATCTAATAATTTATCAATTTCGCCAAAAGATTTTTTGTCTTGTCGATGTTTAACTATTAATCGACGCACAGTAAGCGTAATTTCTTTTCGAGGAGACCTTTTTGCGATTGTATCGTTTTTTGAATGATGAAATGCAATGAAACCATAGCCAAATAATAAGTAAAGCATAAAACAAAAAAGTAACTTTAATTTGGCATTTGATTTTACTCGCAAAGAATAGAGGAAACATCTTTGCAACAAATCGTATGTTCACTTTTGTCAGTGACTTTGGTACAGTGGTTCAAGGTATTAAACAAATTGAAATAAAAAAAATAAATAAATAAAACATAATAACAAATTGGAATTTAAAGTAGTCTGCGCTATTAAGTGTGTCATAACTTCATTCCAGCCAAGCCTCCCCTATTGGCTGTGTGACAACATGGTACATGCCAAATGAATGTTCCGAAGCTCTGGCTTGCACTTTTGTTGCAGCGACTGTCGTGCCGTGCAGAGCGAAATGAGAGTGTTCATGCGGCACACAAGGAACGGATTTAATGAATTGAAAGCTGGTTTTCGTCAAATCAGCGATCAATTCAATGCGCTTGATTCTCAATTTAGTAACCTAAAGCTACTAATTGAGTCTCCAAAAACCAAAAATACACCCTAGCGGAGCCGTGTGCACCAGCTAATCCTCTGCCCGCACTGCCGACCATCAATCAACCCCTGATCACCCTGGCAACTCCAAGAGCCAGGACTGATAAAAATTCGGATACCCAATGCGTCAGTGATCATGTGCAACTTTCTGACTTGCCCCCTATGGCATAACTACCAGTGACGCCACAGCCCTAATTGCTGCATACCCCACTAAATCCCACGGGAAACATTGGGTCCGGACCCCCGGTACCGACTGGTATCGCAGTTCTACAAGATGCGACACCAAAGCCCCTAAAGGTTGTTTCACCAACGAAACAAATATTTGGTAACAAACTCCATTACTCTTACTAGGGACCTACGTAGTGAGCTCCCTAGGCAATACTCTGATAGCTTTTCCTTTGCATCTCAAGTTATTGTCTTTAGTGAAACCTGGTTAAACCCGGAGATCCTTACCTCCGAAGCTTTCCCAGATAGGTACACCACTTTTAGACGCAACCGACCTCTCCAAAGAGGCGGAGGAGTACTAATCTCAGAAGACTCCACTTTCCATTCTGAAGAGGTCAAGTTGCAGGAGTTTGGTAACTTTGCGTTAATGTCACTTTGTCCGATCAATCGCTGTTTATTACGTGTTCTTATATACCGCCTTCATCCGAACCGCCTACTTACTGGCATCATTTGTCTGCTACCCAGTCGGTTTTCAATCTTATGTCCGATAGCGACCAGCTGGTGGTTCTGGGTGACTTTAACATACCAGAACTCACTTGGTCAAATATCGATAACGTTACAGCTTTTGTAGAGGTGCCTGAAGCTAAGACGCTTGATTGGGAAGCGGATAATGGGTTTGCAATTTTAAATCAAACGCGCCCAAAAAACCCGCCTTTTAATTAATGCACCGCGGCAACCCCACGAAATCAGATTTCACGTATGCGTCAGCTGATCCGGCCCAAGCGAAGCCAACTTAGGTTTTCCGGTTCCGGCCGGATCGTTTTTCTGGTGACTTGCAGCGTACCTAGACGTATCCCTTGCAGAGCAGAGATCGTGGAGCATCGAACCGGATGACCCTTAATTTTAATTGGAACGCGTGACACTCGGTAAGCTCAACCACTCTGATTTTGGCAAAAGTGGGGTTCGTAGGTTAATATTTTGTTGTTGTTTTACTCGCTTCGGAAGGTCTAAGACTGAGTTCCCGTTTTTGGCGCCTCAAGCCGAGTGAACAGGGCAGCACCCGCACCGTCGGCCAGCGCAACGCCCAACGTACCGGTTGTGGCGGGCGGGGCGCGACTACTCGACTCATCGGGCAGCTGGGCACGCAACACCGCCCAGCGGAGAACTTTCAGGACCCATTAGCACCGACTCACACAGGAGTACTCCACAGGAGTACTCCAGGAACCCCTGGATTGTGGCCCTGACCCTCCGCCACGGCGGCTAAGTCGCCTCCTCAATCTCGTTGTGCCCAACTTATTCCTATAAAAGTGTAATCCCCGAAATACAAAAGAAGAAAAAACAAAAAACGATAATGGAAACTTAACTTCGGACGGAGCCGAAGCTTATATACCCTTGCAGTGAAAAACGCGGCTTCTTTTGATTAAAGATATAGTAAATATCGGATATAGTTAGCCGATCTTTACAAAAACATTTATGAGAAGCTTACATTCATATAAAATAGATTTAAAAAGAAATCCGACGCTTCTACACCCAAAAACACGAAAGTTGTGGCATTTCCGATCGTTCCCACATCCGTCAAAATTTGATGTTTCTATTTTGAATAACATGTGAGTTATAGCATTTCCGATCAATCAGTTATTTGGCAGCTATAGAATATTCCGACTTATATACTACGTGCAAAGGAAAGAAGGGTGTGTGCAAAGTTTCAAGACGATAGCTGAAAAACTGAGAGACTAGTTTGCGTAGAAACAGACAGACGGACATGCTTATATCGACTCAGGAGGTGATCCTGATCCAGAATATATATACTTTATGGGGTCCTGGATGTCTCCTTCACTGCGTTGCACACTTCTGACCAAAATTATAATACCCTCTGCAAGGGTATAAAAATCTGGTAAGCCCTTGGTTTAATCCCTGCTTGGTTGGAAATGTATTGTCATTTGATCAGTTGTTACTACGATATTTGATTTTATAATATAATTGCTGTTGGTGGATTCCCCATAAAATCAACGTTTGGTTTAATTGCAAATATTATTTTTTTTATTTTAAGGAACATAACGTTATACATATCAGAAATATTTGTGTATTGTTTCTGAAACGTTTAGGTAAGGTTAAGAAATGTTTCGGAAATCTTTCCTTACTTAACAAAATGAAAAGTGAGGAAATTTACACATTTTAGGGACCTTTTTAAAAATTCATGAAATTCATGAAGGATTTCTGAAACGTTACATGCCGACTGGGGAAATATTGATTGACAGTTGGCGATATTAGAAGTTTCCATTTTATGTCTTCCGAATAGTCATCCCTAATACACATATGTATTTGTATGCATAAATGCAAGACTACCCCTGAAAATAATTTAATATTCATTATAATTTCTTGTTGCAGATTGGATTAATGGAAGGATTCGTTAAAACCTGTAATCAGAAAATGGAGGAAAATAATCGCAATGAAAAATCAGAAGAATTTTCTTTTTGTTTCATACGGGTAAGTTTTTAGTTAGCTTTCTTGCCAATCAATGTACTAGATTCGGCGTATACAAAATTTAAAGAGTGAGTTGAGGTAGGATTTGCTTAAACTAAGAAATAATCGTTATTCTTACAATTTTATCTATTTAAATCTGGTGTGCTTCCGTTTTGTTCACTCGGTGTGCATTTGTTATTGTTAACAACTCACGGTTATTAGGGACTAAAGTACAAACATTTGCTTAAATAAACTGGTGTGTATGGTTGGATCCATACCTTGTGGTGTATGCATTGTTCAATGGACACTTTATTTAACATACGATAACATTCACCTTGTTCTCAGCTTCACTTCCATTTTGCATGTTTCCTTCAAAACTGTATGCAATCAGTAAGGTGACTCTTATTTGAAAAATAGGACCTTCAGTTGAATGTAAACTTGTAGATAAGGTTGCTAAGAATAAAAGCAAAATTTTTTTTCCGCTGACTACGAGTCGCGAGGATAGATCCGAGACGAGGAATAAGTATTTTAAAAAGGTCACGAGAAAGAGTTCATTGTTGCTCTATTAAGTAGGAAAGAATAGAAGATTCCATTCAAGAGTTCTGTGAGATAATTGGATAGAGGTTATTGTAGTCAAAACATAAAACCCTGAAAGGGTCATGCTGGACATATGTTGACCTCCAAAACTAAGAAATAAGGAAATAAAAGGAATGTTAAATGTTAACAGACCTAATAGATCTGGCTGTCGATTTCACCATTGATAAGACTATTGATAAAAACGACACCCAGCATAGTCCTACGGTTTCGTAACGATGGTAAGTTAATTAGGAGAAGTCTACGATACCACGGGAGTGGGATACTTGCATCCCAGATTAGACCACTAATAGCAAACAGGAGAAAATTCTTCTGTACTGATTCAATGCGGTCTTGATGAACCCCATATTGAGGACTCCAGACAAATGAACCGTATTCAAGAATCGGACGAACTTAAGATTTATGTATATAGAGTTTTAGTTATAGTTGTGACATTTCCGATCAATCACCCAAAAACAAGAAAGTTGTGGCATTTCCGATCGTTAAGTTATATACTATATCCTGTAGCTGCCATATAATTGAACGGTCGGAAATGTCACAACTTTCGTGTTTTTGGGTGTAGAAGCATCAGGCTTCTTATAATATCAATTTTTTACGAATCTCAACTTTTTATAAATGTTTTTGTAAGAATCGGCCAGCTATATTTTCTACCTGATCATTGCGGTCAAAAAGACAGTTCAAGCTGAGAGTGGTCATTGATGGTTCCGCTGTTACTACACCCAGGTACTCGCTAAACGACTGACCCATTTCATCAGACAAGGTTATTCAAAATTCTACTGAGGTTTTGGTCGTAAGCATTGTCTTTGACTATCGATATTGAAAATGGTATTGATATAGAGGATGGCTTCTCTTGGAATCTTTTTGCAGTGTAATTTGGTGCGAGATTCGAGGACAGGGTCACATACATCATCAACTGGCCATCGACGCAACAGGTCCCTTTCCGGTATGTTCCGAGATAGTGGCGAATCAATAAAGAAGGTTCGCGTGTTTGGATAGGTTTTGTCGCTTTTATTGCGCGGCGATTTCCGGTTGCGGAAGTGCTGCTGCAACGTGCTTGATGTACCTGTCATGTGTCCCATCTCACATTTCGTGACGGCGGCAACTTCTCGAAGTCCTTTGGGCTGGCATGGGATCCTTCCTCGGACCAGCTGTTAATTTTGTTTCCTGTATTCCACTGCAAAGTCTTTTCGACGTTCTGTTTTGTCCTCGATAGGTTTTACGATCCACTAGGCCTCGTCGGCCCTGTTATCACAACAGATGTTATTTCAAAGACTGTGCCGGGATCAGCTTTTTTGGGATGAGAGTTTGCCTTAAGTTCTTTATGGGAGCGAACAGTTTTTCGTATATTGCCCCTGCTGTCTAAAGCACTCTTGGAGGCCATCGAATGCAAATTTCATTCAAGCAATACGACTATCTAAACTTGTTTTAAATTGTTGTTTTAAGGATCGACAACCAAGCAACAATCAAACTATGTAAACGGGTATAAAGTAAGAACAAGATATTCAAGCTTTGCACTGCTTTAAAGCTGCTAAATTACCAATTTTTTGATTTTATAAACTTTAATCCATTCTTACAATAATTAAGGCCTAAAAACTAGATTATTTGTTTCACGAAACGAACCACAAAAACGTTTTTTTCTTGTATAAGTGAGTATGGCTGAGTATCTCGTCCAAGTTAACATTATCGAACTTATGGTTATATAATCCGTCACTTGAGTTTGCAGAAACTAAAGGGTAAACGAGCCCGTAGTCTTGGTAGAGGGCCGCGCATATTAGAGCAAGGTATATCGGTGCTCTTAACAAACTTTTGCTAAGGTATGACATTTTACATATTAAGCTACAGAAACTATATATATGCTTAGGCACTGAAATAGTATTATAACGTAAAGGTTAAAAAAAAAGACAAACAAAAATGAGTTTTAAATTGGTGCTAACCACCCCAAAATCTGAAGTCTTCACGGCTAACCTAAACAAGAGCTGAAAGATATTTAATGGACAATAAGAAATTCAAATGTAAAAATCAAACAAAACAAAACTGAACGTTTCAAGTTAATGTTTTCATGAACTCTGTGAGTATGTAAAAGACAAAAAAAAAACACAACAAAAAAAAACAAGAATATAAAAAGAAAGAAACGCCGCTCATAAAAGATTTGCCTACATTCATAAAATAAAGGAAAAAAAATATTATTATTATTATTTACATGTTAATTATTATACAAAATAATATAATAACTAAAAGGAAGCGAGTGCTAGCAACTAAGGCCATCGACTCGACAGTTAATTTATATGTTGTTTAGTAAGTTGTTAATGTCTAGGAATTTAATTAGTAGTTTAACTTTATTGTGAGTAGGTAAGGTAAGAAGAGAGGTGCGTTGCATTTGGCCAAATGGGCGGATTGGTTCAGATTGGCTCACGACTGCGAAGCTAGTAGAGTTAATGGTTTTAGACCCGTCAATGTATAGCCAACTCCAGTTTGGCAGTTTTTCTGTTTCAGCAGCTATCATTTGCAGAAATATACTTTTGGGAGTTTGCCATTTCTTAAGAACGTGGAGAGACATATTCACGGTGTGGTCCTGAAGTCGCCAAGGAGGGGATGGACTGGTTTTGTTCCAACAGTGCGGCATATCCAATTGATGTTTTTTGAAGAAATTGGAGCATCTCCGGATAGTAGACATGACTGTTAAACTTCGCCGCTGCTTAATCGTTGTTTTGAAGTCTTTTAAAAGAATTTGGTTAGTCGAGCAAAGAATTTTTGGAATGAGCTTAAGACCCAAGGAACTTAATAATATTAAGGCGTTTGTTAAGACTATCTCTAAGGTTAATACAATGTTGCTTAAATGTAAGTCTACTGTCGAGTGTAAGGCCGAGAATTTTAAGAGTAGATGTATATTCTATTGTAATGTTATTTACAATTAGAGTTGTACAACAATGTTTTTTACAAATATGGAATAGTTTACATTTGTTTAAAGCTAGAGTGGCTCCTGAGAGCTTACCCCATTCTTCAATATCCCCAAGAATTTTTTTAAAGGTAAATGAAAGTAAATTAGTATCTTTGCAGTTGCTGAAAATGATGGCATCATCCGCGTAAAATGAGAGCTGAATTTTTTCGTGTTTTAATATAATATTATTAAGGGATTGGAAAGCTATCAGGAACAACACCACAGAGAGAGGTGACCACTGTGGAATTCCGTTCTGTAATTTATAAAATTTAGATAGGGTGTTATTAACTCTACGAGGTTGAAGGTTTTAGGACCTACCCCTCACCGGGATAGTTGCTCTAGTACAGAGTGCACACCCACGTGATCAAAAGCCCTTCGAAATCCGTAGCCAAGAGGGTAACATGATTTCTGGTGAAATGGGCGTCAGATGCGTAATGATGGATATGCAAAAGGGAGTCAATGGTACTATGCTGTTGTTTGAATGCAGTTTGGTTGGGGCTGATACGTTTATTTTTAGTCATAAACCACATGATCCCTCTGGCAAGCATTTTTTCCACTGTTTTGCTTAGGCAGGAGAGTAGCGATATGGGACGGAAGAATGATAATTCGTGGGTAGGTTTATTTGGCTTAAGGATGGGATGATAGTAGCAGTCCTCTAAGTGTGGGGATAGCTACCCGTGTTTAACATTTTGTTGTATATTTCTAGCAATTTTTTCTTTCCTTCTTTTGGTAGATTACGAAGCATAGGGTAGGAGATGCGGTCATGGCCAGGAGTTTTCCCTCTGGCATGCTGTAGAGCTGAGTCTAGTTCAATAAATGTAAATTGTGATTCAAGGAACTAAGCGTCTGCGGAAACGTGGTTAGGCAAATATGTCTGAGAGAGAAACTTATCTTTATTAGCTATATATACATTAGAGAAATTTTCGTCCTTGGAATAAGTGGACCACATGGCTCCGAAAGCATTGCCAATGTCTACCGAATTATGCAGCACAATATTATTATCCCTTAAGGATTTAATTGGCCCTGGGCAAATCCCAACTAATTTGTTGATGTCGGCCCATATTTGTTTGGTTGTAGAAAGTGGGTTGATGTTGGAGGTGAAATTGGATTAACTTTTTGCTTTAATAGCTTCCCTTTTAAACAGGGCTCTAACTTTTTTGTAGGCTATCAAAATGGTACTATTAAGAGAGGTTTTATAGCTGTGCCAGAGAGCCTGCTTTTTTTTACTCAGATCTTGGAGAAATGGACTAAACCAAACAGGGTTCCTTATTTGTTTTTTAGGTTTGGTTTGAGGGATGGCTACGTTGGCTGCTGTTTTTATAGATTTCGTGATTCTGGCAGTAAATAGGTTCAAATCGTTGGTCGAGTGAAACTGGAAGTTTTTTTAAAAATGTATTGGAAGGTAAT
This sequence comes from Drosophila varians, assembly GCA_018150405.1. NCBI lineage: Eukaryota > Metazoa > Arthropoda > Insecta > Diptera > Drosophilidae > Drosophila > Drosophila varians. The sequence continues at coordinate 1,499,794 of JAECWK010000131.1, read as the reverse complement.
CCAGTTGGCATGGTCAGTCTCTGAACCTAATTATAGGTGTGAATTTTTCGGGTTTGATATGTGTCAGCATGGTAATAGTTATAGGAAAGTGATCGCTTCCATGTAAGTTTTGGCTAATTGACCATTTGCAGAAAGGTACCAGTGTGGCGGAAGCCATACTCAGGTCAATGTTGGTAAAGAAGTTGTGAGTCGAGTGGTGAGTGGGATAGCATTTAAGATAGCTATATTTGTTCTGACTATGAGATCTTCGACTTGATAACCTTTAAATTTACGAGAGAAGGACCCCCAAAGGCATTGCATTGAAGTCTCCAACATAAACTATAGGTATTAGAGCTGCCATTACAATATTTGTTAAATCTGTGGCCAATAGCCTTTGATTGGAGGGAGGATACGAGTTTAATATTAGTATATTCGGATGAGATAAAATGTCGATATCAGAGCAAGTGGGAGAGTTTAAGTTGATAGTTTTATGCAGGATGTTTTGTCGTATAAGTATACCAACGCCATGCTTCGCATGGAGAATGGCAGAATTATTGAAAAAATAACCAATAAATGGTTTAGGAGTAGCGACTTGAGTAGTATTAGATTTAAGATTAGTTTCTTGTAGTTATATAATACCCTGGTTACATTGTTTAATTAATAAGAATAGTTCAGTGTAATTGTTGAAGTATCCGTTTATGTTCCATTGAAAAAGTTTAAGGTCATTGTTTGTAAGAGATAAAGTGGATATTATATGCAATGGAATTTATTAATTAGATTTATAATATGTTGATACATCGTCCATAGAGTCATTTGATACATTGTTAAGATCGTTTGGTTTTAAATAGGTAGAAGTAGTTTGGTGGTTGGGGGTAGGAGTATGTTTAGTTTTGTTGGTTAGTTGTTTTAAGTATTTATTAGTTTTAGGCGACAGGCCAAGATAGTCATAGTCATTATCGACTGTTTCAGTAGAGATGTTATCGTATTGATTTTGCTGATCACACAGCGATGTAGATGAGGAGTTTAATAATGATGTTGTTGTTGTTGTTTTTGTAGTTTCTTTGTTTAAAACAGTAAATGGTTTATCTGTGCTTGCTTATTGATAGTAGTGTTAGTGTAGTGGTTTTTGTTGTTTTTTTCTTCCGTTGATTTTCCGTTGCTATTGTGTCCACCATTCGCTACAGCAGAGTATGAGGAAGGGCTGGATAGTTTTGTTGTAGTTGCATTGAACAGTAATTTGGCTTCACGCATTGTGCATTTTTTTGTTGTCTTGATTTTCAGTATTTCTCTTTGCTGCTGATATTTGGGGCATTGTCGAGAGGAGGAAGAGTGTTCTTTTGAGTAGTTGACGCATTTCGATTGTGAGCAGTTGTCAGGCGAATGAGGAGGTAAAGCGCAATTACCTCAACGAGGTTCATTTTTGCAGTGCTTGACTGTGTGTCCAAGCAGCTGGCATGATTTGCACCTCATTGGGTTCGGAATGTACTCCCGAACCTTAACCGTATGCCATGCAATGTCGATTTGGCTGGGAAGGTGGTATAAATCGAAAGTGACCAGAATTACTCCAGTGGGCTTTTTAGCATTGTCGATGGTTTTAGTGAACTTGAATATATCACTGACATTTTGGGATCGCAGTTCTTCATTAATTTCTTCGTTGGAGATATCGGAGAGATAGGGGGCGTATATTGTGCCTTTTACTTGGTTTAGTGTTGCATGCATCTTGCATGTGATGTCGCAAATGCCCGGTAAAAAAGTAGAGTTAATGAACTTGTCAGCTTCGCTTTGATTATGAACTAACATCAGCAAGTTGCCATCGCGCGTGCGTTGTAAACGACAGGAGAAATCAGAGATTTTTTTCTCAATGTTTTTGGATGCCATAACAATGTATTTGAGTTATTGTTGGAAGTTGGGGAAAAGTTATGTCGACTCTTTGTCTCTTTTTTTTCACAGGTAGGCTTTCAGAGAGCGGCGCAAACTGATTGCCCTTCAGATGCTTTCAGATGGCCCCCATTGTCAGATGGTTTATGCTTTAGATTAGACAGCTAAAGTTTTATTGCACTCGCGAACAATGTGAGAAGATTAGTAGAAGATAGACCGAATGGGTCGCGAAAAGAAAAACACCGATTAGACGCTGTTGCTAAGGGAAGTGACGTCAGTCCGCAACGAGAGCTAATCGAAGACTGGATACAAAATAAAATAATTAAAATGATAATGTAAAGTAAAGTAAAGTCGCCCAAGTACTAACGTAAAGCTCATGAGATAAAGGAATTAAGAGTCGATCTAATGTTTCAAGAATGAAAATTGAAAAGACTCAAAACACATACATATCAAACAAATAGAATTTTTTTTATTGTTCTAGAGATCCTTAGTGAAGAGTGATACATTTTAGCATTTAATCATATTATAAACACCCTCTATTAGGTATAAATCTTTGTATATCTCTTATAATCTAATCTATAAGTACACCTAAGATGCTTCTTTTTGAATTTGTTAGTGATTAAAGTAATTTAAATGAACTAGGTTCGTCGTAATCGGCCGATCAAAGTCAATGACCTCACCAACGAAGGGGGTAAAAAGCGATCGCCAGAGTCAGACTCTGTTGCTGTGATCTAGTAGGAAGGGGCATTTAATACCATATAACATAAGTGGTAGCTTTTCCAAAAAATCTCTTACTCTTCTATCTCCTTCTCTCTCCCCTTTAATCTAATTTTTCCCTTCTTCTATTCCTTGGATAGCAGACTCAGACAATTGCTTATGCATTATCTCTCCCGGTTAGAGTTCTAGCATTTTCCTTATTTGTTGTCGCAGCCCGCTCAATTCTGGTATTAAACATTATTACAAGCAGCGAATTTCGAAATCTGTGAAAGCAAGACCACCACCCCCAAAGCCGACGAGCTAGAGCCGTAAACTAAAAAGTGCCCCGCAAGCATAGACACCCTCTTGTCCATGGACAAATTTCATTGCACGTTACAGTTGTAATAAGTAATAATGATTAAGAAAAGTGGAGCCCCACGTGTGGGGTAGTTAAAGCAAAAGTACCCAGAACAAAAGTTATGGTAAAATTTACCCTTCTCCTTTTGTTTTCATTCTATCCGCCAATAATACGGCATACCATTTTTTTGAGGAAATACAAGATAACTTAGTTATTATTTGTCAATTTGGCCCAAGTAAATGGTATTGCCGTAGCCAAAGTCGAGTTGGAACATGTAGACAAATTCCAGCTAAGAAAGCATTACATCCTCGAACAGATTAGGAAGATCTCATTTTAGGATTTTAAGGAACTCAAAATTTTGATTTAACTGGAATACGAAGAACTCAATTCAGATTAGTTCGTTGTCCGTAAATCAAGTCGAAAGTTCCGCCAAGAAGTATGCTTTTGGAGAAGAGATACAAGCATACGTACCATATCTATTCTATCGTTTGAGAAATTTGGATAAGTAGCTAGTTACCCTACGACGTGGGTGAGGTCTGGCTTTGTATCGGCTAATTAATTCGGTTATAACATCTCTGATAGTAGTTTTAAATTTATAATTTCGATATTTCATTGTAGTATTGTGATTCATTGAGTAGGCGAATCTATATTTTTGTATGCATTTCTAATTTAGATTAATTGATTTCGTGGTTCAAATTTTAATAATTTAATTCTTTTGAGGGGATGCGTAAGGTCGAACCAGTAACAGGGTCGAGTTTTTCTGTATAGTTTGCCCGTCTGCCCTAAGATTTAAAATGAGTGTAGCTCGCTTGCCTAACAAAGGATCTTCAGGAAAGACTAACTGTTGTCCTATTTGCAAGAGTGAAATCAGGTCCGCTGAAGAATTATATAGAACCTCATGCGACCACGAGGTTCATAAAAGGTGCATAGAAGCTTATTTCAAATCAAATGAGAGGTGTCCCGTTTATCACACAGTGTATAGGAAGTAGCAGATCCTTTGTCGTTACTTTCGGTGAAGCAAAGATTGCTCACAACATTGACAGAGAGGATGGGCGAACACATTCAAAGATCCGTAGCGAATAGCCTGCAGAGTATGATGGCAACTCCCGCTTATGGGGAAAATAGATGGTCTCCAACGCAAGCCGTTTCTGGGGTCGAGAACAGATCTGTTCACAATGCTGACTCTGAGGCAAACCCTGGCTTTATATTGCCTAACTCAGCCACTCCCATTTCGCACGTATCTGACCTTTTTAACAGACCCGACAAAGTAGTCCAAATATTAAATGGGTGGAAAATGAAATTTTTAGGAACTGGAGTGTCAGTAGAATATTTTATTTACAAAGCGGAGGCTCTGACCCACCAAACTCTAGGAGGAAACTTTGCAGTACTGTGCAGAAATGCTAGTGTACTGTTTGAAGGGAAGGCGGTAGAGTTCTATTGGCGTTATCACAAGTCGGTTGTCGAAGTTCGGTGGGACTCGTGGTGCTCGGCATTGCGAAAGGGATGATTGCGATATCGAGGAGCTGATTCGGAATAGAAAGCAAAAGGCAACCGAATCTTTTGACAGTTTTTATGAGGGCATATCTGTTTTAATCGATCAGTTGGAAAATCCTTGGTCAGACACTAAAGTAGTTATATATATTATATAGAACCTCATGCGACCACGAGGTTTATAAAAGGTGCATAGAAGCTTATTTCAAATCAAATGAGAGGAAAAATCTAAGGCCAAAAATTCAACATGAATTGTTAAACGTGAATATAGGAACAGTCTCGAAGAACTCAGCAAGACGGAGTTAGCAGAAAACTTAGAGGTTGAAGCTTTCGCCTTAAGATGCTGGAATTGTTTAAATGAGAGGCACCGATATCAAGACTGTCTCTCAGAAAGAAGGGTTTTCTGTTACGGCTGTGGAACACCAAACACCTACAAGCCAAGTTGCATGAAATGTGCAAAAAACTCCAAGTTCTCCAAGCCGTAAATGGTTTGGAATACGTTTGTACTAACAGTTCAGGAGCGGGTGATCCCCGGCCTTTTCTGCCTATTCGTATATTAGGCCGCACAATATTTGGGTTGTTGGATTCAGGTGCATACAGAAGTTGTTTCGGAGGCAATTTGGCCAAGGAATTAATGGAGGAAAAGGTTGCATTCAAACCTATGAAGATAAAGGCTACCACTGCGGATGGAAGCATTCAGCAAGTAATTGGGCCCATGACAGTCGAAATCAAATACGGCAATCGAATACGGCAGTAAAATCGTTGAGTTTATACATAGTTCCATGCGTTGGGTGCGGATGTATAGTCTTCTCCCAAATAGCTCGGAATTTGCTAGTCTAGAGACTTTGCCTCTAGTCTTTGCCTGGACTGCCGCAAAGTGAATAGTTTTACTGAGAAGGATGCATATCCTCTTCCGCAGATTCAGGGTATTTTGAGTCGATTACCAAAGACCGAATTTAAATTCAGTTTGGATTTGAAAGAAGCGTATTGGCAAGTGCACTTAGAACCTCGATCCCGAGACAAATCTTTCGTTTACCCTGTCCCTGGTCGGCATCTCTACCAATTTACGGCTATGCTATTTCAAACTTTCCGGCGCATGTAATTGGTACCGCAAGTTTGTTCCTTATTTTGTGTCACTTGCTTCTCCGCTGACTGATCTTATGTCAACTTAGCGAAGGTTCGGCTTGACGGCCGAGGCTTTGAAAGCCTTTAAAGAACTGAAGGCTTGCCTGGGCGAGGCTCCGGTGTTGAGTAGTCCTGATTTTGCCAAGCCATTCGCAATACATTACGATGCAAGTAAACCCGGTATTGGAGCTGTTTTGGTACAAATGGCAGAGAATGGGGATGAGCGTCAAGTCGCATTTATCTCAAAGAAATTAAATAAGGATCAACGTAATTACACAGTGACAGAGCAAGAGTGCTTAACATAGCAGCTATTGTAGCTCTTAAACATTTCCGAGCGTATGTAGAGGGTTATTAGGCTTATACCGCTACCGTTTCGTTGTCGCGAGGTAATGAGGATACGGTGGCGGCGATAGGCCTACGGGAGGGATTGCTTATCGATATGAAATCCGAACATTTTAAATCTGCCGAATATTTGGATTTGCTTCAAAAGGTAAAGACTTGAAATTCAATAGTGGATACATATATCGCAAGGCTGAGCTTCTAACTGGGGAGCAGAAACACGATGAATATGCCTGGAAGCTCGGGGTACCTAAAGAGTTGGCCCCAGAGGTCCTGTGGCATGCACAGGATCATTGTGATCCTTTGTGTTCTCATCGAGGCATGCACAAGACTATCGAGAGAATTAGGCGTTACTACTTTTGGCCAGGATTGGCGTCTGATGTCAAATCATACATCAACGCTTGTGAGGTGTATAAAAGTACTAAGGCGCCTAATTGTGCGCTTCGTCCACCTGAAAGTCTGCGGTTTTTCCCAAGACTTTATGTGGATTTCCTTGGGCCACACCCACGATCTCGAAGCGGAAATATTGGAATATTAATTGTCCAGGATTAATTTTCGGACTACGTTTTACTGAAAGTATAAAATATCTGGAAGGTGAATTGTTTATGACTTTTGGCATTCCGGAGACGATTGTTTCTGATAACGGGTCCCAGTTTCGATCAGAGAACTTTCAAAACTTGTTACGTCGTTACGATGTAAATCATGTATTAACGGCGGTCCACTCGCCTAAAGCGTACGCCTCAGAACGGACGAATCGTTCCGTGATATCGGGAATTAGAGCTGATCTGCGACCGGATCAAAAGGATTGGGACGAGTGGGTGCACAAGATTGGATGCGCCTTAAGGTCCTCAGTGCACTCTAGCCTAGGAACCTCGCCCTATTACATGGCTTTTGGGCAGAACATGATAACGTCTGGTTCTACTTATGGATTGCTCCGAAAGTTAAATTTATTAGATAATCATTCCCTAGTGTTCAATCGTCAAGATTCGTTGAAGCTTATTCGGGAGGAATCAGGTAGGCATATGTTAAAAAAACACAAGCAGAACGCCAGGCGGTATAATCTACGATCGCGTTTGCCGTGGGTCAAGAAGTATATATTACGAACTTCAAGCATAGCTGTTTCCTAACTGGATACAATGCCATGTTTGGTCCTGCCTTTCTCAAAGCTGGAGTTCGTAGGAAGATAGGAAATTCGTGTTACGAATTGGAAGATTTGCAGGGGCGACTAGTCAGGCGGAGTCAGTCTAAGGTATTATTGGAAAGAACATACCCTAACCTGACTGTAGCGGAGGGGTTTTTGTAGCGGCGCATAAATATCAAACAAATAGAATTTTTTTTATTGTTCTAGAGATCCTTAGTGAAGAGTGATACATTCTAGCATTTAATCATATTATAAACACCCTCTATTAGGTATAAATCTTTGTATATCTCTTTTAATCTAATCTATAAGTACACCTAAGATGCTTTTTTTTGAATTTGTTAGTGATTAAAGTAATTTAAATGAACTAGGTTCGTCGTAATCGGCCGATTAAAGTCAATGACCTCACCAACGAAGGGGGTAAAAGCGATCGCCAGAGTCAGACTCTGTTGCTGTGATCTAGTAGGAAGGGGCATTTAATACCATATAACATAAGTGGTAGCTTTTCCAAAAAATCTCTTACTCTTCTATCTCCTTCTCTCTCCCCTTTAATCTAATTTTTCCCTTCTTCTATTCCTTGGATAGCAGACTCAGACAATTGCTTATGCATTATCTCTCCCGGTTAGAGTTCTAGCATTTTCCTTATTTGTTGTCGCAGCCCGCTCAATTCTGGTATTAAACATTATTACAAGCAGCGAATTTCGAAATCTGTGAAAGCAAGACCACCACCCCCAAAGCCGACGAGCTAGAGCCGTAAACTAAAAAGTGCCCCGCAAGCATAGACACCCGCTATGCCTATGTCTATGGACAAATTTCGTTGCATGTTAAACATTATCACTTTCGTCACAGCATGATTTTACTGCGTGCATGTTGGACATGTCTTTAGGTCAAATTAACCATGTCAGAAATTCTTTGGGTCGGCTTTTAGACTTATGTTTTGTGTCTGAGCCAGATTGAATAATCCCTTCCAGTGCCCTGCCTTTGGTGGCCCCTGAAGATCCATATCATCCTACCCTTGAGGTTTCAATTGAAACCATTGCTTTAGTTAAATCTTATAGCATAGGTGATAAATTCGCTGCTTTCGTAAGGCTGACTTTAAAAAGATCAATAACTTAGTTCTTTCCTTTGATTGGTCTGATCTTTTGGCATGCAATGATATAAATATCGCCTTAGAATATTTTTATAGAAGTTTGAATAGTTGTTTTGACTCTTGTGTACCATGGAAGTATCCGTCCGTTAAAGAGAACCCCCCAAAATGTGTTATTTCTGATCAGCCCTACATACATATATAAAATTCATTAAACCAATCTAATTTTTGGTCCATCTATATCAACCGGTACTTTCATCAGGCCCCGATGGAGTAGTAGTCTGTGTGCCAAAGAATTGCGCCGAGTCATTGTGCAAACCTCTTTCAAAGCTTTTTTCCTTATCTCTGGAAATGTGGATATTTCCCCATATGTGGAAGGAATCCTTTATAATTCCCCTGCATAAAAAAGGAAAAAAATCTGATGCTACCAATTATAGAAACTTCTCTAAATTGTCAGCAATTTCAAAGCTATTTAAAAAAAAATTATTACTCCTCATCTGTAACTCTGTAAACCACTCACTCCTTTTGGGATTTTCTGTAAAGCTTCTTACGTGGATTTCCAGTTATTTTTTTGGAAGAACCCAACGCAACCTTTTTAATGATGTATTCTCTTGCCTAGTCCGAGCTACATCTGGGGTCCCTCAAGAAAGTCATCTCGGGCCTTTATTTTTTACCATTTTCATAAAAGACTTTCCTTTTGCTTTACCGAACTCTCGTGTACGCAGATGATGTTAAGCTGTGTCTTCAATATATATCTTCCTCTGCCCAACACAAACTTCAGTCCGATCTGGACAAGATCCAAGAATGGTGTTCTGCAAATGACTTAAAACTCAATGGGTCAAAACGCAAACTTATGTCATTCTATCGCTTAAGCCCTATCCAGGCCACTTATTTTCTCTTTCGAACCGCAATAGAAAAGTTAACTCAGGTTAACGACCTAGGTATTGTGAGGAGATGAAATATCCCACACCCAAGACAGCAAAGGGGGAAGGAGGGGTCGGGTACGGGTTTTCCTCAAGGAGGGGGAACAGGAGATCAGGAGACCAGAGAAAGCCGTCCGGAACAGCGACCGAATGGAGAAAGTAAAGGAACGACGTGGAACGTAACGGGAAAGAGAGCCCGCATAGCAACAGCGAAGGACCGGAGAAAGCAGGAGGAACGGAGAAAGTAACGGGACGAGCAGCGGAGCGGCGATGGAGCAGGAGAGAGCAGGGGACGACGGGGAAAGTAGCGAGACAGCGAGCCCGCCTAGCAACAGCGAGGGATGAAGTCGGACGAAGAAAGTTGCGGCACTGGAGGATGAACGCAACTAACGGAAGGAGCGACCCAGGAAGGATTAACGGCCGCGCCGGCGCCTATATAAGGTACTGCCGGCATGGGATCGAGAGGGTTAGTCAGCAGAGAGGCTGACAGTGTGAAGTCCGAGGACCGCCTTTGGAGAGTCCGGAGACCGATACGGAGCAAGTCCGGGAAAGTGCGCGAGTCAGAGCGAGTGCGAGGCAACGTAAAGTCGGGAAGAGTGAAATCGGTCAAGACACTCGTGCAGCGAGTTGCGACCACTAGCAAGGAGACAGGAATCACGGAGGAGATCACAGCGAGCAGCACAAGAAGAAGCCCAGGGTAAAGGAGTCGAGCGTAGCGTTTGGAAGTCGGTAGAGTTGCAACGAAAGCGATAAAGGAGGAGTTCGGCAAGTTCAGGCGTACGAACTGGTTCCCCCAATCGCAACAAACAGGCGTGAGCCGAAGCGCTACCCTCGTGAACTCAGACCCACGGAGAGAACCACACGGTGACCACACGCGATCCGTCACGGCATTCGGGGAGCAACCGCACCAAGGTTTGCCAGTGACAAGCGATCGACCCGTCGAATCCTCGTCAAGCAAGACTCCGGCCAAGCGATAGCGTGCCGGCGCGAACAAGACCAAGGGTAGGAGGGCGCCAAGCGTGAGGGAATCCATCCGGCAGAGGCCACTACGGCAAACGCTCGGCTGCCAGGGACCGAAACCATCCGTCTATCTCGGCGTAAGCTCGGAGAGATCGGGCGGTCGAGGCGACCAACGAGAGCAGCGGCCAGGCCAGACGAAAGGGCACCAGCATCCAGCATCGAAGACATCGGAGAGCCGCCGACCCTAACGCGGTGAGCCCCAGTTACCAAGCCGGCTGCCAGGCACCAGACCAACACTTCCCCACGGCGTACGCCTCGCGGGGGTGGAAAGTCCGGCGACCAACACGGGGCGGTGACCGGCGAACCCGGAAGGGAGAGCGCGAGCGGGAGCGGAGGAGCCAGGCTACGCCAGGAGGCAACAGCGCAGCAAGTAATCCCGTTTTGTAAAACATAACAATAGCATAATAAAGGGAATAGTACCGACTAATCCACACCGTGTTATTTCTGGGCTCGGGCCAACACGTCGAATATATAAAGTCGGTGGAACGTTCCCACAAACTCTGTGAGCTAGCCGCGGCATTTGTCGCGAACAGACAGTAAAAGAACAGTTCGTTACACCTGGCGCCCAAACTACGTGATTGCTTCCGAGTTCAGAATACACAAAAAAAAAATAAGTAGAAAAGGTTGGATCTACACACTCCGTAAAGAGGAGCTAACGGAGGTGTGTGAAGAGTTAGGCCTGCATTCGGAAGGCACCGTCGACGCCATGAGGGGATTGGTGGCAAAATGGGTCGATGACAACAGGGAGGAGGAGGGAACAGGAGCAATAGTGAGAAGCTTCGAGCTCAAATACGCGCAACGGTCCAGTCCGAGGTCAAGGACTGTGAGCGAGTCGGAAAAGATGCACAATTTGTCCGTGCCGGAGATAAAGCTCGGCAGGGCAGCTGATGTATCGAGGCAGGCAGTCCAAGTTCAGGTGGACTACGCGAAGGTGGCAAGGCAGGTGCGGGACTGGCCATTCCGTTTCGACGGAACAGGAGACCCGCTAGAGTTCCTCGACAAGGTGGTATGGACGACCAGAACTTATGGAATGGAAATAGATAGCATACCCAGAGCAATGCCAGAACTCCTGCAGGGCAAGGCCCAGCGATGGTTCTACATGAACGACGAACGGTGGCGTACTTGGAAGCAGTTCTGGGAGAGCTTCGAAGAATTTTTCCTGCCTAAAGGGTACTACCAAAAATTGGTAAGCCAAGTACGGGAGCGGAAACAGCAGTACGGAGAGGCGTTTAAGGACTATATGATAGACCTACAGGTGCTGATGAAACCTCTAGGAGTAACCGACGAGGAGGTGAGGGAGAGAATAGTAGGGAACAGCCGTGCAAGAATCAGGATGCACATAAGGCAGAATGGAGGCAACTCCTTGAAGGCGGTGGCGAGACTGGCTGAGGAGTATGAGGAGATGGTGATGGAGGAAGCAGCGGAAGAAGCGCAAAGGAGCTCCACGCAGCCAGGATGGATCCAGAGATGGGAGAGAGGCGACCCCCAAAACCCAGCACCACAGAAGGAGCAGCATAACCAAGGATGGCAGCGGAGATGGGAGAGAGGAAGTCACCAGCAGTTCGCGTCGCCACCACAATCACAGCAGAACCCAGGATGGATGGTCAGACGCGAGAGCTACGAAAGGCCACAGGAGGCACAGCACCGTCAATGGGCACCGAGACAAGAAGTGGTGCAGAATCCGGCACAGGCGTGCCCCAGGTGCGGAGGTATGGGCCACTGGGCGTCCGAGTGCAGGAATCAGAGGCTGATGTTTTGCTGGATGTGTGGAGCGATCGGAAAAAGGACCACGGAGTGCTGCCAAAAGGCGGGAAACGCGCAGCAGCCCCAGCCACGGGGAGGCGAGCAGGGGTCGCGAATTTCTGCCTCTCAAAATTAGTCGCCGGTATGGAAGAGGACGGGCAACAGCTTTCAGCGACTGTAGGAGTCGGCCAGATGCTGGTGAAGGCGATGTTGGACACGGGAGCAACCGCAAGCTTCATGAGCGAAAGGCTGGCCCAGGACTTTGCAAACGCAGGCAGCAGGTCAAGCACAACAAGGCAAGTCCGCCTGGCAAATGGGAGCTTGGCGAATGTGAGATACGGTTTGGAAGCCACCAGAAAATGATGAGTCTCTTGGTGCTGCCAGGAGTGACGGATGGTCTAGTCCTAGGATAGGATTTTCTGAGCCAATTTGGGACGACGCTGACGTGCACAGGGCACACAATAGAGATTTCAGCGAGGGAGAACGGAAGCGGCTCCCAGCAGGAGAGGATCTTGGTAGCGGTGACGAGGATCCCCGAGGAATGGAGGCAGGACCAGATAGACGTATTCATAAATCAGGAAATGGTGAGGTTCGCGGATTAGAAAGGAAGTTCCAATATAACCCAACACCGGATAACCATGAAGGACGACATACCGATCAAACAGTGGTACTATCCGAAGAACCCAAAGATCCAGGGCGAAATAAACGCCAAAGTAGAGGATCTGCTGAAGCAAGGATGCATCGAGCCGTCAACCAGTCCGTACAGCTCGCCGAGGGGAATGGGGAAGGAGAAGAAGGAGGCAGCGAAGAAGCAAGAGGCATCTGAGGATGGAAAGAGGAGCCGACCCAGCAGGATCAAGCGCGGCCAGAACAGGGCCTGGAGGGGACATGGACGAGAGGGCCATGGGAATGCTCGGAGTCAGTACAGAGACCAGCACTGGCGCGGCAGATGTCAGAACCGACGCCATCAGGCAGCAGGCCGGTGCAGCGCCGGTTGGATTCGGTGCCGGAAGGAAAAACGGGCAGAGAAGACCTGGCCAAGGCGGAGTGGCCACTGGAGCTGGCGGAGAAAATCAAGCGGCTGAAGATAGCACACCCAGGCCGTTGGTGCCACCTCATGCAGGTGGGCGGAACTGCGTATAGGATGCGGTCGAGCGCACGGGGACCAAGAGTGTGGAAGAGAAGAAAAAAAAAGTTAGTTAAACTAGTGAAAAAAGATCAAATTGAAATGAAACAGGGGAAAAAAAAGAGTACAAGTAAACAAAAAAAAAAAAGGAAAATTTAAATCAACAGGATTTAATAAATGAAAAAAAAAAATATAAAATAAATAAAAAAACATAAATAAATAAAAGAAAAAATAGGAAAACAATTTCGAGCAAGGTCCACACTTTGGTGAAGAAGGGGGGAAGTGGATGTTACACATCCACACAGCATAACCAAAACGGAAAACATAAAGCAAAAAAAAAAATAGCGATAAGGCCGAGCAGCACCTGCATAAGAAACCGAAGAAAAAGGGTCTACGGCCACCAGGAACCCCGGCCCTCCACCTCGCTGTCGTTCCCGAAGAAGGGGGGAAGTGTGAGGAGATGAAATATCCCACACCCAAGACAGCAAAGGGGGAAGGAGGGGTCGGGTACGGGTTTTCCTCAAGGAGGGGGAACAGGAGATCAGGAGACCAGAGAAAGCCGTCCGGTACAGCGACCGAATAGAGAAAGTAAAGGAACGACGTGGAACGTTACGGGACAGAGAGCCCGCATAGCAACAGCGAAGGACCGGAAAAAGCAGGAGGAACGGAGAAAGTAACGGGACGAGCAGCGGAGCGGCGATGGAGCAGGAGAGAGCAGGGGACGACGGGGAAAGTAGCGGGAAAGTAGCGGGACAGCGAGCCCGCCTAGCAACAGCGAGGGATGAAGTCGGACGAAGAAAGTTGCGGCACTGGAGGATGAACGCAACTAACGGAAGGAGCGACCCAGGAAGGATTAACGGCCGCGCCGGCGCCTATGTAAGGTACTGCCGGCGTGGGATCGAGAGGGTTAGTCAGCAGAGAGGCTGACAGTGTGAAGTCCGAGGACAGCCTTTGGAGAGTCCGGAGACCGATACGGAGCAAGTCCGGGAAAGTGCGCGAGTCAGGGCGAGTGCGAGGCAACGTAAAGTCGGGAAGAGTGAAATCAGTCAAGACACTCGTGCAGCGAGTTGCGACCACTAGCAAGGAGACAGGAATCACGGAGACGTCGAGGAGACGGGAATCACGGAGGAGATCACAGCGAGCAGCACAAGAAGAAGCCCAGGGTAAAGGAGTCGAGCGTAGCGTTTGGAAGTCGGTAGCGTTGCAACGAAATCGATAAAGGACGAGTTCGGCGTACGCCTGAACTGGTTCCCCCAATCGCAACAAACAGGCGTGAGCCGAAGCGCTACCCTCGTGAACTCAGACCCACGGCGAGAACCACACGGTGACCACACGCGATCCGTCACGGCATTCGGGGAGCGACCGCACCAAGGTTTGCCAGTGACAAGCGATCGACCCGCCGAATCTTCGTCAAGCAAGACTCCGGCCAAGCGATAGCGGGCCGGCGCGAGCAAGACCAAGGGTAGGAGGGCGCCAAGCGTGAGGGAATCCATCCGGCAGAGGCCACTACGGCAAACGCTCGGCTGCCAGGGACCGAAACCATCCGTCTATCTCGGCGTAAGCTCGGAGAGATCGGGCGGTCGAGGCGACCAACGAGAGCAGCGGCCAGGCCAGACGAAAGGGCACCAGCATCCAGCATCGAAGACATCGGAGAGCCGCCGACCCTAACGCGGTGAGCCCCAGTTACCAAGCCGGCTGCCAGGCACCAGACCAACACTTCCCCACGGCGTACGCCTCGCGGGGGTGGAAAGTCCGGCGACCAACACGGGGCGGTGACCGGCGAACCCGGAAGGGAGAGCGCGAGCGGGAGCGGAGGAGCCAGGCTACGCCAGGAGGCAACAGCGCAGCAAGTAATCCCGTTTTGTAAAACATAACATTAGCATAATAAAGGGAATAGTACCGACTAATCCACACCGTGTTATTTCTGGGCTCGGGCCATCACGTCGAATATATAAAGTCGGTGGAACGTTCCCACAAACTCTGTGAGCTAGCCGCGGCATTTGTCGCGAACAGACAGCAAAAGAACAGTTCGTTACAGTGTCCTATTAGACTTCAAGCTTAAATTTACCGACCATATATGGGCAATGGATAATAAAGCCAAGGGTGTGCATGGCTTTATTTAAAGATGGTCAACAGAATTTAATGACCCTTATATAACTAAAACTCTTTACATATCTTTAGTTCGTCCGATTCTTGAAGGTGGTTCATGTGTCTGGAGGCCCCAAAATGGGGTTTATCAAGACCGCATTGAATCTGTACAAAATATTTTTCTTCTTTTTGCTCTTAGGGGTCTAAACTGGGATACAAGTATCCAACTCCCATCTTATCATAGCAGACTCCTCTTAATAAACTTACAAACGCTACTAAACCGTACGACTATGGTGGAATAGTGAAATCGAATAGTAAAACAGCCAGCACCGGTATTAGATTAAAATTTACGTTCCTTTTAGGGTCTCTCGAACTTTCTTTCCCTTATGTTTTAGCTTTCGTAGGTCAAAATATGCCCAGGGCTGTACGATGCAGTGGAAGCCGCGAAAAAAAAAAACAATAAAAAAATAAACAGTCGACATTTTGACGAACAACAAATGGAAAACAAATGGTTCAAATTAATATGTAACTTTGCAATGGTTGAATGTAACTTTGAATAATTAAAAACTTAAAAAAAAACGAATTTAACATTCTCTCATATGAACTTGAAAAGTTATTTTCATGTGGCAGCATAAGTATTTTGCCCAATTCCATTGAATATGAATAACAAAGTTTAAACTTTAAAATCAAAGGAAAACAAGTAAAATAAATGTCATAAGAGAGCAAACATTTTCGACTATATTTAAATCTGGACTTTGAGGTGGCCAGTCCAAAGTGGTAACACCAACATCCTTCAAAAATGTTGTAATCATCTCATTATCCTGTTGCAGAATGAAGGGTTGTCCAAAAGGCCTGCCTTCAGAAGTAAATGCATTATCATTTAAAGCCTCCACCTTGGCTTGCAGTTTGCGGCAGATCCTCCAATGTTTATAGCCTTCGTGCAAATTCTACTGGTATACGACTTCGCATCAAATTCAGAACTTCGAAAATTTTCCCTTTATTGAATTTTATTGAAAAGTTTGTGTTCACTTTCAATTTTATTATTGACAATTCTATTTAAAAAGTTACGCATGACACCTAGTTCAATAAGTTACTGGCAATCTAGAGGGACTTGGGCTACCATAAATATCCCAAGTTTTTCAAATTCGAATAAAGTACTTTTCTTTATGATGGTGACGGTGTGTCCTGTCACTTTTTCCCTGGAAAAAGTTTAATAAATATATTCTTTATTTGAAATGGCTAGCCCGTTTTCCATAACCTCGGACAACTCAGGCACAAACTTCGACAACAATTCGTTGTAATCAAGGGACTTATTATGAGCATAAAAACTCCAATTGGCAATAAAGGACGGTTGAACATATTATTGATTCTAGATTTTTAGATATTATTGAACTTTTAAACAGTCAACGTTAACATTTGTTTAATGTGATTTTAATGTGATTTAATGAAATTGTTTAATTTTTTGGGTAATCCGATATGTAAGTAGGAGCTGCCCTAAAGAGAATTCAAAAACTGAATAAGTTCTATGGCATAGTCGCTGTTGGCTTATAATTCAAAACAGCGGTGCCCATGAAGAGATCGAAACAAAAGTTAGAGAGTTTTGGAGTGCTTTGCAGTAAAAATTTGCACTGAGCCAATCAAAGAGTAGGCTGCGCAGAAAAATAGTCGTTTGAAAAAAAAAATTTAATAAAAATTTCACCTTTTACTTCTTTTAAAAAATTATTTTAAAGCTGTTGGAAAATTGCATTACTAAATCTAAATCTATATTATTCTTAAATGATTTTCTAAGCTCTCACCTGTTAATGTATATGTATTTTCACTTTCAATAAGCTTCATTGGGAAAAATTTTGATTCGGAATTGTGCGAAGTTAAAAATAACGAACAAAATTTAAGAGCTTCTGCTTTCGAATGTAGATCTATTAAAAGTGCCTTCCAAAACGCATTTCATTTGAGTTGTTTTTTTTTTATAATGTTACTGGATACCATCACAGTCGACAGGATTATGAAAAACAAATTAGGCCAATTAACTTGGTTTCAATCACTAAACTTTTGGTCTATGGCAAATGAAAGATTATCAACAACATTTATAAATTCCTGAATCCGAGAACAATTGGGATATAAGTCGTTAATTTCATTTGTATTTGAAAAATGATTTAAACTATTGTTCATTAACTGAGACCTTATCGAAGTAATTTTTCCTTTAAAATTATTTATGGCTGAAATTAATTTTCTAAATTTTCTAAAGATTCCTAAATCGGTTAAAAATGAAAAATCCATCAGAAAGATTTGACTTTTTAAAAACGATATAATTTCTAAATATTTTGGTATACTTTCACCTTCTAAAAAATGTGAACTATAATTGTAAAAAGACGCTTCAAACTACTTCCTCGACTTAGCCACCTAACTTCTGTAAATATGCATAAATCCCCGTAATCAGCCTGAATTTCTCCTAAAAATGATTTAAATTTCCTATGTGTGAGTGCATTATGACCACCATTATTATTTTGATTGTCTTTTACTTCCACCATATGCAAACATTTTGCAAAGCCTGCTGGTGCAATACTATGTCAATGATATGTCATTCATTTTGGCATTTTTTGAAATGTCTTCTTCCCCTTCATGGTGGGTGCACCAATCGTGCAAACATTATTCACCTTGTTATTAAAATATTAAGGATAAAATATGTTCTTAAAATGCAGAGCAAATATTTTGTCCATTTACGTGCCCATGAAGGGAGTAAAGCCTAAAAAACTCGTCTATTTTAATATATGTATCTATTGGTCTAATGCCATTTGACTAATGTTTGTATTGTCGACACTTTCCTATTTTGTAACCTATTTAAAGTTTCTGAATAAAGGAATTTGCTTGTTTCGGTAGTCCTACGATCTACAGTCGATTGTGATACGGGAATTTCGTCGATTTTAAAATATGATTCCGCTTCACTTGCTCCCAAAACATTAAGCACTTCTAGAAACAAATCTTAAAAAAAACGAGAATGGAAAGCTAACTTCGGACGGAGCCGTAGCTTATATACCCTTGCAATTAATTAGCGGCTTCTATTGATTGAAGATATAGTAAATATCGGATATAGTTAGCCGATCTTTACAAAAACATTCATAACAACCTTAAATTCAAATAAAATTGATTTTAAAAGAAGTCCGACGCTTTTATGCTCATTTCCGGTCGTTCAGTTATATGGCAGCTATAGTATATAGTCGGCCGATCCGTATGAAATTTTTCAGATCGGCTTAGATTACCACAAGAGAAAAAATTTCAAGAAAATATCTTCAAAAACATGGAAGTTATAGCATTTCCGATCAATCAGATATATGGCAGCTATAGGATATAGTCGGCCGATCCCGGCCGTTCCGACTTATATACTGCGTACAAAGGAAATAGCTCAAAAGCTGAGAGACTAGTTTGCGTAGAAACAGACAGACGGACAGACGGACATACTTATATCGACTCAGGAGGTGATCCTGATCCAGAATATATATTCTTTATGGGGTCCTAGATGTCTCTTTCACTCCGTTGCACACTTCTGACCAAAATTATAATACCCTCTGCAAGGGTATAAAAATGCTTTCGATCGCACTTCTATAGAGCTCAGAATCTTTTTGCCAGTCGTTTTTGTCATATCGTGA
The DNA here is from genome assembly GCA_018150405.1 of Drosophila varians. Classification (NCBI taxonomy): domain Eukaryota; kingdom Metazoa; phylum Arthropoda; class Insecta; order Diptera; family Drosophilidae; genus Drosophila; species Drosophila varians. Next base: position 1,481,159 of record JAECWK010000131.1, on the reverse strand, counting down.
GTTGCAGTATTTAGATTTTTTCTGTAAAAATTTTTAATTTTAGCCATTGGTTGTAAGAATTTTCATTATGCATAACGCAGCTCTTCTTGAAACTTTTTTATCGTTTTCTGCAATTGACTGAAAACTAAGCAATAGTTTTCAATAAAGTCCCAAAACGATTCATCCATTTCAGTATTGTCTTCTTCGATTTTGTTTTCCGTTCACTCAATATTTCGCGAAACCCATTTGAGGGTTTTCTTATAAATTTTTTCTTGTTACACAATTAAATAGATATTTTAACATATTCGACGATTTAATTACATCGAGGGCAACCAGTTGAGCTGTATGTGCTGCACAACGACAAACTTGAATATTCCCCATTAACACGCTTGGCACTCTTTCTATATTTTTAATTATTTGTAAATATTTATCGTTAGAACAAAAATCGTCGTCCTCTTCAAGATTTTCATCGAAAACAAATGATAATATATTTGTTATCTAAGCGTGTTGGCACTATTGTCAATCATTGTCATGATTGAAACTATTTATTTAGAACTTTTAGCACTTCAGCGGCGAGATTTTTGGATGCACTCTATCCTTTAACACCTTTAAGCTCTACCATGCCCAATATAAATGATTTTATTTTATCTGAACTAATATATTGTGCACTTATTCGAATATGTTTTTTGCCAGCAGCGTCGCCCTGTCTGTTGTTAAAGACAATAATTTATTTGTAATTCAGTGGTTATATGCGCTGTTATATTGGATGCCACTGTTTGCAAAGTTTTTTTTTAGTGGAGGAATTTGACGACCAACACGTTTCTAGCTGTTAAACACTTGCGGCATTCTAATTTATTTTGTGTAAATTACGTTAATGAATTTTTTAAATCGAAAGTCCATTATTTTTTAATTTCTTTTTACATGTTTTACATGTGCCTATGCGTTCATAAACACTATTTTCGAAGTACATCGAAATGTTTCTTTGCGCCATAGTTAAACAGCTCCTGTATCGATCTTGCTTTAATTGACACTGATGCTCAAGAATCAAGAATCAAACAGCATAGGCAGCAAAATCAATAAACTGCATAAGCATAAGTCAATCTCGACAGTGACTTGCAGAATCGAAAGCAGCAGCAAAGCAAAATCAAAAATTTTTAAACGCTGACTGCTGCTACTGATTCGCTTTTCGCCGACAACCGTTTTTTGCTTTTGCTTCTACTGCGACTTCTGTTTTTTTTTTAGCAGAAGCAAAATCACATAAACTGAAACTTGGAGCAGTTTTCTAATACTATTTTTTTTATACCCTTGCAGAGGTGTGCAACACAGTGAAGGATACATCTATGACCCCATAACACACAATTATTTGCACATCCCAACTTTTTTTAGATGTTGTTCTTGTTGTTGTTTAACAATTTCCCTGAAATAAATGTTATTGCATAGCTAGATCTATACTGAAACGACACCAAAAGAAAAGCGAAAGATAGCGGTTCATAGGACAAAGCTAAAAGCAAAAGAAAGCGAGAATGGAAAGCTAACTTCGGACAAAGCCGAAGCTTATATACCCTTGCAGTTAAATAGCGGTTTCTATTGATTAAAGATATAGTAAATATCGGATATAGTTAGCCAATCTTTACAAAAACATTCATAACAAGCTTAGATTCGTATAAAAAGGATTTTAAAAGAAGTCCGACGCTTCTACACCCAAAAACACGAAAGCTGCGGCATTGCCGATCGTTCAGTTATATATCAGCTATACGAGCCGATGAAATCCGTATGAAATTTTGAAAACAGTACCAACCATAGTTTGATGTCAATCTTTTGCAGTTTGACGAGCTTTGGAATTCTATGTTCAAACATTTTTCGATATCGTTCATCTCGGTTGGTTAGGCATGACAAATGTAGTATTTTGCTGATGAGGTTTCTGTAAGCCCATTACAAGCTTTTTTTTATCTACCATGGTGAACTGTAGACAGTGATCGACATTGAATACTCGGCTTAACATCGATTGAAACTTGGTACTATTCTCATTGTTTGTGGAAACGTTCCACCGAATTTATATGTTCGACGTGATTGACCAAGCCCAGAAATAACACCTAACACCTCTAGATCTACCGATTCCGCATGCCCTTCCGGGTTCGCCGGTCACTGTGTTGGTCGCCGGACTTCCCACCCCCGCGAGGCGTACGCCGTATGGGAGTGTTGGTCTGGCTTGGCAGCCGGTTTTGTAACAAGTTCTAACCGCTTTAGGGTCGGGCGTACTTGGCGGCTCTCCGGCGTCCTCTTCTTCTGGATGCTGGTGCCCTTTCGTCTGGCCTGGTAGCTACTGGGGTTGGTTGCCTAGACCGTCCAATCTCTCCGGGCTTACGTCAAGATAGACGGATAGTTTAGGTGCCTGGCGGTCGAGTAAGTTACCATGGCCGCCTTTGCCGGACGGAATGCCTCATACTTGGTGCCTTCTTCTTCTTGGTCTGATTCGCGCCGGACCGCTAGCCCTCTAGGCCCGCATGACCGGATTCTGGTGCAGACGCTCCCCAGATGCCGTGACTGATCTCGTGCGGACACCTCTTCCGGTTCTTTCCGTGGGTCTCAGTTCACGAGGGGATATGCGTTAGGTTACGCCTGTTCGTTCCGATGGCGGCACCAGTTCAGGCGTATGCCCGACTTGCCCTTGATCGCGTCGTGGCAAGGCTACTAACTTCCGAACGCCACACTCGACTCCTTTGCCCTAAGTTTCTTCAGTTGCTGCCTGTTGTGGGCTCCTCGTCTCTGCATCTCGTAGATGCCGCGGCTCCGTTGCCTGCGTGGTTCCTGTCTCCTTGCTGGTGATTCGGACTCTCCAAATGCGGGCCTCGGATTTCACTATGTCGGCCTTAGTGCTGTCTAACCCTCTCGATCAGACGCCGGCACTGCCTTATATAGGCCCCGGCGAGACCGTTAGTGTTTCCTAGGCCGCTCCTTGCCGCCCAGCGCCGCAACTTTCTTCGTTTCTGACAACACTGGGACCCTGTCTCGCTACTTTCCCCGTCGACCTCTGGCTTTCTCTTGATCCATCGCTATTCCGGCCCTTGTCCTGTTACATTCCACATCGTTTCTCCTGCTTTCTACGATCCTTCGCTGTTGCTATGCTGGCTCTCTGTCCTTTTACGTTCTACGCTGCTTCAGCTGCTTTCTCCACTCCGTCCCTGTCCCGGACGGCTTTCACTGGTCTTCTGGTGTCTTGTTCTTCCGCTGTGAGACTCTGCCGGACCCGTCCCCTCTTCCCCCCTTGCTGTCTTGGAAAGTCCCAATTTCCGATGAGTTTATAGCAATTAGAGGATTCATTGAGTTCATTAAGTACGTCTTCTTATATATAATTCTACAATTCTAGACGCAGTGTGGTCCAATAACTTACAATATATTCGTAAACGGGGAAAAAATTTCTCAACTTAGTGGTTTACAAAGAAGCTTTGTAAATTTAATTATTAACTTAATTATTAATTAATTGGTATTGATGCTTTTTTAAATTGGCATCTGCTATAAGTAATATTACTTATTGTATAGTTGATTTTCTTTGACTCTATGCCAGCCTTTGCTTGATTCTTCCCGAACACTTTAACATATTTATTATGATTTAAGAATTTAGATTAAAATTTTTTCGCTTGCTTTCAATCCATAGTACTCTAAATTGTTTTAATATATAGTCAAAGTTTTTCTTAACAACAAATTCTGTATAATCGTAACATTTAAACATTTGTTTTTTTGTTTTTGGCAATCGCCTACCGTGCAATGACCAGATTGATATGTCCCTACATGGGACCACCGCCTTTCGGTAGGAGTCTGGCTCCGGCTAGCTTAACCTGGGTCGTTAGTTCCATGACCCGTCTCTGATGAAGATCTGTCTCCCTGACCGATGAAGAATAAATAACATCGACCACAGATGTTAGTGTGGTCGATGTTATGTATTCTTCATATCTAAACCACTAGCTTAACGACAATTCCTAAACAAAATATTCAACGCGTAACATTACCCTAACTATCACAAATTTGGCTGCCGTTGAACTTGGATCCGCTTCTGTCAGCCAACTATGCAGACCGCCGGCCATTTCTTGTGCGGATCTGCCACTTCCGTTGCTACCTTCCTTAATCCATTCATGATCCCTTTTTCCTCAAAAAATTTATAAGCCCTTTATCATATATTTTATTTTTTTCCCACTAACAACAGGTGTCCCTATCCTGAAGATTGATACCACTGGAATGTTAGTGATACCACAGATGTTAGTGTGGTCGATGTTATGTATTCTTCATATCTAAACCACTAGCTTAACGACAATTCCTAAACAAAATATTCAACGCGTAACATTACCCTAACTATCACAAATTCGGCTGCCGTTAAACTTGGATCCGCTTCTGTCAGCCAACTATGCAGACCGCCGGCCATTTCTTGTGCGGATCTGCCACTTCCGTTGCTACCTTCCTTAATCCATTCATGATCCCTTTTTCCTCAAAAAATTTATAAGGCCTTTATTATATATTTTATTTTTTTCCCACTAACAACAGGTGTCCCTATCCTGAAGATTGATACCAACTGGCCGGTAAGAAAAGGCAATAGGGTTCCCCCAGTACGTACTGGGACTGTAACTTTTACAAATCTATAATTTATAAAAAAAAATTGTCAGATCGTTAGTTTATGCCAGGGGCTCCTTTTCTAAGCGGGACACATTTTTATGTGTTGTGTTCTTTGGCAAAACTGACTGACTTTTTATTAAAAGATTTAATATTATTTTATTATTTACTGTCTAAGTTTTAAGTGCACCTCTTGTAGTTTAGGATTTACAAAGAATTTGTTATGAATAAGTCTCTGCACCAAATAAGCGAGCAACTGTAAAATAATAAATAAATTTTGTACAAATTGTTTATTAGAAAAAAATTATTATGGATGTTTGCCCTTGGGAAAAAAAAATTAGAAACATAATACTTAATTTTATAAGTGATAAGGAATAAAACTCATTGGTTTATTTCTGCGTGTATATGGACTGTATTATTTTATATTCGCTTGTTCTAAGCGGATCGGTTGCGAAATGTAAAAAAAAAAAGATATTGCGACGCAGCGCCAAGAAATGAATACATAAAATATAAGACTATAAAATACAACTCTGTGCTTAACCGATTTAATGCGTGTATGAATATGTGAAGTAAAATTATAAAAATGTGGTGTTCGCTCCATTTGACTTTAGCAATGCTTTAAGCAACATGAATATGGGCTATGTCGCTGGGAAGTGCTATCCGATCCTCAACAATAAGACCCAGAAATTTTTAGTACTATCTTTTTGTTAACTTAAAAAACTAATATTGGTAGTACATCCTTGGTTTTTAAGCACAGCCGAGCTCCTATGAGGCATAGAATTCACCAAATTGGAGTAAACTTGGGGTCTCATGAGAGCGCCACTCTAAAACGTTCACCTTGTGGTGAACCATCTCTTTACAAAGTTTGATGCATGCATAAGTTCATTGTCATGTTGAAATTCCCATTTCTTCAGCATATGAAAGCATCACTGAAAGCATCATAAATTATTTTAGAGCTATATTTAAAGTAAAAATGGGAAAAGCTGGTGTTATGAGCTTATAAGAGCGTAGAAAAGTTGACTTTTTTCACTCGCAAGGACAATCGACACATTGCCAAAAAAATTAAATTGCAGCTCCAGAACTGTTGATAGATATTTAATAGATCCAGAGGAATATAGAATCAAATTCAAAAGAAAACTAGATTGAAGAGCTAACTTCGGACGGAGCCGAAGCTTATATACCCTTGCAGTGAAGTAGCGGGTTCTATTGATATAGTATATATCGGATATAGTTAGCCGATCCTTACAAAAACATTCATAACAAGCACAGATTCATAAAAAATGGATTTTAAAAAAAGTCCGACGCTTCTTCACCCAAAAACACGAAAGTTGTGGCATTTTTGATCGTTGAGTTAAATAGCAGCTATAAGATATAGTTTCTACCTTTAATAAAATGAAAGTTATAGCATTTCCAATCAATCAGTTATATTGCACCTATAGGATATAATCGGCCAATCCCGGCAGTGTTGTTTTATATTCTGTGTGCAAAAAAGAAGGGTGTGCGCAAAGTTTGAAGACGATAGCTCAAAAACTAAGAGACTAGTTCGCGTAGGAACAGACGGACATGCTTATACTCAGGATCGATCCTGATATAATCAAAATAATAATACCCTCTGCAAGCGTATAAAATAAGGGCTATCTGAACACGCAAACCGCAAAATTGTTAAAATTGCATCAAATTCGACTAAGTCCGCAGCTAAGATTAAGGAACTAGCCGGAGAGGATGATAGGGTATTCGGAAATTGACAATTCTAGCCCCAAGCCAGTTAGTCTGAAAAAAATGTACCAGCAAAGGTTGTAGATATGTAAAATTGATACTTTTATTAATTTTATTCATTTATTACAAGCTATCCAGCTCCGCTACGATTCTTTTTACTGCGCGCATGTGATTTTCATTTACTCCCCTTTAGGATTTTAAAGTTAACTGCGTCAATACGTTTTATTAGGAAAGCGTATGATCTTCTCAAGGCGTTATAAATTGAATGACAATTTAAATTAAAAATGTAATTAGGTTTATTTTCTTGTAATTTGCTGGATATTTAAGTTTTTTGCCAAAAATACTAAGTTAATAAGTTACCAAAGCGCAGATCACAGGATAAGAACGCCTGACTTGCATTTTTTTAAAAATGTAAATGTTTAACAGTCATCCTTAGTAATCAGAAAAGTTTATTACATAGTATAAAAAAATATGATTGAATATGATTATTTTTTAGCTTTTGTAGGTCAACATATGCCCAGCATGACCCTTTCAGGGTATTATGTTCTGACTAAAATAACCTCTATCAAATCATTTCACAGAACTCTAGCATGAAATCCTCTATGCAATTATTTCACAGAACTCTCGCATGAAATCTTCTATTCTTTCCTACTTAAGAGAGCAACAATGTAACTCTTCCTCGTGATCTTTTTATACCCTTGCAGAGGGTATTATAATTTTGGTCAGAAGTGTGCAACGCAGTGAAGGAAACATCCAGGACCCCATAAAGTATATATATTCTGGATCAGGATCACCTCCTGAGTTGATATAAGCACGTCCGTCTGTCCGTCTGTCTGTTTCTACGCGAACTAGTTTCTCAGTTTTTGAGCTATCGTCTTAAAACTTTGCACACACCCTTCTTTCTTTTGCACGCAGTATATAAGTCGGAACGGCCGAGATCGGCCGACTATATCCTATAGCTGCCATATATCTGATTGATCGGAAATGCTATAACTTCCATGTTATTGAAGATAGAACCTTGAAATTTGCACAGATTGACTATTAGGGGAATTTAGGCCGATCTGAAAAACTTCATATGGATCGGCCGACTATATCCTATAGCTGCCATATGATTGATCGGAAATGCTATAACTTCCATGTTATTGAAGATAGAAACTTGAAATTTGCACAAATTTCCTTTTATGGGAATCTAAGCCGATCTGAAAAATTTAATACGGATCGGCTGACTATATCCTATAGCTGCCATATAACTGAACGATCGGAAATGCCACAACTTGCGTGTTTTTGGGCGTAGAAGCGTCGGACTTCTTTTGAAATTTATTTTATACGAATCTAAACTTGTTATGAATGTTTTTGTAAAGATCGGCTAACTATATCCGATATTTACTATATCTTTAATCAATAGAAGCTGCTATTTAACTGCAAGGGTATATAAGCTTTGGCTCCGTCCGAAGTTAGCTTTCCATTCTCGTTAAAATACTTATTGCTCGTCTCGGATCTATCCCCGCGATTCGAGCCGTACGATAACTATTAGATTCTCCCATATAAAAGTACGTGATTTTGTTCAAAATGCTTTAGGAATTTCAATATTTTCACAATAAATAATTTGGGAAATTATTAATAAATATTATATTATGGTTAGTGATGCGGGTTTCTCCTTGAAAGAAAATGAGCCGTGACACACGACTTTATGGGTATCTTTATGAAAGGCCGAGCAGGTCCAATCGAGCCCTTTTTCAAGACTGTAAATGAAGTCTTAATTAGGGTTGAAGCTTCATTCATTCGGAAAGTGGATGATCTTTCCAATACGATTGTGCGTCAAATAGAGCACGCATTATCAGTATCATGGTACTATTATTAAGGAGAGACGCAAAATTTGTACCTTTGTAATCAAATTCCAATAGCTCCAAAGTCCAAAAGCTTTCAAAAAAATTTTCAACTTTCAAAGAAAGCTAAAGAAGGTAATTAATAAACTTAAAGCAGGCTTATTTCCGGAGCAATAAAAGTGTGAAAAATATTATGAAATATAATATAATTGAATTTGATCACTCGTATAATTTGTTATATTGCAATTTGTTATATTGCAAACAAATTGTTATATTGCAATTTTGCTTCTGGCCGTAACCGTCGTCGGGCCAGGCGGAACGCTCGCGTGGTTTAACAATTGAATTTATGTAAATTTAATATTAAAACCTGCGTTTTCATTATGGTTTTTGGTTTCAGGTTAGCAGAAATACTGGGATTCTGAGACACTTTTTGACACAATTTACTTCTTATTAAATTATATAAAAAGATCAAGAAGCAAAATTCGCTAAAATCAAAATGTCAATATTTCATTTCTGAACGAAAAAAATATAAATTTAATACATTTTTTGTTTTTAGTGGAGGTTAGTTTATTCTCGTTTTATTTTAATTGTGATTTAATTTAAAATTTGTGTTGAAGGAATTTTCGAAAAATATAACCGGAAAACTAAGGATCTTAATTAAAGCGTAATTTTTTACAAAAAGCATGCAGACTACAACAGTTTTGTCAATTTGGAAATTTAACAAAGATTTTATTATTATTCACATGTTTTATCAACGTTTGTCTTCGATCACGGCAAGAGTCAGACCCAGAGTGATTTAATGATTAATGCCTAGTGTACGAACACATTGAGTTCGATGAAACACTCGAGGCGTGTTGCTCGATTAGACCACTAACCACACAACATATAGACTTCTCATTTTATGCAAAGAAAATAAATACAACAATTTTTAGCGACAGCTCCCACAGCAGCTCCTAGCAACTTCCAACCCAGCTCGATTGGGCTTGAACTGTTTGTCATACGTTTTAACTCGAACTGTGTTCAAAGTGTAGTGTCCGTACAGACGACTTGTTTCTAATGGGTCTTCAGACCCCATTTTTACATTTTTTACATTTGTTTTACTTTTTACAAAGCAAAAGCGAGATTTTCCTCCTCATCCAACAAAATGCCCTACTGTTCCCTTGTTTGCCAATATGTGTCGATTGGGAACTTCGACAGCGCGAGTCTCTTGTCTAAGTATAAGGACACATAACCTGTGGGATTACCGCGTCACATATGTGTAAATGAGAACCGGGATGTCTAAATTAGAGGATCAGAGTTACTGGTGTCGTACTGAGAAAAGGAGACTGCAAGAGACTGATCTTGTAGTACTTTCTGGTCCGACTGGTTTGTAACATAAGGCTGCTTCTTCGAAAAACTATTTCTCAACCCTTCTTGCATATAAACAGTGAGGAGCAAAAGTGAGTACATTTTTGCACTTTTTACATTTAGGAGCGAACTATGAAGAAAACAGTAAGGAAAAAAAGTAAGGAAAATGGAAAAAATGTTTATTCTCTTTATTTAATATATAATTTACTATACATTAACAAAAAAAGATCAACAAAGAAATCCACAAAGAAGAACAAGACACTGGATAAATAAAAACCACTCGTATGTACTTATTTACAAGAATGTCAATTTGAATGTTTAGTGTAATATGAGCCGCCCACTGCATCAATTGAAATTTTTGGTCCACTTGCCATTTCTATACGACTTTCGCAGTGTGCTTCGGGTCTCCATCCTGCTAAAACACGATTTCAGCTTCGTTGTAAGCATAGCGATCAATAAACTCGGAAAGATGGTTCTCCAATATAATGGACATTGTTCACATTCCCTTCTATTTTGCGCATAGGTTCAATGTTTCACCAGGTGAAGCAGTTCCAAACCATAATATTCCCTCCACTACGTTTTACCGTTTGCTTAATGTGGTGTCGTTGGATTGATTCACCGGGTCCGCACCAGCAACATTGTTTTTCATCTGATTGGAATTTATTAAATTTCGTTTCGTGTCACCAAGTTACCCACTGCCAGTCATCTATAGACCAAATTCAGTGCTGTCTGGCAAAACTCAAATGTGCCTTCAAATATTTACCCGACTACGCAGGTTTATTTCACTGCTGAAACACCCCCAATTTTTTTAAGTGCTCTTCTGTCCATCGACTTACATCTTAATTATTTTTTAAAGAAGACGCCTTAGGCGTTAAGCCTTGTCCTTTCTCATATTAGACACAATATGTAGAGCATCTGCATCCGTTAAAAGTCGAGGACGGCCCCTAAGAGGGGATTCAACCGAAACATTGCGTCTTTTTTAGACGCGTGTGACCACCGTCTCACTCATTTTAAGGTTAATATATATGAACCGGGACGAACAGCCTTTCTCGATAAGAGTTATAGAATTCTCAACTTCCTGATTAAATTTATGCACAATTTTTAAATATTAATAAAATCGATCTTAACATTCAATGTAGACACGTCGACACTTTAAATCATAATAAGCATGACGAAGATTCATTCTCCGAGTCTTCAACTGAACTTTTGGCAACACGATTTTTGGCGTTTAACATGAATTTCACAACGAGAATGGAAAGCTAACTTCGGCCGGAGCCGGAAGCTTATATACCCTTGCAGTTACATAGCGGCTTCTACTGCTTAAAGATATAATAAATATCGGATATAGTTTAAAACAATCTTGATTTATATAAAATGGATTTTAAAAAAAGTCCGACGCTTCTTCACCCAAAAACACGAAAGTTGTGGCATTTTTGATCGTTGAGTTAAATAGCAGCTATAAGATATAGTTTCTACCTTTAATAAAATGAAAGTTATAGCATTTCCAATCAATCAGTTATATTGCACCTATAGGATATAATCGGCCAATCCCGGCAGTGTTGTTTTATATTCTGTGTGCAAAAAAGAAGGGTGTGCGCAAAGTTTGAAGACGATAGCTCAAAAACTAAGAGACTAGTTCGCGTAGGAACAGACGGACATGCTTATACTCAGGATCGATCCTGATATAATCAAAATAATAATACCCTCTGCAAGCGTATAAAATAAGGGCTATCTGAACACGCAAACCGCAAAATTGTTAAAATTGCATCAAATTCGACTAAGTCCGCAGCTAAGATTAAGGAACTAGCCGGAGAGGATGATAGGGTATTCGGAAATTGACAATTCTAGCCCCAAGCCAGTTAGTCTGAAAAAAATGTACCAGCAAAGGTTGTAGATATGTAAAATTGATACTTTTATTAATTTTATTCATTTATTACAAGCTATCCAGCTCCGCTACGATTCTTTTTACTGCGCGCATGTGATTTTCATTTACTCCCCTTTAGGATTTTAAAGTTAACTGCGTCAATACGTTTTATTAGGAAAGCGTATGATCTTCTCAAGGCGTTATAAATTGAATGACAATTTAAATTAAAAATGTAATTAGGTTTATTTTCTTGTAATTTGCTGGATATTTAAGTTTTTTGCCAAAAATACTAAGTTAATAAGTTACCAAAGCGCAGATCACAGGATAAGAATGCCTGACTTGCATTTTTTTAAAAATGTAAATGTTTAACAGTCATCCTTAGTAATCAGAAAAGTTTATTACATAGTATAAAAAAATATGATTGAATATGATTATTTTTTAGCTTTTGTAGGTCAACATATGCCCAGCATGACCCTTTCAGGGTATTATGTTCTGACTAAAATAACCTCTATCAAATCATTTCACAGAACTCTAGCATGAAATCCTCTATGCAATTATTTCACAGAACTCTCGCATGAAATCTTCTATTCTTTCCTACTTAAGAGAGCAACAATGTAACTCTTCCTCGTGATCTTTTTATACCCTTGCAGAGGGTATTATAATTTTGGTCAGAAGTGTGCAACGCAGTGAAGGAGACATCCAGGACCCCATAAAGTATATATATTCTGGATCAGGATCACCTCCTGAGTCGATATAAGCATGTCCGTCTGTCCGTCTGTCTGTTTCTACGCAAACTAGTCTCTCAGTTTTTGAGCTATCGTCTTGAAACTTTGCACACACCCTTCTTTCTTTTGCACGCAGTATATAAGTCGGAACGGCCGAGATCGGCCGACTATATCCTATAGCTGCCATATATCTGATTGATCGGAAATGCTATAACTTCCATGTTATTGAAGATAGAACCTTGAAATTTGCACAGATTGACTATTAGGGGAATTTAGGCCGATCTGAAAAACTTCATATGGATCGGCCGACTATATCCTATAGCTGCCATATGATTGATCGGAAATGCTATAACTTCCATGTTATTGAAGATAGAAACTTGAAATTTGCACAAATTTCCTTTTATGGGAATCTAAGCCGATCTGAAAAATTTAATACGGATCGGCTGACTATATCCTATAGCTGCCATATAACTGAACGATCGGAAATGCCACAACTTGCGTGTTTTTGGGCGTAGAAGCGTCGGACTTCTTTTGAAATTTATTTTATACGAATCTAAACTTGTTATGAATGTTTTTGTAAAGATCGGCTAACTATATCCGATATTTACTATATCTTTAATCAATAGAAGCTGCTATTTAACTGCAAGGGTATATAAGCTTTGGCTCCGTCCGAAGTTAGCTTTCCATTCTCGTTAAAATACTTATTGCTCGTCTCGGATCTATCCCCGCGATTCGAGCCGTACGATAACTATTAGATTCTCCCATATAAAAGTACGTGATTTTGTTCAAAATGCTTTAGGAATTTCAATATTTTCACAATAAATAATTTGGGAAATTATTAATAAATATTATATTATGGTTAGTGATGCGGGTTTCTCCTTGAAAGAAAATGAGCCGTGACACACGACTTTATGGGTATCTTTATGAAAGGCCGAGCAGGTCCAATCGAGCCCTTTTTCAAGACTGTAAATGAAGTCTTAATTAGGGTTGAAGCTTCATTCATTCGGAAAGTGGATGATCTTTCCAATACGATTGTGCGTCAAATAGAGCACGCATTATCAGTATCATGGTACTATTATTAAGGAGAGACGCAAAATTTGTACCTTTGTAATCAAATTCCAATAGCTCCAAAGTCCAAAAGCTTTCAAAAAAAAATTTTCAACTTTCAAAGAAAGCTAAAGAAGGTAATTAATAAACTTAAAGCAGGCTTATTTCCGGAGCAATAAAAGTGTGAAAAATATTATGAAATATAATATAATTGAATTTGATCACTCGTATAATTTGTTATATTGCAATTTGTTATATTGCAAACAAATTGTTATATTGCAATTTTGCTTCTGGCCGTAACCGTCGTCGGGCCAGGCGGAACGCTCGCGTGGTTTAACAATTGAATTTATGTAAATTTAATATTAAAACCTGCGTTTTCATTATGGTTTTTGGTTTCAGGTTAGCAGAAATACTGGGATTCTGAGACACTTTTTTGACACAATTTACTTCTTATTAAATTATATAAAAAGATCAAGAAGCAAAATTCGCTAAAATCAAAATGTCAATATTTCATTTCTGAACGAAAAAAATATAAATTTAATACATTTTTTTGTTTTTAGTGGAGGTTAGTTTATTCTCGTTTTATTTTAATTGTGATTTAATTTAAAATTTGTGTTGAAGGAATTTTCGAAAAATATAACCGGAAAACTAAGGATCTTAATTAAAGCGTAATTTTTTACAAAAAGCATGCAGACTACAACAGTTTTGTCAATTTGGAAATTTAACAAAGATTTCATTATTATTCACATGTTTTATCAACGTTTGTCTTCGATCACGACAAGAGTCAGACCCAGAGTGATTTAATGATTAATGCCTAGTGTACGAACACATTGAGTTCGATGAAACACTCGAGGCGTGTTGCTCGATTAGACCACTAACCACACAACATATAGACTTCTCATTTTATGCAAAGAAAATAAATACAACAATTTTTAGCGACAGCTCCCACAGCAGCTCCTAGCAACTTCCAACCCAGCTCGATTGGGCTTGAACTGTTTGTCATACGTTTTAACTCGAACTGTGTTCAAAGTGTAGTGTCCGTACAGACGACTTGTTTCTAATGGGTCTTCAGACCCCATTTTTACATTTTTTTACATTTGTTTTACTTTTTACAAAGCAAAAGCGAGATTTTCCTCCTCATCCAACAAAATGCCCTACTGTTCCCTTGTTTGCCAATATGTGTCGATTGGGAACTTCGACAGCGCGAGTCTCTTGTCTAAGTATAAGGACACATAACCTGTGGGATTACCGCGTCACATATGTGTAAATGAGAACCGGGATGTCTAAATTAGAGGATCAGAGTTACTGGTGTCGTACTGAGAAAAGGAGACTGCAAGAGACTGATCTTGTAGTACTTTCTGGTCCGACTGGTTTGTAACATAAGGCTGCTTCTTCGAAAAACTATTTCTCAACCCTTCTTGCATATAAACAGTGAGGAGCAAAAGTGAGTACATTTTTGCACTTTTTACATTTAGGAGCGAACTATGAAGAAAACAGTAAGGAAAAAAAGTAAGGAAAATGGAAAAAATGTTTATTCTCTTTATTTAATATATAATTTACTATACATTAACAAAAAAAGATCAACAAAGAAATCCACAAAGAAGAACAAGACACTGGATAAATAAAAACCACTCGTATGTACTTATTTACAAGAATGTCAATTTGAATGTTTAGTGTAATATGAGCCGCCCACTGCATCAATTGAAATTTTTGGTCCACTTGCCATTTCTATACGACTTTCGCAGTGTGCTTCGGGTCTCCATCCTGCTAAAACACGATTTCAGCTTCGTTGTAAGCATAGCGATCAATAAACTCGGAAAGATGGTTCTCCAATATAATGGACATTGTTCACATTCCCTTCTATTTTGCGCATAGGTTCAATGTTTCACCAGGTGAAGCAGTTCCAAACCATAATATTCCCTCCACTACGTTTTACCGTTTGCTTAATGTGGTGTCGTTGGATTGATTCACCGGGTCCGCACCAGCAACATTGTTTTTCATCTGATTGGAATTTATTAAATTTCGTTTCGTGTCACCAAGTTACCCACTGCCAGTCATCTATAGACCAAATTCAGTGCTGTCTGGCAAAACTCAAATGTGCCTTCAAATATTTACCCGACTACGCAGGTTTATTTCACTGCTGAAACACCCCCAATTTTTTAAGTGCTCTTCTGTCCATCGACTTACATCTTAATTATTTTTTAAAGAAGACGCCTTAGGCGTTAAGCCTTGTCCTTTCTCATATTAGACACAATATGTAGAGCATCTGCATCCGTTAAAAGTCGAGGACGGCCCCTAAGAGGGGATTCAACCGAAACATTGCGTCTTTTTTAGACGCGTGTGACCACCGTCTCACTCATTTTAAGGTTAATATATATGAACCGGGACGAACAGCCTTTCTCGATAAGAGTTATAGAATTCTCAACTTCCTGATTAAATTTATGCACAATTTTTAAATATTAATAAAATCGATCTTAACATTCAATGTAGACACGTCGACACTTTAAATCATAATAAGCATGACGAAGATTCATTCTCCGAGTCTTCAACTGAACTTTTGGCAACACGATTTTTGGCGTTTAACATGAATTTCACAACGAGAATGGAAAGCTAACTTCGGCCGGAGCCGGAAGCTTATATACCCTTGCAGTTACATAGCGGCTTCTACTGCTTAAAGATATAATAAATATCGGATATAGTTCAAAACAATCTTGATTTATATAAAATGGATTTTAAAAGAAGTTCAACGCTTCTACACCCAAAAACACGAAAGTTGTGACATTTCCGACCGTTCAGTTATATGGCAGAAAACAGAAAATTTTCATACCTCTAATGCTTAATCTACTAACGAAAACAAAGTACCAAAATGTTCTTATCTCTAAAGCTCGCCTTACTACTACCCAAGTCCATTGCGATCGGGTCTTACGACTTTTTGTTCAAATATGTATATGATTATATTATCAAATGTTATATTAACCAAATTTGCCGCCGGGTGATTGTGTTAACTCCGCCCTTTCTAAGTCGAAGGCTGTCCACAGACTTCTTAAAATTGACTGTGAGGACTTGAACGATGATCTAATTGGAAAATGTTTCTCTGGATAGCATTGGTGACGTATTTTGATTTCTTCTTGGCCGGTTAATCCCGTACGGGTATTGCGTCTAGCCATCAAAAGAATGGTGATCCGTGGGTTTCGGTTTCATCGCTGATTCTCGTACATATTTGTAGGTGAGAGGCAAGGTCCTGGAGATGGTCGTGTCGAAGTCACGACCTTTATTGTAACTGTCTTCATGTCTATGATCATGGTGCGATTGTCGGTTTTACTGCTTGACTTGAAAATGTTTAGGATTCCATTTTCTATAACGCTGGAGTGTAGATTTTATAAGCATCTTGCATAAATAAAAGCTAAAAGCAGAAAGTATTCATTGCGGCGTGGCAGCACTTAAACGCAAGAACCTTGTTGCCGCATTGTTATGTTAGATTGAAGACCCTTCTTAAATTTAGATATTTTAGCTTAAATACTAGTTAAATAAAAAATTGTAACTACGAAAATATTAAATTAGTTTTAGTGGTAAGCGATTTATATTAAATTAGTTTTAGTGGTATTCGTAGAACGCTAATTAATTTAATACATTTGTTACAAAAATCTCTGGTTGCGTTAACTTTAAATTTGTGAAATCAATAGTGTGTAGCACTTAATGAAAGAGTGTAAAAAAAAAGATGATACTAATTTTTAGTCAAATGTTCAATTGCTAAACGTTTACCAACCTTGTTACCAGTGTTTAGTCTGCAATCGTGTAGGTTGCTTTCAACAACAAGACTAAAGAATTTAATTATTAATAGACGTTCAATGATTTTAAGTAAATTATCTTTATGAAGGGCCCTCCCTTTTATGATGGCCGTTGTCCCAAGTCCCAAGCTTATTTTCCAGACGTTTGCTCACCTCAAAAGTTTCTTGTTTCGTTTAATCTTCAGCTGTATAAATGATATCGATCGGACTTTTATCTGTCACTGAATGAACTGTTTTGTTGTATTCTATAGTTGCCTGAAGTACGAGGTTGACCGTATCACTCATGCCTCTTTCAAGTTTTAGGTAGCGTGCTATTTTTAAATGCGTGCTGTGGAACCTTTCCACCTACCATTTTAAGTAATTAGGAGGGGTGGTGCGTTTGTTATCTCAGCATTAAATCTATTTGATAGAAGTGACCTTATTGACTCTGAATATATAGACGGTTCATTGTCACAAAATATTGTCTTTGATTGAGGATAGAAGTTTATCAATTGCATTTTTGTAGGTTCTATATCAGATATTGTTCGAGAAACTTTGGGTTGCACTATAGCAAATTTAAAAAATTTATCAATAAAAAAAAAGTTAAAGAAAATATATGGAGAAAATATTAATGTGCAAAGTCTCGCCTACGTGTGAAGAAGGAATAGGTTTTCTGCCAAGGATTTGCTTCTGCGGATGGCGGTCGTATTTGTCTTTTTGATAAACCAAGCAGTTAGCTACAAAACTAGCAGCTAATTGTGTAAAAAAGTAACATTGAAGATTTTGTTTCACATTTTCCGGTGCTGCCCTGTGCGTTATGTTGTGTTCTGCGTTATTTTAAATGTCAATGACCTTTTTTTTTTGTGTGTCGAAAAGTTGTTGCTGGGAACTCATCTACGTGACTGTTTTCAATGAAAGAAAGTACGGGTAATTCGCAGTGTAGTGCATTACAACATCTTGCTTGACCATATCATGAATATTCCCTAGTAAAGTTTCCTTTTTTTAAAATTGTATTGTATGCTTTGACTTTCTTCCAAAAATAACAAAAGAGCGGGTTAAGTCTGCTGTACCTTCTTGTATAACTATCTGGTTCCTCAAAACAGTTGACAGGCTTACCAATTGCTTCGATGGTATATGTCAGTGAAATTTCGCTATGTATTGTTGCGATGTCTGACTGGGGGTCACTTTAAAAAACATGGATGGCCTGCCTGGATAGTCCATCGGCAACATAGTTTTCTTTCCCTGGCTTATAGAACATTTGAGCGTCATGCTCGTCTATAAATGCCTTCCACCTTTTGATTTTAGCGTTTGGGTTCCTATCTCATACGGCGAATGTTAACGGTTGCTGATCTGTATAAATGTTTAAGTTTTTGACACCCTGCAGATAGTTTCTAAGAGACTTTAAGGCCCAAGCGATGGCCAGAAGTTCTCGCTTATTTGTTGCGATATTAAGCTTTCTATCCTGTAACTTCATTGTAATACGCTTACCAGCACCAAGGACAGCACCCAGGCCAAGAGCCGAAGCGTCCGTAGTTAAGTCAAAGGGGTTCTTATAATCGGGATACAGTAACAATACATTTTTAGACAGAGGGACATTTTTAAGCTTCTCAAAAGCAAAACATTATTTTTCATCAAAGATATTCTACGCTTTTGTTTAAAAAAAATGTATCTTTAGAGACCCCCATGTTGGCCTCAAACAGTTTATCCAGTACCCAAGCAATGTTATTCACATCGTCCTCCATATCTTTCGAAAAAATTATCACGTCACCAACTTAAACATAGCAAGACTTCCCTATTTGGTCTCTAAGAACATCATCTATGGCACGTTGAAAAAAACTTAGAGCATTTTTCAGGCCAAACGGCAATCTTCGAAACTCATATTTTCCATTTCCTAATGTTTTCTCCCTATCCCAGCAGGATTTGATGGAATCCCAATTTTAGGTCCAGGGTTGTAAAAAACTTGGCTTTTGCCAAATTTGACAGGATGGATACAACATTTGGTATAAGGTACTTGTCGTCAACTGTTTTTAAGATATGTAGGCTTCCTCAATGACCAACCCTTTTTTCGTATTTCCCTTTTCATCTGTACCTTTTTTATCGACTACCCAAACTGGATTATTGTAAGGTGACGTCGAGGGCCTGACATTTCCGTCTTTTAACAAATTTTGTCTCCTTACATTATCAAGGGGTACGTATGAAGCTTTAAGTATACGGCTTGATCGTCTTTGATACCTATTGTAGCAATAATATTGGTATTATACGACAGTGCTTCTTTTGGTTCTGCGAAGACAGCCATTCGGTTTTTAAGCAGTCTATGAAATTTATTGGATATATGGCTTATAGCGCCCGGCTATCTTTCTCTCTATGTATGGTAGCTGGGACCAGTGGCTAAAAAATGAACATGATCATAACCTATGAGCCCGTCTTCAAAATTTTCAACCGTCTCTTCAGCCTCTTGATGATAATCGTCGCCGTCTTCCCTACCTAGACCTTTCCCATGGGCTAAGTGAGTAATCCTTTGTTGGTTTGGTCCTGTAAACCTTGCAGTGCCACTATTTGGTCTCTTGGATGTCTGTGCATAATACGTGTGTGCTTAAGCCTGACGTGCGTTCTGTTGTTGAGGTTGCCATGCTTGATTGTGTGTTTTTTTTTTGTTTCAGATGGCCAAACATTTTTTTGCGGAGTTGCGCAAACATTTCCCTGAGTCGGAAATGGTGATTGCCTAAGATGGTCTTGACCCGTTCGAATAGTGCGGATATATAGATCATGATTCATTGACTCGATGCGACCTTGCTTTTCCTGACTACCGGTAGTAAAATAATTTTTTTTGTTTTGTATGGACATTAGTGAATTTCTATCCCTATCGTAATGCCTATGATCGGTTCTCTGGCCTTTGTATCCTAATCTTCTCGAGTAATTAAGGGAAAATTGGTAATGCTCATGGTTAGATTCGACCTCTAACGCCAAAGCAAGAGCTGTCGGTTGATCTTTTGAGCTTTTCGCAAAAAGAATATCGCTCAACGTTTTCTTTACTTCAGTTATAAACACACGTAACGCGTCCACCCTGTACTTTTTATTTAGTGACATCACCAACCCATTATCGAATGTCATTATTGCCTTGTAAATAATAACTGCCCTTGTATTTTTCAAAAACTTTAAAAGCTATATGAGCCGCTTTCCTCCACGACACTTATGTTGCACATTAGCCCTCATAGTCTGGCAGAAACTTTATTGTATCTAAGGGTTCCTTACACACAACACCTTCTATGATCTCGGCATCTGTGTGAGTTTTCACCTCTGGGCTTCTGTAATATGCACATATATCGAATGCCCACTGTACTTCATACATTGTCATAAACAAACGGTAAATGTACGAGTTCTTTGATCAACTGAACGAAATTCAGCCGGCTGCAAGTGTCAGCATTATCTGTCTGTTGTGATCAGCAGCTAGGCTCTGTGCAAGCTCTGGTGGAACGCATTATGCTTGTATGCACATTCTACGTAGCTTTGTTTTTGGTTTCGAGACACTGCAGTCGTGGACCTTTCGGTTTGGATTTATATATGCGAAAATTGTCAACGCGGTAAACCCTAAATAGCAAAAAAAGGTTCAAATCGATTTCTTGGCCTTGATTCTCACTTGGTAGCGCGACATTTGGTGACCCCGACTCTGGAGCCGATGAACTCTGGAGCCGAGTTCAGCGCTGAGAATGCTTCTAGCAGGGAGTCATACTTAAAGAAAAAGGCGAAAATAGCGTATGTGGAGTTGAAGGAGCTGCACATCCTGGTTGCAGCTGCGGCAGCAAACGACGACACGGTTCTTTTTCATTAGACGTCTGGGAGAAACAACTGCGCGCTCCGTTCTCCATGATGCCCTCGAGGGTCTCAACCATGCAGAGATTGGCACCCACTTTTTTGAAAATTCACAGAAACGGTTCGTGCTTTGGAAATCTCAGATGATAACTACTCTATGGCTCTTGACTTTTTGCGCAACCGTTTTAGTAATCGTCGATTGATTTTTCAGACCTACATAAATGAGATCCTCCATCTTCGAGCAGTCGAGCCCGGTTCCGTAGCAACACTTCGGGAGTTGTCCGACAAATTTAATGGGCACATGCGAGCGCTGATGAGTTCTGAATCGTCTAAGGAAATTGAAGACTGCCTACTTGTGCAAATCCTGTTCCAGAAGCTGGATCCGTCCACGCAGGCCAAGTGGGAGGAGTTGCTAGTGGCCTCGAAGGAGGATGCTATTCGGACGTGGGAATCCATGGCCAGGTTTTTGGAGCAGCGATGCAGGACGCTCGAAACGGTGGATATCGCTCATGCGTTAGGCCATGGGGCTCGACGGAGACCGACCAACAATCGATCCTGCATGCTAGCCAACGCCCCCGTCGATGCGTGCTCCCTGTGTGGCGCCTCAACGCACTCTTTGCCCGCCTGCCCGAGGTTCAGCGCCTTATCTGTAGAGGAACGGTGGCGTGAGACCACAAGATTAGCTCTGTGCTTTCTGTGCCTGAAACCGAGTCACTTTGCACGTGGATGCAACTCTTCGCATTGTCGGATTTGTCATCGCAGGCATCATGCCTCCTTGCATTTACGGGAATCTCTGCCTGGCAACATAACCTCCGCCTCATCTGGACCTGGTGTTCCTTCTCCTGACCAGGTCGTTCACTCAGCCAGGCATGCACTCCCTGCAAATTCACTTGTAGTTCAGGATCGCCATTCGGAAATTGCGTTGCTGCCCACCGCTCCGGTGCCATGTTTCCTTGTCGGGCGCTATTGGACTCTGGCTCACAGATCACCGAGATTCAGCCCAGCGGTCCTGGGACTGGGAGATCCCTGGAAACTTAGTGCTCGCCGATCCCAGCTTCCACGAGCCGCAGCGCATAGATCTTTTGATTGGCGCAAGTCTGTTCTTTGACCTTTTTTCTGTTGGCCAAGTTCAGTTGCGTGTTGGTCTTCCAGTTCTGCAAAAAACGCGCCTTGGATGGGTTGTCTCGGGTGGTTGCAGCCAAGCCCGAGGGACCATCGCAGCCACAAATACCACCTGCCGTCACTTGAGGCCAAGGGCGCGGAGGAGGAGCTCAATCTTATCCTCAATAGCTCGGTTTTATGATCCAATGGCCCTGTCGTGACTAGAGCTAAGATACTCCTGCAGAGGAGCTCAAGTTCTCCTCCATGACTGGTTGAAATTCTGCAGGAGTTTCTCTCAAATCCGTTCAATGAGGTTCCCGCGATTGTCCATTTGCGTTCCAGGAAATGTCGAAGTTCATGGATTTTGTGATGCTAGGATCGATGCGTACGGAGCTTGAGTGTACGTTGTTTCGAAGTTGGATGTTGTGCTCCAAGTCTCGCGTCGAAAGTTGCTCACCGTGCCGAAGCTGGAGCTATCGGGTGCAGAACTGCTAGCCAGGCTGATGGCCGAGGTAGCTGCGTTAAAGGTGTACAATGGAGCATATTATTGCTGGTGCGACTCTTCCGTCGCATTGGCTTGGATTCGAGATGAGCCAGCTCGTTTCAACATTTTTGTTGCCAACCGCGTTGCCACCATTCAGGAGCTTACCAAGTCTATGGAGTAGAGATACGTTCCCACCGCGTCTAATCCTGCTGATACTTTGTCTCGAGAGGCTCTTGTAATATTGATGTTATCCTTTGAATTGAATGTACTCCCATACCCATTAAAGGACTTTGGTTGTCTTTAGTATTGGGTGCTTTTATTTATATTGGAGGCGGCAGTGGGGCCGCGTCCAGGTCTTGATTGATTCTGATCTTACAATATTTCTTATTAGCTAAGTAAGGTCTAGGTCTTGTAGCCGCGCTGCTTACAGCGGCAGAGACGCTTATATATTCTTATGTATAAATCTATGTAACTAAACGAGGAAATAAGAATATACACTTGAGTTCAAGTACCCGCGGTCTGCATGTGACAGTTTATGCTGACACTTGCAACCGGCTCGGATTTCATCCGCTTGGTCAAGAACTCGTATATTTATCGTTTGTTTATGTTTATGCGACAATGTATGAAGTACAGTGTGTATTCGATAAATGTGCATATTACATCTCCCTCCTTTTGAAAAATAACGTAATTACATGAAGTTATTTTTATTCCATAATATTTTAGGGTAAAAATTAATTTTAATTATTTTAAAAAATTTTTTATTTTGTTCTTTTTTTTTTATGTGTAAATTATTTTTTTTGTGTATATTGCCTATATTGATTGTATTAGATATATTATAATGGAAATATAATTCAATCTTATGTGTTTTAATTTAAACAATTGAAACAAGAAGATTGACAAGAATGCTAATTTTGGTTCAAAAGAAAATTTAATTTAATTTAAATTTAATAAACCTTTTAAATTTTTCGATTCATACAATATAACGTTCTGATTAACTCCTATCTAAATTTTAGTTAATGAATATTTTTAATCTATCTTTATGAACTGTTTGTGTCTTAATCTTATCTCCTGATATTATAATATTATCTTTTTCTCCAATTTTAATTACAGTATATGGGCCTGTATATTTAAAATCTAGCTTATTAAAATCTACCTGTTTCATTTCTTAACAAAACTTTATCTCCTATTTTAAGTATTATATCTCTAGTTTTCCTATCATATAGTTCCTTATTCTTAATTTTATTATCTTCTATCATTATTCTAGCTCTTTTATAAGGTATTTCTAACCTATACTTAGATATGTAAGCATAGTCATCTACGTTATAAAGGGGTTTTATTTTATCTGCAGTATTAAAATGTATTGGTAAGTTTGAGGCTTTACCAAATACTAGTTCATATGGACAATACTCATGTGCCATAGGTGTCGTGTTGAAACAGTATACAAAATATTGTAGCCATGCGTCCCAGTCAGTTTTATCTACTGAAATGTAGGATCGAATAAATTCATTAAAAGTTCTTTGGCTTCTTTCGACTGTTCCAACAGTTTGGTGGTGGTGTGCAGTAGATGTTATGTTTTTGATGTTTAGGTTTCTACATAGTTCATCTATTATTGAATTTTTGTATTCTGTTCCCATGTCTGTAATGAACGTCTTCATTGGACCGTACTTCAGAATAAAATCTTCGAATATAGCTTTAGCTACTGTTTTTGCACTTTTTTCTTTAATCGGTATTGCGACGAGATATTTTGTTAAGTCGCAGATTAGAGTAATTGTATACTCGTTGCCTTGTTCTGATTTGGGTAGTGGACCGATCGTATCCACAATTACCCTGTCAAAAGCCATTTGTGGCGTTTCTGTTAAAGTCATTGGGGTCTTTGTAGTTTTTATAATCTTCGATTTTTGGCATTTAGGACATTTTCTTATATAATTGGATATTTGTCTTGTCATATTTTTCCAATGATAATGTCTTTTTATTTTTGCTAATGTTCTAGCTATGCCTGTATGATCTCCTTGTATTGGACCATCATGAAATGTAAACAGTATTGCTTCTATTTCTTTATCATTATTTGATAATAGGGTCACCGGCTTGAGTAGCGCTACTCTTAGAGATTGTAATATTTTATTGCCCATTATTTTGAAAGATTCTATTGAGATAGTGTCAAAGATCTTTTCGCTCGGTGCCTCTTTGAGTTGGCTGATATTAAGTATACCGGCTTCTTTTTCAAGCGTTTGGAAGAATTGACCTAAGTCGAGAATTCCATTGGTGTACAAATCGCTAACATCAATTCTTGCTATAACTTTCTGTGGTTCTGTGTTTCCTGCGCAGGAATTTTTCTGTTTACTTTGGTTTCTTGTAGTGACTTGGGCACCGACTGAGCTGTCCGAATCGGCCTCGTAGGTTCGCGGTAACCCCTTTATCTCCTTGTCTAAGGCTTCCTGGCCTCTTGTCATTCCAACTGAGAAGCCGACGCTGGAACTCCGAGCAAGAGTCTTCCTGACCACGTCACCACACCATGACATCGTTGCTGCTTCGAAGTTTGCTAATTCATTTTCATCGCTGCAAAGAGTCTTCGCATACGTGTATAAGTTTTGCCGTCGCCTGCGCCATAAGGGAATTAACGTCAAGGAGCTTCAAGGAGGGACGCATATCTTATTGAGGCTTGTTCAACGTTCGCATTTGTTGAGCGATTTGAAGTTGGTCAAGGCACAAAAAATGCTGCAACCCTCGAATTCGCTTGCCTCACTCTCCCCTTTCATCGACGAAGAGGATCTGCTTCGCGTCGGTGGTCGCCTTCGAAATTCTTCGTTTAATTTTGATTGGCGCCATCCCATAATCTTGCCGAGAGGGTATCCAGTGACGGCAAGCATCATAATCTTGCATAGAGGGTATCCAGTGACGGCAAGCATCATAACGCATTTTCATGAGTAGATACTGCATTCCGGTCCCCTGGCGCTGTTGACAAAAATCAGATCTCGGCACTAGCGTCAGGCTTTAGCACAAAGCTCCGATTATTGGAGCACATCATGGCTGATTTGCCAAAGGAGCGTGTTGATTGTTTCAACCTTTTTAGACGTGACTGGTGTAGACTTTTGCGGACCAGTCTATTACAAGCTGAGACTCGGAATAAGGCTCCCATAAAATGCTACGTCAGCGTTTTCATATGTTTTGCCACAAAGGCGGTGCATTTGGAGTTAGTGAAGAATTTATCCACCCCCTGAGAAGATTTGTTTGCACCAGAAGGAGTAGCAAGCAGATTTGGTCGGACAATGCAACAAATTTCGTTGGAGCCAATAACGAATAAGTCGAGCTAAGGCGGTTGTTCCTAAGTTTTGAGCATAGATCATCCATTCAGGAGTTTTGTCTAACTGAGATAATTGATTGGCGATTTATCCCTCCACGCTCTCCGCACTTTGGTGGACTTTGGGATGCAGCCGTGGAAACCGCGAAGCACCATTTATATTGAGCAGTTGGGCCCATGATTCTTGGTTTCAATGAGCTAAGGACATTGGTGTGCCCAATCGCCGCAATAATTAATTTAAGTCCTCTTGTCTTCCTTTCTCCTAACTCCTGCCCATTTTCTGCATGGTAGTCCTAGGTCGGCATTAGTGGAGCCAGACGTAAAGGATCTCAATTTAAACCGCCTTGATTCACATGCAGCGTGTGTCGTTCCTGCAGCAGGTCTTCTAGTCCCGTTGGAAAGACGAATTCCTCACTTTTCTGCAACAGCGTTCTAAGTGGCGCTCTTCAGTGACAGTCATCGCTGTAGGGGACGTGGTAATGGTCAAGAATGACAACTTTCCCCTTACGAAGTGGCCGATTGCCAGGGTCATTGAACTCATCCCTGAGAAGAATAGAGTTAATCGATTTGCTGCATTAAAAACCGCCACTGGGATGACCAGGCGTGCGGTGGCTTAATTATGTCTGCTGCCCCTCACGGATGATATTGTTAGCAAGTTTCTAATGGGGGGAGAGTTTTGGGATCAGCAGATAGGCTCTGTGCAAGACCCCTAATAATTAAGATAAGAAATGTTAGCAAACCAAGCGTAGGAGATAAGCACAGCCGAGTCTGCATATGCATTTGGTAGCTTTGCTCTGGGGGAACGCATTATGCTGCTATGCACATTCTACGTGGGTTTGTTTTTGGTTTCGAGACCCTGCGGTCGTGGACCTTTCGGCTTGGATTTATATATGCGAAAATTGTTAACGCTGTGAATCCTAAATAGCTCTATTTGTTTTTGACCATCAAATATTTCCTGACGAGTTGTTTTCCTTTGCACTGTCCAACCGCCTTGCCTGATGCACTGATTGGTTCGTTGTCGTAGGCTCTAAAATCCATTTGGGCGCCAATTAAGATGTTTTAGTTTATAATTTTAATTTATTCGGTCCGCTGTCTAGCGTGGCCGATTAATTATATAATGATTATCCACGTGGTTATTGTAGGATGAGATTTTTATTAAGAGGCT
Organism: Drosophila varians; assembly: GCA_018150405.1. Taxonomy (NCBI): domain Eukaryota; kingdom Metazoa; phylum Arthropoda; class Insecta; order Diptera; family Drosophilidae; genus Drosophila; species Drosophila varians. The sequence goes on along the minus strand of JAECWK010000131.1, from coordinate 1,454,428 downwards.
TGCGCGGTGATGACCGGCGCATGTGATCTCCAAAAACCGACTCCCCAATGTAAAGAAACAGACAGACGGACATGCTTATATCGACTAAGGTGATCCTGATCCAGAATGGAAGGGAAGGAGACATCTAGGTATATATATTCTGGATCAAGATCAACTAATGAGTTGATAAAAGCATGTCCATCTGTCCGTCTGTCTGTTTCTATGCGAATTTTGCACACTCACTTCTTTCCTTTGCACGCAGTATATAATTAGGAACGGCAGGGATCGAAACACTATATCCTATAACTCCCATATACTGAACGATCGGAAATGCTATAGCTTCCATTTTATTATAGATAGAGCCTTAAAATGTGCACAGATTCTTTTCTTTGGAAATCTTATCCTATCTGGAAACTACGGATCGGCCGACTATATCTTATAACTGAACAATCGGAAATGCCACAAATGTTTTTTTGGTCGCGGCTCCCACTGCATACATACAGCCCACCTCCCGCCAATCGACCGAGAGGCGCGGCCGTTTATCGCACGGCTCGAATCGCGGGGATAGATACGCGACGAAGAATAAGTATTTCAAAAAAGGTCACGAGGAAAAGTTACATTGTTGCTCTCTTAAGTAGGAAAGAATAGAAGATTTCATGCAAAAGTTCTGTGAAATAATTGGATAGAGGTTATTGTAATAAGATCATAACGCCCTGAAAGGGTCATGCTGGGCATATGCTGACCTACAAAGTTAAGAAATAAGTATAAGAAAGTTTGAAGACCCTAAAAGAAACGTTGAATTTTAACAGACTTGAAAGGTTCTGGCTGTCGATTTCACTATTAATAAGGTTATTGATGAAAACTACACCCAGCATAGTCCTACGAGAAAATAAGTGGCCTGGATGGGACTTAAGCGATAGAATGACTTAAGTTTGCATTTTGACCCATTGAGTTTTAAGTCATTTGCAGAATACCAATTTTGGAACTTATCCAGATCGGACTGAAGTTTTAATTGGGCAGAGGAAGATTTATATTGAAGACACACCTTAACGTCGTCTGCGTACATAAGTACACGAGAGTTCGGTAAAGCAAAAGGCAAGTCATTTATGAAAATGCTAAAAAGTAAAGGCCCGAAATGACATATAGCTCGGACAAGGCAGGAGACATCATCATTAAAAAGGACGCGTTGGGTTCTTTCAGAAATTAAGCTGGAAATCCACGTAAGATGGTTAACAGGAAATCCCAAAAGATCGAGTTTTCTCAAAAGGAGTGAGTGGTTTACAGGGTCAAATGCTTTACTAAAGTCAGTGTAGATTACATCTGTTTAAAGACCATTTTGGATGCCATCAATCACAAATGATGTCAGTTCCAACAAGTTGGTGATGGTGGAGCGAAGCTTAATGAAGCCAAGCTGACATGGAGAAATGATTGAGCTAGAGAGGTGTGTGAGATAAGGGGTAATCATTTTTTTGAAGGTCTTTCTAATTGCTGACAATTTAGAAATGCCTCTTTAATTGGTAGCATCAGATTCGGTGTAGATGACATCTGTTTAAAGGTATTTTGGAAGCCATCAATCACAAATGATGCCAGCAACAAGTTGGTCATGGTGGAGCGACGCCTAATAAAACCATGCTGGCATGGAGAAATGACTGATCTACAAAGGTGTTGTAGATGAGGAGTAATAACTTTTTCAAAGAGCTTTGGAATTGCTGACAATTTAGAGATGCCTCTATAATTGGAAGCATCCGATTTTTTCCCCTTTTTTATGTAGGGGAATTATAAAGGATATGTGGAAACATATGGGAAAATATCGACGTTTCCAGATATAAGGTGAAAAGCTTTGAAAGAGGTTTGCACAATGACTCAGCGCAATTCTTTAGCACACAGCCTGGTACTGCAACGGGACCTTTTGACACTACTCGTTTAACCTTTAAAAGATCCGATAACAAACTGCGCTCGGAGATCGATGGACCAAAAATAAGATTGGCTGAATGGATCTCATATATGTAGGGCTGATCAGAAATAGTACAAGGTGAATACGTTGTTTGACAAAATTTTGCGAATAGATCAACGGTCCCGACAACGGTGAATATAAGCTCTATAACATTCGGTGTTATGAACGGTGAAGTTCGACCAAGCTACTAAGTACCTTGAAAAAGTTAAATTGCAGCCAGTTCTTTAAAATTTATTTAAAAGTTTATTTTCAATACATTTAAGATTAATTTTGCGCCTTGTAAACCAAGGAGGATTTTCTTTAACGGTCAGATACTTCCACGGCACACAAGAGTCAAAACAACTATTCAAACCCCTATGAAAATATTCTAAGGCGATAGTTATATCATTGCATGCCTAAAGATCAGACCAATCAAAGGAAAGAATTAAGTTATTGAGCTTTTTAAAGACATCCGTACGAAAGCAGCGAATTCTATGACCTACGCTATGAGATTAAATAAGGCAATGGTTTTGATTGAAACCTCAATCAAACCAATCAAACCTTCGGACCCAATGTTCGTGGTATTGCGGGCAGAGGATTACCTGGTGCACACGGCTCAGCTGGGTGGATTTCTTTATTAGTAACTGTAGGCTGCTAAATTAAGAAGAACCAAGCGTATTGAAATGATCGCTGATTTTTCGAAAACCAGCTTTAAATTCATTAAATCCTTTCCTTGTGTGCCGCATAAACGGTCTGCAACAATAGTGCAAGTCAGAGTTCCGGCACACTCCATTTGACACTGAGGCCGTGAAACCGGCACATTTGTCACACAGCCAACAGGGGAGGCTTGGCTGGGATGAGGTTATGGTCTTATTGCAAGACTTAATAGCGCAGACTACTTTAAATTCCATTTTGTTATTATGTTTTATTTATTTATATTTTTTATTTCAATTTTTTTAAAACCTTGAACAACTGTACCAAATTGTAAAATTAGAACAAGATAAAAGTTTGTGTGTTAGTATAAGAGTTAGAGGTTAGGCTTAGAGATAGATATATGTTAAGCAGCTCTAAAAGGGAATATCGCAAAGAGCAATAACAAATAATAGAGCAACGCAGAGGTATGCTTGGATTAAAATTAATAAATATTAATTTACCACCAAATATATCACTGCACACGCGTAAGCGAGACGATCGATCGCAATTGATCGCAAGGTAGGCAAAATAATAAAATAAACACAGAGCACACAAAAAAACACGTCCTTCTGCTTTGAAAGGCAAAAGAAAGTGTAGAAGCGTCGGACTTCTTTTAAAATTCATGTCCGTCGGTCCGTCTGACTGTTTCTACGCGAACTAGTCTGTCAGTTTTTGAGCTGTCGTTTTCAAACTTTGCACACATCCGTCTTTCCTTTGCACGCAGTATATAAGTCGAAACTCCCATGGTGTTAAAGGTAGAATCTTGAAATTTGCACAGATTCTCTCTTGCGGGAATCAAAGCCGATCTGAAAGCTGTCATATAACTAAACGATCGGAAATGGGACAACTTTCGTGTTTTTTGGTGTGGAAGCGTCGGACTTCTCTATAAATCCATTTTATATGAATCTAAGCTTGTTATGAATGTTTTTATAAAGATCAGCTGACTATATCCGATATTTACTATATCTTTAATTAATAGAAGTCGCTATTTAAGTGCAAGGGTATATAAGCTTCGTCCGAATTGAGCTTTTCATTCTCGTTTTTCTACACAATTGCAAGTTCAAGCGGATTTCGTAAAAATACAATAAATTTAACAGGTTTCGGCAACTGGAAAGGAGTGGCAGTCAGGGCAGTCCCGTCATGAAAAGACAAACGTAATGTGCTACAGATGTTAGGAGTCGGGACACATAGCCACTAACTGCCGAAAGAAAGTGCAGAATACAGAATTGGGAGTAAGAACGGAAAAAAGAGTGGAGATGTGCGCTATAGTGGAGCCTCAATCGAGTATGCTGGTCAATGGTGACTGATCTTAAATTACATCTGATTCGGGAGCTGAGTGCTCATCAATTAAGGAAAGCGTTTCTCATTAGATAGTTGGTAAGAGGATTCAAAGCGTTATTTCTTTAAAGGGGATAGGTAATGCCAATACTTACAGTACCGCACAAGTTGTATCAAACATCATGATTGATGGCAATTCCTTGGTCGTTTTGTTTCATACAGTACCAGACCAATGTATGAAAAATAATATTGTATCGGCAGAGAAATATTGCCTCAAGGTTTTTCAGTTAAGGTTTCCTATGATAATTCTAAAATTGTTCAAACTAAAGTTGTAAACATTTGTGAAACCGTTTGACCTCCTAATTTGATAAGATTGAAACGGAAATGGTCGAAAACGAAGAAGAAATTTTAATAACATTGCTAAAGCAACATTCTCAATCTTTTATCGAAGGCACTCCGCAAAAGCGTGTGAATACTGGGGAAATGCTTATTCGTTTGATTGAATCGACTAAGACGTGCTTAGCAAGACTTTGGGTTGATTATAGAGAATGAAATAAAAATACCGGAGTTGATAAGTTTCCATTGCCGTTAATATCAGATCAAATAGCTAGACTTAAGGGAGCCAAATATTTTATTTCTCTTGACATGGCTAGCTGATATTACCAGATTTCAATGCACGCTGAATTAATCGAATATACTGTTTTTGATACCCCTGATGGGCAGTACGAATTTTGGATTAAAAAAGGCACCTTCTGTGTTTCAGAGAGCTGTATTAAAGACACTGGCAATGTTTCACATTCATGTGTTATTGTTTATATGGACGATATTAATTATTCTAGAAACGAAGGAAGAGTATGAAAATTTGAAACTTGTATTACACGTTTTAGGGAAGGCAGGATTCCCTTTCAACATTTCAAAATGATTTTTCTTGAGAACTACTGCTATGGGCAAAAAGTAAGGTGAATTTTCAATTTAAATTTCGCAGGCCTGAAATTTCGGGCTAGTAATTTTTTTCGAGTTGACAGAACTGTTTATGACATCTGGGCCAAATTTCATGTCAATGTCATTATCTGTAATATATTTACGCTTGTGTTTACCAAATGATCAAGAGTGCATTTGTCGATTTTTACAATGTCTGATTTTATTTAGCAGAGAAGTGCCATCAAATTTTGTTTGCGGAATGAAATTTCGGCTGCGGAAACGTTGAAGATATTTCGGAAGGCCTTTGGTGAATCTACCATGTCTCAGAAAAATGTTTATAAGTGGTACAAAGACTTCAAAGAGGGCCGGGAACGTGTTGATGACTTGGAGCGCTCCGGACGAACATTGATGAAAGTTTTTTTTTCGATTTTCGTGTTGTGGTGCACCATGAATTCCTTCCACCTGGCCAAACTGTTAATAAGAAATATAAGTTAGGCGTTATGAGTCGTTTGCGTGAATTCGTCGACCAGAATTATGGACCAAAAACTGTTGGTTTTTGCATCACGATAATGCACCGCCGCACACTGCACTCATTCTTCGTGACCATTTCGCCAAGAATTCGACATATATCGTTCCGCAACCACCGTATTCTCCTGATTTGGCTCCGTGTGACTTCTGGCTATTCCCAAAACTCAAGGGACCACTCCGGGGAACGCGTTTCGAGTCGATTGAAGAGAAAAAAGTGGAATAGACGAGAATAGACGGAATGACATGTTCAAGGATTTGAAAAAATTTGGCATAAGTGTAATTTATCGGGAGGGGTTGAAGGGGATGAAATTGATTCTGGAGAATAAATAAAGAATTTTCACTGTACAAAAAAATTTACCTTAATTTTGGCCCACAGTAGTACACAGCCCTACCTTGGTTATGAGATACATGAGGGGGAGATAAATTTGAACAAATTTTAACCAAATTTTAACAAAACAGAATCATTAGTGGCGTTGCCGCCACCGAAGTCAGTTACTTCTCTAAGACAGTTCATTAGGTTAGCGTCATATTTTTATCAATTGATTCCGGGGTTTTCTCAACCGATGAAGCCTTTATATTTTCTCACATCTTAAAAGAATATTTTTGATTGCCCAAACACAACAAGAACAAATTCGCAATAAAATCATAGCTGTATTAACAAATATGCACATCGACGCCAGCTTTATCGGGTATGGTGCCATTCTTTTGCACCGCATAAACTCTAAGCCCCATGTGGTTGAATACTTTACCAGAGCAACTAGCCATGGGGAGTCCAGATATATTCATATGAATTGGAAACGTTGGTTGTCGTGAATGCTGTGAAACATTTTCGATCTTTTCTGTCTCTAATTCTGTCAAATATTCTCGAAATAAAGTCGAATTGTTACCTAGGATTTATCGTTAGTGGGAGTTTCTACAAACATTTGAATTCGAAATTGAAAACAGAATAGGTAACCGTATGGCACACGTGGACTTTCTATTTAGGAACCCGGTGTGTCTAAAGAATAAGTCAGTACCAAATAAAATAGAAGAAAAACTAATTGACTTAAAAGAAATACCAGAGAACTGGATACTGGTGGAATAACAAAAGGATCCAGAAATATCAGAAATCTTAACTAAGTTGAAGAATGACGATTTACCATTGGCATTAGTTGCCTCTTATAAAATTAGATCAAGTGTCTTGTATAAAAAGATTCAGAGGAATTCAGGATCTAGTTGTTTACCTGGAGTTCCTCGTACTTTTCGCTGGTCAGGTTTAAATCAGGTACATGAGTATGCATCTAGGTTGGGAAAAAACACTGTACTATCATTACTGATTTTTGGGTATAGCAAAACATTTCTGAAGATTTGTGGAGAACTGCATTACATGCAGAGTTTTTAAGGGTACGTCGGGAAAACCTCAAATGGATTTACACCCAATCCCAAAAATAATTATTCCTTTGGCACACTGTTCACATAGATATATCGAGAAAATTGATCGGAAAAAACGATCGTAAAGAATATATGATTATACAAATCGACGCTTTTACAAAATACGTTAATCTAATTTACACCTTTTCCCTGGATGCTAATAATTGTATAAACGCAATGAAATCTTCGGTTGCCATCTTTGGCGTGCCAACACGTTGAATTGCCGATCAGGGGCGCAGCTTCATGGGCACAAAGTTTGTTCTAGCCAAAAAATACAATTATATCTAATTGGAACGGGCGTAAGTCGAGCCAACGTTCAAGTTGAAAGCTCAAGCTTTAGATCGTGGCAGGATGCACTGGGGGATGTACAGCTAGCTCTTAAGTGTACAGTTAATAGTAGCACTAAGTGTAGTCCTTTAGAACTTTTAAGAGGTAAAGTTTGGGACCACTAGGGTTGATACCTATTAGTAAAACCGAAGATGAAATTAACAAGATTAAATCAAGGTAGTTTGCCGCTAGATATGGGAAGATAAAATTTGATAAAAATATAGCTAAAGAAACATGGTTCTGTATGGGTGACTCTTGCTGCGAGCGAGAATGAAATTAAGATGTTTATTATAAACACGGGGACGTGTAAGTAACTAAAGCAGGGACCGTAATCATTATAAGTTTTATTTTAAAAATCAGTAGATAATGATTGAAATGGATTTTTACGAAATTCCTCACCGATTATTATTTTTGAACGATTTCATAAGTAATCAAACAATGAGCAAAACAAAAAAAACCCCAAATAATAATTATTTATGAGTTTTATTTTTTTTGCTCAAAATAAAACTCATTTAAGGATTACAGGCTTGCTAGAAGGATTTTGACCATTTTTTTGCATTTCCCTGAAGAGTATTTCTGAAGGAACAAATCTATGATCCTTCTTTTCACCACGCCCCTTCCGCCTTCTTACTATAAGAAAAATTAAAATAAAATAATTAAATTACGCACGTTAGAAATCTTCTTGCGACCCATTTTAAAGTGTGACAGGTATGAATCAAAAGGCAAAGCACTATTGATTTGCATCAACTCTGGAAGCTTAACAACTTTTAAAGGTATTATTCGTTTATCAATCAGGTTGGGATAAGCAGTTATACTCCGTGCAAGCCTCCAATAATTGAGATAAACATATATGTATATAGAAATGTAAACAAACAAAACAAAATATTTCTTTTTGTTGTATGCCTATTCTAACTACATGATTTTTTTGTTTACAAAAAACAGGAATAATCATTATTTTCGGTCCCTGAACTAAAGTAAATAAGCCTCGTCAATTGTGGCTTATCGCCGGTCAAATGGCTGACCAGCATTTTGAGCGGATGCTCGTGCAAAGCCGGCAGACACTGCGTACTTGAATGGCCGCTGTAAGTATCATATTCTGATAGCTTTAAGCCCAATATTTCGCTGTATGCCTTTTATGTATCAGTTCAGTTCTTATGCCATGAGAGACCGGACCTCCTCGTTAATAAATCCAATAAAAGTCTAACGAAGTCTTTTTGAATTTTTCATTTCATAAAAATTACGTACGTAATTTCATTTACACAGACGAAAAAACTCTGGTGGAAAACATTAATGACGATAGCTACACAGAGTTCTCGTAAATAAATCTTTTGCGTGCCCTCAATTACCCATAATAATGATGTCGTTAGTTAGTCTCTAAACATATAGGGAACTAGGGCATACTCGACTACCACGTCAAGGCGTCAAAAGAAATCCCGCCCACGTGCCCACGATACAGGTACAATTCTGGAAATAAAAACGTACGACGAAGTGTAAATCAACCCCACAATTAAATGTGAGATGCACCTCGACGGCATTAAATACCTCCCTGCATTTTCGGGAACGCAAGAGTCCTACGTCTCTTGAAGACAATCGGTCATGGCTTCTTACAAGCATTACCAAGCCGTCACCATCATAAGAAACAAAATCAGGGGCTCCGCGGATGCGCAATCTTATCTCTCGGCATAGTGTTAAACTTCGTCGCGATTATAAGTCGCTTTGATCTCACCTGCACCGGTAAGATGCCGATTCATGTTATCGAGCAGAAGAACCCTGAGACAGGGTATTCTCACACTATTACAGTACAACGATGAAGTGGTGAAAAATACTGCCTGCTGACCAATAGGGACAACATGCCTTATGACAAATTTTCGCACACGGCCTGTGCGTAAAAAATGACGCCCTCCAAGTATTTATATAGAGATTGAGGCGAAACCTTACAAGTACATTTGCGGCAAAGCCTAAAGACTTACCGTCGGGACTGGCATTAGCCAAAGAACTTGAGGCCAACCATGACCGGTACCAACTTTTCTAAAAGCCAAGAAGAGAAGGAAAGCAAATCGGTTCCGAAACCGTTTCGCCAACAAGAGACACCATTCAACCCAAATTAGCAACCCCATATTGTAATAGGAGACCGACCACCTCTGAACGTACTGGTGCTCATAAAAAACAACAACGGTTTAACCACCTAAAGCCAAACACAGCCGAAGGGTCCGAGGCGTATGCCGCCGCTGCTGCGACAGCCAAATCTAAAATAGTAAATACGACTCGGACCGCATCAATTTTTTTAAAAGTCCATTCTTTCCATCTCTTTCATCAGACGAAGAGAAGAGGGGACCGAACTGAAATTTCTCATCGACTCGGGCTCAGCAAATATGTTTATAAAACAGCATAAAAACCTACTGGGAATCGTCCGAGTGGACACTCCATTTAAAGTTTTCTCCATTCACGGATCGAGCGTCGTCACCGAGAAGTATATCATTCCCATTTTTTAACACAAATGCGACCTTTTTCATACTACCAGACTTCAAACAATTTGACGGACTAATCGGCCGCAGACCTCTTCAGACAGGCCAAGACAGACCTGCTTTTCAACTCGGACCATATCAGATGTGGCACGAAAGTCGAAAAGATTCTACTCCATCCTTGCATTGATGGAAACTTTATTGATGCGGATGAGGAAGATGCTCTACCCATGTCCTACGCAACAGAATGAGGCATTTCCCAGCCCTACTGAAGGGCTGCCATACAACACAACAGTTGTCGCCACAATTAGGACAATAAATGAGGAACCAATATATATACGCTATATACGCTAGGCTATACCCGTACCCACGGGAGCAACAGATTTTGTAAATAAAGAAATATCTCAGCTGTTAAATAACGGGAAAATTGAAAAATCTCCCCCCAGTCTCCCCTACAACAACCCAATATTGCTTTCAGATAAAAAAGGCACTGATAAAGCCGGTAACAGAAACCTAAAATCCGGCTAAAATCAAATTATACTAGCGGAAGGAGATTGTGAAAAAACCTATTTTCAAAATATTGAGGGAAACACGATTTTCGGAGACTACCATTTGGTTTGAGCAATGGTGCTAGCATTTTCCAATGGACCATTGACGGTAAATTAATATTTAATAATTTTAATACAAGCATACCTCTGCTTTTCTATACTATTTATTGTCGCTCTTTATCTCTATTCCCTTTTAGAGTTCCTTATCTCTAAGACTAACCCAAGTCTAACTCTTATACAAAACTTACAATCCGTTATCTTGTTTTAATGTTTCTACTTGGTACAGTGGTTCAAGGTATTAAAGAAATTGAAATAAAAAATTATAAATTGGAATTTAAAGTAGTAGCCAAGCCTCCCCTGTTGGCAGTGTGACAAGATGGTACATGCCAAATGTGCCGGTTTTACGGCCTCAGTGTCAGATGGAACGTGCCGGAACTCTGGCTTGCACTATTGTTGTAGTGACTGTCGTGCTATGCAGAGCGAGATGAGACCGTTTATGCGGCACACAACGAACGGATCTAATGAATTTAAAGCTGGTTTTCGAAAAATCAGCGATCATTTTAATGCGCTTCTTCTCAATTTAGCAGCCTACAGTTACTAATAAAGTCTCCGAAGCGCAAGAAATCCACCCAGCTGAGCCGTGTGCACCAGGTAATCCTCTGCCCGCAATACCGCGAACATTGGGTCCGGACCCCTGGTACCGACGGGTATCGCAGCTTGTAAAACTGAGATACCAAAGCCCCTAAAGGTTTTTCCACCTACGAAACAAATATTTGTTTCACGGCTTGCCCCTGGTACCGGAGAGATCGATATCTCGGCTTATATCAAAGCCAAAACAAAAGCCGAAATTAAGAAGGAGGACATCTATAAATTTCAATTTGCACTCTCGAGGCGCACATCATCCTTCAAGATATGTGTTGCGACGGTGTGTTTGCCTGGCCAAAGTACACATTCGTTCAAGAACATCAGCCGAGAAATCTAAAAAATATAAAATATAAAAAAAAAAGAATACCAAGCCAGTGGGAGTCAAGCTCCCCAAAGCTACCCCAGCTGACCAGCCTATTTCTTCGTTAAGAAACTAATGAACTCCCTTACTTTTACTTATCAGAATACTAGGGGCCTACGTAATAAGCTCCGTAAGTTATACTCTAATTGCTTTTCCTTTGCATCTCAGGTTATTGTCTTTAGTAAAACCTGGTTAAATCCGGAGATCCTTAGCTCCGAAGTTTTCCCAGATCGGTACATCACTTTTAGAGGCGAACGACCTCTCCAAAGAGGCGGTGGAGTACTATTCTCAGTAGACTCCTCTTTCCCTTCTGAAGAGGTCAAGTTGCAAGAGTTTGGTAAATTTGACATGCTCTTTTTATCCAAACCGCATACGTACTGGCATCATTTGTCTGCTATCTAGTCGATTTTCAATCTTATGTCCGATAGCGATCAGCAGGTGGTTCTGGGTTACTTTAACATAACAGAACTTACTTGGTCAAACATCGATAACGTACTAGCTTTATCACTTTCGACACACCACGATTTTACTCCGGGCATGTTTGACATGTCTTTAGGTCAAATTAACCATGTCAGAAATTCTTTAGGTCTGCTTCTAGACTTATGTTTTTTGTATGATTCAGATGGAATCACCCTTTCCAGAGCCTGCCTTTGGTGACCCCCGTAGATCGATATCATCCTACGCTTGAGGTTTCAATCAAAACCATTGCCTTATTTAATCTCATAGCGTAGGTCATAGAATTCGCTGCTTTCGTACGGCTGTCTTTAAAAGCTCAATAACTTAATTCTTTCCTTTGATTGGTGTTCGTGAACCAAATTAGATTTGTTAAGTTAAATATGGTTATTATTAATCACATATCAATAAGCTTTTGTCCTACTTAGAATTTCGATATACTTTAGACTTAAGATCCACTAATTATGTACACACACACACAAATATGGCTGAGTTGCACCTATTGGCAACTCTGCACTAATTTCATCAGTCGCAAAAGGGCAGTGAAAGCGTCAAGTACAAATAAAAACTACAGTCCACTTAAATTCACTCCAGTTCAGAACATTGTTTGGTCCTTCGAGCAGCCGGATTTGTATTGTGGTTTTCCTGTAATTGTGACTCACGGTAATTGTTTCTCCAATGGAACAATTAAAAGCACTCATCAAGAGTCGATCCCGTCTCAAGGCCAATATCACACGTAGCTTGGCTTGGGCGGAAAATGCGCAGCAATCAGACAGCACATCGGCAGAGGTGGCCTCCCGGCTGGAGCACCTTAACACTACATGGAAGGAATTCAATCGATTTGGGGATGAAATAGCGGTTCTAGACGAAATAGAAGGCTATGTTGATCCAGAACTAGACAACGCAATCTACGAGGAAAAATATCTACGGACAAAATCATTACTTTCGGCGATGGTATGTACAAGACCTAGTCCATCAATATCCAGCAACGAGATCGGCAGCGGCGGGCTGCAGATCAACAACGACGCAATTATAAATTTGCAACAACAACAACAACAACTCTTCGAGCAGTTAGCAGCAAACCAAGCAACGGTACATTTTTCAAGGCCAAACTCTGATGAAATCAACGCGGCGAATTCGGTCGCTGCACCCGAGGGAGGGGTAATAGCTCATAGCGAATTGCCTAAAATTCAAATTCAACGTTTCGCTGGAAACTACGCAGAGTGGCCAGCTTTCAAAGATATATTCGAGAGCACAATTCATAACAAGGCGAATTTGTCAAATACGCACAAGTTTCATCATCTGAAATCACTTCTAATCGACGAAGCTGCTAATCTGGTAAGACACCTAGCAATTACGGATACAGCTTACGACACGGCATGGGAGCGATTAGGTATAATAAAGGTATAATCGTCCACGGCACATCGTAAACTCATTCTTGGAGCAGTTTATGAAGCTGCCCACAACAACAAAGACAGATGCTACAACTTTGCGGAAGGTGTCAGACGGCGCAAACGAAATCGTTCGTGGTCTAGATGCTATACAGGAAACAGGAAGAGACTGTTGGATCATCTACCTGGCGCTGGAGAAACTGGACGCAGATACTCGACGCAGGTGGATCGAGCGCAGTGTGGAGTCAAACTCACCCACACTGGACGAGTTCTTCAAATTTCTGGATGCACGTTGCGAGGAACTGGAACTCAGCAAGCGTGAAGCAATTGGAGGCAAATCTACAGCCTCAATCGGTGACAATCGGCCAAAGAAAGTCACACATTCTATGGTTGCGCTTGAAGGAAACAAGTGCAGCAAATGTCATTCAACGGAGCATCTTTTATATGGATGCCAGCAATTCATGGGTCTGTCTGCAGGGCAAAGGAGATCGTTTGCTAAGGAACACTCGCTTTGCTACAATTGTCTAAAGCCTGGTCATGGGATCAGCAAATGCAAATCTAAATTCAAATGCAGACAATGCAAAGGAAATCATCACACGCTGTTGCACCTGCAAGGTATGCAACAGGTTATTGGCGCAAACATTCAAACACCTGGGGATCAGGAAGATCCAAACTTACACGACGCAACGGTGACTAGCAGTCACATCGCACATGCTAAAGGTTCGGCGGCCATGGTATGTGCACAGGCCACTACGAACACCAAAACAAATGGATGGAACAGAAGCACCTTGCCCACGGCTATGGTCAACGTTCAAAACGCAAACGGAGATCTGGTAGCTTGCCGACTCCTATTGGACACCGGTTCAGAATTGTCGTACGTATCTGAACGCTGTATTCAAGCACTTGGTTTGGCTCGTACACCATCACGCATATTGGTTACGGGAATCTCATCGGTAAAAGCAGACACTACAAGGGGATGCAGTACTCTACGCATCCAATCCAGAACTTCAACCGATCATCTAGTTGTCCAAGCTCATGTGCTTGGAAAGATCACTTCACCATTGGAAAGGCAGAGCATCGACGCATCTGTACTTCAAGTCTTCAGCGATCTGCAACTGGCAGATTCACAATTCAGCACAAATGCGCCAATTGACATTCTTTTGGGCAGCGAGCACGTATGGAGTGCTATCACTGGAAGGAAGATCTTCGACGACAAGGGAAAGCTGATCGCAATCTCATCAATCTTTGGATGGGTGATTACATCAATATTTTCACCTCAAACAAGCAAAACTATGACGCTAACATCAACGATTGACATCGACGCCACTCTCAAAAGGTTCTGGGAGTTGGAAAGCATTCACCGGGCAGCCGATCTGCAACCTGAAGAAGAAGAGGTCGAGAAACACTTTCTTGCCACACACACACGGGACAAGAATGGGAAGTACATAGTTGAGCTTCCATTTAAATCGTCAAATCCAGAATTTGCAGATACTCTCCAAGGAGCTCTACACCGGTTCAAATCAGTTGAACGACGATTAGCACAAAATCAGCAATTACGCAACGACTACGTGAAATTCATGAGAGAGTATCAAAGCCTTGGACACATGCGGGAGATTTCTTCAAGCGGAATTCCCCACGGAAAACATTTCTACCTGCCACACCATCCTGTATTGGGTCGGAAACTCAGGGTAGTTTTCGACGGCTCATATCGCGACGCCAACGGCAAGGCTTTAAACGACAAGCTTTCCATCGGACCGAGTATACAGCGAGACTTGTTTGCTGTCTGCCTGCGGTTCCGACTTTACAAATACGTCTTCTCAGCGGACATAGTCAAGATGTTCCGGCAAATTTGGGTGAGTGACAAACACAGAGACTTTCAAAGAATCGTATGGCGAGAGGATCTTTCAGATCCTATCAAGCATTACCAACTTTGCACGGTCACATATGGAACGTCAAGCGCACCCTTCCTAGCGGTTCGCGTACTCGAGCAACTGGCTGCTGACCACCAGCAGGAGTTCCCAAATGCAGCAAAAATCTTGATGGAAGATTTTTATGTGGATGACGTCCTGACTGGATCGAACAGTGAGGACGAGCTGCTGCGCAACAGGGACGAACTCGTCCAACTAATGTCCTGTGCTAACTTGGAGCTCGGGAAATGGGTATCGAATACGACACGCATCAAATCAGAGGATAACAAGGATTCCTCGAACACCCCAGTCAAGGTTTTAGGGCTTCATTGGCACCCCGCAAAGGACACATTGTCGTACAATGTAAATCTATCTGGGAGTCCTAACAGCACAAAGAGGCAAGTCCTGTCGGATGTCTCTCGAATTTTCGACCCTCTCGGTCTTTTGGCACCAATCGTAGTCCAATTCAAAATACTCTTCCAAAAACTGTGGCTGCAAAACTTGAATTGGGATGACAAGCTACCGGCAAAACTAGCGGAAACCTGGCTTAAATGGCGAGCTGATCTTGACAAGCTACAACAGCTTCAAATAACACGCTTCGTTAAAAGCAACGTGGACAACATCGAATTGCACGGCTTTTCGGATGCATCTACCAAAGCCTACGCGGCTGTGGTGTACAGCAGAGTGGTAAATAGCGATGGAACAACATCGATAGCAATACTTGCAGCAAAGACAAGGGTGGCACCGTTAAAGCAACAATCTCTGCCACGCCTAGATATATGTGGTGCACTTCTACTAAGTCAGCTTCTTCAATCCGTTAAGGCTGGATTAAGGGGCAAACACATCACAATCTTCGCATGGACAGACTCCACGATAGTCCTGTCATGGCTATCGTATTCACCAGCCCAACTCAAGACCTTTGTTGGAAACCGCACTTCGGAAATACTCGACATCGTACCAAGGCATGCTTGGAGGCATGTAGATTCAAAAACAAACCCGGCTGACTGCACATCCCGGGGCATGGGAGTATCCGAACTCTTCGACTTCCAGTTGTGGTGGAAGGGTCCTTCTTGGTTGAGGGACAACGAGCAGCTCACAGATATATTGAACAATCCAATTAATTGATCTTCTATTTCAGACAAACGCATTCAAAACGAAGTCAAATCGAACTGCCTGGCTGCGCAGGTAGTTGTCCCAAGGGAGAATCTTTTAGATCGTCTTCTCAATCGCATCTCATATTGGCTGAAGCTCATCCACACACTTGCTTACGTCCTTCGATTCATCCATCGCATGAAACATCCATCTTCGAAATCAGCATCGACTAGCCTTACGTTTGACGAGATCAAGTCAGCAAGGATTCGATGGCTGCAGCATGCACAATCTGGATCAACACGATTTCCAGCTATTACTCACAAACAAGCCTCTACAGAATCAATTTCAGCTGCAAAAACTCTCACCGATAATCGACAAGGACAACTTGCTCAGAGTGAAAGGAAGGATTCAACACTCACAGTTGTCAGCAGAGGCAAAACATCCCATTTTGCTTCCAAAGGATTATCGGATCACCTACCTAATCTTGGAACATGAGCATCGAGTCAACCTGCACCCTGGTGTCTCATCTCTCTTCGTCATCGTTCGCCAAAGGTATTGAATTTTTGGCGCACGAAATCTGATTAGTAAAATCATCCGCACATGTATGGCTTTCGACAACGACAAGACACAATGCATCAACGTATGGTGATCTACCAAGCATACGTATCACGCAAGCACTACCATTTGTCAACACTGGCTGCGACTACGCAGGACCCATCCTTCTCAAGCATGCGAAGGTGCGCAAACCGCGCATAAGCAAGGGCTACATATGCCTTTTCGTTTGCATGGTCACTTCGGCGATTCACCTGGAACTCGCCACGGACTTATCCACGGAAACATTCCTAGCGGCATTACGGCGATTCTTTTCTATCCGAGGCAAATGTACACGCATGTACAGCGACAACGGAACAAATTTCATTGGAGCAAAGCGATCACTCGATGAAATGCAGCAGCTGCTTATCTCACAAAAACACAAAGACAAGGTTACAAACACCCTCGCGGATGAGGGTATTCAATGGACATTCATCCCGCCGCGTGCTCCTCACTGGGGTGGCAAGTGGGAGTCAGCAGTTCGATGCGTCAAATTGCATCTTCGACGAGTCATTGGGAAATCAATACTCACACATGAGCAAATGCGTACCCTGCTAACGCAAATCAGTGCGGTTGTCAACTCCCGACCATTATGTTTCACATCAGACACGGATGACAATTACTTATCCCCAGCCCACTTTTTGATCGGGCGACCATTGACGACCATCCCTGAAGCGGATCTTGGCCACATTCCTGTGGGCCGCTTGGGATACTGGCAAAGTATACAATCAATGTTTCAAGGCTTCTGGAACCAGTGGCACCAGGAGTATCTGACCAGTTTGCAGCAGCGTCCCAAGTGGACCACCACCAAACCCAACATTTCAATCGGCAGCGTTGTGCTCATCAAGGAGTCCAACACACCACCATCATGCATCATGGCACCTTGCAAGGGTTATCGACACCTATCCCGGAAAGGACAACATGGTTCGAGCGGTCAGGCTCAGGATGGCATCTGGAGAATTGACCCGGCCGATTACCAAAATAGCAGAACTAACCCGTTCAGGAACCGTGTTTCAGGGCGGGCCGGGATGTTCGTGAACCAAATTAGATTTGTTAAGTTAAATATCGTTATTATTAATCACATATCAATAAGCGTTTGTCCTACTTAGAATTTCGATATACTTTAGACTTAAGATCCACTAATTATGTACACACACACACAAATATGGCTGAGTTGCACCTATTGGCAACTCTGCAATAATTTCATCAGTCGCAAAAGGGCAGTGAAAGCGTCAAGTACAAATAAAAACTACAGTCCACTTAAATTCACTCCAGTTCAGAACAATTGGTCTGATCTTTAGGCATACAATGATATAAATATCGCCTTAGAATATTTTCATAGGAGTTTGAATAGTTGTTTTGACTCTTGTGTGCCGTGGAAGTATCCGACCGTTAAAGACAATCCTCCTTGGTTTACAAGGCGCCAAATTAATCTTAAATGTATTAAAAATAAACTTTTAAACAAATTTAAAAGAACTGGCTGCAATTTAACTTTTTCAAGGTACTTAGTAGCTTGGTCGAACTTCACCGTGCATAACGCTGAATGTTATAGGAGTTATATTCGCCGTTGTCGGGTTCAGTTCACGCAGGATCCGAAGCAGTTTTATAATTTCGTAAACACATAGCAGAAACATGTATATTCTCCTTCCTTGCTCTCGTTTGAAAATGCTTCTGCAAATACGGATCAGGCCATTGCAGATCTATTCGCAAAATTTTGTCAAACAACGTATTCACCTTGTACTATTTCTGATCAGCCCTACATATATGAGATCCATTCAGCCAACCTAATTTTTGGTCCATCTATCTCCGAGCGCAGTTTGTTATTGGAAGGTTAAACCGATACTTTCACCAGGTCCCGATGGAGTACCAGGCGCCGATTCAATTGCGCCGATTCATTGTGCAAACCTCTTTCAAAGCTTTTCACCTAATCTCTGGAAACGTCGTTATTTCCCCATGTTTCCACATATCCTTTATAATTCCCCGGCATAAAAAGGGGAAAGAATCTGATGCTAGAGGCATTTCTAAAATATCACCTATTCCAAAGCTTTTTGAAAAAATTATTACTCCTCATCTGCAACACCTCTGTAGCTCAATCATTTTATTAGGCGTCGCTCCATCATTACCAACTTGTTGGAGCTGGCATAATTTGTGATTGATGTCTTCCAAAATGGCTCGGTAAGCAACTCACCCCTTTTGAGAAAACTCGATCTTTTCGGATTTCCTGTTAACCTTCTAAAGTGGATTTCCGGCTACCTTTCTAGAAAAACCCAACGCGTCATTTTTGAAGATGTATTCTCCTGCTTTGTCCGAGCTACATCTGGAGTCCCTAAAGGAAGTCATCTCGGGTCATTTCTTTTTACCATTTTCATAAATGACTTGCCTTTTGCTTTACCGAACTCTCGTGTACTTATCTGCGCAGATGACGTTAAGCTGCCCAATACAAACATCAGTCCGATCAGGACAAGTTCCAAAAATTGGTGTTCTGCTAATGACTTAAAACTTAATGGGTCAAAATGCAAAGTTATGTCCAGGCCACTTATTTTCTCTATAGGACCGCCCTAGAAAGATTAACTCAGGCTAACGACCTACATAGGCGTCCTATTAGACTTCAAGCTTAAATTTACCGACCATATATCGGCAATGGCTAATAGCCAAGTCAATGGTGTGCTTGGCTTTATTAAAAGATGGTCAAAAGAATTAAATGACCCTTATATAATTAAAACTCTTTACATATCTTTAGTTCGTCCGATTCTTGAGTACGGTTCATGTGTCTGGAGTCCTCAATATAGGTTTCATCAATACCGCATTAAATCAGTGCAAGATAACTTTCTCCTTTTCGCTCTTAGGGGTCTAGACTTCTCTAAATTAACTTACCATCGTTAGTAAACCGTACCAATGTACCAATGATGAATTCGACAGGTCTGTTAAAATTTAACGTACCTTTTAGGATCTCTCGAACTTTCTTTCCCCTATTCCTTAGGTAAGCATGTGCCCAGCATGACCCTTTTAGGGTATTATGTTCTAACTAGAATAAACTCTATCTTATTATATCTCAGAACTCTTGCATGAAATATGGACTCGGATACGTTACCTGAATACAACTTTGATGAACTTATCGGATGCTAGTGATATAAGTATGCTGGACTACCTGGAAACTCTTAAAAAAGACAATTTATTTTATAAATTTCAACGAGATGGTCAAATGAGATTTATGGTTAAGAATGCGGACACACAAAATCCTATTGTTCCAAATCCACAGGTGTGTATGTTGAAATGTTCTCGTAGCATGCCATCAATCTCTGTAGAAAAGACAAAGAGCAACCAGCAGCGCTGCTATCACGCTGCCAGCTATAAAGGGTGTAAAGTTTATAAGCAGCTCATTTTAAATCAATTAGCTACTGGTCGCAAACAAATGTACAACAAAGACCATAATAAAAATGATTCTGCAATATTTAATTCACTTATTCCTTGATAGGCCCACCCAACAAACAGAAGATTGTCAGTCCAGATTGTGAACACACCAAAAACTTGCTTAACATGATAATGTTGGCGGTCAATAAATTATCCAAATAAGTCTAAACTTGGGAATATGGAATGCCAATGAACTTTCCAACCATCTTATTGAAATATCTCCTTTTTTTAAAAACAAATGCAATCGATATCATATTTGTTTCAGAAACACACTTCACCAGTAAAGTCTAGAGTAATTGAATGTGACACAATAAGAGCTGATCATCCGTCTGAAAGAGCCCATGGAGGCAGCCATTGTCTATAAGAAGGGTGTTAAATATAAAATCATGGACAGTACTTGAGAAAATGCAATACAAGCTGCCACAAATGAGATTTAATGTGTACATGTAACGTTAAGAAATACAATCATTCGCAAAAGCAATGGAACCTAGTGTAGATCGGATGATGAACATTTGAACATTATCTGCAATCTGTGTTTCAGCCAAAAGACATTAATAATCCAATAACGGAGGCTGAAGTAGAAAATTTTATAGAGTCACCTCGTCAAATGAACTTTTCTATTAAAAGTATCCTCTTTAGCTAAGTTGTAACTGAAACAAAATGCCTAAACAATAAAAAATCACCAGGCCCTAATAATACTTAAAACTCTACCACCAAAATGCATTCGGTTTCTCACATTAGTACTTATTGATAATTTTTAGGCTAGACCCCTTCCCCAGTCAATGAAAATCATGATGATCCTTAGCCAAACAAGACTGAAACTAAAAAACGGAAATATTCTTGAAAGTTATTGAAAAAATACTACTGATACGGATACTGCCGATCTTAGACGAACTTACTTTCCGAAATATTAGTTCGGATTCAGAAGAGGCCACGGAACCATAGGGCTATCAATGAAGTTGTATCCGCATTTGAAGACAAATGAGAATGGAAAGCTTACTTTGGACGGAGCGTTGCAGTTAAATAGCGGCTAATATTGATTAAAGAAATAGTAAATAATAATAAGCTTATATATATGCTTTATGGGTCCTGGATGTCTCCCTCACTGCGTTGCACACTTCTGACTAATATTATAATACCCTCTGCAAGGGTATAAAAATACTACACTGCTGCATTTCTTAATGTTTAAGAAGCTTTTGTTCGTGATTGGTAAAATGGGTTACTCTAAAAGATAAATAAATGGCTGCCTGCTCCATATTTTTATTATTGAGATATTATTTGTTCCAAAGGTGCTTTTACGTGGAACATGTCCTTTATAGTATTTTAACGGTAGATATGCCAGTAACTGCTCCGTTGCAACATATGCTGATGACATAGCAGATGATATGAAGCTCATCCAAAGACAAAGCATCTCATCTCTTGCAATCTCATTGAAGCCTGGAAACTGCCCAGGCACTTAACGGCTCAGCAATTCCACAAAACACCTGTCTGAAATATCTTGGCATGCACCTCGACTGCAGCCCCACATTAAACCAAAATGTCAACAACTTAGATTGAAAATGTCCTGGGTGCTAAGACAAAAATCTTAAACCTCTTTGGAAAACAATGTTCTTCTCTACAAAGCCATTCTGAAGCCTGTTTGGACCTACGCTATCCAGCTTTGGGGAACAGCTAGCAATTCAAATATTGGAATAATACTCCAGCGTTACCAATTGAAAACATTGCGACAAATTATTAACGCCAAATTGTTAGCGACAAATTGTTGCGTAACCAATGCAAATATTCACAAAGATTAAAATATTTCAACAACAGATGTTGTAAAAAATATATATACAGACTTCACAATCATGAAAATAATTTAGCCCTAGGTCTGTAGACAATAGCAAAACTGTTAAAGTACACACTCTAGGTCTCCCTGACAGGTAAAATTAAGTAAATGAGCAGTTTTATTAAATAGTAGGTTTCACTGGATATCTGATATTCCTATTATGTTGACACTATCCATAAAATTTACTTATCGTCACAAGACAGATAATTAACAGTTTTAAAAGTCTGAATGAATAGTTTTAAAAGTCTTTCGAATGACTATTTTGAAAAGGAATTTTTATATTGGGCTAACTAAAAATCTAAAATCAAAAGAAACTTCATTTTGGAGTGCACGTCCGCCACTTTAAAATAGAAGTTTTGATGCCAATTTTAAACTCCAGAACCCGAACACAGTTAATGAAGGAACCGTTCATTTGTTGTTGAGTGTTATTGAGAGTTAAAAGAAGTTTGCATATATGAGTGGTAGTTTTCCAAAGGCTGAGCATTTACAAAAAGAAAAGATTTATTGGCTTGACGCCCCTGCCCAGAACCGTTTTATTGTTCAATAATTAACAAAATATTTCAGGTGTTTTATGCTAATTTAATTGTCAAACAATTGTCAACAATTCAACCGGAGCGGAACTTTAAATTTTTTTTGTTTTTTTATTCTCAACCCAGAACTAGGGCAAAATGAACAAATATAAAAATCGCAGGTTTTAAATTTAATTCAACTAAGACATATACATACATAGTTACATTTATTTCATTTTTAATCAAAAACGCAATGAGTGCGTATAGTACTACTACTTGTACCTTTTTTCCTTCATTAAAAATACTTAAGTATTTGTATGTACATGTGTCTTAATAAAAATTTACATTCTTTAAAAGCACAGTAAATTTTATTCACACTTCATTTAGTAATATTTAAAGTTATAGCTACAATGAAGTTTTTTCGACTTTTGTTTTATTTCGTTAAGTTAATTTTGTTGATCCTTTCCCCGTTATTAGCACAAAACTATTGTGATTCGGATCTATGTTTAAGTGGTAGGCATGTAGCCTGCCAAAACAATGGAGTAAGTTTTTGGAACAATACAATAACAATACCAGTTTCCCTTCTCTTAGTTAAGTACTTTTTAAGAGTCTAAACAAAGTCATAAACAAATTGACCAATTTTCTCTTGATTCCTAATGCTTATTTTGACCACGTTTTATTTGGGTGAACACAGTTTTTTTTTTCTTCACGAATAATTTTTGAATTTCGTAGTTCATTAAATGAAAATAATATTTTTGTTTATTCTAGAAGTAATTTGTACTATTGGCATTGATTCTTTCAATTATAAACAAATATGAAGGTTACATACAAAAAAATTTAGTCATCTTTGTGATGGATAAATATAAATATAATTCACGGATAGAAGTTCAAAGCTTCGGTTTTTGTACCCTTGCAGAGGGTATTATAATTTTGGTCAGAAGTATACAACGCAGTGCATACTGCGTTACCCCGACCCTATAAAGAATATATATTCTGATTACTTCCTTTCAAGATATGTGTGCCTTTGCAGAGCTCACTAGGATATACTCTGAGAGTTTTTCTTTTGCATCTCAGGTTATTTTTTTTAGTTCTTCGGTTAAAGCCGGAGATCGTTAGCTCCGAAAGTTTCCCAGACAGGTACACCATTTTAGACGTGACCGGCCTCTTCAAAGAGGACGACGAGTTAAAATCTCAGTAGACTCATCTTTCCCTTCTGAAGAGGTCAAGTTGCAAGAATTTAGTGGCTTAAAATTTCTTAGCGTTAAGGTCACTTTGTCTGATCAATCGCAATTTACTACATGTTCTTATATACCATCATCCGAACATAATGGCAAAATTTGTTTGCTATTCAGGCGGTTTTTAATCGTATATCCGATAGCGAAAAGCTCGTGAGTCTGAATTAGAGCAACATACCAAATATCATAAATGTTTCAAATTTATCACTTTCGCAAATTAAGCACAAAAGAAATACTTTAGATCCGGTTCTAGACTTATGTTATACTCTTGCAGAGGATATAACAATTCTGATCAAATATGTAGTACAAAATGAAGAAGACTCCATAAAGTATATTATCTTAATTAGGATCACATACTGAGTCGATATAAGCACGTTCATCTGTCTGTCTACCATATCTGCATCTCCCAAAATAGTCGCTCAGTTTTGGAACTATCGCTCAGTTTTGGAACTATCGACTTGTAACATTGCACACACCCTTCTGTCATTTTTATATAATATAAGGTGGAACCTCTGAAATCGGCGGACTATATTCATAGCTGTCATTAAATTAACCGATCGAAAACTCTCATCTTGACGATAGAAACGTGAATTTGGTTTCGACGCTTGTTTTATCTTAAAAAATGTTTTACAGATCTGCGGAATAAATTATATAGGCGCCAAATAAATAAACGATTCGAAATAAATAGCACAACTTTTTTTTTTATGTAATAGCTTGGTACTGAATATTCTTATAAAAACCTGGCAACTATATCCGATATTTGCTCATTATATCCTAACCATAAAACCCGAATTATGTCAGTCATGTTTCATGTTGTAGCCAGTGTGATTAAGGGTTGTTTGATGGACAGCAGTAGGAGCAGATGCACATGGTTCAACTACGGTGGATTTCTTACGCTTTAGAGACTAATTTAGTAGCTTGAGTCTGCTTCATTGAGAATCAACCTCATATCACATAGACAACAGGAGAGGCTGTGCTGGAACGCTGCAATAGTCTTATTGCAAGATTTAGTCGCAAAGACAAATTTAAATTCAATTTTACTAATAAACTTGGTAGCTAACTACTTTACCAAAAAGTAAATAAAAAGGAGATAACGGGAATACATGAACAAACAGGAATTTGACTTAGGGCTGAGCTTGGAAACAAAAAAAGAGCAGATAGACCAACTACAAATAAAGCAAAACAGAGCTATGCTTGGATTAAAATTTAATTAATTAATTTAAATTATTTTATTAAACACCAATTTATTGATCGCCAATAAATTGATTCGCTTGCCTTTGAAATTGGATTTTTGGAAAACTGCTGGATATCTAAAAAAGGATAACTGTATGAACATTTTAAAATTCCCAAAAATGAACATTTGTGGTCACGTTTTCTTAAAAAGGCAAACTTTAAAAAAAAATTGCTTGCAATTGAAACCTCACTACGTTAACGGTTTTGTCCAAAAATAAAACCTTAAATTCAACCTTTTTTTTCGCGGCTCCCACTGCATACGTACAGCCCACCTCCCGCGGAAATAGATCCGAGACGAGGAATAAGTATTTTAAAAGGTTTACGAGGTTTCTCTCGTAAGTAGGAATGCATAGAGGATTTCATGCTAGAGTTCTGTGAAATGATTTGATAGAGGTTATTGTAGTCAGAATATAGTACCCTGAAAGGGTCATGCTGTGCATATGTTGACCTAAAAAAGTTAAGAAGTAAAGGGAGGAAAGTTCGAGAGGTTCTCAAAGGAACGTTAAATTTTAACAGACTTAAAAGGTTCTGGCTGTCGATTTCACCATTAATAAGGTTATTGATGAAAACTACACCCAGCATAGTCCTACGGTTTAGTAGGGATGGTAAGTTTATTAAAAGTAGTCTGCTATGATAAGACGGGAGTTGGATACTTGCATCCCAGTTTAGAACCCTTAAGAACAAAAAGGAGAAAGTTCTTCTGTACTGATTCAATACGGTCTTGATGAACCCCATATTGGGGACTCCAGACACATGAACCGTATTCAAGAATCGGACGAACTAAAGATATGTAAACAGTTTTGGTCATTAAATTTCTTTGACCATCTTTTAATGAAACCAAACACACCCTTGCCTTTATTAACCATTGCCCATATATGGTCAGTAAATTTCAGCTTGAAGTCTAATAGGACACGTAGGTCGTTAACCTGAATTAATCTTTCTAGGGCGGTCGCATAGAGAAAATAAGTGGCCTGGATGGGGCTTAAGCGATAGAATGACATAAGTTTGCATTTTGACCCATTGAGTTTTAAGTCATTAGCAGAACACAAATTTTGGAACTTGTTCAGATCGGACTAAAGTTTGTATTGGGCAGAGGAAGATTTATACTAAAGACAAGTCATCTGCGTACATAGGTACTCGAGAGTTCGGTAAAGCAAAAGGCAAGTCATTTATAAAAATGGTAAAAAGTAAAGGCCCGAGATGACTTCCTTGAGGGACTGCAGATGTAGCTCGGACTAGGCAGGAGAATACATCATTAAAAAGGACGCGTTGGGTTCTTCCAGAAAGATAACTGGAAATCCACGTAAGATGGTTAACAGGAAATCCCAAAAGATCGAGTTTTCTCAAAAGGAGTGAGTGGTTTACAGAGTCAAATGCTTTACTAAAGTCGGTGTAGATGACATCTGTTTAAAGGCCATTTTCTAAGCCATCAATTACAAATGATGTCAGCTCCAACAAGTTGGTGGTGGTGGAGCAACGCCTGATAAAACCATGCTGGCATGGAGAAATGATTGAACTACAAAGGTGCTGCAGATGAGGAGTAATAATTTTTTCAAATAGCTTTGGAATTGCTAAAAATTTAGAGATGCCTCTATTATTGGTAGCATCAGATTTTTTCCCTTTTTTATGCAGGAGAATTATAAAGGATTCCTTCCACAAACCTTTAAAAGATCCGATAACAAACTACGCTCGGAGATAGATGGACCAAAAATTAGATTGGCTGAATGGATCTCATATATGTAGGGCTGATCGGAAATAGTACAAGGTGAATACGTTGTTTGACAAAATTTTGCGAATAGATTTGCAATGGCCTGATCCGTATTTGATACATGTTTCTGCTTTGTGTTTACGAAATTATAAAACTGCTTCGGGTCCTGCGTGAACTGAACCCGACAACGGCGAATATAACTCCTATAACATTCAGCGTTATGCACGGTGAAGTTCGACCAAGCTACTAAGTACCTTGAAAAAGTTAAATTGCAGCCAGTTCTTTTAAATTTGTTTAAAAGTTTATTTTTAATACATTTAAGATTAATTTGGCGCCTTGTAAACCAAGGAGGATTGTCTTTAACGGTCGGATACTTCCACGGCACACAAGAGTCAAAACAACTATTTAAACTCATATAAAAATATTCTAAGGCGATATTTATATCATTGCATGCCAAAAGATCACACCAATCAAAGGAAAGAATTAAGTTATTGAGCTTTTATAAATCAGCCTTACTAAAGCAGCGAATTCTATTACCTACGCTATGAGGTTTAACTAAGGCAATGGTTTCGATTGAAACCTCAAGCGTAGGATGATATGGATTTTCTGGGTCACCAAAGGCAGGGCTCTGGAAAAGGTGATTCCATCTGGATCAGACACAAAACATAAGTCTAGAAACCGACCTAAAGAATTTCTGACATGGTTAAATTGACCTAAAGACATGTCAAACATGCCCGGAGTAAAATGATGGTGTGACGAAACTGATAAAGCTGTAACGTTATCGATATTTGACTAAGTGAGTTGTGGTATATTAAAGTCACCCAGAACCACCATCTGGTCGCTATCGGACATCGGATTGAAAAACGACTGGATAGCAGACAAATGATGCCAGTAAGTAGGCGGTTTGGATGAAGGCGGTATGTAAGAACAGGTAATAAACAGCGATTGATCGGACAAAGTGATCTTAACGCAAAGAATTTCTAAATAACTTCAGAATGGAAAGAGGAGTCTACTGAGATTAGTACTCCTCCGCCTCTTTAGAGAGGTCGGTCGCGTCTGAAAGTGGTGTACCTGTCTGGGAAAACTTCGGAGCTAAGGATCACCGGCTTTAACCAGGTTCTACTAAAGACAATAACCTGAGATGCAAAGGGAAAGCTATCAGAGTATAACTTACGGAGCTTATTACGAAGGCCCCTAGTATACTGATAGGTAAGAGTAATGGAGTTTGTTAGTTTTTTAAGAAAGGAGTAGGCTGGTCAGTTGGTGTAGCTTTGGGGAGCTTGACTCCCACAGGCTTGGTATTTTTTTTTTTACGTTTCTCGGCTGATGCTCTTGAACGAATATGTAGTCTGGCCAGAAGCCAGGCGAACACACCGTCTCAAACATCGACAAAATCAGACATATCTTAAAGGATGATGTGCGCCTCGAGAGTGCAAATTTAAATTTGGAGATGTCCTCCACCTTAATTTCGGCTTTAGTTTTGGCTTTGATATAAGCCGAGATATCGATCTCTGAGGTATTAGGGGTAACAAAACTTTTTTAAAAATCCTAAAAGATTGGAAAACAATGTCATTCGATTTTATTTTTATAAATTTAAAACGAAAATTAAGAATTTAAAAATACTAATGGACATTTGTTGGCATTTGATGGTCAGCTATTGCTTTCTTCCAAAAAATATACTTCTCGATGCTGATAGCTACAGTACAAATTCAAATACCTCCCCGAGACCGTTTACTGTTGCTTCCGCCCCCTTGCACTTGTTCTCAAAAACTCAACCATCAGGATCTATGATTTTTTACCATGTTTGGGAACGAACGTTATATTTATATTTTCTGTTGTTAATTAAGAAATTTTTGAATTGCTTCCATTTTCTGTTACTTTTCTTTGAAATGTTCACTTTAAAATTTATATTGAAATGTGTTGTATCTTTAAAAGTATAGTATGCATTTAAACAAAAATTAATTTTATGAATTTTATTACAAATACAATAGGCACTTATATGTCTTTTTTAATATCCGGACTCATTTAATTTTAAGCGGTTTGTTAGCGGCTGTAGCGGCGAGTTCGTGCAGGTAAACGATCACGTCCAACTTATTCTGCAGCTACATAATGAACGCCGCAACCTTATTTCTGGAGGGGGACTAAGTGGTTTTACTAGCGCCATTCGTATGGGTACAATGAGCTGGGACCAGACATTGTCTGAACTAGCTGCGTACAACGCACTACAATGCCGCATGGCCCATGACGAATGTCGAAATACAAATACATATAGGTTTGCCGGCCAAAACCTTAGCATTCTCTTCACTCACAACATTGATATTGCAAATTTTTTGCGTCAACGAATCTCTGCGTGGTTCGATGAAAATCGATATGCAACCAGTGCTGATATGGAAAATTATCAAATGCGTAGTGGACCGTATGTATTTCACCAAATACCATTCGCAAAGAAACATATACTTTTATTATTTTCCTACAGAAGCATCGGTCACTTCACCACCATGGTTAATGAGCGGAATAACCGAGTAGGATGTGCTATTGTTCGATTTACAGACGCCAGAAACGTACAAGCTACTTTATTAGTCTGTAACTATTCAGTTACCAACGTTATTAATAATGCCGTTTATCGTGGAGGCCCTCCAGCTTCTGAATGTATATCTGGTCGAAATCCAGTTTTTCAAAATCTCTGTTCTTCAAATGAAAGCTACAACTACAACCAATGGTCTAATTAATGAGTTGAAAAACGTTTACACCTAAAAATCTTCAATGTATTTCTATTTTAATAAGTCTTAAAAAAAAAATCGAAATGGTTATTGCTACCCTGGCCGTTTTACTTCATGTCAATTAAAAGACAATAAAAACTTCTTAAAACGTCTTACATCCCAAAAAAAAATTTAAAGAAATATTCAAATTCTTTTTTTCGAAACATGAAGTGTATAGCATTTGCAGTGTGTGTAAGTAAGAAATCTACATAAGATCTATAATAATACATGAAATGATAATCGACTTAATCGACGGTCGGTGAACCAATCCGTATAACATTTTCCAAATTACCTTAAATCTTCATAAAAGAGGGTTCAGAGCTAATTTTAAAAATTCAATACTTTAAAGCATGCACGTTATAGTATTCGTGAACGACTGCTTCATTGTTCATAAATTATCATAGTTCTTATGTCCATTAGCTTTTGCTATACATATATATATATATATATATGAAAAACTACTTTCACAACATGTATACGCACTATACGCCTATGGCTATGTTATAATTATTTGCAGGTCTGCGAAAGCATTAAGTACAAAATAAAAAGTTACAGTCTACTAATATCAATCGGCCCCAGTATTACAGTTCGGTCCGAATTTCTGTTGTGGTTTTCCCGTAATTGTGATTCGCGATAGTTGTTTTTCCAATAGAACAATTTAAAGCACTAATCAAGGGTCGCGCACGACCCAAGGTCAATATCACACGGAACTTTCATTCTATTTTTTTAAAACACCATGGTTTTACTGGTGGCGTGTTTTTACATGTTTTTAGGTAAAATTAACCATGTCACAAATTCTTCTGGTCGGCTTCTACACTTATGTTTTAATATCTGAGGTTTTTAGAGCTTCGCTGTGGCGACCCCGAAGATCTTGCGCTTGAGATTTAAGTCAAAACCATTGCCTCAAAAATTTAATATTTCAATAGTTTTGTTGACCTATGTGTGTCGTGAAAAATCCGTCCGTTTAGACAATCCACCTAATTAACCTTATTCATATTAAAAATACATAGACTTTTAAACAAATTTCAAAGAACTGAGTGGAATTTAAATTTTTTTGAGGTACTTAGAAGCTTGGTCAAACTTCACCGCATAACACCGGATTCAGTTTATTTAGGATCCGAATTATAAATCATTTTGTAAATACAATACGAAAACCCCCTCCCTCCCCCTTCACCCATCCCTTGCTCTCGTTTGAAAACTCTTCTGCGAATACAAATTTTTTCAAACAACGTATTCTCCTCTTACTACCTTTGATCAGACTTACATATAAAAAATGCATTCAGCCAATCTTATTTTCTGTCCATTTATCTTCGAGCGCAGTTTGTTATCGAATTTTTTTTAAAGTTATACCGGTACTTTGAACAGTACCCAATGAAACACCAGGCTGTTTGCTTAAGAATTGCGCCGAGTCATTGTGCAAACCTCTTTTAAAAACCTTTTAAAGCTTAACTACTTATCACTCGAAACATCGATAAACCTTAATAAATATAAGCCTAAAATATAAAAAACAAGAATGTAAGGCTAGCTTCGGACGGAGCCGAAGTATATATAGCCTTGCAGTTATTTACCGGCTTCTATTCCTAAAAGATATAGGTAATATCGATTATAGTTAGCCAATCCTAACATAAACATTCATAACAACCTTAGATAAAAGAGGTTTTCAAAAATTCCGACGCTTCTACACCCAAAAACACGAAAGTTGTGTCATTTCCGATCGTTCAGTTATATGGCAGCTTTATAATATAGTCGGCCGATCCGTATGAAATTTTTCAGATAGGCTTCTTTAATCTTCTATCTCTATAAACATGGAAGTTATAGCATTCCCGATCAATCAGTTATATAGCAGCTATAGGATATTGTTGGATACTTGCATCCCAGTTTAGACCCCTAAGAGCAAAAAGGAGAAAGTTCTTCTGTACAGATTTAATACGGTCTTGATGAACCCCATATTAAGGAATCCAGACACATGAAGCGTATTCAAAAATCGGACGAACTAAAGATATGTAAAGCGTTTTAATTATATAAGGGTCGTGAAATTCTTTTGACCATCTTTTAATGAAGCCAAACACACCCTTGGCTTTATTAACCATTGCCCATATATGGTCAGTAAATTTAAGCTTGAAGTCTAATAGGACACCAAGGTCGTTAACCTGAGTTAATCTTTCTAGGGCGGTCCCATAGAGAAAACAAGTTGCCTGGATGGGGCTTAAGCGATAGAATGATATAAGTTTGCATTTTGGCCCAATGAGTTTTAAGTCATTAGCAGAACACCAATTTTGGAACTTGTTCAGATCGGACTGAAGTTTGTATTGGGCAGAGGAAGATTTATACTGAAGACACAGCTTAACGTCATCTGCGTACATAAGTACACGAGGGTTCGGTAAAGCAAAAGGCAAGTCATTTATAAAAATGGTAAAAAGTAAAGGCCCGAGATGACTTTCTTGAGGGACTGCAGATGTAGCTCGGACTAGGCAGGAGAATACATCATTAAAAAGGACGCGTTGGGTTCTTCCAAAAAGATAACTGGAAATCCACGTTAGATGGTTAACAGGAAATCCCAAAAGATCGAGTTTTCTCAAAAGGAGTGAGTGGTTTACAGAGTCAAATGCTTTACTAAAGTCGGTGCAGATGACATCTGTTTAAAGGCCATTTTCTAAGCCATCAATTACAAATGATGTCAGCTCCAACAAGTTGGTGGTGGTGGAGCAACGCCTGATAAAACCATGCTGGCATGGAGCAATGATTGAACTACAGAGGTGCTGCAGATAAGGAGCAATAATTTTTTCAAATAGCTTTGGAATTGCTGACAATTTAGAGATGCCTCTATAATTGGTAGTATTAGATTTTTCCCTTTTTTATGCAGGGGAATCATATCGACGTTTCCAGAGATAAGGTGAAAACCTTTGAAAGAGGTTTGCACAATGACTCAGCGCAATTCTTTAGCACACAGCCTGGTACTCCATCGGGACCTGGTGAAAGTACCGGTTTGACCTTTAAAAAGATCCGATAACAAACTACGCTCGGAGAGAGATGGACCAAAAATAAGATTGGCTGAATGAATTTCATATGTGTAAGGCTGATCGGAAGTAGTACAAGGTGAATACGTTGTTTGAAAAAATTATGCGAATAGATCTGCAATACCCTGATCTGTATTCGCAAAAGAATTTTCAAACGAGAGCAAGGAAGGAGAAGATACATGTTTCCGCTTTGTGTTTACGAAATTATAAAACTGCTTCGGGTCCTGCGTGAACTGAACCCGACAACGGCGAATATAATTTCTATAACATTCAGCGTTATGCACGGTGAAGTTCGACCGAGCTACTAAGTACCTTGAAAAAGTTAGATTGCAGCCAGTTCTTTTAAATTAGTTTTAAAGTATATTTTTGATATGTTTAAGATTATTTAGGCTCCTTGTAAACCAAGGGGGGTTGTCTTTAACGGACGGATACTTCCATGGCACACAAGAGTCAAAACAACTATTCAAACTCCTATAAAAATATTCTAAGGCGATATTTATTTCATTGCATGCCAAAAGATCAGACCAATCAAAGGACCAATCATATATTTAATTTAATTTCTTAAAAAATTATTGTTAGGAAAGCAATTTCAGAAGTCCAAATATTTTATAAACGCTTCTTTAAATTATATTTTTTATTTGAAAATTAAATTAAAAATATTGAAACAACAAAAAAAAATAATAATTAAAAAATATACAGGGTAGGTTTACGTAGGTTTACCACGTAGGCTGTCGCCTAGATTTTAAAGAAAATAATGCATATACTTGTGCCTCACTTTCACTCACAGGGCCTGTCATTCTTAGCAGTAGAACCCGCTTGCATATAAAACTAGAAAGTAGTCACTGAAAAACACTTAAAAAGTTTCTGCCAGTAGAGACCAAAATATTTTCTCATTATTTATTTTTTTAATATATAGAAACTAGGGAAGTAACAAATAATATTTTAAAAAACTTAAAATATATAAAGAAAATAAGCTAAAAAGTTTAAGTCTCTGCATGTACTCGAACCTGGTATACTTTACACGCTAGCCGAGCACTCTACCCTTCCATCACCGATTCTGTCGCCCGAACAAAATTTTCAAACTTATACCGACGGCGAGTGGAACCCGCACGGGTTCCAGCGGGTTCTACGGCTGGAACCCGCCATAGTATACTTTCGTTTGTATGAGATGTCCCATCTATGTATATACTTTCCCTAGTTATACCCTTGCAGAGGGTATTATAATTTTGGTCAGAAGTGTGCAACGCAGTGAAGGAGACATCCAGGACCCCATAAAGAATATATATTCTGGATCAGGATCACCTCCTGAGTCGATATAAGCATGTCCGTCTGTCCGTCTGTCTGTTTCTACGCAAACTAGTCTCTCAGTTTTTGAGCTATCGTCTTGAAACTTTGCGCACACCCTTCTTTCCTTTGCACGCAGTATATAAGTCGGAACGGCCGCGATCGGCTGACTGTATCCTATAGCTGCCATATAATTGATTGATCGGAAATGCTATAACTTCCACGTTTTTGAAGATAGAAAATTATATATTATATATATTATATATTATATATTATATATTATATATTATATATTATATATTATATATTATATATTATATATTATATATTATATATTATATATTATATATTATATATTATATATTATATATTATATATTATATATTATATATTATATATTATATATTATATATTATATATTATATATTATATATTATATATTATATATTATATATTATATATTATATATTATATATTATATATTATATATTATATATTATATATTATATATTATATATTATATATTATATATTATATATTATATATTATATATTATATATTATATATTATATATTATATATTATATATTATATATTATATATTATATATTATATATTATATATTATATATTATATATTATATATTATATATTATATATTATATATTATATATTATATATTATATATTATATATTATATATTATATATTATATATTATATATTATATATTATATATTATATATTATATATTATATATTATATATTATATATTATATATTATATATTATATATTATATATTATATATTATATATTATATATTATATATTATATATTATATATAAAAATATATACAAATTTTATATATTCCTTAGTTTTTATATATTAAAAAATAAATAATAAGAAAAGATTTTTGCCTCTATTGGCAGAAACGTTTTAAATGTTTTTCAGTGTCTGTTATAACCCGCTTTCCAGTTGTATATACAAGCGGGTTCTACTGCCAATAATGACAGGACCTGTGAGTGAAAGGGAGACGAAAGTATATGTAATATTTTCATAGGTGTCTATTTATAGACAATAGCGGGTTCTACGGCTAAATGGCAGACCGTGTGAGTGAAAGTGAGGCACAAGTATATGCATTATTTTCTTTAAAATCTAGGCGACAGCCTACGTGGTAAGCCTACGTAAACCTACCCTGTATATTTTTTAATTATTATTTTTTTTTGTTGTTTCAATATTTTTATTTTTTCAATAATTTTTCAATGATTTTTAAATAAAAAAATATAATTTAAAGAAGCGTTTATAAAATATTTGGACTTCTTAAATTGCTTTCCTAACAATAATTTTTTCGCTGGAATAAGCACTAAATTAAACCATTTTTATTTGACAAAAAATAAAAGCCGTGTCTGCCCATATGTGGGTTAGTTAGAACCATTGGTTCATTGGCAGAAAGCATGCACTCTAGGCCCTAGACGAGCACGGTTGACCGTTGCGCCTACCATTTTGGCAAGCCGTAAAATCGCCGGAAATTAAAATTTAGAAGCAAAATCATTTTTACGATTCACACGAGAACAGACGATCACATACATACCCAGTCGGACCTTCGGCGATCGGGGTGAACTTGGCTGTCGCCGGGCGAGCGCCAATGTCTGCTTGTGTTCACCTACCGAGAGCTGAGCGGAGAAATTATTTCCCTTTTCTCAGCGATTGCTTCTAAATTTTTCTAAGTCCAAGAGGCGAGAGCGAAAGTCTGCTTGCGTTCACCCACCCCGGCGTCAGCCAAAGGGAATTTAAACAAAATTTTCTAAGTCCCAGAATCTGGATCCGAGGTCTGCTTGTGTTCACCTACCTCGAGTAAGGGAATTGAAAGCAAATTTTTCTAAGTCCTAAAAAAAAGACTTAGAAAAATTTGTGTCTTGAAAAGTATACATTTTTTAAAATTGTATATATGTTTCACTCAATTATATAATGACTCATATATTTTTATATTGCTATAGAATTTTAATAAAATATGATTATATGATATGTACATATATTAAAAAATATAGATACATATATATAAATATATTATATATATATTAAATATTAAGCAATTTAAAATCGATCTATCCCATTGTGTTTGAGACCTTTTAATTGTGTTTAAATAAGAAATGTTTTTTTAAAAGGCAAATAATATTTGATAATAATGTGGGCTGATGCCAGCAAACGCCTCGCGATATTAGTGTGTAAATTTGCTTAATTGGCCTAATTCTAAACGGTCACATTTAGCTGTTAGAAGTGCGTCGCAAATGGTTTCGGATTGTAAAAGGGTAAGTTTTTCGCATATAACATTGAACAACTCCTCTTAAATATACTTTAATGATAAACCAACTATTTGCCGTTTTTTATATCATTTGCAGTTCTTGCTACAGTTGGAGTTGCAGCATTTGTTCAGGTAGTAAGTAGTAAGCCTTGTTTGCAAGAGTTGCGGCCGGCCAGCGTAAATTGCCATCATCAATATGCATAGGTACATAGGTACATATATACATTTATTATATATATATTCTTATTTCCGCTTTGGATGCAATTATTACTAATTTTAATAATCATTTTTTCCTTTTCTTCTAGGTTTTTTTATATTTAATTTTTAAATATTTAATTTGTTTTAATATATGTATATATATTTTTTTCTTTTTTCTATTTCAGCAATTTATCAAATATTTTTTAACTTAATTAACTAGATTTAATTCAATGTATGTAAAAAACATGTAATATTTTCCAAATTTAAATAAATAATAAAAGTAAACAAAAAAACACGGGCGAAGCGCCACCAAAAAATCGTTTCTTATATATACATACATATGCATGTAAATAAATATATATATATATACACCAAATCCAAAAGCAAAAACAAAAACAACATCAAGGGAAATTTTTTGTGGATTAAAATTTCCCTAGGTGAACTCTGGGTGAACCCTCATACCCTTTTTCACCCAGCCGCTGGGTGAAACCTAGGTGACTTTTCCCCCAGAAAGGGTACGTGAAAAACCGCGGCCACGCATGTGTAAAAGTGATACACAGAGTTCACCCAGTTTTCCTCTCGCCACTAGTGCCATTTCCTCTCGCCAGGCGATCGCCTGGCGATCGCCAGGTCCGACTGGGATGTACAAACTTTCATTTATGCACACTAATAAGCACTTTAAAAAATAGAATCAAGGGCTTGTGTGTTCCGCCCTTACCTACAAGCTCAACGAAAAAATGTGTCAGTTTTAAGAGTTTTTTATTCATCAGCTGCATAGTTTTCTTTTTCTTTACAAAGTGTTATAGAGAGATTATATTGGGTGATTATTTTGTATCCAATCGCGAAATTTGAAGCATCAGTGGTAAAAAAAAACTTCTTATTGAAATCAGGGTAACAAAAATAATTACTTGCTTTTCAGCTTTCTAAATGTACATATACAGAGTGTCTTCGTTTAAGGACATGGCTTTGGTAGCTTAATTCTATATAAGACTTCTGTAGTAGCCAGAAAGGCCATGGAAGGATCTAAGGCCCTTTAAGGATTAAGGGCTGGGATAGTGTGCTATTGCTAACACTTTATTCAGATTGGTTTTCTTTATTGGAGAAAACAATACCGAGAAATTCGGCTTTGTTTTATATAAACTCGCATTTGTCCAACTGACATTTCATGGCATCCTCAAAAGTTCGAACAGTTTAGTATATTAATATGAATACTAAATATGATACTAGAAGAAAATATAATAATGTGATACGATAATAATATGTATATAGAAGGGGATCATCGAATAATGGAAGGCCGAATGATGCCGTATTCTAAAAAGTATTTTTTTTGTTTGTTTACTTCGTCTTTTAATACTGGATATTGGATACTGATGGTTGCCTTCACAGTAATTGTGTAGTTCAGCTTTTGGCTGCACAGGAGCGATCGGGTCGTCCGAAAATTTTGTAATTTCTATGTATACCTGCATATATTAATATTTTAAGGAATTTTATATTCTTCACCTCGCATATAAAGTATGGAAGCTTTAACAATGCTTCATCATTGTAATTCATTGTTGTCATCGTCGGCTTTGTTTTATTTGTTTAACGTATTCGTTTATATTGTCATTAAAGTTATGTTCATAGCGTGTTGAACTCAAGGTTGTCTCGTCGTATCGCGTTTCCATTTTTTCTGTCATTGGTTGTTGTGGCTAAAATTGCTTATTTGAAGAGGATGTCGGGTTACAGCTTAACACGATTTTTATGTTTAGGGTTTTCGTTCTGAAAAATTACAAAGTTTTTTAATGTTTTGTGGAATCTTGTCTACATCTATATCGGATTTCATGATGTTTGTTGCTGTGATTACAGGGGATCCCGCGATGAGTATTTGATCAAGGGGTGTCGTCAAAACAACAAGCCAACAGTCCTAGAAGAATACCGTTGGGCAAAAC
This sequence comes from Drosophila varians, assembly GCA_018150405.1. Lineage (NCBI taxonomy): Eukaryota > Metazoa > Arthropoda > Insecta > Diptera > Drosophilidae > Drosophila > Drosophila varians. The sequence goes on along the minus strand of JAECWK010000131.1, from coordinate 1,416,500 downwards.
AACAAGGTATGTTCAATTTGCTTGGATTTCGTAAAACGAAACGAAATTTTTGTTTTCAGTGAGTTGACTTAACTCGTGATTTTGATTATTTTTTGGATTACTCTTAGTTTTCTTAGCAGAGATTGACGTCATCTTTGCTGATTTCGCTTGTATTGGTGGAAGCGGAAGTCTTTGCGAAACAGATTCTTATTGACTACTCGGCGCCTGCCGAAGGCAGAAGCTGAGCATGCATATTGGCGTAAAACAGGGTGCATTGTTGTTTTTTACATATTGAACAAATTTTTGTTGGTTACTTATTTCATAAGAGCGCAAATCCCAAATCTTAAAATTTGCTAAGGTCCTCTTTTACTTTTAGCAAATTTAAAGATTCAATCTTAAAAAACATGAAAGTTGTTGCACTTCGGAACGTATAACAGCTATAAGCTATAACAGCAATTGTTGGACGAACCGTATGAAATTTTCCAAATTTGCTCAAATTCTCATACAAGCGGCTATAAGCTAATTAAAGATTCAAACTTTAAAACCATTCAAGTTTTAGTATCGTTCAGTTATATATAGAATACATAGGACAGCTATAGGATATAGACATAAAACATTAAACATATACATAAAAGAGGCTTTGAGCTAATTTTAAAATTAACAAACTTTCAGTTATATAGCAGTTATAGGATAATGTTGATGTTTGCGAAAAAATTTGTTTTACCGAGACATCCTTTATGTCATTATCATTTAATTCTGTATTTAGTTTAAACTAATATTTATCTATGTAATGATCTGCGAACTTCTTACACAAAATCGTATCTTTATTTTTTTATTGCACATTAATACGCGCCAATCCTGGAACGAAGCCTAAGGTTTCGACGAAATGAATGTTACCACAAGTTCGACGATCAGCTTTCACTTTGCTCGCCGACTCTCTAAGAGGAACTTCTACGTACATTTCTTGCAAGCAACCTCATCAACTTTACCGATGATCGCAATTCATGGGCTTCTGTTTTAAAGCACAGATGAGAACAAGCCTATCCGTCTTTTTTAGACTTCTAACCATAACATACTCACTGTTCAAGTATTGCAACAAAGAGCCGATAACTATAACAATGAGGAGGAGAGAGTTCAAAGGACAACTAATAGGACAAAGCTCACTGTTGAGCTACCAGCGTTTTGGTAGCAGGCAGTTTCCTAGATTTCAATAAAACAATTCATCAATTCCACTTTAGCACTTTATTTGGGTTATTTTACAGCGGTGGAGGGTCAATGACAAGACGTCTGCTCGGCGCGATGTAATTCTCTCGAGCTTATCGACCAGTGATGCACACCTATTGACGGCCACCGCCGCTATCATGAGCACTTGTCACAGTCACAAGTCTCAACACTTACTTTAAACTGCGAAATTGAAGCTCAAATTGTAGACAAATCAGCGATTCAATGGGAGCGGGGACCTGTTTCCGAACGAATTATATTTACAGCACAATTTGCTGGACACTGGCTGTCCCCATAACCCAGATGATGGAACACCTAAGTTTGCAATCGCAATGCCGAAATACTTGGAACAGCGCCAAAGTACTACAAAAGTACGTTCGTTCAGACGACAATTCTGCTGACTGTGCATCTTTAGGACTTCCGCCGTCCAAGCAACACAATTCGATTAGTCATTGTCAAGAATCAATCCCTCGATTCCTGAGAAATACAACACTGGGGAATTACTTTTAAAACCTGCGACTCTTCATAGCTTTATGAATAAAAGTTTGGAAAAGACAGTCTAGCTAATGCTAGACCACACCAACAACCAAGACTTTCTAGCCAATTTTTTCAGCAACAACTCTATCAGTTAGCATTTTATTCCTCTAGTTGAGCCGCCTTTGGAGGAATTTGGCAATTCAACTTCATATGCGCTGCATCATTGGCACCACAGCTTTAACCTTCGATTCTCAAATTCCGTCTACTCTGTTCATCTGGGGATCAGTCTTTAGATACTCTAACCATAGCACACGCTCTGACTGGAACACCCTACAGTGTGCTTCCTAAAGCAAGTCTGTTGGATGTTTTCTTGAACCGTTTGGAGCGATAAAATTAAATACAAACCACGATACACGTCACTTCATGTCACCTTTATGATATTATCTTTCGATTTTGTATTTAATTTAAGCTAATCTTACTTGCAGTTATGTTACTAGCAGTCACGCCACTTGAGCTTTATATTATGCTAAGCTTGTACCTGTGCTAAGCTACACAACTTTAGTCACTCATTCTTAGACACACATTTTTGCTACCAACGCAAGCCCTACCCACCGAGAATATATTTATTAAGGGTACTCGTCGAATACCATAGTAATATCACCTTCGCCCTTCCGGGGTCGCCGGATTTCCCACCCCCGCGAGGCGTACGCCGTGGGGGAGTGTTGGTCTGGTGCCTCCGATATCTTCGATGCTGGATGCTGGTGCCCTTTCATCTGGACTGGTAGCTGCTCGGGTTGGTCGCCTAGACCGCCCGATCTCTCCGAGCTTACGCCGAGATAGACGGATGGTTTCAGTGCCTGGCAGCCGATTGTGTTACCGTGGTGACCTCTGCCGGATGGAATGCCTCACGCTTGGCGCCCTCCTCCTTGGTCTTACTTGCGCCGGCCCGCTATCGCTTGGCCGGAGTCTTGCTTGACGAGGATTTGGCGTGTCGATCGCTTTTCACTGGCAACACTAGTGCGGTCCCTCCCCGGATGTCGTAACGGATCGCGTGTGGACACCACTTTCGGTTCTCTCCGTGGGTCTGAGTTCACGAGGGTAGCGCGTCGGCTCACGCCTGTTCGTTGCGACTGGGTTCAGGCGTACGCCGGACTTGCCCTAAACCTAATCGTGGCAAGGCTACTTTCAAACGCTACGCTCGACTCCTTTACCCTGGGCTTCTTCTCGTGCTGCTCGCTGTGATCTCCTCGTCTTGTTGCATCTCTGCTGTCTCCTGGTGATTCCCTCCGTGATTCTCGTCTCCTTGATGTCTCCGTGATTCCCGTCTCCTTGCTAGTGGTCGCACTCGCTGCACGAGTATCTTGACCGGTTCACTCTTCCCGACTTATACGTCGCCTCGCACTCGATTTAACTCGCGCACTTTCCCGGACTTGCTCCGTATCAGTCTTCGGACTCTCCAAAGACGGTCCTCGGACTTCACACTGTCAGACTTTCTGCTGACTAACCGTCCTGATCCCACGCCGGCAGTACCTTATATAGGCCCCGGCGCGGCCGTTAATCCTTCCTGGATCGCTCCTTCCGTTATCTTGGTTGCATCCATCGTTCGGTGCCGTAACTTTCTTCGTCCGCCTTTCATTCTCTCGCTGTTGCTAGGCGGGCTCCCTGTCCCGCTACTTTCCCCGTCGACCCCTGCTTTCTCCTGCTCCATCGCTGCTCCGTTGCTCGTCGTGTTACTTTTCACGTTCCTCCTGCTTTCTCCGATCCTTCGCTGTTGCTATGCGGGCTCTCTGTCCCATTAGGTTCCACGTCGTTTTGTATACTTTCTCCACTCCGTCGCTGTTCCGGACGGCTTTCCCTGGTCTTCTGACCTCCTGTTCTCCCACAGTGAGGAAGACCCGGACCCGACCCCTCCTTCCCACCTTGCTGTCTTGGGTGTGGGAGATTTCATCTCCTCACAGCAGCAGTCTTTTATTTTGAGGAGAAAGCCGTGGAAGTCTACGCAGACATAAAGAAGATGTTCAGGAGCAGTCAGGAGCAGCACGATCAGCGATTTTTGTGAAGGCAGGGCCAGAGACGATTAAGTTGGCAGTGATGACATTTGGGACAGCCAGTTCAACACGTCAACGCCGGCTTTGATTTGTTCCGAATTTCTTTCTGTTCGGCCGGCGTGTTGAAAGTCTTATATCCGCATGGATTCGAGAAGGTCAAATGGACCAAATCCGAGCAGGGAGTACTGAGCATGTATTGACATCGGGTACCCAAGGTAGTGACCGGGGAACGCGACCCTTAGCCTTTTGATGGCCAACTCGATTGAGTTTTTGAGCTGCATTTCCGCTGCTCTTTAACTTTTACACAATCAGGTTATCTTGGCGCTTATTGATTAGATCGGAATACAATTAATTTAAATTGACATAGAGCATATGCATTAGACGAATTGTGTAATACAATATAAAAGATTACAAAACACATAGATGGGACATTAAATTTGAAAAAAGGACAAGATTGTAGCCAGATTCCAGAATATTTAACGAACTGATGCTTATCAAGATCGATTATTGCCTATGCATAGATTTAAATGAAATAAACACATACAATGGCTTGCTGTCACTCACAGGGCTTTCCCTTCAGACGTAAAACCGGCATGCACATAAACGAGAAGTGCCGACCAACTAAAAGTGGAAACTAGAGGACCTGCTCAGGTTCTTAAAGCTGTACGGTACTTAGTAAATACCAAACTCTATAGAAACCACTGTAATATGCACATTTATCGAATGCACACTGTACTCCATACATTGTCGCATAAACATAAGCAAACGATAAATATACGAGTTCTTGACCAAGCGGATGAAATCCGAGCCGGTTGCAAGTGTCAGCATAAACTGTCACATGCAGACCGCGGGTACTTGAACTTAAGTGTATATTCTTATTTCCTCGTTTAGCTACATAGATTTATACATAAGAATATATAAGCGTCTCTGCCGCTGTAAGCAGCGCGGCTACAAGACCTAGACCTTACTTAGCTAATAAGGAATATTGTAAGAATCAGAATCCATAGAGAGCTGGACGCGGCACCACTGCCGCCTCCAATATAAATAAATGCACCCAATACTAAAGGCAACCAAAGTCCATTAATGGATATGGGATATACATTCAATTCAAAGGATAACTTCAATATTACATGGCGACCGTGACAATAAGGATCCTACGAGGACCCTAGGACCAAAGACGGAAAAAACAGCAACAGAAGCAGCAACAACTCAACAGCAGCAGCAGCAGCGACGGATCCAGCAGCCAGCAGGAGTAGAAGCAACCAGAAAAGCCAAATAGATGTACAAATTTGATGTGCCTCTTACACGAGAGCACACAAAATTTTGTAAAATTTAATTTTACTGCATTCGGGAGGACGACGAGCGAGCAGCAGGAGTAGAAACAACAACAGAATAATGCCAAACAACAACAAACGGCCTACCAGCACGGAGGAATCGCAAAAATCTGACCATTGCCGAAAAAGGACTGCCCTGGACCTCTATACTCGCCACACTGCGAGTTCACGTGCGGAAGGAAGGCCACAACCGGATTGGAGTAAACAGCCTGTGCAGCCAGCACATAGCGAACCGACAGCGCTACAAAGGGCGCAAAAATTATTTTATCCGTTGCACTGCGTTGCAACAATTTTTTTACTATTGCACTGCGATGCATATTTATACCCTTGCTACCCTCTGCATATAATTTTAGTCAGAAGTGTGCAACGCAGTGAAGGAGACATCCAGGACCCCATAAAGTATATATATTCTGGATCAGGATCACCTCCTGAGTTGATATAAGCATGTCCGTCTGTCCGTCTGTCTGTTTCTACGCAAACTAGTCTCTCAGTTTTTGAGCTATCGTCTTGAAACTTTGCGCACACCCTTCTTTCCTTTGCACGCAGTATATAAGTCAGAACGGCCGGGATCGGCCGACAATATCCTATAGCTGCCATATAACTGATTGATCGGAAATGCTATAACTTCCATGTTATTGAAGATAGAAACTTGAAATTTGCACAAAATCCCTTTTATGGGAATCTAAGCCGATCTGAAAAATTTCATACGGATCAGCTGACTATATCCTATAGCTGCCATATAACTGAACGATCGGAAATGCACCAACTTGCGTGTTTTTGGGCGTAGAAGCGTCGGACTTCTTTTAAAATTCATTTTATACGAATCTAAGCTTGTTATGAATGTTTCTGTAAAGATCGGCTAACTATATCCGATATTTACTATATCTTTAATCAATAGAAGCTGCTATTTAACTGCAAGGGTATATAAGCTTCGGCTCCGTCCGAAGTTAGCTTTCGCCCAAAAACACGCAAGTTCTACGCCCAAAAACACGCAAGTTGGGGCATTTCCGATCGTTCAGTTATATGGCAGCTATAGGATATAGTCGGCCGATCCGTATGAAATTTTCCAGATCGGCTTAGATTCCCATAAAAGGGCATTTGTGCAAATTTCAAGTTCAAGCTATCTTCAAAAACGTGGAAGTTATAGCATTTCCGATCAATCATATGGCAGCTATAGGATATAGTCGGCCGATCCGTATGAAATTTTCCAGATCGGCCTAAATTCCCCTAATAGTCAATCTGTGCAAATTTCAAGTTTCTATCTTCAATAACATGGAAGTTATAGCATTTCCGATCAATCAGATATATGGCAGCTATAGGATATAGTCGGCCGATCCCGGCCGTTCCGACTTATATACTGCGTGCAAAGGAAAGAAAGGTGTGTGCAAAGTTTCAAGACGATAGCTCAAAAACTGAGAGACTAGTTTGCGTAGAAACAGACAGACGGACAGACGGACAGACGGACATGCTTATATCGACTTAGGAGGTGATCCTGATCCAGAATATATATACTTTATGGGATCCTGGATGTCTCCTTCACTGCCTTGCACACTTCTGACCAAAATTATAATACCCTCTGCAAGGGTATAAAAATAAAAATCCAAAATATGGTTAATTTAAGGATATCTAGATGTATTTATAATGGAATGGAATGATTTGTATAAAGAACTTACCAGAATAAAAATTGAATTTGGAAAATCATACCAATCATTAACGCAAAATAGACCAACTCAGAGGAACACCGTTAGGCAGCATGCAGAAATATTAGTAGAGTGCTTTAACGAAGCACGTATTTTAATACATGGCCAAAGAGAAAAACTTAATAAATATCATTGGTCCATAGTATCCAAATTTTTAATTAGATTTAGAAAAATTTGACTTAGGTATATCAATCCCGACTATACTTAACACTATACTTAACAGTTGAAGCTGATGATAAACCAAAATCAGAAGCACCAACTGAAGTGGAACAAGTAGAGTCGGAAGAGTCCGAATTAGATTTAGAGTCAGGTGAATTAGAATTCAATCCTAAAATCGAGGAAAAAGAACCTCACTATTCCAGCAGTTTTGATGTATGATCTGGATGATAATATAGATTCAGATTCTAATTTAAGTATAATAGAAAATATACCAAATTATAGTACCACCATGGCAGACCCAGCCGCACAAAGGTCCTACATAAAGGACATTTCTAACGCAATTCCTGAATTTGATGAACAGAAAATCCATTTCCAAAGATTCATAACAGCGTTGATATTAGTAAACCTTACAAAAGGCACATTCGAAGAACTAGCCGTTGAGGTAATTAAATCTAAAATAATTGGGTCAACTCTTTATAGAGTACAAAACGAGACAACAATCGAAGCAATTGTGAAGAAACTTCAAGACACAATTGTAGGTGAAACATCGGATGTTGTTAAGGCCAAAATGACCAAAACACTCCAAAAAGAAAAAACAGCCGAAAAATTCATGCTGATAAATTTAGCACAAAAGAAGCCATTGGTTAAAAATTGTGAACATGGCAGGCTAAAAACAATACTAGATGCTGGTAGCTTCAGCACAATGAATGAAGCAGTCACGAAGTACATTCAATGCAGTACTGAAATGACTGGCAATGCCAACACAATATTGTATGCCCGAAGACAGCAAAACTATCGTGGCAACAATTACATAGGTAATTTTCGTGGTAGAGGTAGTAGTCGTGGTAATTACCAAAACACAGGTTTTTATCGAAACAATGGTAATAATCGATACTATAACAACCAGACCAATAACGCAACTAGAGGTCGTGGAGGTTATAGAGGTAATACCCTCAATTCAAACAATGTAAGAATAGCACAAAACCCGCCGGAAAACCATCAATCTCACTCAAAACATATTCGCAACCTGTATTAACGTAGAAACAGGAAATAAATTATTTTTTTAATAGACACAGGTGCAGAAGTATCTCTATTGAAGGAAAATTCTGACACTTTTAAACATATACAAACAGACGATAAAATAAACATACAAGGCATAAGCCAAGAGGTTACCCAATCAAAAGGGTTGATCTCTATAGAAATACAGACTTCTAAATACATAATTCCACATGACTTCCATAGACTTAAAATTCAGTATGTGTGATGGAATATTAGGACTTGATTTTATGAAAAAATTTAACTGCAATTTTGATCTTAATCAATCTGAAGACTGGCTTATAATTAGACCAAACAATTTAAACTTTCCGATTTATGTTCCAGTAACATACACTTCTAGTAACAACTCTTTAATTCTGCCAGCCAGATCTCAAGTCGTCCGAAAAATTCACCTATCGTCAGATGCGTACTAATTCCCAATCAGGAAATTCAAGATGACATTTATGTTGCGAACACAGTTGCAACTACCAAAAATGCATTTGTGCGATTACTAAAACAACCAGTACTGATAAAATAATAAATATCAAAATTTAAAATATGAAATACTTTCGAACTACAACATAGTTCAAACTAATTCTGAATGTAGAGAAAAATCTGTATTATCACAACTTTCGAAAAATTTTCCCCCACAATTCCACACACAATTAACAACTTTATGCACGAAATATAGCGATATATTTTGACTAGAAAACGAAGCAATAACAACGAGCAACTCATTCCAAACTCATTCCAGAGGATGATGACTATAGCATTCTCCGGATTAGAACCTTCACAAGCTTTCCTTTATATGGATGATCTTATAGTCATTGGATGTTCTGAAAAACATATGCTTAAAAACCTAACTGATGTTTTTGAGAAATGTAGGACATACAATCTAAAACTACATCCTGAAAAATTTTCATTTTTCATGCATGAATTCACATTTTTGGGACACAAATGCACAGATAAAGGAATATTGCCTGACGACAAAAAAAATACGTCATTAAAAACTATCCAGTCCCTCATGATGCGGACAGCGCTAGACGATTCATTGCCTTTTGCAACTATTATAGACGTTTTATAAAAAATTTCACCGATTATTCCCGTCACATAACGAGATTATGTAAAAAAGGTGTTGTATTTAAATGGACAGAAGACTGTCAGAATGCATTCAAACATCTTAAATCGGCACTAATAAATCCAAATTTTTTGCAATATGCTTTCAGAAAGGAATTTTGCATAATAACAGATGCAAATAAGCAAGCATGCGGAGCAGTGTTAACTCAACACAAAAACGGACTCCAACTTCCAGTTGCATATGCATCAAGATCATTTACTAAAGAAGAAAGTAATAAAAGCACAACAGAAGAAGAGTTAACAACAATTCACTGGGCAATAACTTATTTTAGACCATACATTTATGGCAGACACTCAGAACAGATCACAGACCACTTACTTACCTATTTTCGATGAGAAATCCAAGCTCAAAATTAACACGAATACGGCGTGAATTAGAGGAATATAATTTTACAGTCGAGTATCTAAAGGGTAAGGACAACTACGTTGCTGATGCGTTATCAAGAATAACTATTGAGCAACTAAAAGAAATAACCAGAAATGTCTTAAAAGTCACTATAAGAAACCAAAGTAAACAGAAAAATTCCTGCGCAGGAAATACAAAAGAAAATATAGATTTGCATAAGCAAACTCCTAATAAAGCTTCTAAGCCCAACGTATACGAAGTCATTACAAATGATGAGGTACGAAAAGTAGTGACCTTGCGAATAACAGACCCACTATGTTTATTAAAACATGGAAAAAAAGTTATAGCAAGAATTGATGTTAGCGATTTGTACACCAATGGAATTCTCGACTTAGGTCAATTCTTCCAAAGGCATGAAAAAGAAGCCGGTATACTTAATATCAGCCAACTCAAAGAGGCACCGAGCGAAAAGATCTTTGACACTATCTCAATAGAATCTTTCAAAATAATGGGCAATAAAATATTACAATCTCTAAGAGTAGCGCTACTCAAGCCGGTGACCCTCTTATCAAATAATGATAAAGCAATACTGTTTACATTCCATGATGGTCCAATACAAGGAGATCATACAGGCATAGCTAGAACATTAGCAAAAATAAAAAGACATTATCATTGGAAAAATATGACAAGACAAATATCCAATTATATAAGAAAATGTCCTAAATGCCAAAAATCGAAGATTATAAAAAATACAAAGACCCCAATGACTTTAACAGAAACGCCACAAATGGCTTTTGACAGGGTAATTGTGGATACGATCGGTCCACTACCCAAATCAGAACAAGGCAACGAGTATACAATTACTCTAATCTGCGACTTAACAAAATATCTCGTCGCGATACCGATTAAAGACAAAAGTGCAAAAACAGTAGCTAAAGCAATATTCGAAGATTTTATTCTGAAGTACGGTCCAATGAAGACGTTCATTACAGACATGGGAACAGAATACAAAAATTCAATAATAGATGAACTATGTAGAAATCTAAACATCAAAAACATAACATCTACTGCACACCACCATCAAACCGTTGGAACAGTCGAAAGAAGCCACAGAACTTTCAATGAATTTATTCGATCCTACATTTCAGTAGATAAAACTGACTGTCACGTATGGCTACAATATTTCGTATACTGTTTCAATACGACACCTTCTATGGCACATGAGTATTGTCCATATGAACTAGTATTTGGTAAAGCCTCAAACTTACCAATACATTTTAATACTGTAGATAAAATAGAACCCCTTTATAACATAGATGACTATGCTTAGATATCTAAGTATAGGTTAGAAATACCTTATAAAAGAGCTAGAATAATGATAGAAGATAATAAAATTAAGAATAAGGAACTATATGATAGGAAAACTAGAGATATATCACTTAAAATAGGAGATAAAGCTTTGATAAGAAATGAATAAGCTAGATTTTAAATATACAGGCCCATATACTGTAACAAAAATTGATATAATAAACATACAAGGCATAAGCCAAGAGGTTACCCAATCAAAAGGGTTGATCTCTATAGAAATACAGACTTCTAAATACATAATTCCACAAGACTTCCATAGACTCAAAATTCAGTATGTGTGATGGAATAATAGGACTTGATTTTATGAAAAAATTTAACTGCAATTTTGATCTTAATCAATCTGAAGACTGGCTTATAATTAGACCAAACAATTTAAACTTTCCGATTTATGTTCCAGTAACATACACTTCTAGTAACAACTCTTTAATTCTGCCAGCCAGATCTCAAGTCGTCCGAAAAATTCACCTATCGTCAGATGCGTACTAATTCCCAATCAGGAAATTCAAGATGACATTTATGTTGCGAACACAGTTGCAACTACCAAAAATGCATTTGTGCGATTACTAAAACAACCAGTACTGATAAAATAATAAATATCAAAATTTAAAATATGAAATACTTTCGAACTACAACATAGTTCAAACTAATTCTGAATGTAGAGAAAAATCTGTATTATCACAACTTTCGAAAAATTTTCCCCCACAATTCCACACACAATTAACAACTTTATGCACGAAATATAGCGATATATTTTGACTAGAAAACGAAGCAATAACAACGAGCAACTCATTCCAAACTCATTCCAGAGGATTATGACTATAGCATTCTCCGGATTAGAACCTTCACAAGCTTTCCTTTATATGGATGATCTTATAGTCATTGGATGTTCTGAAAAACATATGCTTAAAAACCTAACTGATGTTTTTGAGAAATGTAGGACATACAATCTAAAACTACATCCTGAAAAATTTTCATTTTTCATGCATGAATTCACATTTTTGGGACACAAATGCACAGATAAAGGAATATTGCCTGACGACAAAAAAAATACGTCATTAAAAACTATCCAGTCCCTCATGATGCGGACAGCGCTAGACGATTCATTGCCTTTTGCAACTATTATAGACGTTTTATAAAAAATTTCACCGATTATTCCCGTCACATAACGAGATTATGTAAAAAAGGTGTTGTATTTAAATGGACAGAAGACTGTCAGAATGCATTCAAACATCTTAAATCGGCACTAATAAATCCAAATTTTTTGCAATATCCAGATTTCAGAAAGGAATTTTGCATAATAACAGATGCAAATAAGCAAGCATGCGGAGCAGTGTTAACTCAACACAAAAACGGACTCCAACTTCCAGTTGCATATGCATCAAGATCATTTACTAAAGAAGAAAGTAATAAAAGCACAACAGAAGAAGAGTTAACAACAATTCACTGGGCAATAACTTATTTTAGACCATACATTTATGGCAGACACTCAGAACAGACCACAGACCACTTACTTACCTATTTTCGATGAGAAATCCAAGCTCAAAATTAACACGAATACGGCGTGAATTAGAGGAATATAATTTTACAGTCGAGTATCTAAAGGGTAAGGACAACTACGTTGCTGATGCGTTATCAAGAATAACTATTGAGCAACTAAAAGAAATAACCAGAAATGTCTTAAAAGTCACTATAAGAAACCAAAGTAAACAGAAAAATTCCTGCGCAGGAAATACAAAAGAAAATATAGATTTGCATAAGCAAACTCCTAATAAAGCTTCTAAGCCCAACGTATACGAAGTCATTACAAATGATGAGGTACGAAAAGTAGTGACCTTGCGAATAACAGACCCACTATGTTTATTAAAACATGGAAAAAAAGTTATAGCAAGAATTGATGTTAGCGATTTGTACACCAATGGAATTCTCGACTTAGGTCAATTCTTCCAAAGGCATGAAAAAGAAGCCGGTATACTTAATATCAGCCAACTCAAAGAGGCACCGAGCGAAAAGATCTTTGACACTATCTCAATAGAATCTTTCAAAATAATGGGCAATAAAATATTACAATCTCTAAGAGTAGCGCTACTCAAGCCGGTGACCCTATTATCAAATAATGATAAAGAAATAGAAGCAATACTGTTTACATTCCATGATGGTCCAATACAAGGAGATCATACAGGCATAGCTAGAACATTAGCAAAAATAAAAAGACATTATCATTGGAAAAATATGACAAGACAAATATCCAATTATATAAGAAAATGTCCTAAATGCCAAAAATCGAAGATTATAAAAAATACAAAGACCCCAATGACTTTAACAGAAACGCCACAAATGGCTTTTGACAGGGTAATTGTGGATACGATCGGTCCACTACCCAAATCAGAACAAGGCAACGAGTATACAATTACTCTAATCTGCGACTTAACAAAATATCTCGTCGCGATACCGATTAAAGACAAAAGTGCAAAAACAGTAGCTAAAGCAATATTCGAAGATTTTATTCTGAAGTACGGTCCAATGAAGACGTTCATTACAGACATGGGAACAGAATACAAAAATTCAATAATAGATGAACTATGTAGAAATCTAAACATCAAAAACATAACATCTACTGCACACCACCATCAAACCGTTGGAACAGTCGAAAGAAGCCACAGAACTTTCAATGAATTTATTCGATTATACATTTCAGTAGATAAAACTGACTGTCACGTATGGCTACAATATTTCGTATACTGTTTCAATACGACACCTTCTATGGCACATGAGTATTGTCCATATGAACTAGTATTTGGTAAAGCCTCAAACTTACCAATACATTTTAATACTGTAGATAAAATAGAACCCCTTTATAACATAGATGACTATGCTTAGATATCTAAGTATAGGTTAGAAATACCTTATAAAAGAGCTAGAATAATGATAGAAGATAATAAAATTAAGAATAAGGAACTATATGATAGGAAAACTAGAGATATATCACTTAAAATAGGAGATAAAGCTTTGATAAGAAATGAATAAGCTAGATTTTAAATATACAGGCCCATATACTGTAACAAAAATTGATATAATAAACATACAAGGCATAAGCCAAGAGGTTACCCAATCAAAAGGGTTGATCTCTATAGAAATACAGACTTCTAAATACATAATTCCACAAGACTTCCATAGACTCAAAATTCAGTATGTGTGATGGAATAATAGGACTTGATTTTATGAAAAAATTTAACTGCAATTTTGATCTTAATCAATCTGAAGACTGGCTTATAATTAGACCAAACAATTTAAACTGCCAGCCAGATCTCAAGTCGTCCGAAAAATTCACCTATCGTCAGATGCGTACTAATTCCCAATCAGGAAATTCAAGATGACATTTATGTTGCGAACACAGTTGCAACTACCAAAAATGCATTTGTGCGATTACTAAAACAACCAGTACTGATAAAATAATAAATATCAAAATTTAAAATATGAAATACTTTCGAACTACAACATAGTTCAAACTAATTCTGAATGTAGAGAAAAATCTGTATTATCACAACTTTCGAAAAATTTTCCCCCACAATTCCACACACAATTAACAACTTTATGCACGAAATATAGCGATATATTTTGACTAGAAAACGAAGCAATAACAACGAGCAACTCATTTCAAACTCATTCCAGAGGATGATGACTATAGCATTCTCCGGATTAGAACCTTCACAAGCTTTCCTTTATATGGATGATCTTATAGTCATTGGATGTTCTGAAAAACATATGCTTAAAAACCTAACTGATGTTTTTGAGAAATGTAGGACATACAATCTAAAACTACATCCTGAAAAATTTTCATTTTTCATGCATGAATTCACATTTTTGGGACACAAATGCACAGATAAAGGAATATTGCCTGACGACAAAAAAAAAACGTCATTAAAAACTATCCAGTCCCTCATGATGCGGACAGCGCTAGACGATTCATTGCCTTTTGCAACTATTATAGACGTTTTATAAAAAATTTCACCGATTATTCCCGTCACATAACGAGATTATGTAAAAAAGGTGTTGTATTTAAATGGACAGAAGACTGTCAGAATGCATTCAAACATCTTAAATCGGCACTAATAAATCCAAATTTTTTGCAATATCCAGATTTCAGAAAGGAATTTTGCATAATAACAGATGCAAATAAGCAAGCATGCGGAGCAGTGTTAACTCAACACAAAAACGGACTCCAACTTCCAGTTGCATATGCATCAAGATCATTTACTAAAGAAGAAAGTAATAAAAGCACAACAGAAGAAGAGTTAACAACAATTCACTGGGCAATAACTTATTTTAGACCATACATTTATGGCAGACACTCAGAACAGACCACAGACCACTTACTTACCTATTTTCGATGAGAAATCCAAGCTCAAAATTAACACGAATACGGCGTGAATTAGAGGAATATAATTTTACAGTCGAGTATCTAAAGGGTAAGGACAACTACGTTGCTGATGCGTTATCAAGAATAACTATTGAGCAACTAAAAGAAATAACCAGAAATGTCTTAAAAGTCACTATAAGAAACCAAAGTAAACAGAAAAATTCCTGCGCAGGAAATACAAAAGAAAATATAGATTTGCATAAGCAAACTCCTAATAAAGCTTCTAAGCCCAACGTATACGAAGTCATTACAAATGATGAGGTACGAAAAGTAGTGACCTTGCGAATAACAGACCCACTATGTTTATTAAAACATGGAAAAAAGTTATAGCAAGAATTGATGTTAGCGATTTGTACACCAATGGAATTCTCGACTTAGGTCAATTCTTCCAAAGGCATGAAAAAGAAGCCGGTATACTTAATATCAGCCAACTCAAAGAGGCACCGAGCGAAAAGATCTTTGACACTATCTCAATAGAATCTTTCAAAATAATGGGCAATAAAATATTACAATCTCTAAGAGTAGCGCTACTCAAGCCGGTGACCCTATTATCAAATAATGATAAAGAAATAGAAGCAATACTGTTTACATTCCATGATGGTCCAATACAAGGAGATCATACAGGCATAGCTAGAACATTAGCAAAAATAAAAAGACATTATCATTGGAAAAATATGACAAGACAAATATCCAATTATATAAGAAAATGTCCTAAATGCCAAAAATCGAAGATTATAAAAAATACAAAGACCCCAATGACTTTAACAGAAACGCCACAAATGGCTTTTGACAGGGTAATTGTGGATACGATCGGTCCACTACCCAAATCAGAACAAGGCAACGAGTATACAATTACTCTAATCTGCGACTTAACAAAATATCTCGTCGCGATACCGATTAAAGACAAAAGTGCAAAAACAGTAGCTAAAGCAATATTCGAAGATTTTATTCTGAAGTACGGTCCAATGAAGACGTTCATTACAGACATGGGAACAGAATACAAAAATTCAATAATAGATGAACTATGTAGAAATCTAAACATCAAAAACATAACATCTACTGCACACCACCATCAAACCGTTGGAACAGTCGAAAGAAGCCACAGAACTTTCAATGAATTTATTCGATCCTACATTTCAGTAGATAAAACTGACTGTCACGTATGGCTACAATATTTCGTATACTGTTTCAATACGACACCTTCTATGGCACATGAGTATTGTCCATATGAACTAGTATTTGGTAAAGCCTCAAACTTACCAATACATTTTAATACTGTAGATAAAATAGAACCCCTTTATAACATAGATGACTATGCTTAGATATCTAAGTATAGGTTAGAAATACCTTATAAAAGAGCTAGAATAATGATAGAAGATAATAAAATTAAGAATAAGGAACTATATGATAGGAAAACTAGAGATATATCACTTAAAATAGGAGATAAAGCTTTGATAAGAAATGAATAAGCTATATTTTAAATATACAGGCCCATATACTGTAACAAAAATTGATATAATAAACATACAAGGCATAAGCCAAGAGGTTACCCAATCAAAAGGGTTGATCTCTATAGAAATACAGACTTCTAAATACATAATTCCACAAGACTTCCATAGACTCAAAATTCAGTATGTGTGATGGAATAATAGGACTTGATTTTATGAAAAAATTTAACTGCAATTTTGATCTTAATCAATCTGAAGACTGGCTTATAATTAGACCAAACAATTTAAACTTTCCGATTTATGTTCCAGTAACATACACTTCTAGTAACAACTCTTTAATTCTGCCAGCCAGATCTCAAGTCGTCCGAAAAATTCACCTATCGTCAGATGCGTACTAATTCCCAATCAGGAAATTCAAGATGACATTTATGTTGCGAACACAGTTGCAACTACCAAAAATGCATTTGTGCGATTACTAAAACAACCAGTACTGATAAAATAATAAATATCAAAAATTTAAAATATGAAATACTTTCGAACTACAACATAGTTCAAACTAATTCTGAATGTAGAGAAAAATCTGTATTATCACAACTTTCGAAAAATTTTCCCCCACAATTCCACACACAATTAACAACTTTATGCACGAAATATAGCGATATATTTTGACTAGAAAACGAAGCAATAACAACGAGCAACTCATTTCAAACTCATTCCAGAGGATGATGACTATAGCATTCTCCGGATTAGAACCTTCACAAGCTTTCCTTTATATGGATGATCTTATAGTCATTGGATGTTCTGAAAAACATATGCTTAAAAACCTAACTGATGTTTTCGAGAAATGTAGGACATACAATCTAAAACTACATCCTGAAAAATTTTCATTTTTCATGCATGAATTCACATTTTTGGGACACAAATGCACAGATAAAGGAATATTGCCTGACGACAAAAAAAATACGTCATTAAAAACTATCCAGTCCCTCATGATGCGGACAGCGCTAGACGATTCATTGCCTTTTGCAACTATTATAGACGTTTTATAAAAAATTTCACCGATTATTCCCGTCACATAACGAGATTATGTAAAAAAGGTGTTGTATTTAAATGGACAGAAGACTGTCAGAATGCATTCAAACATCTTAAATCGGCACTAATAAATCCAAATTTTTTGCAATATCCAGATTTCAGCAAGGAATTTTGCATAATAACAGATGCAAATAAGCAAGCATGCGGAGCAGTGTTAACTCAACACAAAAACGGACTCCAACTTCCAGTTGCATATGCATCAAGATCATTTACTAAAAAAGAAAGTAATAAAAGCACAACAGAAGAAGAGTTAACAACAATTCACTGGGCAATAACTTATTTTAGACCATACATTTATGGCAGACACTCAGAACAGATCACAGACCACTTACTTACCTATTTTCGATGAGAAATCCAAGCTCAAAATTAACACGAATACGGCGTGAATTAGAGGAATATAATTTTACAGTCGAGTATCTAAAGGGTAAGGACAACTACGTTGCTGATGCGTTATCAAGAATAACTATTGAGCAACTAAAAGAAATAACCAGAAATGTCTTAAAAGTCACTATAAGAAACCAAAGTAAACAGAAAAATTCCTGCGCAGGAAATACAAAAGAAAATATAGATTTGCATAAGCAAACTCCTAATAAAGCTTCTAAGCCCAACGTATACGAAGTCATTACAAATGATGAGGTACGAAAAGTAGTGACCTTGCGAATAACAGACCCACTATGTTTATTAAAACATGGAAAAAAAGTTATAGCAAGAATTGATGTTAGCGATTTGTACACCAATGGAATTCTCGACTTAGGTCAATTCTTCCAAAGGCATGAAAAAGAAGCCGGTATACTTAATATCAGCCAACTCAAAGAGGCACCGAGCGAAAAGATCTTTGACACTATCTCAATAGAATCTTTCAAAATAATGGGCAATAAAATATTACAATCTCTAAGAGTAGCGCTACTCAAGCCGGTGACCCTATTATCAAATAATGATAAAGAAATAGAAGCAATACTGTTTACATTCCATGATGGTCCAATACAAGGAGATCATACAGGCATAGCTAGAACATTAGCAAAAATAAAAAGACATTATCATTGGAAAAATATGACAAGACAAATATCCAATTATATAAGAAAATGTCCTAAATGCCAAAAATCGAAGATTATAAAAAATACAAAGACCCCAATGACTTTAACAGAAACGCCACAAATGGCTTTTGACAGGGTAATTGTGGATACGATCGGTCCACTACCCAAATCAGAACAAGGCAACGAGTATACAATTACTCTAATCTGCGACTTAACAAAATATCTCGTCGCAATACCGATTAAAGACAAAAGGGCAAAAACAGTAGCTAAAGCTATATTCGAAGATTTTATTCTGAAGTACGGTCCAATGAAGACGTTCATTACAGACATGGGAACAGAATACAAAAATTCAATAATAGATGAACTATGTAGAAATCTAAACATCAAAAACATAACATCTACTGCACACCACCATCAAACCGTTGGAACAGTCGAAAGAAGCCACAGAACTTTCAATGAATTTATTCGATCCTACATTTCAGTAGATAAAACTGACTGTCACGTATGGCTACAATATTTCGTATACTGTTTCAATACGACACCTTCTATGGCACATGAGTATTGTCCATATGAACTAGTATTTGGTAAAGCCTCAAACTTACCAATACATTTTAATACTGTAGATAAAATAGAACCCCTTTATAACATAGATGACTATGCTTAGATATCTAAGTATAGGTTAGAAATACCTTATAAAAGAGCTAGAATAATGATAGAAGATAATAAAATTAAGAATAAGGAACTATATGATAGGAAAACTAGAGATATATCACTTAAAATAGGAGATAAAGCTTTGTTAAGAAATGAATAAGCTAGATTTTAAATATACAGGCCCATATACTGTAACAAAAATTGGAGTGGAGATAAAGGATAATATTATAGTATCAGGAGATAAGAGTAAGACACAAACAGTTCATAAGGATAGATTAAAAATATTCATTAAGTAAAACTTAGATAAGAGTTAATCAGAACGTTATTCTGTATGAATTGGAAAATTAAAAAGGTTTATTAAATTTAAAATAAATTAAATTTTATTTTGAACCAAAATTAACATTCTTGTCAATATTCTTGTTTCAGTTGGTTAAATTAAAACACATAAGATTGAATTCTATCTCCATTTTAATATATCTAATACAATCAATTAATTAAGCCAATATACAAAAAAAAAAAAATTATGTACACAAATATACAAAAAAAACAACAAAATTTAGTTACAATTTAGTTTTACCCTAAAATATTATGACATAAAAATAACTTTATGTAATTACGTTATTTTTCAAAAGGAGGAGAGATGTAATATGCACATTTATCGAATGCACACTGTACTTCATACATTGTCGCATAAACATAAACAAACGATAAATATACGAGTTCTTGACCAAGCGGATGAAATCCGAGCCGGTTGCAAGTGCCAGCATAAACTGTCACATGCAGACCGCGGGTACTTGAACTTAAGTGTATATTCTTATTTCCTCGTTTAGCTACATAGATTTATACATAAGAATATATAAGCGTCTCTGCCTCTGTAAGCAGCGCGGCTACAAGACCTAGACCTTACTTAGCTAATAAGGAATATTGTAAGAATCAGAATCCATCGAGAGCTGGACGCGGCACCACTGCCGCCTCCAATATAAATAAATGCACCCAATACTAAAGGCAACCAAAGTCCTTTAATGGGTATGGGATATACATTCAATTCAAAGGATAACTTCAATATTACACCACAACATCACATTGAACTAAGATTGGGTGAACCAACTTAACTAGTTAGTTAATTTAAGTCCTTTTATTTTCTATATAATCTGACACAGAAACCGAATTAGGTGCAGAGCTCAAAGAAAGTTCAAACTCCGGTGGCTATAATACATTAACAAAAAACAATATTACCTGATTAAGCGAATTCCATTAGCAACGGTTTTAAAACTATCTACTCTGGATCAGGATCACCTCCTGAGTCGATATAAGCATCTCCGTCTGTCCGTCGGTCCGTCTGTCCGTCTGTCTGTTTCTACGCAAACTAGTCTCTCAGTTTTTGAGCTATCGTCTTGAAACTTTGCACACACCCTTCTTTCGTTTGCACGCAGTATATAAATCGGAACAGCTGAGATCCCCCGACTATATCCTATAGCTGTCATATAACTGAACGATCGGAAATGGTATAACTTGCATGTTATTTAATATATAGAGTCTTGAAATCTATTTTTTGGTGCATAAAAGTTGAACTTCTTAAAAATTCAATTTTAATGAATCTAAACTTGTTTCAGAATGCAGTATATAAATCGGAACAGCTGAGATCCCCCGACTATATCCTATAGCTGTCATATAACTGAACGATCGGAAAAAAAATTCAATTTTAATGAATCTAAACTTGTTTCAGAATGCTTCTGTTACAACTTAAAGCGGAATATTCTTGTCCGATAGGTTTTTTTTATACCCTTGCAGAGGATATTATAATTTTGGTCAGAAGTGTTCAACGCAGTGAAGGAGACATCCAGGACCCCATAAAGTATATATATTATGGATCAGGATCACCTCCTGAGTCGATATAAGCATGTCCGTCTGTCTGTTTCTACGCAACCTAGTCTCTCAGTTTTTGAGCTATCGTCTTGAAACTTTGCACGCACCCTTCTTTCCTTTGCACGCAGTATATAAGTCGGAACGGCCGGGATCGGCCGACTATATCCTAAAGCTGCCATATATCTGATTGATCGAAAATGCTATAACTTCCATGTTATTGAAGATAGAAACTTGAAATTTGCACAGATTGACTATTAGGGGCCGATCTGAAAAATTTCATACGGATCGGCCGACTATATCCTATAGCTGCCATATGATTGATCGGAAATGCTATAACTTCCATGTTATTGAAATTTGCACAGATTCTCCTTTGTGGAAAGTTAAGCCGATCTGAAAAATTTCGTACGGATCGGTCGACTTAATCATATAGCTGCCATATAACTGAACGATCGGCAATGCCCCAACTTGAGTGTTTTTGGGCGTAGAAGCGTCGTCTTTAAAATTCATTTTATACGAATCTAAGCTTGTTATGAATGCTTTCCATTTTTTTTTTTTTTTTTTTTTTTTTTTTTTTTTTTTTGGCAGCTCCCACTGCATACGTACAGCCCACCTCCCGCCCTACCGACCGAGGGGCGCTGCCGTTTATTGTACGCGGGGACCGCGGGGATACATCCGAGACGAGGAAAAAGTATTTTTAAAGAGTTAAATTGTTGCTCTCTTAAGTAGGAAAGAATAGAGAATTTCATGGAAGAGTTCTGTGAAATGATTTGATAGAGGTTATTGTAGTCAGAACCTAGTACCCTGAAAGGGTCATGCTGGGCATATGTTGACCTACAAAAGTTAAGAAATAAGGGGAGGAAAGTTCGAGAGGCCCTAAAAGGATCGTTAAATTTTAACAGACTTAGAAGGTTCTGGCTGTCGATTTCACCATTAATATTATTGATAAAAACTACACCCAGCATAGTCCTACGGTTTAGTAGGAATGGTAAGTTTATTAAAAGTAGTCTGCTATGATAAGACGGGAGTTGCATACTTGCATCCCAAGAGCATCCTAAGAGCAAAAAGGAGAAAATTCTTCTGTACTGATTCAATGCGGTCTTCATGAACCCCATATTGGGGACTCCAGACACGTAAGCCGTATTCAAGAATCGGACGAACTAAAAGATGTAAAGAGTTTTAGTTATATAGTTAATGAAGGCAAACACACCATTGGCTTTATTAACTATTGCCGATATATGGTCGGTAAATTTAAGCTTGAAGTCTAATAGGATACCTAGGTCGTTAACGTGAGTTAATCTTCCTAGGTGCAAATGAGAGCAAGGAAGGAGAAGATACATGTTTCCGCTTTGTGTTTACGAAATTATAAAACTGCTTCGGGTCCTGCGTGAACTGAACCCGACAACGGCGAATATAATCTCTATAACATTCAACGTTATGCACGTGAAGTTCGACCGAGCTACTAAGTACCTTGAAAAAGTTAGATTGGAGCCGGTTCTTTTATATTTGTTTAAAAGTCTATTTTTTATATGTTTAAGATTATTTAGGCTCCTTGTAAACCAAGGGGGGTTGTCTTTAACGGACGGATATTTCCATGGCACACAAGAGTCAAAACAACTATTCAAACTCCTATAAAAATATTCTAAGGCGATATTTATATCGTTGCATGCCAAAAGATCAGACCAATCAAAGGAAAGAATTAGGTTATTGAGCTTTTTAAAGTCAGCCTTACTAAAGTAGCGAATTCTATTACCTACGCTATGAAGTTTAACTAAGGCAATGGTTTCGATTGAAATCTCAAGCGTAGGATGATTTGTTTAGCAGTTTCCGGAGTTCTACGGACTTGTCTAGCGAAATTCCCGCTTTTTTAGAAAAAATTCATAGAACCCCACAATCATATGTAGATGTTTAAAATGGAAAATTTTTAAGGTTATATTCTAAAGCAAACTACATTTAATGTAAAAAAATATTGTGGTAATTGCTAATACCGCCAAAGTTAAATTATTTTGCTAGCATACATACTGCATAAACTAATTGGTTCGAACTTTGAGTTTTCGAGTCTTTATGTCATTTTGGTTAGGGTGTTCATTACCTAATAAATTTAAAATGTGACTTACAAATGTACACATGTACATACATATATGGTTTATTTGGGTAGCAAACAAAATTCATACAAATTCAATTGTTCAATGTCGCAGATTTTTTTATTATAATTGTAAAAAATTAAAATGACACATTCTTTTTTCGAAAATTTTACATGTTTCTTAATCTAATTTTTCCCATTAGCATCTTTTTTAACCCCATTAATAGATCAATTTTTTATTTACGTGGACATAGAAATTCTTTAAATGTAATTTTATATTACATATTCACTGATTTTTTATTGCTTTAAATGTCAGTATAATAAAATATAAAAAAAAAAATTTAATATATCCTATTGATTTTGTTGCCATTAGATTTCGTTTTACACTTCATTTCTGTTCAAAAGTTCAATTTTTTCTGTAAAGAAGTGCTGTTTGTTTGGGGACACAAATTGTACTACACAAAACTTTTCATATTATAATTTCAACATAAATAACTAATTATAAAATATTCATTATTGATTATGTGCGTGTGTATGTATACGTAAAATATGCACAGTTTAAAAGTCATGGCTGTGATCAAGTAACCGAGTTGTTTTTACTTTATTATTTTTGTGGCAATAAGGAAAAGCTCATAGTTGCGTCAAAATTTCCGTACTAAAAAGTGTATAAAAAAATGTAAAATGAATTATATTATATATTAAATTATATTTACAATATTAAAGTTTTAAAAATGTCTCCAATTTTAGTAAAAAAATGTATAATAAAATAATGTTTGATTACTTTGTCTAAAAAATGTTATGTTCTTTAACAATTTACAAAAATATTTTTTTTTAATCCATTAACCTTCATTAACCTCTGCAAATAGAGCTAATCCAAACGTTTTGCTCTTGAAAATCTGTTTAAAATCGGAAGCTCAATGTGAAAGTAAAAAATCATAAATTTAGTACTATCTAGATATCAGCTTCTAATCGAAAAAATATCTTTAGCATATCATTTGCTAATAATTAACCCGTTGAGCAAGTTGTTTACACGTGGTTTATTTAATGTACCGATGAGTAGTTTATATGTACACATTTATGTACTAGCAAACTATCCTCAGCACAGGCATACAAACACGCCTTAAAACTTTCAGCGACCTGTGTAGATTGATTTTCATTTTGTAATGAAGGAGATTTTTTAACATAGACATTGGTGAAATGAGCTTACATCAATATCCAAGTAATTGTGAGATGCTCTACAATACACGATATTGGCTTAGGTGTGATCCGAATTTGCAGAAGACGGACTATCTAATACTTTTTGTTTACTAGGCACTATTTTTTTTAATTTTCTTGAACTTTCGTATTTAAATTAAGATTTTTGTGAATACATGTATTAACTTGATTATTTCCAGTTTTATTACAGCTTTTTTTAAGTTATTGTAACTTGTTATTTTTATTTATTTATTATTCTTACTTTGAAATTTAACTCTAATTAGATAAATAAAAATGCGGTTTTTATAAATTTAAAACACGAAATACTTTACATTTTCCCAAATAAGTGAATATGTAATATTTTCCATTTATCTTTCATGTCCATATTTTTTAAAATACAAAAAATATTATTTTTTTATATATATTATATTATATATATTTTTATATATTATATATATTTATTTATATATATATATTATATATACTTTATATAATGTATATACATTATATAAATATATTTATATTTTATTATTTATATATATTATATATTATTTTATGCCTATCGGTAATAACTTAATTAAATTATTTTCTTATCTACTTTTTAAGTGACACGAGACGCAACTCTTTCAATGTTTTTGAGCTTGCCTTCGGTGGATGCAGAGATGGCCTTATACATTCCGATTTGTTTTATTTTTATATAAATTAAAATGATAACTACTAATTGAAATAACGGTGGATCGTTCGAATCATACTTTGCTGAATTAGTGTGCTTATAAGAAAAATATACTTAAATTTATGGTTTTTGTAATTCAATTTAAATATTTATTACGTTACAATGTATGTAAATATAAAAAGATAAAAATATCTTATCTACGTATCTAACTTTCGCTTGAAGAACTCTTAGTTTTGTTTCTACATTTTTAATGTAACCGCATTATTTGCTCGTTATTTTAATTTGATATTTAAGAGTGGTAAAAACAATACTAATCGCTGCCGCTTCAATTCAATATTCGTTATTATAGTCTCAATTCAAAATGTCGCATTATTTATGCCGCTTATTAACAAAAGAGAATAATAATAAAAAACGCTGGCGTAATAGTAAATACAGAAAAGAATTATTAATTTTTTTTCTTGCAGTGTCAATTTATTATTTTTTCAAACTCAATTAATGTTTATTTTAAAAGTAGCGTCTACCGTTTCTCTGTTGCATTCCGCTTACCATTTTATTAAAAATTTTACTCACAAAAATAGGATTTAAGTAACATTGAGATCATATATTTTTTATACAAATGTATATTAAAATTTAAAAAAATGACACCCTGCGCTGTATCAGAAGCTATTTAGTCAATTGAAAACAACGAAACCTCTTTATAGGGAAACATCAGGTTCCATTTCCAAATACCATTATTTGCTTAAACTCGCTTAATTTCGTTATTGTCACGTGCAGTAGCTTGGCCACTGGCACAGGGTTTATGGTTCCTGATTTTTATGAGCTCCCACTTCAGCGGCGACGACCACAGCCATTGCTGCGGTTACATTGACCTGATGATGCAAATGCGATACTTGCCGGTTTTCTTGTTGCTCTTTTTCGATAATTATTGTATCTCTTCCATCCATGCTGCTTAGATTTAGCACAGCTGACTCGGTTTCCGTGACTTCATAATCTTGCGCAGAAAATTTCAGGAACGGCTCATAAGTGCTTAGCTGTGGCTGAACCTGTTGTTCGGGTTCAAACTGTTGCTGCTTATTATCGATGTATGATTGAAACGGAGCTGTTCGAATCTGGTATATAGGAAGTACTGGCTGCTGTTGTGGCTGTTGAATATGTGATTGCTGTTCCCGGTTAATTGTCTCTGGTTCCATCGGTATATTGGGCGATAGGCGTGATGACGCCTGAAACGGGTAGTTGTTATCTATTTGCCTTTGGGCATATGAAACGTCGTCTTCTTGAAGTGCAATATTGAAACCTACTTTAGCATGTTGCTGGCCTTGCTTTTGTTGTTGATTCTGTTGTGGTGAGGAAGGAGATTTCTTAATGTTAGATGCAGTGACAGAAGAATTCCTAACATTTGTATCGTTTCTGCATTTCAATATGTTTTCGTGACTATTTTTCTTTGTATGAGAGCTGCACGAGTTTGGGCTGAATTCGTTCTTATTGCTGGAACAATGAACGAGACTGACTTGATTCGTAATTGTATTGATGTTTTTATGGCCAGTACTTGATTTAATAACGCTATTGCTGTAAGTGTTACAAAAGCTGTTGACATTATATTTAGTGGCTTGTGCATTGGTGGGGTTCACCGACAGATCGAGCTCCGATCTATGTAATTTTGGCTATTCCTTAATGAGACGGTAGATGTGGTGAGTGGTACCGCTGTTGTGAGCAGCTACCTCAAAAACATACGCTATGCACAGTAGTGTCTCTTGGGTTTCACGAGCTCGCATTACCTATAATAAAAATGTATTAAAAAGGGATCAATAAGAAGTGGCTATTCCTTACTTACTTGCAATATTGTGAAATTTTCTAGTACACTATTCATCATATAGCGTTCAGGTAGATTTTTTAACTTTTGTATAAAATTAATCATATACTCGCACATGGGTGAGCGCTGAATTCGATAGACATAGCGATTATTTTCCAATCGAGAATATTCGCTTTCCACTTTCTCTACCACTTGTTTGCCGAATGAACAAACGATCGTTGAGCATACAAGTACAACGTTCTCATTACTCTCATATCTGCAATGATTTAATTATGAAATAGATCTTAAAATATAGTTAGCTTTTCTTACTGGCTAGTTACGCCATAGAAATCGCCAGAATCGCTCCCGGTTGTTATATCGGTGTTTAGATCAGCCCAGCATTTAACGAGATAAAATGCATTCTGAGGCCCTTTTTCATATAAATCTTTAAGACCACCAGATTTCTCGGGAAACTTATCAAATATTTGTCGGATATCAACAGTCTGAAAAATTCTTAACTTAGATCAACTTCTTAGATCAACTTTAGTATAAACTTACTTCTAGCAATGGATCGGAAAATGAAGGCTTACCGCCTAGTTGTACAAACAGGTGACGGTTATACTAAGAAAAGAAATATTTTTTTATAGTACGCGTTTAAAATATGCAGACTTGTTTTTAAGCATACCATATCATCTCTTTGGATTTCCATGAACGCCGTAAACTCAAGTAATCTAAATTTGTGAGTAGCGATTGCTCGCCCTTCCCAAGGCAATTGTGCGGGTAGAATACCTGCTTCAATATCTCCGGATACGGTCGTCGACGGCTTTCCGGCTGAATAGGGTGGTTGCGCGAAAGGTTTGATACTGTAATCATACAAACTACATGTCAATGCAAAAGTGCTGTGTGTGTACTCTCCTTTATTAGGTAATGTCAACTTACTCTTGCGATGTACTTGGCTGTATTCCTGGTTGCCAGAATTGCTGAGCAATAAATAAAAGATATGCAGTATTGTATTTAATAAAAGTATATATTGATGTTACAGTAAGAATAAACATTACGTGAAAAGAAAAGGTAAATTTATGACTGAGCCGAAGTTTACAAACCCTTGAGGTTAAATGACGGTTTATATTTGTAAGAAACATAGAAACTATATTTATAGTTACCCGATCCTTATATAAATTTTCAGAATCATATTATGACCATATAAAATGAATTTTGAAAAAAGTCCCAAGCTTCTATACAAAAATATAAGAAACTTTTTGCCATTTCCGTTGGTTCACAGGATAAAGTCGGTATAAAGTCAGTACAAAATTTTGTAGATGGATCCGATAAAAAAATGCTCTAAGCAAATTACAAGATTCTATCTGCAAAAACATTATATGACAGCTATAGCATATGATCAAGAATGCATGTACTTCGAAAATGTCGAAATGTTTATTCACTGTGTTGCACACTTCTGACCAAAATTATAATATCCTCTTGCAATGATATAAAAATTAAGGAAGAAGGGTTGCTCAATAGTTTCTAGAAAACCAGTGGACATTAAGATGTAGTGAAGAGACTCTGAAGTCTCGGACGGTATTAATTTGTAAAACTGTCGACTTGACGCGGACGAACAACTATATCTAGTGGTCGTCCCACCCGTTCCATGCTTTTAAAGTCAGGCCACCAAAAAGACCACATCTATCATTGAATAGCCTTTAGTCGCGCGACATTAGTTATTAATTCATGAACAAAATTTATCGTTGCCTCCAATTAATAACTTACAACTTTAATTTTAGCTTGGATCTCTCTCAATTTTCGCCTTGCGAGTACTTGAATGTGTGAACTGACTTGTTTCCTGGTTCTCGTTTTTCCTGTGCGTAGTTTTATATATCGTGCAATCAGTTCGTTCCGGCCTGTAACATTAAAAAAAATATTGTTTAATTATAAATATAATAATGTATTGTATATCATAAATGTATTATTTTACCACGATTTAATGTTTCTGATATTAATTTTAAAAAATGTCTTTTGCTGCCTCCCCTTACCTGCTACCTGTTGACAACCAAAATCGGTGCCTTTAGTGCCTACATTAAAACAAAAATCGATGTATCTACTTAGCTATAAATAGTGAATCTTAAATAAAATAAAATCTGTCTCAGACACACTTTTTCTGAACTCATTATCTCTCCAACGTCTATTTTGTTCCTGTGCAAGTTGCGGCAGTAACCCAGCATTCGGTTTATGTACATTTTGCAAAACCTCTTATAATATCCTACCCAGCAATTGGGTTATGTACCTGCTTGCTTATTAATCCTCAAGGATTAACATTTTGGTGACCCCGACCAGACCAGGATTACACAAACAAAGTTTTTACGAAGTAACCTGTTGGTGAAACCGTAATCTGTTGGACCCTGCCTCAGATAAGGCTTAGGATCAAGAGCGCATTAAGACGTTAGCTCAGATAATCTAATGGACAAGCATCTAGTGGTCTTATAAACGTTGAGCCTAAGCGCAAGACCCCACTTAACAATCTATGAGGAAATTTAAAATCCGATAGAAAATGATTACAACAAAGCAGCCAATTTAAAGTTGCAGGTAAAAACAGAGCGTTTTTATGGCCAACATAAGCCCACCGCCAGCATCCAGCATAGCTGATGTACAAATGCCTCGTATAATCAAATGGAAACAATTCCATGACCTTTTTTCTGCATGCTCCATGACACTAGCATGCCAGCAGTAAAGAAAATGTGGTATCTCAATTCTGCGATGTCGAGAAACGCACAGAGGTTAATTCGCCACATTGAATTATAGGACAACGATCAAATTACTAAAAATTCCAAGGCACATATTCGATGGGAATGTTTTAATCACACAGGAGCTATAAACGTTTGTAGATGCCTCCGAGCAAGCATATGGATTACTGTGTTCCAAGTCGAGGGGGGCACCCGCCGCAAAACAAGAATTCCACATGGCACCGAGCAAGGGCACTCATCCGTCGGTCTAGGAGGGATCAACACGACACCTTCTTTCTGGCAAATCGGATAGCTAAGATCCAGGAAATAACCAAACCAAAACAATGGCTCACGTATCATCCTCCAACAATGCAGCTGACGTCTTGTCTAGAGGAACAACAACCACTAAGTTATCGAATCATAGTATGTGGTCTTTTTATAAATTACAAAGAATAGCTGCGTTTCTGTTAAAAGACGAACAGAGCGCCAACAAGGACGCTATGCTTAGGGGAGTTGCCCGAGCACGCACAATTCAACTGCGCCCAATTCAACAAATCGAATTTACTCCAGAGTATAACCAGCTGAAACGTTATAAGACCTTGGGCAAAAAGAGCACGCTTGTATCATTAGCCCCAAAAATAGGATTCGATGGGCTAATTCGAATCAGAGGAAGACTAGAAAAGTCGAATCTGTCTTTTGACATCCAGTTTTGCTACCTTACAACGACTCAATTGTAAGAATGATTTTAAGAGAAATGCACGAAAACAACATACACTGTGGTGCTTAAGCCATACGCTCTAGTCAACAATATTGGATTATCAATGATAAAATTATTGCATGGAATTACCGAACGAGTGACACAGGCCCGCCCATTTTTTTTATACTAGAGTATATTATTGTGGCCCCATTTGGATTCATCACAAAGCGACCCGACAAGGCCTACATTGCAGTCTTCTATTGTTTCTCCACGAAGGCTTTTCACGTAGAACATGTTAGTGACCTAAATACGGTCGCCTTTAAGCCGCTGTGAAATCCCTGACATTTGAAGAGTTAACCACAGTGGTGGTGAAAATTCTCAACTCCCACCCCGGACATGGACATGCGAGTACTGCAAGAACTGCAGAATCGTCACAAATGGAAGCTTGCATCTACAAATGTGAAAGAAGGACTGTTAATCCTCATTAAAGAAGACAATGTGGCTTTGCTGCAAAAACCCAGCAATCGGTTTATGTACCCTTAGCAAAACCACTTATAATACCCTACCTAGCAATTGGTTAATGTACCTTTTTGTTTAGTTAACCCTCAAGGATTAACAGTAACAAACACCCATCTACCCGTTCTTTTAGGATCCGTCTGTATAAATGTAAAGAGACCCTGAGGTCCCGGAATATCAGCGAACAATTCTTAAATTGTTGGAATTTTGATATGACCTTAAATAATCGATGGGCATGCAGTAGTTCGTACCCCAGAGCTGCACGTGGTCAATCTCTAGTTCGGTATGTTCGTGACCAGAGTGGCTTTGGAAGCCAGCCACCCTTAGTCTGATCGCTGGCATCAGACCCCATAATCTCCACAGGTAGATCTTAGATTACGTCTAGCACGCAGCGCGCTAAGAGAAAAGGAGAACTTTTTATATTGAGGAATCAAGCAGCATCCACTGCATAGTGCAATTAAAAATGTCTTTCCTAATTACTTTCTCGGTCACAAAATTAACCTTAGCTACATATTGTGCCCTGAAGGTAGAATTAATAACTGCAGAATTGATAAAATAATTATTTTAAATATTTTATAAAAAAAATTAAAACACAAACAAATTATGACAAAGGCAAAAACCAATCAATTACGATGCCTGGTTAAAATTCCTTCTTCTTCTATGTTTTTCCAGAAGCTTTGGAATCGCAGAAGGCATGAAAATTCCATTATAATATTTAATATTTTTCCCTCCAGCCCTTAACTTATAGTTAGAAAGTTCAAAAAAGTTCATCAAAATTGAGAAAAGTATTTAGGAACTATAAAGAAATAAATTTTCTACTTTTACGGTGCAAAATGTAGCTTAGACGACAATATTGGCGAAGATACAGGGACAAATTTATCCAAGACATAAAAACAATTTCATAAAAAGTTTAACTTTCAATAGAAACATACATTAAAAGTGTTATTAACAAGGATACGATGACCTTCAAGGTATCTTTTAACGGTAATGAGGACGCCCGAAGCAAAAGACGTGCGATATGTACGATATATAGCATAATCAGGAACCAAGATTTCCTGATCAGTGACAAACGAATTAAGTCCGATTTCCGTTAGAGCCAATAAGTCAAAGAGCCGCTTGCAAAGTATTATTTGATCAGCTTTCCAAGAATACTAGACACGTTTTGGTAGCAGACGGAGAGTAAGGTTGTCAAAAAAGTCTTGCGGTATTTTCATTGAATTTTTAATTGTTCATAAAATTGGTTATAAAAATGCGATGTAAGTCAAATATGCACCGTTTTATTCGATGACGAGTTCCCAACGAGATGCCAACTTCATAATGCCCCTCTTATAGAAGATCGCTTCCCTATTGGAAAAATACTCGGAGAGGCAATTTTCACAGGACTCTCTTGTGGCCAATTTCCGACTACCAAGCTCGTTCGCCATGGACAGAAATAGGTGGTAATCACTTGGTGCGAGATCGGGACTCTAAGGTGGATGCAAAAGAACCTCCCATCCGAGCTCCTAGAGCTTTTGGCGCATCACCAATGATGTGTGTGGCCTGGCGTTGTCCTTATGGAAGACAATTCGGCCTATGTTGATCAAAGATGGCCTCTTCAGCATGAGTGCTGCATTTAAGCGGTCCAGCTGTTGGCAGTACAGGTCCGAATTAAGCGTTTGGCCATAGGATGATAGTGCTCATTTTTTCGCGGCTCCCACTGCATACGTACAGCCCACCTCCCGCCCTACCGACCGAGGGGCGCTGCCGTTTATCGTAGGGCTCGAATCGCGGGGATAGATCCGAGACGAGGAATAAGTATTTTAAAAAGGTTACGAGGAAGAGTTACATTGTTGCTCTCTTAAGTAGGAAAGAATAGAGGATTTCATGCAATAGTTCTGTGAAATGATTTGATAGAGGTTATTGTAGTCAGAACATAGTACCCTGAAAGGGTCATATGCTGGGCATATTTTGACCTACAAAAGTTAAGAAATAAGGGGAGGAAAGTTCGAGAGGCCCTAAAAGGAACGTTAAATTTTAACAGACTTAGAAGGTTCTGGCTGTCGATTTCACCATTAATATTATTGATGAAAACTACACCCAGCATAGTCCTACGGTTTAGTAGGAATGGTAAGTTTATTAAAAGTAGTCTGCTATGATAAGACGGGAGTTGAATACTTGCATCCCAGTTTAGACCCCCAAGAGCAAAAAGGAGAAAGTTCTTCTGTACTGATTCAATACGGTCTTGATGAACCCCATATTGGGGACTCCAGACACATGAACCGTATTCAAGAATCGGACGAACTAAAGATATGTAAAGAGTTTCGGTTATATAAGGGTCATTAAATTCCTTTGACCATCTTTTAATGAAACCAAGCACACCCTTGGCTTTATTAACTATTGCCGATATATGGTCGGTAAATTTCAGCTTGAAGTCTAATAGGACACCTAGGTCGTTAACCTGAGTTAATCTTTCTAGGGCGGTCGCATAGAGAAAATAAGTGGCCTGGATGGGACTTAAGCGATAGAATGACATAAGTTTGCATTTTGACCCATTGAGTTTTAAGTCATTAGCAGAACACCAATTTTGGAACTTGTCCAGATCGGACTGAAGTTTATATTGGGCAGAGGAAGATTTATACTGAAGACACAGCTTAACGTCATCTGCGTACATAAGTACACGAGAGTTTGGTAAAGCAAAAGGCAAGTCATTTATAAAAATGGTAAAAAGTAAAGGCCCGAGATGACTTCCTTGAGGGACTGCAGATGTAGCTCGGACTAGGCAGGAGAATACATCATTAAAAAGGACGCGTTGGGTTCTTTCAGAAATAAAGCTGGAAATCCACGTAAGATGGTTAACAGGAAATCCCAAAAGATCGAGTTTTCTCAAAAGGAGTGAGTGGTTTACAGAGTCAAATCTTTTACTAGTCGGTGTAGATGACATCTGTTTGAAGGCCATTTTCTAAGCCATCAATTACAAATGATGTCAGCTCCAACAAGTTGGTGGTGGTGGAGCGACGCCTAATAAAACCATGCTGGCATGGAGAAATTATTGAACTACAGAGGTGCTGCAGATGAGGAATTTTTTATAGCTTTGGAATTGCTGACAATTTAGAGATGCCTCCATAATTGGTAGCATTAGATTTTTCCCCTTTTTTATGCAGGGGAATTATAAAGGATTCCTTCCACATATGGGGAAATATCGACGTTTCCAGAGATAAGGTGAATAGCTTTGAAAGAGGTTTGCACAATGACTCAGCGCAATTCTTTAGCACACAGCCTGGTACTCCATCGGGACCTGGTGAAAGTACCGGTTTAACCTTTAAAAGATCCGATAACATAGTGGATGATTCCCTGCCAATCCCACCAAACACACAGAAGAACCTTCCTGGCCGTCGATCCAGGCTTGGCCATTGTCTAGGTAGCTTTACCGCTTTTTCATCACGACCGTTTTCGCTTTACGTTGTCGGAAGTGGATCACTTTTCATCGCCCCTCATCGTCCGCTCCAAAAAGGGTCGATTCTGTTGCGATTCAGAAGCGATTCGCATGCATCCCTACGGCCAAAAATGTTTTTTTTGCGTCAAGTCGTGTGGCGTATGGGTGCCAAGCTTCTTTTTAAATCCAAGCTTCTTCAAATGGTTTATAACGGTTTGATGACTCATGTCCAATTCTTGGCAGATACTACTGCCAGTCTCTTTCGATCAATTCAGCTGTTTTATTGCAATTTTCGACGACAGACCTTCCGGACCGTGGCGCATCTTCGACCACCTCTGCACCAGAACGAAAACGTTGAAACCAACGTTGTGCGGTGGAAATGGAAACTGTATAGAGTCCATTAACTGCACAAGTTTTATTGGCAGTACTGCAGTACAAATTTTATTATAGTAGTGAAAAAATTCCGTATTTTCTCTTTATTTTGCTCCATGTCTGCGACGCTATAACTCACGAACGACTAAAAACAAATAATAAATCAAACACCTGTTAACGCGTGAAAAGACCTTACCAAAAAGCTATAGCGTGAACTGATGGGTAGATTAGAACTAGTACTACGCGCTTGCAAAGACACCTACCGGAAATACCGCAAGACTTTTTTGACAACCTTATATTTCAATTTAATTTTTGAAGCATCAACAACGGGGCTGGGAACGCCTTGGAAAGAACATCTTTACAATCGTATGCTAGCGTCATACTTCATACGTCATAAATCAGTGAACTGTATTTTAAGGTAGACTATTAGAAACAGTCGTACAATACCGGCCGTTCAAAATTCCGACTATGCGCAAAGGAAATATAGGAGTTGGCAAGGTTTGAGATTGACAGGTTTAAAACTAAAAGACTTGTTCGCGAAGAAAACAGACGGACGGGCATGTTGCCGAAAACAGAATCAAGAGCTGCCCTAGATCAAAGGATCAAAGATGTGTGCGAAACGCGGGGGATCGGGGTGCTTACATATATATTTAAAAGTTTTAAGTATGTATGATAGCTGTAGGATAAAGTTATCCGATTTGTATGAAATGTGGAAAAGAGAAAGCTAGTGTTCAAGTTTTTATCTGTATAAAATATAAACATTACATAATTTTCGTGCGTCGATCCGCATGGATAGTTTTTAAGTTTCTATCTGTATGAACATGAAAACTATATCATTTCCATGCATACATACATACTGCCAGAAAAGAAAACAACTCTGTTAAGGTCTAGAGCTTTGTAGAAACTGATAGACGCACATGCTCATATGGACTCGGGATTCAATCAATTAAAAAATTACTTTCTTTCTGTATTCAAAGTTTTATTCACTGCGCTGCTGGCACTAAGTCCAGCTATTTATTTTATTCAATTCACACATGCACTCTGTTTTTTTATTTTTCAATTGTGAAATATTTTTTTTATAGAGTTGAGTCTCCTATAACTGGTCCCATTTTTATATCCTTGCAGAGGGTATTATAATTTTGGTCAAAAACGCAGTGAAGGAGACATCTAGGACCACATAAAGTATACGAGGTGTGTTCAAAAAGTAAGGTGACTTTGTATTTTCAAGAAAAACTATTAATTTATTTACCAATATTTATGTTGTCCCCTTCAAAGTAATCCCCCTCAGATACAATACACTTATGCCAACGGTTTTTCCAATCCTCAAAGCACTTCCCATTAGCACTTTTCCGTATAGCCTTGAGCTCTTCCAGCGATGCAGTCTTTCTCTTTTCAATCGTTGCAAATCTCCGTCCTTTCATAGGTCTTTTCAGTTTTGGGAACAAGAAAAAGTCACATGGGGCCAAATCCAGTGAATGTGGTGGATTATTGTGGTGTTGTTTTTGGCCAAAAAATCTCTCACAAGCAAAGATGAGTGAGCAGGG
This sequence comes from Drosophila varians, assembly GCA_018150405.1. Taxonomy (NCBI): domain Eukaryota; kingdom Metazoa; phylum Arthropoda; class Insecta; order Diptera; family Drosophilidae; genus Drosophila; species Drosophila varians. Next base: position 1,380,194 of record JAECWK010000131.1, on the reverse strand, counting down.
GCATTATCGTGATGCAAAAGCCATGAATTGTTTTTCCACAATTCGGAACGTTTTATTCGTATTGCTTCTCGCAAACGGCGCATAACTTCCAGATAATACTGTTTATTGACCGCACGACCATATGGTTAGAACTCCTGATGCACCACGCCATTTTAATCGAAGAACACTTGATCAAAACTTTGAGATTTGATCGAACTTGGCGTGCTTTTTTCGGTCTTAGCTCGCCTGGGCTCTTCCATTGGGACGATTGGGCTTTGGTTTCGATATCATGCCCATATACCCATTATTCGTCACCAGTTATGACCCTTTGAGTAAATCTGAATTGTCGTTGACGTCATTCAACAACTCTTGAGCGATGCTCATGCGACGGTTCTTTTGGTGAAAATTCTGCAATTTCGGAACAAAATCGCCGAGCACGCAAAATAACTTGAAACCTTTAGGCCTCTCACAACCAAAGAAAAGAGGGGATTCCATTGAAACTTGGTACAGATGTTAGGGAAGAGTGTACCAACATAACAAAACAAAAAAATCATTAATCGAAAATATGTTGCACACGAAATTTGAAAAGTCACCTTACTTACTATATAAGTCACCTTACTTACTATAGCATTTCCGATCAATCATAGGATATAGCCGGCCGATCCTCGGGAGGTGATCCTGATCCAGAATATATATACTTTATGGGGTCCTGGATGTCTCCTTCACTGCCTTGCACACTTCTGACCAAAATTATAATACCCTCTGCAAGGGTTTAAAAATATTTGGCATTCATAACCCTTTAAATCAGCGGTGCCCAGCCCTGGTCCGCGCGGGCCCGTGATTTTCGTGTTTTTACACATACACCACTTGAAGTTAACCGATATTTTTACTCACGAGAGTAAAATTTACTCAGTCGGCCGGACCGCTTTAAAGTAAGCAGGTTTATGTCGATTTATGCGAGCCATCCAAAAAATAAAAACATTACAATTTTAACGCAACATATTAAAAAAAAATTAGCTTTTATTTTTTTAACATTTTTTAATTTCCAGAAAAAGCCAATAGTTGCTTTTTTTGGATGATTTTTTCCATAACCTAAATATGTCCATAGGAAGCATACCCTTCCATACTCTTCGATTTGCTTATTGAAAAGCACATCAATACACACTCATTTTAGTTTTTCTCTCTTCGTGGGCACCGCTGTTTTACAGTGTCTGTGTTTCGGCAGAGATCCGGCAGAGAAATAAAGGTATAGCCTGCATATTATTAGATATCTTGAAATTTGCTCAGAGCCTCTGTTTATCTAAGCCTATTTGAAACATTTGATAAGGGTCGATGCAACATGCAACAGCTTTCGTGTTCCTTAGTGTATAACACTTTTTTTATATCCATTATAAACTTGTTATGCATTTTTTTGTAACAAGGTTATATAAAATTCGGCTCCGTCCGAAGTTAGCTTTCCATTCTTGTTTACCACTCAAATTTTTGACAACTTCACTGCTACTTTAAGGGGCGTTAAATATCGCAACAGACACCATTTAGAATTAAACGTATAAACAAATTTTTTCTTAATTTTTTTTTATTTTTGTATAAGTTTTTGCTCACATAAATAAATTCTTTGTGATTACTTATAAAATTGCTGAAACAGTAACTTTTCGTTAATTATACAATTTGCTCTTGTTAATAGCAAAGACATTTTATGAAACCATAAACTATATTTCGTTTTGTCAGTTACATATTGTTTATTAGTTTCTAAAAGGTCCGAACACATAATGGAAATGCTGATCAAAACTTTAAAAATGATTCACATGTCACATGTTTTGAACAGAAAAGTTGACCTCTATAACTTACCATACATTTTACCCTCGTCAGAAAGAATAATTTTTCGTCGCCCACAGGGAGGATATATAGACAGTGCCTCCTGAAAGCTCTGCTCAATATCCGGGCTCCATACACCCTCGGCATCAGCAGAGGACAGATCCTTTTCATCCTGAAAATATATAAACACGGAGAAATTAGAAGATGGACGATGCTGAGAGATAAAAACGTATCAGTTTTTTGTAATGGAAGGAAAGGAAAGGAACGTGGTTTCATAATTACTCTAATGTTAATATTTTAAAAAAAATTTTTTTTTTTAAATTAAGCCCATTTGATTTCGACTTTTCGAACTTTTTATCACAAACCATGGATTTGAAACAACAAGCTACTTCAACTGCATTGCTAGACATCTTTGTCCATATTAAAATTATTGATCAGGACTTTCCATTTAGAGATCCATCCGATAATCTTTGATTGATCCTTAGTTGATTTTTCCTTAATCTACGTTTGTTGTGGGACATTTTAGTTTAGCCATTTTTGGGATATTATAACATAGCAGTAAATCGTATTTTGCTATTGCTAAAATCTTTTTCAGAAGACGACTCTCCGAGCAGAGCAGGGTCACCCTGATCACCCTGACAACTCCAAGAGTCAGGACTGATAAAAATTCGGATACCGAATGCGTCAGTGATCGTGTGCAACTTTTTGACTTGTCCCCTATGGCACGGGAAACATTGGGTCCGGACCCCCGGTACCGACTGGTATTGCAGTTCTACAAGATCCGAGACCAAAGCCCCTAAAGGTTTTTTTTTTTCTTTTTTCGCGGCTCCCACTGCATACGTACATACGTTATTCCACCAACGAAACAAATATTTGTTTTACGGCTTGCCCCTGACACCTCAGAGATCGATTTCTCGGCTTATATCAAAGTCAAAACAAAAGCCGAATTTAAAGTGGAGGACACCTCCAAATTTAAATTTGCACTCTCGAGGCGCACATCATCCTTCAAGATATGTGTGCCTTTGTCGATGTTTGAGACGATGTGTTAGCCTGGCTTCTGACCAGAGTACGTATAAGTTCAAGAACATCATCCGATAAATGTAAAAAAAAAAATACCAAGCCTGTGGGAGTCAAGGTCCCCAAAGCTACCCCAACTGACCAGCCTACTTCTTTCTTGCGACCGACCCCTCCAAAGAGGCTAATCTCAGTAGACTCCACTTTCCATTCTGAAGAGGTCAAATTGCAAGAGTTTGATAACTTAGAATTTATTTGCGTTAAGGTCACTTTGTCTGATCAATCGCTGTTTATTACCTGTTCTTATTTACCGCCATCATCCGAACCGCCTACTTACTGGCATCATTTGTCTGCTATCCAGTCGGTTATGTCCGATAGCGACCAGCTGGTGGTTGTGGGTGACTTTAATATACCAGAACTCACTTGGTCAATTATCGATAACGTTACAGCTTTATCAGTTTCGTCACACCATCATTTTACTCCGGGCATGTTTGACATGTCTTTAGGTCAATTTAACCATGTCAGAAATTCTTTAGGTCGGTTTCTAGACTTATGTTTTGTGTCTGATCCAGATGGAATTACATTCCAGAGCACTGCCTTTGGTGACCCCTCAAGATCCATATCATCCTATGCTTGAGGTTTTAGTCGAAACCATTGCCTTAGTTAAATCTCATAGCGTAGGTCATAGAATTCGCTGCTTTCGTACGGCTGACTTTAAAAAGCTCAATAACTTAAATCTTTCCATTAATTGGTCTGATCTTTTGGCATGCAATGATATAAATATCGCCTTAGAATATTTTTATAGCAGTTTGAATATTTGTTTTGACTCTTGTGTGCCATGGAAGTATCCGTCCGTTAAAGACAACCCCCCTTGGTTTACAAGGATTCTAAATAATCTTAAACATATCAAAAATATACTTCAAAAATAATTTAAAAGAACTGGCTGCAATCTAACTTTTTCAAGGTACTTAGTAGCTCGGTCGAACTTCACCGTGCATAACGCTGAATGTTATAGAAATTATATTCGCCGTTGTCGGGTTCAGTTCACTCAGGATCCGACGCAGGACGCAGGATTTCATAAGAATTCTTCTGCGAATACGGATCAGGCTATTGCAGATCTATTCGCAAAATTTGTTCAAACAACGTATTCACCTTGTACTATTTCTGATCAGCCCTACATATATGAAATTCATTCAGCCAATCTTATTTTTGGTCCATCTATCTCCGACCGCAGTTTGTTATCGGATCTCCCAAGGGTTAAACCGGTACTTTCACCAGGTCCCGATGGAGTACCAGGCTGTGTGCTAAAGAATTGCCCCGAGTTCTTGTGCAAACCTCCTTCAAAGCTTTTCACCTTATCTCTGGAAACGTCGATATTTCCCCATATGTGGAAGGAATCCTTTATAATTCCTCTTCATAAAAAAGGAAAAAAATCTGATGCTACCAATTAAAGAGGCATTTCTAAATTGTCAGCAATTAGAAAGACCTTCAAAAAAATTATTACCCCTTATCTCACACACCTCTCTAGCTCAATCATTTCTCCATGTCAGCTTGGCTTCATTAAGCTTCGCTCCACCATCACCAACTTGTTGGAACTGACATCATTTGTGATTGATGGCATCCAAAATGGTCTTTAAACAGATGTAATCTACACTGACTTTAGTAAAGCATTTGACTCTGTAAACCACTCACTCCTTTCGAGAAAACTCGATCTTTTGGGATTTCCTGTTAACCATCTTACGTGGACTTCCAGCTAAATTTCTGAAAGAACCCAACGCGTCCTTTTTAATAATTATGTCTCCTGCCTTGTCCGAGCTACATCTGCAGTCCCTCAAGGAAGTTATCTTTGGCCTTTACTTTTTACCATTTTCATTAATGACTTGCCTTTTGCTTTATCGAACTCTCGTGTACCTATGTTCGTAGACGACGTTAAGCTGTGTCTTCAATATAAATCTTCCTCTGCCCAATACAAACTTCAGTCCGATCTGGACAAGTTCCAAAATTGGTATTCTGCAAATGACTTAAAACTCAATGGGTCAAAATGCAAACTTATGTCATTCTATCGCTTAAGCCCCATCCAGGCCACTTATTTTCTCTATGCGACCGCCCTAGAAAGATTAATTCAGGTTAACGACCTACGTGTCCTATTAGACTTCAAGCTGAAATTTACCGACCATATATCGGCTATGGTTAATAAAGCCAATGGTGTACCCATTGGCTTGGCTTTATTACCATGGCTTTATTACCTTGGCTTTATTAAATGGATGCAAGTATCCGAGTCTTATTATAGCAGACTACTTTTAATAAACGTACCACCCGATGCATTTTAAAAGAAGTCAGATGCTTCTACACCCAAAAACTCGAAAGTTGTGGCATTTCCATATGACCATATTCCATATGATCATATTCCATATGATATTCCATATGACCACGTTCCATATGACCATATGACTGGCAGCTATAGGATATAGTCGGCCGATCCGTATGAAATTTTCCAGATCGGCTTAGATTCCCACAAGAGAGAATCTGTGCAAATTTCAATCAGTTATATAGCAGCTATAGGATATGATCGGCCGATCCCGACCGTTCCGACTTACATATATACTGCATGCAAAGGAAAGAAGGATGTGTGCAAAAATAGAAGTCGATTGCTCCAAAACTGAGAGACTAGTTTCGTACAGACAGACAGACGGACATGCTAATATCGACTCAGAAGGTGATCCTGATTCAGAATATATATACTTCACTGCGTTGCCCACTTCTGAATTTCTTCTAATTTTGGTCAGAAGTGGGCAACGCAGTGAAGGAGACATCTCCGACCCTATAAGGTATATATATTCTGAATCAGGATCAAGGGTATAAAAATAAATAAAATAATTATCAACAATTTGGAGAAATTGCAACTTTGTTCACACCACACCTTTGGCCATTTGAAAGGCAGGGCAAAAATAAAAAAATATAATAGATATTGCCATCCCATAAATACAGACGAGGCTAGAATTGGCAAAAACTGTGTTATTAACAACAGAAAAAATTTTATAGGAAGCTTGGCAACCCGAAATAGACCTAGTTCAGTGGTGCCCAGCCTTGGCCCGGGCGGAATCGTGATTTTTGGCTGATATTTTTCTTATTTATGAGAGTAAAATTTGCCCAGTCGGGCGGACAGCTTCGAAGTGAGCAGGTCTATGTAGCTTTATGCGAGGCATGCATTCAAAAAGATTTAAAATATGACAATTTTGGCCCAAAGCAATAAAAAATTTGTTTTTATTCTTTTAAAGTATTTTCTATTTTAGTAGCAAAAAATACAAATAGTTTCTTTTTTAAATAATTTTTTAAACTTCGAATTGCTCAGTGCAAAGAACACCAATACATACTCATTTTAGTTATCCTCTTTTCGTGGGCACCTCTGATCTAGTCCAAATAGTTTAATAGTTAATAGTCGAATAGTTGCAATAGTTAATTAGTGAAAATTTTGCCTAGAAGATAGCGTGTCGGACTGGAGACGTCTTTTATATTAATAAGTTTTACTTTTTATTTCATCTCTGCTTATTTACAACAAAAATTTGTCACTAGAACACGTCCATGATGGCTGAATAGAAATCGATTAATGTTGTTTTTGAGAGTGAACGTATCCAAACTGCGTGTCCTATTTTTTTGTATTTTTGTTATTGATCAAGAACACATTTACATCAAGAATATATATACTTGATGGCGTCAGAAATGCTTCCTTCTTTTTGTTACATTTGCACGAATATAATATTCAGTCGCACTCTAAGATAAAATAGTAGCAATATAAAAATAATATATACAGGTATAAAAAAAATTAATATTTCTTAAATTAAAATTTAAAAAAACTTTTCTATCGCAGTATAATATAAACTTTTTATACCCTTGCAGAGGGTATTACAATTTTGGTCAGAAGTGTGCAACACAGTGAAGGAGACATCCAGGACCCCATAAAGTATATATATTCTGGATCAGGATCACCTCCTGAGTCGATATAAGCATGTCCGTCTGTCCGTCTGTCTGTTTCTACGCAAACTAGTCTCTTAGTTTTTGAGCTATCGTCTTGAAACTTTGCACACACCCTTCTTTCCTTTGCACGCAGTATATAAGTCGGAAGGGCCGGGATTGGCCGACTTTATCCTATAGCTGCCATATAACTGATTGATCGGAAATGCTATTACTTCCATGTTATTGAATTTGCACAGATTCTCTTTTGTAGGAATCTAAGCCGATCTGGAAAACTTCATACGGATCGGCCGACTATATCATATTGTTTTCTCGCGGCTCCCACTGGATACGTACAAAACCGACGATAAAAAATAAGGGGAGGAAAGTTCGAGAGGCCCTAAAAGGAACGTTAAATTTTAACAGACTTAGAAGGTTCTGGCTGTCGATTTCACCATTAATAAGGTTATTGATGAAAACTACACCCAGCATAGTCCTACGGTTTAGTAGGGATGGTAAGTTTATTAAAAGTAGTCTGCTATGATAAGACGGGAGTTGGATACTTGCATCCCAGTTTAGACCCCTAAGAGCAAAAAGGAGAAAGTTCTTCTGTACTGATTCAATACGGTCTTGATGAACCCCATATTGGGGACTCCAGACACATGAACCGTATTCAAGAATCGGACGAACTAAAGATATGTAAAGAGTTTTGGTTATATAAGGGTCATTAAATTCCTTTGACCATCTCTTAATGAAACCAAGCACACCCTTGGCTTTTTTAACTATTGCCGATATATGGTCGGTAAATTTAAGCTTGAAGTCTAATAGGACACCTAGGTCGTTAACATGAGTTAATCTTTCTAGGGCGGTCGCATAGAGAAAATAAGTGGCCTGGATGGGGCTTAAGCGATAGAATGACATAAGTTTGCATTTTGACCCATTGAGTTTTAAGTCATTAGCAGAACATCAATTTTGGAACTTGTCCAGATCGGACTAAAGTTTGTATTGGAGAGAGGAAGATTTATACTAAAGACAAGTCATCTGCGTACATAAGTACTCGAGAGTTCGGTAAAGCAAAAGGCAAGTCATTTATAAAAATGGTAAAAAGTAAAGGCCCGAGATGACTTCCTTGAGGGACTGCAGATGTAGCTCGGACTAGGCAGGAGAATACATCATTAAAAAGGACGCGTTGGGTTCTTCCAGAAAGATAACTGGAAATCCACGTAAGATGGTTAACAGGAAATCCCAAAAGATCGAGTTTTCTCAAAAGGAGTGAGTGGTTTACAGAGTCAAATCCTTTACTAAAGTCGGTGTAGATGACATCTGTTTGAAGCCCATTTTGAAAGCCATCAATTACAAATGATGTCAGCTCCAACAAGTTGGTGGTGGTGGACCGACGCCTAATAAAACCATGCTGGCATGGAGCAATTATTGAACTACAGAGGTGCTGCAGATAAGGAGTAATAATTTTTTCAAATAGCTTTGGAATTGCTGACAATTTAGAGATGCCTCTATAATTGGTAGTATTAGATTTTTCCCTTTTTTATGCAGGGGAATTATAAAGGATTCCTTCCACATAAGGGGAAATATCGACGTTTCCAGAGATAAGGTGAAAAGCTTTGAAAGAGGTTTGCACAATGACTCAGCGCAATTCTTTAGCACACAGCCTGGTACTCCATCGGGACCTGGTGAAAGTACCGGTTTAACCTTTAAAAGATCCGATAACAAACTACGCTCGGAGAGAGATGGACCAAAAATAAGATTGGCTGAAAGAATTTCATATGTGTAGGGCTGATCGGAAGTAGTACAAGGTGAATTCGTTGTTTGAAAAAATGTTGCGAATAGATCTGCAATACCCTGATCTGTATTCGCAAAAGAATTTTCAAACGAGAGCAAGGAAGGAGAAGTTACATGTTTCCGCTTTGTGTTTACGAAATTATAAAACTGCTTCGGGTCCTGCGTAAACTGAACCCGACAACGGCGAATATAATCTCTATAACATTCAGCGTTATGCACGGTAAAGTTCGACCGAGCTACTAAGTACCTTGAAAAAGTTATATTGCAGCCGGTTCTTTTATATTTGTTTAAAAGTCTATTTTATTATGTTTAAGATTATTTAGGCTCCTTGTAAACCAAGGGGGGTTGTCTTTAACGGACGGATACTTCCATGGCACACAAGAGTCAAAACAACTATTCAAACTCCTATAAAAATATTCTAAGGTTATATTTATATCATTGCATGTCAAAAGATCAGACCAATCAAATGAAAGATTTAAGTTATTGAGCTATCGGATATAGTTAGCCGATCTTTACAAAAACATTCATAACAAGCTTAGATTCGTATAAAATTGATTTTAAAAGAAGTCCGACGCTGCTCTACCCAAAAACACGCAAGTTGTGGCATTTCCGATCGTTCAGTTATATGGCAGCTATTGGATATAGTCGGCCGATCCGTATGAAATTTTCCAGATCGGCTTAGATTTTCATAAAAGAGAACCTGAGAAGAGAGAATTTCAAGCTTCTAACTTTAATAACATGGGAGTTGTAGCATTTCTGATCAATCAGCATATGGCAGCTATAGGATATAGTCGGCCGCTCCCGGCCGTTCCGACTTATATACTGCGTGCAAAGGAAAGAAGGGTGCGTGCAAAGTTTCAAGACGATAGCTCAAAATCTGAGAGACTAGGTTGCGTAGAAACAGACGGACGGACAGACGGACATGCTTATATCGACTCAGGAGGTGATCCTGATCCAGAATATATATACTTTATGGGGTCCTGGATGTCTCCTTCACTGCGTTGCACACTTCTGACCAAAATTATAATACCCTCTGCAAGGGTATAAAAAGATTATTTTAAAATATTTTTCTTTTGTTTTTTTAAAAAAAAATGTTGGCTTTTTATAAACCAATGTATGTTGCTTTAAGATTGACGCATTTTCAGAACATGTATTGCTATTAATCACCAAAGTTGCGAAATATGTTGCTTTCTATATGATATTGATCATAAATCTGATTTAATTTTCGCGCATCTTCTGTTGCATAACGTACTGCTTACATCCCGCCCAACCAATCAAAGGACGCTGCCGTTTATCGAACGGCTTTTATCACGGGGATAGATCCGAGACGGAAAATTGAAATAGTAAGAAAAGATTATAAGAACGAGTTTGAACTGGGAAAGATGTATGTTTAATCAAAGAGCATAGCATTAGGGTGTTGTTTACAGTTTTGCAATGCTTACATCACTCATATCACCGACATCGAGATTTTTACTATCCACCATGCTGCCATTTGTTTCTGCCGATCCAACTGTTCCTGAAGGACCGGCATTTACTGGAGTCCACGGAGATGGTATGGTGCTGGGTCCTACTGAAAATAAAAAAAAACCCAATTTTTTTTTGTTAAATTGTTAAAATATGAAATATATAAAAGTTTTTATACAAATAAGAAGTTACATGGAATGCTGTGTGTAAAGCTCTATCGATCTCATAATGTTGTGTATCTTGGATTACCATCAAAAGCCAAGTCGATCTTTTAGTTTATTGTCAGTGTATACAAGCGCGTGGGTGCCAGACACTATACGAATTAGGTCATAATTCTTGAGATATTTATCCAAAATTTTGTTGTTTTCGCATTTTTTTCACTTCCATTCACCATTTAAAATGATGGTACAGATATCAACGATTTTATGAATATTAGATTTTAGTTTTGCCAATCAGTTTTAAAGTACCAAAGAAATTAATTCGCAAAAGACGTTTAGGGTAGGCAGGAGTACGTAGTCTCGAGTTACTTTTAAAAGTAGTAATCACTAATTCAAATCACTAATAGAAATGGTTATTTAAATAAAAGGCAACGTGTGATCGCGCAAGCTCTACCATCAAATCCATACACAATCTTTTAATTATTCCTGCTCCGAACGAAACCGATACCCACTGCAAGCGAACAAGGAGGGAGCACGATTACTCTCCTCCGCAGCACTATGCCCGAGGGGCACATCACTAGGTGGGTCATGGAGGGCCCGTGGCCCGATGCCTAAAAATAAATCGTGCCATTAAAACAGCAAACACAGCAATAACAGATTTTCTCTGCTGGCGGAGGTTGAGATTAATCAACCGGAAACCGAGCAAGTTACCCTGAAGAAATCAAGGTCGCCACCGATCTATATTAGGGAAAAAAGCTTCAAAGCGCTCGACGCTCGTCGGAAACAAAATTTTCACGTTGACCCGCTTGTTAAAGGCAACATGTAACAACTTAAAAGTAGCAGTCTTGCTGCAAAATATATTCTACACGAAGTAGAAATGACAAATTCCCTATAAAATACCTTTGTTTTCAAAAATAAGTGTACCATTTTTATAAAAACCAAGAGAGTAAGGCTATAGTCGAGATTCTTGACTATATGACACCCGTGACTCATCCTTTCACCTGCTCGACCCATATTTCAAATTAATATTACCTGTTTATATTAGCAAAACGTTTAGTGAAGGGAAAAAATCTTTGCATACATCGGGAGGTGTCAACATGAGCGTAAACTAATCAGCAAACTAAAAAATTTGTATACCCTTGCAGAGGGTATTATAATTTTGGTTAGAAGTGTGCAACGCAGTGAAGGAGACATCCAGGACCCCATAAAGTATATAAGTATATATGGATCAGGATCACCTCCTGAGTCGATATAAGCATGTCCGTCTGTCCGTCTGTCTGTTTCTACGCAAACAAGTCTCTTAGTTTTTGAGCTATCGTCTTGAAACTTTGCACACACCCTTCTTTCTTTTGCACGCAGTATATAGGTCGGAACGGCCGGGATCGGCCGACTATATCCTATAGCTGCCATATAACTGATTGATTGGAAACGCTATAACTTCCATGTTATTGAAGATAAAAGCTTGAAGATTGCACAGGTTCTCTTTAATGGTCTAAAAAATTTCACACGGATCGGCTGACTATATCATATAGCTGCCATATACCTGAACGATCGAAAATGCCACAACTTGCGTGTTTTTGGGCGTAGAAGCGTCGAACTTCTTTTAAAATCTATTTTATACGAATCTAAGCTTGTTATGAATGTTTTTGTAAAGATCGGCTAACTATATCCGATATTTACTATATATTTAATCAATCGAAGCCGCTATTTAACTGCAAGGGTATATAAGCTTCGGCTCCGTCCGAAGTTAGCTTTCCATTATATTTTAAATCTCTTTGAGTGCATGCCTCGCATAAAGGGGCCTTGACCTGTTCACTTTGAAGCAGTCCGGCTGACTGAGTAAATTTTACTCTAATGAATAAGAGTATCGGTTAACTTCACGTGCAGTATGTGTAAAAACACGAAAATCAAGGGCCCGTGGTCTATATACATGTAATATATATTACAGACAGACGGACATGGGATCGGATGTTGATGTGGATCAAGAGTATAGATACACTTTTTGAGGTCGAAACGCTACCTTCTCCCAGGTACATATGTTGGCACGACTACAACATATCCTTGTACTCTACGAATGCCGGGTATATCAAGCAGCCACAATCAATCTTTGAGGTCGAGTCAGACACCCGAGCTTTAAAAAGAAATAATATACAAATCATACATTTGTATGAAACTACAGTGATCAAATCCTCTTAGATACGTTGTCAAGTTATTTGCGGACGAATTTTATATAAAATAATTAATTAATTTTATTAAAAGGATTTAGCACACCAGATAGCGTCATACTAGTTTATACTATACCCTTCGTGTATAGTATACCCTTGCGATTAAATAGCGGCTTCTATTGTTTATACGTATAGCAAATATCAAATGTAGTAGGCCGATCCTTACAGATACGTTAATCGGAGGATCGGAGGATTGCCATGTCCGTGGTGTCGTTTTCGCCGGCTCGTCAAATCGTTGAAACCATTCTTTCGATGTTTGAATTGATAGATTATCATCCCTCAAAAAACACCATAAATCTCAAGAAACGTTTCTCTTAATTGGACTTTATCAAAGGGTTATTTCAAATATCCAAATATCCAAATTTATTACGCATAACACACAATGCTTTCAAATATTATCGCTTTGCCCAATACGAATACTGTTGCGTTTTATACATAGCCGCGAAATTCAAAAGGCGAAGGGAAGGGAGATATTCGACAACCTTATACATATATTGATTTTAAAAGAATTTAAGTAAAGCAAGAATGTACAATTTTGGTTAGAAGTATATAACTCTGTGAGGCCCGTATAAAAAATATAATTCATAAGCCTTTGTCATCTGTCTGTACCTTAGTCTGTCTGTTTCGATAAAACGATAATAGAAACCGCATTTAATTATAGTAATGTATATGCTTTTGACCCACAAAAGTTAAGCTGCCCTCTCTGGTTTCATAAATATCAAAAAAATTAAATAATCGTTTTATAAAACTAGAATTAAAGCAATAAGCAAAAGTTAAATAGTGGTTCTATTTGTATGGGATATACAAAAACACAAAAGTTATGCCCTTTCCAAACGTTCAGGTTTATGGCAGATAAGGGATATAAGGTCCGGACGAACCCGGCCGATCCGACTGATATACTGCTATCTGCTACTTCTGGCCAAAATTATAATACTTGGAAATGGAAGATGACGAAAATATACTTTTGTCGAGGTATAATTAAGACGAGCAAAGCGCAAATTTGTATACCCTTGCAGAGGGTAATATAATTTTGGCCAGAAGTGTGCAACGCGGTGAAAGAGACTTCTCCGATCTTATAATGTAAATATATTCTAAATCACGATCACCCCCTGAGTAGTCTGTCTGTTTCAACGCAAACTAGTTTCTTAGTTTTGCACGCAGTATTCGCAGCACGAATATAGAGCAGTCATATAACTGAACTATCGAAAATGCCACAACTTTTGTTGTTTTGGGTGAAGAAGCGTCGGACATCTTTTAATATCTAAACTTAATGTAAGGATCGACTATGTCTCTCCGATATTTGCTGTATCTCTAGATATTGGGTCTAGAAACTATAGAAACTGATGTGTAACTGCAAGGGTGTATAATTTTAACTTTGAGAAATATATAATATTAAATATGTCCACATACCAAAGAGTAATTTTACCCCTTAATATTTAAAAATGGTTACAAATAAATTAAAGACATTACTTTAATGGAAGTTTATTTAGTTCAAAAATTGCATTAAGCCCGATTTGTATATGAAAACAGAGCCGATTTTTATTGTGAAACAAAGGATTTCCATATTTTGCGATGGTGATGTTATTTTTTATAAATATATTGTTTTACTTTTGATTCTTAGTTCAGCAGTTAATTTGTAATTTACATTATTTTATTCTGCTGAGTTTTGATTAATTTACATGTTAGGCTTTTTTTGCATTTTTTTTTATGAAATTCTTTGTTATTTATTAAGTATAAATATAAAATTTTGATAACATGAATGAATCTTTAAACAAAAATAAGCATTAAATAAACCAGCAATTACATCTGAAACTTCCATAATTTAATTAAAATAACGCAAATAAGATGGTCCACCGAGCTTTATTTTGATCCCCCATTTGTTTCTTATTTTTCACTATGTTAATATTAAAGAAAGTTTTTGTGAGAGTTCTGTTTATATATATGTATATAAGAATTAGATAAGGACAGAAACTGAATGGTTTTACAAACAAAGCCGAAACATTTTTCCAATCCATCTATGTATATTACATTGCAATGATAGACTATCAGAAAAACAATATACCTAAAACTGAATATATTCGTTTCTCACTTCACAAAAATATTTATTTTTGTAAGATCTATATGTGCCAACTCACTTACCAGAAAGTGCCTTAAATTCCACAAGGGAATCCAAATGATTAGAGAACGGCGCCACTTTATAGCTGTTTTTTTTTAAATACTTCCAGATAAACTACTAGTAAACAAAAAAAAAAAAAAATTTGTTTTATTTACAGTATTTATTGTTGGTAAATTAATATATACATATGTATTAATATGCTTTACACATTATATTTTGCTCAAAACATTTGATTATTCATAATGTATTCGTTTCTTAATGTTATTAAGCGAAAATAAATACTATTACACGTATTTTTTATAGCTGTATTTTCATTCACGGCGCCCACAAAAAAAAATGGAAACGCGTCTGATTGTGAGAAATGCGCAGTCCAAACTGAAATTCTCTTTTATATTCCTCAAAATTCGTTGGTAACTTTTTCCCACTCCTGCTTCTGCTGCTGCCACTTTGACGTATGATACAGGGATGGTTCTGGGTATTTGTAAATATTATGAGGAGATTCAGTGGTACGTACAGAGCGCAGCTGAGAGACCGGGACGCCATCTAAATTTCAAATGGGGCAAAAAGTGCGAGTGAGACTGCGTGGGCGCATAATGAATACTTCAGGACAAAAACTTAACATTTTAGCGTGAATGTAAGAAAATCTTATACTTTCGGAATACCTCTGAATCATAAACAGCATTTCGAGATATATCCACTTTATACGGGCCGTTAGTGAAACTAAAGACACAGAATCGGCAAGCGTGGCAACAATTATCTAGTGCATATGTTCGAAGCGTAGTTTTGGGGGTTGGACTAGTTTTAGGGGTGTTTGTAATGTTTTATACCACATTAAAGAATTTGCTTGAAAATACAAGGTGCAAGTGTTGTGAAGGGAAACAAAAAACAGTGTGCCATTGTGCCAATGTGAAATTTTTAATTAAATAACTGACAGTACTTGCAGCTGTTTGTGCTCAGGATTCAAACTAATGTGGGAATCTTTACCTGTGCGTAAGCGTTCGATTCCTACCCCCATCTAGTAATATATTTAGTTTTGTGATGGAAAGGCAAATGAAATTTATTTTTACCAATGGAAGACGAGCTGTGCCACATATGGGTACTGTTATTTTTACAACAGAAACATTTTAGTTTTTAGATACATTGCTATATTTATAAAACTAATTCCCCTATTAGATATTATCTTTTAGTGGTAATTCTTATTTTAAATGAGCCTAAATTTGAGCCTTTGATTGTGGAGAAGGTAAACGGAAACACCCCCAGTCTATTTATAAACTTAAATGCAAGGAATTTAAATATTAACACGGCAAATATAAAATATATATAAAATAGTATTTTACATAAACTTGAAAAATTCCACTTAGTTAAGAAGTACCAATGCGTAAAGAAAAAAAATGTTCCCAACGTGAATAACTTGTAAAGACCCCGTGGTTTATGTAGCGGACGAAGGTGTAGAAGCCGAAGGTTATATACCCTTGCAGTTACGTAACGGTTTTTGTTGTTTCGAGATATCAAAAAAAATAGGATATAGTTGACCGCTCCGTACAAAAACATTCAGACTAAATTTAGTTTCATATAAATTTGATATTAAAAGAAGTCCGACGCTTCTACACCAAAAACACGAGAGTTGTAGCATTTCTGATCGTTCAGTTACACACAGCTATAGGATATAGTCGATCGATTAGTATGAAATTTTCCAGATAGGTCGATAGCTCAAAAATTGAGACTAGTTTGCATAAAAACACAGACGGACAGACAGAGAGTCGCACGCACATGCTTATATCAACTCAGGAGGTGATCCTTCACTGCGTTGCACTTTCTGACCAAAATTATAATACCCTCAAGGGTATACAAAATGAGCTAGACAAAACGAAAATGGCTTCGCATACGTCGCTCAAATCATGGCCGTTTACTAACGCAATGGTTTTATACTGTGTTTCTGGGCAGAGCTTCGGCCGAGAAATTTCCTGACCCGCGTGTTGTGGCCGAGCCGATCCCTGGTATAGAGCAACGCCAAGTAATTAGTAAGAGTACAAATTATCGAACAACTTAAAAAAAAAAACACCAAAAAAGAGCGACTGTTAAAACTATTTTTCGTTTACCGTGGTTTCAAAAATTTCATTAATCATTTAGATATTTGTTAAATACATTTTATTATTATTATATTTTTTCTAAAGTAGCATGTGTTTTTAGAATACCCTTGCATATTAAAATAATATAAAAATAATAAAAACGAGAATGGAAAGCTAACTTCGGACGGAGCCGAAGCTTATATACCCTTGCAGTTAAATAGCGGCTTCTATTAATTAAAGATATAGTAAATATCGGATATAGTTAGCCGATTTTTACAAAAACATTCATAACAAGCTTAGATTCGTATAAAATGAATTTTAAAAGAAGTCCGACGCTTCTCTACCCAAAAACACGAAAATTGAAAACGAAATTGCTGGCATTTCCGATCGTTCAGTTATATGTCAGCTATAGGATATAGTCGCCGGATCCGTATGAAATTTTCCAGATCGGCTTAGATTCCCAAAAGAGATAATCTGTGTATTTCAAGATTCTATCTTCAATAAAATGGCAGCTAAAGCATTTCCGATCGTACAGTTATATGGAAGCTATAGCATATAGTCGTATGAAATTTTCTATATCGGCTTAGATTCATATAAAAGGGAATTTGTGCAAATTTCAAGTTTCTATCTTCAATAACATGGAAGTTATAGCATTTCCGATCAATATGGCAGCTACAGGATATAGTCGGCCGATCCCGGCCCTTCCGACTTATATACTGCGTGCAAAGGAAAGAAGGGTGTGTGCAAAGTTTCAAGACGATAGCTCAAAAACTGAGAGACTAGTTTGCGTAGAAACAGACAGACGGACAGACGGAAATGCTTATATCGACTCAGGAGGTGATCCTGATCCCCATAAAGTATATATATTTACTTTATGGGGTCCTGGATGTCTCCTTCACTGCGTTTCACACTTCTGATTAAAATTATAATACCCTCTGCAAGGGTATAAAAATAAGAATGGAATGCTGACCTCGGACGGAGCCGAAGTTTTTATATCCTTGCAGCGGCTTCTATTTCTTAAAGATATAGTAAATACCGGATAAAGTTGGCCGATTCATACAAAAAAAAATGCGTATCAAGTTTAAACAACTTAGCCATTGAGGTTGTCAGAAAGTTTTCTAACAAGCTTGAATGAACCGATAATCGCTCTATAAAGCATGCTTTATAATGCAAGGTTAGGTCTGCGCTTGAAATAAGTGCTGGCAGTTTAGCTTTTTTCCCTGTCACATATGTCATTTTAAAAGACCAGCAGCTGGACTAAATCTTTTATTGCGAAAGCGGGAGTTCTGGGTATTATATAAATATATTCAACCTTTTTTTTAAGTTTCTAGTACTTTGAGCTGGAAAACAAAGACAAAACAGACAAGAATGAAAACATAACGTCGGTCGCAGCCAAGGTAAAAATACCCTTAAAGTGACAATGCGGTTTCTATTGTTTAGAGGTATTGCAAATACCAGATATACTTCGCCGATAAAAATTTATTGCATTTCCGATTATTCGGTTATATGACAGCTATAGATTATAGTCGGACTATCCCAGCCGTTCCGAAAGCTCGATAGCTCTAAAACTGAGAGACTAGTTCGGTAGAAACAGACAGACAGACTGACATGATTCTATCGACTAAGGAGGTGACTGTGATTCAAAATATACATATATACTTTATAGGGTCGGAGATGTCTCCTTCACTGCTTTGCACACTTCTGATTAAAATTATAATACCCTCTGCAAGGGCATAAAAACCATCCGAGGTAGTTGTCTGTAAAAATGTCTAAAACTTCTTGGATGCTTTGCGCCAATACCCAGGTCAGGAAGTTGTTTTGCCCATTGCTTACGACATGATGATTGATGTAATATAAACATACATACGTACATTGGGATGTTTGACATTTGAAATCTAAAACAAAATATAAACTACAATTTTTCAATAGAGTTTCGGTTACTTTCTTTAAATAATATAAGAAAACATCGTAGATTCCGAATTACAGATTGACCCGAATCACAGATTATGGGCAACTGGAAAAGTTCATCAAGCTTTTGCCAGTGTATTTTTAAAAACTAGAATGGAAAGCTAACTTCGAACGGAGCCTAAGCTTATATACCCTTGCAGTTAAATAGCGGCTTCTATTGATTAAAGTTATAGTAAATATCGGATAAAGTTAGCCCATCTTTACAAAAACATTCATAACAAGCTTAAATTCGTATAAAATGGATTTTAAAAGAATTCCGACGCTTCTACGCCCAAAAACACAAAAGTTGTGACATTCCCGATCGTTCAGTTATATGACAGCTATATGATGAAATTTTCCAGATCGGCTTCGAATCCCACAAAAGAGAATCTGTAAAAATTTAATAACATGGAAGTTATAGCATTTCCGATCAATCAGTTATATGGCAGCTGTAGGATATAGTCGGCCGATCCCGGCCCTTCCGACTTATATACTGCGTGCAAAGGAAAGAAGGGTGTGTGCAAAGTTTCAAGACGATAGCTCAAAAACTGAGAGACTAGTTTGCGTAGAAACAGACAGACGGACAGACGGACATGCTTATATCGACTCAGGAGGTGATCCTGATCCAGAATATATATACTTTATGGGGTCCTGGATGTCTCCTTCACTGCGTTGCACACTTCTTACCAAAATTATAGTAAGACAAGTCATACATATTTTGTATTAAAATTGTTTACATACATATTTATAAATGTATGTTAAGATACATATGAAATTGCATAAATATGTAATTACATGTGCAGATGTATATATATGAATATATGTATTTATTCATATGCATACCGTGCATTAGTTACCTAGCATGCCGCAGCAAGCGTTTTTAAGTCATTATGTGTGCATAAACTTAAAATAAAATAAAAAAAACTTTCGTTAACTAGTCTATCGGGCAATACAATTTATATAAACATTTGTAGTGTTTTACAGCAATTTATTTTTATATACATATCCGTAGAAATATATACGAATGAACAAATGTGTATATGTGTACATATATAACTCGATTTTTTAAAACAGCTAATTTTATGATTGCAAAATACATGTGTGTAATGCATTAACACACACGTATATATTTATATATGTATGTTGATTCCGTCAGCGATCAAAAATTGTAAATAAGCACATTTAGTTATGAGGACATATACATACATCGATTTTTACATACAAATTTAGATTTCTGTGTCGACTAATTAAGGACGAACTCAAAGTAAAAAGTTGACTAAAATTCGACTACTGGTAGTGGTAATTTTAGGCGTTGCTTACACTTCTTCCACGTACGTATACATGCATACGAAAAGTCTCGTCTAGTTGGTTCTGTTTCTGTATTGCTAATGTTGAATACACATATATGTACATACGTGCATACACGTATGTTAAATAAACCCACAACTAGCAGGCAGTTTTGTCTTTAACTGATCATTTCTATGCCACACTTTATCAAATAAAAAAGGAATCAAGCATGTATAATATACACAATATTGTATGTATATTTTAATAGATAAAGCATGAATATATTTTTTATTATCTTATTTTAAATTACACAGTAATAGTAATTGAAATTAAAAAATCGGTAATTTCTGGTTTAGTTATCCAGTGTTGTTAATTTCACAGAAATTGTATGTGCGTATAAATATCGACTATCACATATACATACATACATATGCACATGCATGTAAAAATATGTCTTTTGTATTTATATCCACAATTTATTAAATTTGAACGTGTCTCGTTGAGTTTTTGTAGTTTATGTATATTAATTTTTTTTTTTTTTTTTTTTTTTTTTTTTAAGCATCTGTATGTTTTTTATTAATATGCTATACTTCGCTTTTTCATTATATATGGTCTTAAGTTTGCCTGTACCCATGTGCTTATGTGGGCACATACACTTATGCATTCACACATATGTGTGCTTGCATACATACATACGCGATCATTAAAAATTACCCCAAAAATATTAGAGAAAAGATTGTTGATGATTCTTTCTACATATTAGTAAAACGATAAAACAATGATCACAATAACTTCATATATAGTATAAGTCTAAATCAAGAAGAATATATGTAAATAGATACACAAAACGCAAAAGCACAGCAGAAAAAAGTGTAAAAAAACATCACAGCTTAAATATTCTTAGTCACATACACTAAACCACTCACGAAGCGCACCAATGATTATAAAAGGTGGAGGAACGCAGGCGACAAAACGATGAAAACGAAGAAAAAACCGCGGAAACAGAGCAATTCAACGCGCGGAAGCGAGAGAAACTCATCGACTGAAATCAATCCGAAGAATGACATTAGTAGTTGTTGGCACTGGTGTGGTGAATAAGACTAGTCTCTGTTTTTGCCTCTGTTTTCTTGATTGGTGAATCTGGTTGTTGTAGTTTGCGTAAGCGAGACTATGACCACGATCCGATCATACACTCAAACATATATATATATATATATATATATATATATATATATATATTGTATTTGTATACAAATACTTATATATGCGAAATATATACGTATGAGACAATGTGTGACTAATGGACGCTAACACAGCTGCCTCTCTAAAATTCTGTGCTTACCATAAAATATAAAAAAACAGTGACAAAAACGGGAATGGAAATGGAATAGAAATTTTACTTGTTCGATCTCCTTTATGCAATCCCATAACCGCAAAAATGTTTACATTAAATAAAATAAAAAATTAATAACGAAAAAAATCTAGGTTCTGGATACACGTACATACTAACATACATACATATGTACGAAGGTACTTACATACATTCATAAATTTTGTGCAGAAGAGCGCCTTGTGGAATAAATGTGCAAACATTCATACATACATATGTTTATATTAAAAAAAATCGTTTTATATGATGTATGTACTTATGTATGAATAAAAATGTTTTCGCTTAACTAAAAATTTATCATTTCAATCCGTCGATCTTAGTGACGTGGTTTTAAAGATTTTTTTTAACAGTAATATTTGATTTAAATACTGTGAAGCTATACAATAGACTGTACTTTTATTCTATGAATCTATGGGTTATTCGCACATGGATATGTACATATATAATTTAACATTCAAAAAGAAAAACTTAAAAAAAAAACTCCGTTTAATTTTTTCCCCAATTTTCAGAAGAGGCGTATCAGCTATCTGATTATTTACCTGATTTTCGGAAAAGTAGTTAAAAGTTGCGCAAATGAAATTATCTTTAAAATTATGGCAAATGACAATTACATTTTATCATTTGGTGTAGCTATTAAAAACCAAAAAAAAGTTGGGATTATCGTAAATATTCATATGGGCATTTTATAGTGAGCAACTTTTTTCTTGGAGAAAAATGAAGACAATCACTTACGTGAAAGAGGCGTTAATATTCAAATTTTAATATTGCAAAATTTATGGTCATCCTGTGAAATGAATATCGATATATCGTTAAATTAATATTTTACTAGTGGTGAGCTCTTTATTTCTTGAATGTTATAATTACATATGTAATAGTTACATATATATTCCATAGCAGGAATATTTTGAATTATTATTATTCAAGTTGAACGGAAAAATGAAAATATTATTTATTGGTATATTGTGTTGTAGCTGATTATTATTAATTGCAAAAGCGGCTGCCACCTGGTATAAGAAAGTGTTGCCACCTAGTCCCAATGTAGGGAATTATGGGGTAAAGGTCCGGGACGGCTAGAAAGTGAAACGGGTCCGGTTTCAATCGTAAGAGGAAAGAAACAGCAGCAGCTACAGTGCGGTTGGGTCCAATTGAAAGAAAGAACAGTAAATAGTCAAAGGCAGGAACCGCAGAAAATTTATGGGCTTATCTATCCGGGACCGGCCAGAACCGTAGCTTCCACTGGAGCAGCCAGGGAGAATTGGCCTATTTGTTATTTTTATTGTTGTACACTGTATAAACATCATTCCACCCGCCAGTAATGAGATGCAAAGTTGTGATCCCAATATAGTCCTTGTATTGTATTAAAATACATAATACAATCAATAACTTAATTAAAAAAAATAAATAAAAACATTTTTTTTTTTAAATAAGACACTTGACTATCAACCATCACGAAGCTGGTGTCCATTGAATTTAACCTTATACTTATGTGCTTATCACAAAGTTTTAGAGCCCAACAAGTAAAAAAAAAAAAATAAGTAGTATAATCCATACAGAGAAAATCCTTGGCGTGGTGTGCTGTATTAATGGTTGTAGTGTTTTGAATATTTAATTTTTTATTTTTTATTTATTGGTAATTTATTTTTATTTATTATTTATTTATTATTAATTTTTGTTATGTGGACCGGTTTTAAATTCATAATAAACAATCCACTTTGATAGGCGGAATTCCCATGTCGACTCTAGAGGTGGTGGCGCACATGGAGGCAGCTATGAAAGCGGGGAGACCGCTCGGTTTAGTTTATAGCAAAGAGCTTAGAACTAACACCTTAAGTGGAGGTGAATCCTACAGTACTGTGACAATCGAGGGCACCACGATAAGATCCATGATATCGCCGACAGGAAGCAATGCCAGGGAGAGTTTCTGGGAGAATATTTGTTGTCTATAAGTGGACTCATAGGCACCGGTGAACATGGAGGTAGGCAATGATTGTGTCGTATTAACTAGACAATATAACATAATATATACAACGGAATTTACTAGAGCCAATGATGCAGTTGGCATACCCGATCCGAAAGATGCCAAAAACTCGATCCTTGCCCGTATGCCATGTCAACGGGTGTCGGAAGTTCGTGAAAAGCTTAGAGGTTCCTTAGGAGCCGTGGTATGCGAAGGTCTGAACGGTGAATGGAACATCGCAGCTAGTGATGGAAAAGGATTTGTTAGAGGTGGAGTACAACCAAGAGATGAAGGAAATCGAGTTATATCTATTGTGTGCACGGGTAAACAGAAACAGCACGAGTTTACTGATATCAAAGGGAGTCATCTGGAGGAACCTTGCAGGTCATTTCTTAGATTTGAGAAAAACGGGTTGGAATTAACTGCCACACCGGTAAAGAACATTAACAGGCAGTGCAAGCTCTTATATTTAAGATAGTGGGTAGGGTTTTTTAAGAGTCACCGAAGGGAGCTCTACTGGTGATCGTAGGTGGTGAGAAAACCAGGAAAGAATCGTCTGGTTGCCCGCAAATTAAATAAGATTACCATCAAGGATGCGTATCTTCTCTAAAATATTGATGGACTACTCAGTCGCATCGGTACTAGAAAGTCTTATTCTTATTTCGAGTATCAATCAGAAGCACTGGTCAAGCAATGCAATAGGTACCCAGCATTTAGACGACTCCTTGGATGTGTCGGAAAACTTCCACAATCATATAAAGATATAAAAGGAAGTCTTTCGAGGAAGTGACGTAATTAAAAAGATGACTCCAAAAAACGCAAATCAGGTTCGAAGAATTCTTGGAATGGCAGGATTGGCAGATTTATTTGGAATTTTGTAGAGTTGGTGGCACCATTGATGGACTTACGAAATAAAGGGAAATTCGTAATGCCAACAAACGCAAAGGCATTAAATATCAAATATAAATATCAATCAAATATAGGCATTGATATTTTTCTCTGTATTGCGGCATCCGGATTTTTCAAGAATGATCTTTGTGGAGTTGGTTGAGAGAACTGTTACATTAAAAGCAGAAGCAATGGCATTTTTTACGCAGAAACTGTATCCAGCACAACTCAATTATAGCGTTACAGAAAACGATTGTCAGATGGTTGAAGGTTTCCGTCTGTTCATCGAGCTGAACTGCCCACTCAAGTCTCCATATAGTCATGTCCGTGAAATTAGCATGGTGGTCCTTTAAGCTTTGGAAGAGTCAGGATAACTTGGGTTCTAGAACGTGGAGCTTAAAGCCACAGAGTTGTAAAGTTGAGAAAGATATGCGAAGAATAAGAGGTTCCCGGACATCCGTGTGGTCGACGAGCACGAGAATTCGAGAAACCCATATGGAAGCTGTCATCACGGAACTGGGCCATGATAGATCAGCCACCGTCCCGCTGCATTAAGCTTATGGAAGAATGTGAAAGACGTTGCATTGATTAAGGCAACGTTTTTAATGGCCGGGAATGGTGGGTTATGTTCGTAATTTTACGGTTTGTCAGGATAGCTTATTATTCAAGTTTTCTATTTTGATTTTCCACTTAATTCTCCCTAATAATTTTAATAAAAATGCGTCGATTACCTTAACAATACCAAACGATTATAATCATTTTTCTTAAACTTTTAAAGCTGTTTTTGAATGAAGATGATTGTATTTTTTATCTAAAATGTTAAACTCTTGCTCTACAATTTTATTTTTAAGGGTTTAAAAGATACTTTTGTTAAGAAATAAAAAACTTTCTTAAATAAAAAACTTATATTGTCACAACCGACCAAATCTCACCGCAGTGGTAGAAGCAAAAATTTTCCGGTATTTCCATTGGCGATCTTTTAGTGCCTGCATTCCTCATGGCTAGATTACTAGATACTAGATTCCACCTTATACACATGCCTTTAAAGTTTTCATATTTAACTTTTAAACTTTATTTCGCCCATTCGCCTTTAAAAGTATGAATGCAGCCCACCACCAGAGGACAATTTGGGCTTACCATGGAAAGCTTCCGAGCCAAGACCGCCTTAAGGGGCTCTTCCTGAAGGTCTGAATGTCTTACTCACAGCTTCGGTCTTATTCCTAACCTTAAAGGTTCCTCTTTGAAGGTCGATGGTTTATCATGCCCTGCAGCATTAATGACACTTATATCATGGTGCAGTCCTCTTTGGAAAACTTCTTCAACCCTGTTTTTCTGATTTTTTGCTTACACTTCTTCTGTTGCATATGCAGCATATGTATATATATAGAATATATATCAGTGGCGTAATCGATGCGTAATATTTTTGTGTTCGACGCTTGTGTTTTCCATTTTCAATTTGTGCTAAATAAATGAACAATTAATAATTTCGCAACACGAATATAATCATTTCTCTAATTGTCTTTTTCTTCAATTTTCTTATTCTTTGTAAGATCTCTTTGCTACTTGTGCTTTCCCTTGTCTTTGGATTGCCTTCATCTATGAATACTACCAATAATAATTCTGTTTTAGTTCCAGATACGCAAAATGATCCATGAAATAAGGTTAACGGGAAATCCCAAAAAACAAATTTAGTGAGTGGTTTATAGATTCAAATGTTTAATAAAAAGCAGTGTAGATGACGTCTGTTTGAAGGCCATTTTGTAAACCAACAATCCCATATGAAGTCACCTCCACCACCAGCTTAGTGATGGAGCGACACCATGCTCGCCCAGAAAAATTATTGGACTAAAGAGGTGTTGCAGATTATGAGTAATTACTTTTTAAAGCACCAATACCAACCGATAAGGAGCTTTGTTAAAAACAGAGTTCATAACTTGTTTTCCTGCTACGATTATATTGTATAGGAAAAAATAAAATGTTATCCTGAGAACATAACAGTTTCAGAGTCTATCGCCGAAGTTACGCTTCAAAATTTATTGGACCACACTGCGTTAATAAACTCGATGAATCCTCTAATTGCTACAAGCTCATCGAAAATTAGGGCATCTCTGGCCAAAGCGAATGTAAGGAAAAATTTTAAAACTGCACTTTGGCAGACAATCATTTATTCATATGTTCATATGTTCCCACTTCATGCGCTAAAAAAATCTACAAATAATGAAGATACAAAGATAATTTTGAAAAACCCAAGACCATCTTCGACATGGTATATCGGCCCTATCCGAATCTAATTTGCTAAAGAAACAAACATAACTAACCAAAAAAAAATCATTTTATTTCAAATATAAAATTTGCCATTTGACTCCTACTGCGTTTCAATCGATGCCAGATTACTTACCATGGTATATAAAAAAGTTTGATATGCGCTTACAAAAACCGAATCAGCAAAATGCAACATTTGTTAGCTAAACCAACCGAGATAAACGATATAGAAAAATGTTGAAGCAAAGAATCCCAAACAGACTGTTACAACTTTGAATTGTACGTATTACATGCCTACATTCGGTTTTTTGAATATTTTTTCACGTTTAATATCGACTTAAATTTAAACACAGCAAGAATATTTTTTAATAACGCCCATTTAACAGTGGAAATGACTGGCACAGACGAACACCTTTTTGCAAAGTGTGTTACGTTACTTCAGGTCTCATCGTTAGATTTTAAAATGAATGTCGAGAGCAACTTTTATTTTCAAACTGGAAGAGAATTAACATCAAACTATTGTTGCTATTATATTCCTCCGACAGTGCACAAAATACTTATTCATGCTCCTAACGTATTTAAAAATGCACTTATATCAAAGAAGCTGCAAAATCAAAAAAAAAACGAGAATGGAAAGCTAACTTTGGACGGAGCCGAAGAGTATATACCCTTGCAGTTAAATAGCGGCTTCTATTAATTAAAGATATAGTAAATATCGGATATAGTTAGCCGATCTTTACAAAAACATTCATAACAAGCTAAGATTCGTATAAAATAGATTTTAAAAGAAGTCCGACGCTTCTACGCCCAAAAACATAAAAGTTGTGGTATTTCCGATCGTTCAGTTATATGGCAACTATAGGATATAGTCGGCCGATGCGTATGAAATTTTCCAGATCGGCTTAGATTCCCATAAAAGGGAATTTGTGCAAATTTTCTATCTTCAAAAACGTGGAAGTTGTAGCATTTCCGATCAATCAGTTATATGGCAGCTATAGGATATAGTCGGCCGATCCCAGCCGTTCCGACTTATATACTGCGTGCAAAGGAAAGAAGGGTGTGTCCAAAGTTTTTTGACTAGTTTGCGTAGAAACAGACAGACGGACAGACGGACATGCTTATATCGACTCAGAAGGTGATCCTGATCCAGAATATATATACTTTATGGGGTCCTGGATGTCTCCTTCACTGCGTTGAACACTTCACTACCCTCTGCAAGGGTATAAAAAAAATGTCAAGATGTTTCAACTCCATCACACACGAAAAAACTCCTAAAAAAATTCTGAATTATTTGACAGGCTACTCTTAAGCTCTGATCTGAAAACGAATGTCTTTTATTAAAAGATTTGTTGTTTAATTTATAAAACTAAACTTTTTAATTTCAAAATGTCTGTTTTATGCATTTAGTAGACTTCAACCTTAATTTTACCGACCATATATCGGCAATGGTTAATAAAGCCTATGGTGTGCTTGGCTTCATTAAAAGATGGTCAAAGGAATTTAATGACCCTTATATAACTAAAACTCTTTGCATATCTTTAGTTCGTCCGATTCTTGAATACGGTTCATGTGTCTGGAGTCCCCAATATGGGGTTCATCAAGACCGTATTGAATCAGTACAGAAGAACTTTCTCCTTTTTGCTCTTAGGGGTCTAAACTGGGATGCAAGTATCCAACTCCCGTCTTATCATAGTAGACTACTCTTAATAAACTTATCACCCCTATTAAACCGTAGGACTATGCTGGGTGTAGTTTTCATCAATAAACTTATTAATGGGGAAATCGACAGCCAAAACCTTCTAAGTCTGTTAAAATTAAACGTTCCTTTTAGGGCCTCTCGAACTTTCCTCCCCTTATTTCTTAACTTTTGTAGGTCAACATATGCCCAGCACGACCCTTTCAGGGTATTTATTCTGACTACAATAAATTATGTATAGTTTAGTTTTACCATAAATAAATAAAAAAAAAACAAGTGGCCTCCACTAGAATGATTTGGCCGTCTTTTTCATACACTTTCGTCCACTGTCCAATGTTACGATTTGCGTACAGCTTACACAAAATTACGTATTTTGACCTTCCATTACAGAATTACGGTACTTGCAGTCACGCCATTTGGGCTTTAAATTAATCTAAGCTTGTACTTATGCTAAACTTTGCAACTTTAGTCAGTCACATTTTTGCTACCAATGCAAGCCTAGCGCATTGGGAATCAAAAAAAGATATTAGGAGTATTCGTTGAACACCAGAGTAATATAACAAACACAGACTTAGGTTTTTTTTATTTTTGTTGTCGTGGCTTCCACTGCATACGTTTAGCCCACCTCCCGACCAACCGACCGAGGGGCGCTGCCTTTTATCGTACGTACGAATCGCGGGGATAGAACCGAGACGAGGAATAAGTATAAAAAGGTAACAAGGAAGAGTTACATTGTTGCTCTCTTAAGAAGGAAAGAATAGAAGATTTCATGCACGAGTTCTGTGAAATAATTGGATAGAGGTTATTGTAATCAGAACATAATGGAGGGTTCCAGCACAGCATCTATTGGATAAAAGCCTGCCCCGATGCTGCCGCCGTTGCCGTTGCCCACATTCAGTGGCGCGTACGAAGAATGGTCAGATTTTATCTCTTCAAAACTGTTTAAAACGATAATCGACAATCACCCTCAACTAACGAGGATGAAGAAGCTCCAGTGGCTGGTTTCTTGTCTGATTTTGTCTTGATTTTGCTCTGGAAACCGTTCTTGCTTTGGGAGTAGTCTCAAGCGGCCTCGAGGGAGGATGCTATTCCGACGTGGGAATCCATGGCCATGTTTTCGGAGCAGCGCTGCAGGACGCTCGAAACGGTGGACATGGCCATGGCTGCTTATGCGTCTGGCCATGGGGCCCGACGGAGACCGACCAAAAATTGATCCTGCATGAGAGCCAACGCCCCCGTCGCCTGTGTGGCGCCTTAACGCACTCTTTACCCACGAAGGCAACCTTGTGAGGCCACAAGGTTAGCCCTTTGGTTCGCATTGTCGGATTTGCCATCAGAGGCATCATGCCTCCTTGCATTCAAGGGAATCTCTGCCTGGCAACATAGCATCCGCATCATTCGGTCCTGGAGTTTCTTCTCCTGACCAGGTCGTTAACTTAGCCAGGCATGCACCCCCTGCAAATTCACTTGTGGTTGAGGATCGCCATTCGGAAATTGCGTTGCTGCCTATCGCTAGCATTTTAGTGCATGGCCGCTCCGGTGCCATGTTTCCTTGTCGGGCACTGTTGGACTCTGGCTCACAAGTGCACCTTATTACGTTTGGCAAGCCTGCTCCAGCTTTGTCCTTCTAGATGCGCCGTGGCCATAACTGGACTTGAAGATACCGAGATCTCAAAGGATGGTAACTCAGTTAGCGTCTACACGCAATCGCGGATTTCCGATTATTCCGCTTACATCACGGCAGTTATCGCCTTGAAAATCACCGAGATTCAGCACAGCGATCCTATAGATGTGTCGGACTGGGAAATTCCTGGAAATTTAGTGCTCGCCGATCCCAGCTTCCACAAGCCGCAACGCATCGATCTATTGATTGGCGCAAGTCTGTTCTTCGACCTATTGTTTATTGGCCAAGTTCAGTTGCGTGTTGGTTTTCCAGTTCAGCAAAAAACGCGCCGTAGATGGGTTGTCTCGGGTGGCGGCAGCCGAGCCCGAGGGGCCATCGCAGCAGCAACATTCCACCTGCCGTCACTTGAGGCCAAGGGCGCGCTGGAGGAGCGCCTTGATGATCTCCTGCATCGATTTTGGAAAGTTAAAGCTTGTTGTCCAGTGGTGAAGGCGACTAAGGAGGAGCTTGACTGTGATGCCCACTTTTCCATACCATCAGGGGCGACTGGACTCTGGAGTTGAACCGTCGTTTCGGCTTTTAGCCCAGTATGCAGCGTTTATAAAGGAATATCTGGACTTGGGCAATATTTCCTTGTTTCCGGAGGAACTAAGGAGATGTTGCAAATACTTTGTGCCTCATCATTGCGTCCTGAAGGAAGATAGCTCCACAACGAAACTTCGGGTTGTGTTCGACGGGTTAGCTGTAACTTCCTCCGGATACTCGCTCAATGATGTTTTGATGGCCGGCCCAGTCATCCAGCCCAAGCTGTTCAGCCTGCTTCTTCGCTTCCGGTCGCACCTGGTTGCAATAACTAGTGATATCTGCAAGCTGTACCGCTGTGTAAGAGTGTCATTCGAAGACAGTTTCTTACAGTTTATCCTGTGGAACGATTCTATCAAAGATAAGCTAACTGTTTTTTGTTGGACACCGTCACGTCATACGGCACAAAGCCTGCCTCATACTTGGCGATTCGAACCATGCATCAGTCGGCTCAGGATGATGGAGCCCTGTTTCCGGTAGGGGCCCAGGTGTTGCGACGGGATTTTTATGTGGACGACCTCATATCTGGTGGCGGCTCGGCCAAAGAAGCCGTTGAAATAATGATTCAGACGTCATGCCCTCTAAGCAAGTGCAACTTTCGGCTAAGAAAATGGTGCCCAAATGTTCTGGAAGGCATTCCTGATGAGGACAAGGAGTCCTACCTGGAGTTCAATGACGGCACCCCTTTTACCAAGACGCTGGGGCTCGCTTGGAAGCCAAATAGTGATCAGTTGCGGTTTTCGTTTGAGTCTCTGCAGCCTACTACAAGCCGAACTAGGCTTTATCTTATCCTCCAAAGCTCGCTTTTTTGATCCAATGGGATTAGCGGGTCCGGTCGTGAGTAGAGCTAAGATACTCCTGCAAACTTTGTGCAGAGAAAATTTATCCTGGGACGGAAACTTACCCCAAGCTCTATTCCGTGACTGGCTGAAATTCTGCAGCAGTTTCTCTCAAATCCGCTTAATGAGGTTCCCTCGTTTGTCCATTTGCGTTCCAGGAAGTGTCGAAGTTCATGGATTTTGTGATGCCAGCATCGATGCATACGGAGCTTGTGTGTACGTTGTTTCGAAGTTGGAGAGCCGGCTGTTGTTCTCCAAGTCTCGCGTCGCCCCAATAAAGTCGCTCACCGTGCCGAAGCTGGAGCTATCGGGTGCAGAACTGCTAGCCAGGTTGATGGCCGCGTTCGCTGCGTTCAAAGTGTACAATGGAGCATATTTTTGCTGGTGCGGCTCTTCCATCGCATTAGCTGGGAATCGAGACGAGCCAGCTCGTTTCAACATTTTTGTTGCCAACCGCGTTGCCACCATTCAGGAGCTTAGAGCTGAGAAGAGTCTTCGCAAACGTGTATAAGTTTTGCCGTCGCCTGCACCATAAGGGAATTAACATCAAGGAGCTTCAAGGAGGGACGCATATATTATTGAGACTTGTCTCTGAGAGAGAGAGTAATGGACAATTGGGGACCGGAATGCAGTTTCCTCTCATGAAAATGCGTTATGATGCTTGCCGTCACTGGATACCCTCTCAGCAAGATTATGGGATGGCGCCCGTCAAAATCCAACGAGGAATTCAGAAGGCGACCACCGACGCGAAGCAGATCCTCTTCGTCGATGCACGGGGAGAGTGAAGCAAGCGAATTCGAGGGTGTCAGCAATTTTGTGCCTTGACCAAATTCCAATCTCTCCACAAATGCGAACGCTAAACAAGTCTCAATAATATATGCGTCCCTCCTTGAAACTCCTTGATGTTAATTCCCTTATGGTGCAGGCGACGGCAAAACTTATACACGTTTGCGAAGACTCTTTCCAGCGATGAAAATGAATTAGCAAACTTCGAAGCAGCAACGATGTCATGGTGCGGTGACGTGGTCAGAAAGACTCTTGCTCGGAGTTCCAGCGTCGGCTTCTCGGTTTGAATGACAAGAGGCCAGGAAGCCTTAGACAAGGAAATAAAGGGTGGACCGCGAGCCCACAAGGCCGATTCGGATATCTTAGTCTGTAGAGCCCCTCAAGACAAAATATCTGCAGGATTAGACGCGGTGGGAACGTATCTCCACTCCATAGACTTGGTAAGCTCCTGAATGGTGGCAACGCGGTTGGCAACAAAAATGTTGAAACGAGCTGGCTCATTTCGAATCCAAACCAAAGCGACGGAAGAGTCGCACCAGCAATAATATGCTCCATTGTAAAACTTTAAAGCAGCAACCTCGGCCATCAGCCTGGCTAGCAGTTCTGCACCCGATAGCTCCAGCTTCGGCACGGTGAGCGACTTTATTGGGGCGACGCGAGACTTGGAGCACAACAACTTCGAAACAACGTACACACAAGCTCTGTACGCATCGATGCTGGCATCACAAAATCCATGAACTTCGACACTTCCTGGAACGCAAATGGACAAACGAGGGAACCTCATTGAGCGGATTTGAGAGAAACTGCTGCAGAATTTCAACCAGTCATGGAGGAGAGCTTGAGGTAGGTTTTCGTCCCAGGATAAATTTTCTCTGCACAACCTCTGCAGGAGTATCTTAGCTCTAGTCACAACAGGGCCGACTAATCCCATTGGATCATAGAAGCGGGCTATTGAGGATAAGATTGAGCGCCTGGTTGGGCTTGTGGTAGGCTGCAGAGACTTAAACGAAAACCGCAACTGATCACTAGTTGGCTCCCAAGCGAGCCCCAGCGTCTTGGCAAAAGGGGTGTCGTCATTAAACTCCAGGTAGGACTCCTTGTCCTCATCAGGAATGCCTTCCAGAACAGCGGGAACATTTGAGCACCATTTTCTTAGCCAAAAGCTGCTCTTGCTTAGAAGGCATGACGTCTGATTCCTTATTTTAACAGCTTCTTCCACCGAACCGCCACCAGATATGAGGTCGTCCACATAAAAATCCCGTCGCAACACCTGAGCCCCTACCGGAAACAGGGCTCCATCATCCTTAGCCAACTGATACATGGTTAGAACAGCCAAGTACGAGTCAGGCTTTGTGCCGTATGTGACGGTGTCCAACTTAAAAACAGACAGCTTATCCTTGATAGAATCCCTTCACAGGATGCACTGCAAGAAACTGTCTTCGAATGACACTCTTACACAGCGGTACATCTTGCAGATATCACCAGTTATTGCAACCAGGTGCGACCGGAAGCGAAGAAGCAGGCTGAACAGCTTGGGCTGGATGACGGGGCCCGCCATCAACACATCATTGAGCGAGACTCCGGAGGAAGTTACAGCTGAACCGTCGACCCTAAGTTTTGTGGTGGAGCTATCTTCCTTTAGGACGCAATGATGAGGCAGAAAGTATTTGCAACGTCTCCTTTGTTCATCCGGAACCAAGGACATGTGGCCTAAGTCCAGATATTCCTTTATAAACGCTGCATACTGGGCCTTTAAGCCGGGACGACGGTCTAACTTTCCTTCAAAGGACCGAAATCTACGAACTCCCTGAGCATATGATTCTCCCAAGAGCTTTAGGTTGTGCTTGGTTGGAAGTTGAACGGCATACGCTCCGGAGTCGAGTCGCACATGTTGGCTGAAAAAGTGGGCCTCACAGTCAAGCTCCTCCTTAGTCGTCTTCACCACCGGATCAGAACAAGCTTCAACTTCCCAAAATCGACGCGAAGATCCAGACGCTTCTCCAGCACGCCCTTGGCCTCAAGTGACGAGTTTCAAGCACAGAAAGCACAGAGCTAATCTTTTGGCCTCACGCCACCGTTCCTCAACAGATAAGGCGTTGAGCATCAGGCAGGCGGGCAAAGAGTACGTTGAGGTGCCACACAGGGAGCACGCATCGACGGGGGCGTTGGCTAGCATGCAGGATCGGTTGTTGGCCGGTCTCCGTCGGGCCCCATGGCCAGACGCATGAGCAGCCATGGTGACATCCATCGTTTCGAGCGGCCTGCATCGCTGCTCCAAAAACCTGGCAATCCATGGCCCACGTCGGAATAGCATCCTCCTTCGAGGCCGCTTGCGACTCCTCTCACTTGGCCTGCGTGGACGGATCCAGCTTCTGGACCAGGATGTGCACAAATAGGCAGTCTTGTATTTCCTTAGACGATCCAGAACTCATAAGCGCTCGCATGTGCCCATCGAATTTGTCGGACAACTCCCGAAGTATTGTTACAGACCCGGGCTCGACTGCTCGAAGGTGGAGGATCTCATTTACGTGGGTCTGAAAAATCAATCGACGATTACTAAAACGGTTGTGCAAAAGATCAAGAGCCACAGAGTAATTATCATCTGAGATTTCCAACGCACGAACGGCTTCCAGCGCAGAGTCCCGTAGACACGAAACCAGCCACCGGAGCGTCTCCAGCCTAGGAGCCTAGCTGCTGATCCCAACACTCGCTTTCTTACATCATACAGTGAGAAATTTCAAACTTGCCACACCAGTCAACCGCGCCAAACACCATGACAGAACACCCCTGGTTCTACACTTGTGCTTTCCGCTTGACCTGGTATAGCTCTCTCTCAGTATCTCGTACTCTTCTGTGGCAGCCCGGCCATTTGGCTATCAAACCACAGTTATGGGCTCTTGCCGTCCCACACGACGCTTCTTCGCTTCGATTCGGGCCTTGTATTAACTTGTCACGACCGGCCTTGAAGATGTCGCAGTATTTTTCAAAATTGTTTCGGAGATCATGCGCACACTTTAGGTAATTTTCAGTTTTGGCCTGCGCATCTATTTTTGTAACATTCTCCATGAATCGATCCCAAGCTTCTTCAATAATCACTAGCTTGGACTCAAAGTATGATGCCTTTGTCCAGCGGCTTGGCCCATCCTTTTTGTAGTTTCGAATGCATCTCGAAACTTCCAGCCCAATCTCTTAGTGGGCATCAAGGAGCTCTTGATATGAATCGTGTTATGAATCGCCTGGTCGCTTTGTTGACCAGTGACCGACTTAGTTTGTGGCAGGGTCTATTGTGTAGAGCCCGTTGCACATTGTGGTGCAGAAACCTATTGCCTTGTTGGCAGAATTGCTTTTGGAAATGCCCTTAATATTGACTTTTCCTTTTTGTGGTATCCTTTTAATCTACCGATTAAAGGATAGCAGCACAGAATAATTAAAAAGATCCTGCGTCCTTGTTTGAAAGGAGTCTTCTTTTTTTTTTCTTTGAGGTGCTGGACTTGTTGTCCAACAGATTACGGCTTCACCAACAGGTTACTTCGTAAATTCCTTGGATGTGTGAATCGGGCTGGCAGTGTCACGTCGGGGTCAACAAAATGTTAATCCTTGGGGATTAATTGAGCAAAAAGGTACATAAACCAATTGCTAGGTAGGATGTTAAAAAAGGATTTGCAATGGGTACATAAACCGATTGCTGGTTTGTTGCCGCAACTTGCACTTGAACAAATTGGACGTTAGAGAGGTAATGAGTTTGTCGTGTGTTACAATATACTGTGGATAGCCGCAATTTGAGCGTCAGCAGTTTTGTTGTGGGGGTTTCGCTGTAGTGTTCTTATATTTTGGGTCAGCTTTTATTTCTTGTTACGTTATGAACTGATTGTATTTATGTGATAATTTAATATTAAAACCTATTCCTTTTTAACGTTTTTTTTATGCGTTATTTGTTAATGTTTTATTAATATTATTTTTTCCCTAATATTTATTTATTAAAAACTTTTCAAAAAGAAACACTGTTTACTTTTGTTTTTTCTTTTTAAGGTATGGGTAATTAAATTAAATTAAAAGCAAATTGTATGCTGAAACATTGAAAAAAGAAATATGACATTTAAAATTTTTTTCTATCATTAACCGAATAGTGAATACTCCCATTTCTTAGGGTACCAAGTATGAAAAGTTGAAAGTCAATATATTCTGGCTGGCATCGAAGAGAAGTAATCACACACATATGTCCACGTGTGTGAATACCTGAACACGCATACATACAATGATCAAGAGCCGCTTCTTCTTCAAATTCTTCAAGAGCCTCCTCTCTGCGTCTCTCCGATCGAACCATGCAAAGGACTTAAAAACGTAAGATAAACAGCTCGAACCCTTTCGAACTGGGTTGGATGTTGCTGGGACTGCTGTGGGACCCATTGCAAAAAAAATGTGTCCATTTTCGTTGTATGAAATGAAAAGTCTATACGCACTAAGTTAGTACAAAGTGCGAGCCTCTAGTAAGCCACAGACGCGAATGCACGAACACGTGCAACTCGAGGGTTCAAACTGCTCCTCGGCCAATATAATGGGTAGGGTATCAAAAGTGTCCCATCAAAACTGTCCAGCTCCAACTGCCCGTTGTGCTTCATCTTATTCTCGACGATGACCACCGCTTGTACGCCATCTTATAGCTCTCTGGCAGCACAAAGTTGTGTGGTGTCTTTGAGGATCCTTTGTCCCCGCACATACCGTATCATCCATTGACACGGTTACTAGGCAGGATCTCGGTGATGGCGTAGTTGACTGTGTACTTACTGGCTTACACAACCCATCCAAGTTGGGTCGCGGCCGCATACGGCCCCTCTCTTATAAACCGCCTCGTCCTAAGTGGCAATCCCAAATGTTCATGGTCCAGTCTGATAAGCAACTTCGGCACCAAGTTGCAATAAGGCTTAATCGGCAGACGCGCACACAACATATACATTTTTCAAATCGTGGTAGGTGAGCTTCCCTGCTCCACTTATTTTTAAACTTGGTGGGCTCTTTGTGCTGGCCCATTTTCAAAAACCATCGCTGCCGACGCTCTCCTTGCACTCCCATATTTTTTCGTAGCTCGTCGTCGATCATCGAAACGGAGGATCATTTATCCAAGAGTGTATACATATCCACCTTCCGGCCTGCTCTGTATAGCGTAACTGGCAGTGTACGGAACAGTGGCCTCCCTCGACGTCAACGCAGCTTAAGTTCCTCTGCATGGGCGCCCTTTCCTCTTAGCTTTATGGAAGCTCCCAACTGCCCCACGTATCCCAAGTGGTCTCGATTGCTACTAAATTTCCAAGAGGGTGGAAGCAAGGTCTGTTGTCTTAACTTACCATGAGTTGAATTGAAAGAACAACAAAAACAAAAAAAAAAAAAACTATTCATCACATAAAATCGTTAAATCGTATTTTGCATTTTGACATTGTTTTTTATATATTTTGTAATTTTTATACCCTTGCAGAGGGTATTATAATTTTGGTCAGAAGTGTGCAACGCAGTGAAGAAGACATCTAGGACTCCATAAAGTATATATATTTTGGATCAGGATCACCTCCTGAGTCGATATAAGCATTTCCGTCTGTCCGTCTGACTGTTTCTACGCAAACTAGTCTCTTAGTTTTTGAGCTATCGTCTTGAAACTTTGCACACACCCTTCTTTCCTTTGCACGCAGTATATAAGTCGGAAGGGCCGGGATTGGCCGACTATATCATATAGCTGCCATATAAGTGATTGATCGGAAATGCTATTACTTTCATGTTATTGAATTTGCACAGATTCTCTTTTGTAGGAATCTAAGCCGATCTGGAAAACTTCATACGGATCGGCCGACTATATCATATTGTTTTCTCGCGGCTCCCACTGCATACGTACAAAACCGACGTTAAGAAATAAGGGGAGGAAAGTTCGAGAGGCCCTAAAAGGAACGTTAAATTTTAACAGACTTAGAAGGTTCTGGCTGTCGATTTCACCATTAATAAGGTTATTGATGAAAACTACACCCAGCATAGTCCTACGGTTTAGAAGGGATGGTAAGTTTATTAAAAGTAGTCTGCTATGATAAGACGGGAGTTGGATACTTGCATCCCAGTTTAGACCCCTAAGAGCAAAAACGAGAAAGATCTTCTGTACTGATTCAATACGGTCTTGATGAACCCCATATTGGGGACTCCAGACACATGAACCGTATTCAAGAATCGGACGAACTAAAGATATGTAAACAGTTTTGGTCATTAAATTTCTTTGACCATCTTTTAATGAAACCAAACACACCCTTGTCTTTATTAACCATTGCCGATGTATGGTCGGTAAATTTAAGCTTGAAGTCTAATAGGACACCTAAGTCGTTAACCTGAGTTAATCTTTCTAGGGCGGTCCCATAGAAAAAATAAGTTGCCTGGATAGGGCTTAAGCGATAGAATGACATAAGTTTGCATTTTGACCCATTGAGTTTTAAGTCATTAGCAGAACACCAATTTTGGAACTTGTCCAGATCGGACTAAAGTTTGTATTGGGCAGAGGAAGATTTATACTAAAGACAAGTCATCTGCGTACATAAGTACTCGAGAGTTCGGTAAAGCAAAAGGCAAGTCATTTATAAAAATGGTAAAAAGTAAAGGCCCGAGATGACTTCCTTGAGGGACTGCAGATGTAGCTCGGACTAGGCAGGAGAATACATCATTAAAAAGGACGCGTTGGGTTCTTCCAGAAAGATAACTGGAAATCCACGTAAGATGGTTAACAGGAAATTCCAAAAGATCGAGTTTTCTCAAAAGGAGTGAGTGGTTTACAGAGTCAAATCTTTTACTAAAGTCGGTGTAGATGACATCTGTTTGAAGGCCATTTTCTAAGCCATCAATTACAAATGATGTCAGCTCCAACAAGTTGGTGGTGGTGGAGCGACGCCTAATAAAACCATGCTGACATGGAGAAATTATTGAACTACAGAGGTGCTGCAGATGAGGAATTTTTTCAAATAGCTTTGGAATTGCTGACAATTTAGAGATTCCTCTATAATTGGTAGCATTAGATTTTTCCCCTTTTTTATGCAGGGGAATTATAAAAGATTCCTTCCACATATGGGGAAATATCGACGTTTCCAGAGATAAGGTGAATAGCTTTGAAAGAGGTTTGCACAATGACTCAGCGCAATTCTTTAGCACACAGCCTGGTACTCCATCGGGACCTGGTGAAAGTACCGGTTTAACCTTTAAAAGAT
Organism: Drosophila varians; assembly: GCA_018150405.1. Taxonomy (NCBI): domain Eukaryota; kingdom Metazoa; phylum Arthropoda; class Insecta; order Diptera; family Drosophilidae; genus Drosophila; species Drosophila varians. Next base: position 1,341,122 of record JAECWK010000131.1, on the reverse strand, counting down.
CCGATAACATAGTGGATGATTCCCTGCCAATCCCACCAAACACACAGAAGAACCTTCCTGGCCGTCGATCCAGGCTTGGCCATTGTCTAGGTAGCTTTACCGCTTTTTCATCACGACCGTTTTCGCTTTACGTTGTCGGAAGTGGATCACTTTTCATCGCCCCTCATCGTCCGCTCCAAAAAGGGTCGATTCTGTTGCGATTCAGAAGCGATTCGCATGCATCCCTACGGCCAAAAATGTTTTTTTTGCGTCAAGTCGTGTGGCGTATGGGTACCAAGCTTCTTTTTAAATCCAAGCTTCTTCAAATGGTTTATAACGGTTTGATGACTCATGTCCAATTCTTGGCAGATACTACTGCCAGTCTCTTTCGATCAATTCAGCTGTTTTATTGCAATTTTCGACGACAGACCTTCCGGACCGTGGCGCATCTTCGACGACCTCTGCACCAGAACGAAAACGTTGAAACCAACGTTGTGCGGTGGAAATGGAAACTGTATAGAGTCCATAAACTGCACAAGTTTTATTGGCAGTACTGCAGTACAAATTTTATTATAGTAGTGAAAAAATTCCGTATTTTCTCTTTATTTTGCTCCATGTCTGCGACGCTATAACTCACGAACGACTAAAAACAAATAATAAATCAAACACCTGTTAACGCGTGAAAAGACCTTACCAAAAAGCTATAGCGTGAACTGATGGGTAGATTAGAACTAGTACTACGCGCTTGCAAAGACACCTACCGGAAATACCGCAAGACTTTTTTGATAACCTTATATTTCAATTTAATTTTTGAAGCATCAACAACGGGGCTGGGAACGTCTTGGAAAGAACATCTTTACAATCGTATGCTAGCGTCATACTTCATACGTCATAAATCAGTGAACTGTATTTTAAGGTAGACTATTAGAAACAGTCGTACAATACCGGCCGTTCAAAATTCCGACTATGCGCAAAGGAAATATAGGAGTTGGCAAGGTTTGAGATTGACAGGTTTAAAACTAAAAGACTTGTTCGCGAAGAAAACAGACGGACGGGCATGTTGCCGAAAACAGAATCAAGAGCTGCCCTAGATCAAAGGATCAGAGATGTGTGCGAAACGCGGGGGATCGGGGTGCTTACATATATATTTAAAAGTTTTAAGTATGTATGATAGCTGTAGGATAAAGTTATCCGATTTGTATGAAATGTGGAAAAGAGAAAGCTAGTGTTTAAGTTTTTATCTGTATAAAATATAAACATTACATAATTTTCGTGCGTCGATCCGCATGGATAGTTTTTAAGTTTCTATCTGTATGAACATGAAAACTATATCATTTCCATGCATACATACATACTGCCAGAAAAGAAAACAACTCTGTTAAGGTCTAGAGCTTTGTAGAAACTGATAGACGCACATGCTCATATGGACTCGGGATTCAATCAATTAAAAAATTACTTTCTTTCTGTATTCAAAGTTTTATTCACTGCGCTGCTGGCACTAAGTCCAGCTATTTATTTTATTCAATTCACACATGCACTCTGTTTTTTTATTTTTCAATTGTGAAATATTTTTTTTATAGAGTTTAGTCTCCTATAACTGGTCCCATTTTTATATCCTTGCAGAGGGTATTATAATTTTGGTCAAAAACGCAGTGAAGGAGACATCTAGGATCACATAAAGTATACGAGGTGTGTTCAAAAAGTAAGGTGACTTTGTATTTTCAAGAAAAACTATTAATTTATTTACCAATATTTATGTTGTCCCCTTCAAAGTAATCCCCCTCAGATACAATACACTTATGCCAACGGTTTTTCCAATCCTAAAGCACTTCCCATTAGCACTTTTCCGTATAGCCTTGAGCTCTTCCAGCGATGCAGTCTTTCTCTCTTCAATCGTTGCAAATCTCCGTCCTTTCATAGGTCTTTTCAGTTTTGGGAACAAGAAAAATTCACATGGGGCCAAATCCAGTGAATATGGTGGCATTATTGTGGTGTTGTTTTTGGCCAAAAAATCTCTCACAAGCAAAGATGAGTGAGCAGGGGCATTATCGTGATGCAAAAGCCATGAATTGTTTTTCCACAATTCGGAACGTTTTATTCGTATTGCTTCTCGCAAACGGCGCATAACTTCCAGATAATACTGTTTATTGACCGCACGACCATATGGTTAGAACTCCTGATGCACCACGCCATTTTAATCAAAGAACACTTGATCAAAACTTTGAGATTTGATCGAACTTGGCGTGCTTTTTTCGGTCTTGGCTCGCCTGGGCTCTTCCATTGGGACGATTGGGCTTTGGTTTCGATATCATGCCCATATACCCATTATTCGTCACCAGTTATGACCCTTTGAGTAAATCTGAATTGTCGTTGACGTCATTCAACAACTCTTGAGCGATGCTCATGCGACGGTTCTTTTGGTGAAAATTCTGCAATTTCGGAACAAAATCGCCGAGCACGCAAAATAACTTGAAACCTTTAGGCCTCTCACAACCAAAGAAAAGAGGGGATTCCATTGAAACTTGGTACAGATGTTAGGGAAGAGTGTACCAACATAACAAAACAAAAAAATCATTAATCGAAAATATGTTGCACACGAAATTTGAAAAGCCACCTTACTTACTATATAAGTCACCTTACTTACTATAGCATTTCCGATCAATCATAGGATATAGCCGGCCGATCCTCGGGAGGTGATCCTGATCCAGAATATATATACTTTATGGGGTCCTGGATGTCTCCTTCACTGCCTTGCACACTTCTGACCAAAATTATAATACCCTCTGCAAGGGTTTAAAAATATTTGGCATTCATAACCCTTTAAATCAGCGGTGCCCAGCCCTGGTCCGCGCGGGCCCGTGATTTTCGTGTTTTTACACATACACCACTTGAAGTTAACCGATATTTTTACTCACGAGAGTAAAATTTACTCAGTCGGCCGGACCGCTTTAAAGTAAGCAGGTTTATGTCGATTTATGCGAGCCATCCAAAAAATAAAAACATTACAATTTTAACGCAACATATTAAAAAAAAATTAGCTTTTATTTTTTTAACATTTTTTAATTTCCAGAAAAAGCCAATAGTTGCTTTTTTTGGATGATTTTTTCCATAACCTAAATATGTCCATAGGAAGCATACCCTTCCATACTCTTCGATTTGCTTATTGAAAAGCACATCAATACACACTCATTTTAGTTTTTCTCTCTTCGTGGGCACCGCTGTTTTACAGTGTCTGTGTTTCGGCAGAGATCCGGCAGAGAAATAAAGGTATAGCCTGCATATTATTAGATATCTTGAAATTTGCTCAGAGCCTCTGTTTAAGCCTATTCTAAGCCTATCTAATCTAAGCCTATTTGAAACATTTGATAAGGGTCGATGCAACATGCAACAGCTTTCGTGTTCCTTAGTGTATAAAACTTTTTTTATATCCATTATAAACTTGTTATGCATTTTTTTGTAACAAGGTTATATAAAATTCGGCTCCGTCCGAAGTTAGCTTTCCATTCTTGTTTACCACTCAAATTTTTGACAACTTCACTGCTACTTTAAGGGGCGTTAAATATCGCAACAGACACCATTTAGAATTAAACGTATAAAAAAATTTTTTTCGTAATTTTTTTTATTTTTATATAAGTTTTTGCTCACATAAATAAATTCTTTGTGATTACTTATAAAATTGCTGAAACAGTAACTTTTCGTTAATTATACAATTTGCTCTTGTTAATAGCAAAGACATTTTATGAAACCATAAACTATATTTCGTTTTGTCAGTTACATATTGTTTATTAGTTTCTAAAAGGTCCGAACACATAATGGAAATGCTGATCAAAACTTTAAAAATGATTCACATGTCACATGTTTTGAACAGAAAAGTTGACCTCTATAACTTACCATACATTTTACCCTCGTCAGAAAGAATAATTTTTCGTCGCCCACAGGGAGGATATATAGACAGTGCCTCCTGAAAGCTCTGCTCAATATCCGGGCTCCATACACCCTCGGCATCAGCAGAGGACAGATCCTTTTCATCCTGAAAATATATAAACACGGAGAAATTAGAAGATGGACGATGCTGAGAGATAAAAACGTATCAGTTTTTTGTAATGGAAGGAAAGGAAAGGAACGTGGTTTCATAATTACTCTAATGTTAATATTTAAAAAAAAATTTTTTTTTTTAAATTAAGCCCATTTGATTTCGACTTTTCGAACTTTTTATCTCAAACCATGGATTTGAAACAACAAGCTACTTCAACTGCATTGCTAGACATCTTTGTCCATATTAAAATTATTGATCAGGACTTTCCATTTAGAGATCCATCCGATAATCTTTGATTGATCCTTAGTTGATTTTTCCTTAATCTACGTTTGTTGTGGGACATTTTAGTTTAGCCATTTTTGGGATATTATAACATAGCAGTAAATCGTATTTTGCTATTGCTAAAATCTTTTTCAGAAGACGACTCTCCGAGCAGAGCAGGGTCACCCTGATCACCCTGACAACTCCAAGAGTCAGGACTGATAAAAATTCGGATACCGAATGCGTCAGTGATCGTGTGCAACTTTTTGACTTGTCCCCTATGGCACGGGAAACATTGGGTCCGGACCCCCGGTACCGACTGGTATTGCAGTTCTACAAGATCCGAGACCAAAGCCCCTAAAGGTTTTTTTTTTTTTCTTTTTTTCGCGGCTCCCACTGCATACGTACATACGTTATTCCACCAACGAAACAAATATTTGTTTTACGGCTTGCCCCTGACACCTCAGAGATCGATTTCTCGGCTTATATCAAAGTCAAAACAAAAGCCGAATTTAAAGTGGAGGACACCTCCAAATTTAAATTTGCACTCTCGAGGCGCACATCATCCTTCAAGATATGTGTGCCTTTGTCGATGTTTGAGACGATGTGTTAGCCTGGCTTCTGATCAGAGTACGTATAAGTTCAAGAACATCATCCGATAAATGTAAAAAAAAAATACCAAGCCTGTGGGAGTCAAGGTCCCCAAAGCTACCCCAACTGACCAGCCTACTTCTTTCTTGCGACCGACCCCTCCAAAGAGGCTAATCTCAGTAGACTCCACTTTCCATTCTGAAGAGGTCAAATTGCAAGAGTTTGATAACTTAGAATTTATTTGCGTTAAGGTCACTTTGTCTGATCAATCGCTGTTTATTACCTGTTCTTATTTACCGCCATCATCCGAACCGCCTACTTACTAGCATCATTTGTCTGCTATCCAGTCGGTTATGTCCGATAGCGACCAGCTGGTGGTTGTGGGTGACTTTAATATACCAGAACTCACTTGGTCAATTATCGATAACGTTACAGCTTTATCAGTTTCGTCACACCATCATTTTACTCCGGGCATGTTTGACATGTCTTTAGGTCAATTTAACCATGTCAGAAATTCTTTAGGTCGGTTTCTAGACTTATGTTTTGTGTCTGATCCAGATGGAATTACATTCCAGAGCACTGCCTTTGGTGACCCCTCAAGATCCATATCATCCTATGCTTGAGGTTTTAGTCGAAACCATTGCCTTAGTTAAATCTCATAGCGTAGGTCATAGAATTCGCTGCTTTCGTACGGCTGACTTTAAAAAGCTCAATAACTTAAATCTTTCCATTAATTGGTCTGATCTTTTGGCATGCAATGATATAAATATCGCCTTAGAATATTTTTATAGGAGTTTGAATAGTTGTTTTGACTCTTGTGTGCCATGGAAGTATCCGTCCGTTAAATACAACCCCCCTTGGTTTACAAGGATTCTAAATAATCTTAAACATATCAAAAATATACTTTAAAACTAATTTAAAAGAACTGGCTGCAATCTAACTTTTTCAAGGTACTTAGTAGCTCGGTCGAACTTCACCGTGCATAACGCTGAATGTTATAGAAATTATATTCGCCGTTGTCGGGTTTAGTTCACTCAGGATCCGACGCAGGACGCAGGATTTCATAAGAATTCTTCTGCGAATACGGATCAGGCTATTGCAGATCTATTCGCAAAATTTGTTCAAACAACGTATTCACCTTGTACTATTTCTGATCAGCCCTACATATATGAAATTCATTCAGCCAATCTTATTTTTGGTCCATCTATCTCCGACCGCAGTTTGTTATCGGATCTCCCAAGGGTTAAACCGGTACTTTCACCAGGTCCCGATGGAGTACCAGGCTGTGTGCTAAAGAATTGCCCCGAGTTCTTGTGCAAACCTCCTTCAAAGCTTTTCACCTTATCTCTGGAAACGTCGATATTTCCCCATATGTGGAAGGAATCCTTTATAATTCCTCTTCATAAAAAAGGAAAAAAATCTGATGCTACCAATTAAAGAGGCATTTCTAAATTGTCAGCAATTAGAAAGACCTTCAAAAAAATTATTACCCCTTATCTCACACACCTCTCTAGCTCAATCATTTCTCCATGTCAGCTTGGCTTCATTAAGCTTCGCTCCACCATCACCCACTTGTTGGAACTGACATCATTTGTGATTGATGGCATCCAAAATGGTCTTTAAACAGATGTAATCTACACTGACTTTAGTAAAGCATTTGACTCTGTAAACCACTCACTCCTTTCGAGAAAACTCGATCTTTTGGGATTTCCTGTTAACCATCTTACGTGGACTTCCAGCTAAATTTCTGAAAGAACCCAACGCGTCCTTTTTAATGATTATGTCTCCTGCCTTGTCCGAGCTACATCTGCAGTCCCTCAAGGAAGTTATCTCTGGCCTTTACTTTTTACCATTTTCATTAATGACTTGCCTTTTGCTTTATCGAACTCTCGTGTACCTATGTTCGTAGACGACGTTAAGCTGTGTCTTCAATATAAATCTTCCTCTGCCCAATACAAACTTCAGTCCGATCTGGACAAGTTCCAAAATTGGTATTCTGCAAATGACTTAAAACTCAATGGGTCAAAATGCAAACTTATGTCATTCTATCGCTTAAGCCCCATCCAGGCCACTTATTTTCTCTATGCGACCGCCCTAGAAAGATTAATTCAGGTTAACGACCTACGTGTCCTATTAGACTTCAAGCTGAAATTTACCGACCATATATCGGCTATGGTTAATAAAGCCAATGGTGTACCCATTGGCTTGGCTTTATTACCTTGGCTTTATTACCTTGGCTTTATTAAATGGATGCAAGTATCCGAGTCTTATTATAGCAGACTACTTTTAATAAACGTACCACCCGATGCATTTTAAAAGAAGTCAGATGCTTCTACACCCAAAAACTCGAAAGTTGTGGCATTTCCATATGACCATATTCCATATGATCATATTCCATATGATATTCCATATGACCACGTTCCATATGACCATATGACTGGCAGCTATAGGATATAGTCGGCCGATCCGTATGAAATTTTCCAGATCGGCTTAGATTCCCACAAGAGAGAATCTGTGCAAATTTCAATCAGTTATATAGCAGCTATAGGATATGATCGGCCGATCCCGACCGTTCCGACTTACATATATACTGCATGCAAAGGAAAGAAGGATGTGTGCAAAAATAGAAGTCGATTGCTCCAAAACTGAGAGACTAGTTTCGTACAGACAGACAGACGGACATGCTAATATCGACTCAGAAGGTGATCCTGATTCAGAATATATATACTTCACTGCGTTGCCCACTTCTGAATTTCTTCTAATTTTGGTCAGAAGTGGGCAACGCAGTGAAGGAGACATCTCCGACCCTATAAGGTATATATATTCTGAATCAGGATCAAGGGTATAAAAATAAATAAAATAATTATCAACAATTTGGAGAAATTGCAACTTTGTTCACACCACACCTTTGGCCATTTGAAAGGCAGGGCAAAAATAAAAAAATATAATAGATATTGCCATCCCATAAATACAGACGAGGCTAGAATTGGCAAAAACTGTGTTATTAACAACAGAAAAAATTTTATAGGAAGCTTGGCAACCCGAAATAGACCTAGTTCAGTGGTGCCCAGCCTTGGCCCGGGCGGAATCGTGATTTTTGGCTGATATTTTTCTTATTTATGAGAGTAAAATTTGCCCAGTCGGGCGGACAGCTTCGAAGTGAGCAGGTCTATGTAGCTTTATGCGAGGCATGCATTCAAAAAGATTTAAAATATGACAATTTTGGCCCAAAGCAATAAAAAATTTGTTTTTATTCTTTTAAAGTATTTTCTATTTTAGTAGCAAAAAATACAAATAGTTTCTTTTTTAAATAATTTTTTAAACTTCGAATTGCTCAGTGCAAAGAACACCAATACATACTCATTTTAGTTATCCTCTTTTCGTGGGCACCTCTGATCTAGTCCAAATAGTTTAATAGTTAATAGTCGAATAGTTGCAATAGTTAATTAGTGAAAATTTTGCCTAGAAGATAGCGTGTCGGACTGGAGACGTCTTTTATATTAATAAGTTTTATTTTTTATTTCATCTCTGCTTATTTACAACAAAAATTTGTCACTAGAACACGTCCATGATGGCTGAATAGAAATCGATTAATGTTGTTTTTGAGAGTGAACGTATCCAAACTGCGTGTCCTATTTTTTTGTATTTTTGTTATTGATCAAGAACACATTTACATCAAGAATATATATACTTGATGGCGTCAGAAATGCTTCCTTCTTTTTGTTACATTTGCACGAATATAATATTCAGTCGCACTCTAAGATAAAATAGTAGCAATATAAAAATAATATATACAGGTATAAAAAAAATTAATAATTCTTAAATTAAAATTTAAAAAAACTTTTCTATCGCAGTATAATATAAACTTTTTATACCCTTGCAGAGGGTATTACAATTTTGGTCAGAAGTGTGCAACGCAGTGAAGGAGACATCCAGGACCCCATAAAGTATATATATTCTGGATCAGGATCACCTCCTGAGTCGATATAAGCATGTCCGTCTGTCCGTCTGTTTCTACGCGAACTAGTCCCACAGTTTTTGAGCTATCGTCTTGAAATCGTCTTCAATAACATGGAAGTTATAGCATTACCGATCAATCAGTTATATGGCAGCTATAGGATATAGTCGGCCGCTCCCGGCCGTTCCGACTTATATACTGCGTGCAAAGGAAAGAAGGGTGCGTGCAAAGTTTCAAGACGATAGCTCAAAAACTAAGAGACCAGTTTGCGTAGAAACAGACAGACGGACAGACGGACTTTGTTATATCGACTCAGGAGGTGATCCTGATCCAGAATATATATACTTTATGGGGTCCTGGATGTCTCCTTCACTGCGTTGCACACTTCTGACCAAAATTATTATACCCTCTGCAAGGTTATAAATATATTACGATACGATACGATAGACGTTTTACTTTAGGCAACATTATTCCAAAAAACCTATAGTTTTTAAAAAAGTCAAAGGTAAAAATTGAGTAATACAAAAAGTCGCGAATGAGTGTATCGCCCACTGCAGGAAATCTTTTTTTTTTAAGAAAAGTTTCTAAAAAAAATCCTAATTTTAATTTTATTCCTTTAATTATTAGGGACAGGGAGAACGCATTTTCATTTTCATGATGGATATAAAAATCGTCACTACACAATATATCGATATAATATTTATAATATGTCGGATATGCGGCTGTCGACTGGCGGAATAGCAATACATATTTTACTTACAACGTAAAGCTGCGGATCGCAGGTCTTCTTCTCTTTCCAGAAGTTTTTAACTTTCATGCTGGATTTAATATCTGGATATTTTAAAGTCTTGATCCTTTCATGAACTTCTATTGACTCTTTTGGAACAACGCTAATACTTAAACAGTCATCCAAAAAATTAAAATTGCTACAAGGTTTATAAAAATTTGATTCCCCTTTCTTTTTGTGATTCGTTCAGCACATAACGGAACCTTGGGTATAAGTACAAGCACCCGCAACGAATCCGACATTATTTCCTGTTACGTGTTTCCATACTGTCAATATGCGCCTCTCCAATTGTAAAAAAGAAATGAATCTCTGCTAAAAGTGCTTGCTGTCTGTATCTAGTCAGTTGACAATTTTTAAACCATTTAATCGTAACGTAGAAATCTATGTAGCCCCACAACTGTTCACTCCCTACGAAATGTGCGTATTTTGATTTATTTTCACAGTTCAAGTTGTTTTTTAAGCTGTTTAACCGTATTATATTGTACGTTGAGCCCAACGTAGTTGGACAATCCAATTGGGGTAATTGGAAATTTTTAAGTTTAAATGAATCCTGGTAACCGTTGGATGGCTTTCAGGTTATTTGGTGAGATTTCGGCAGGTGAGCAAATACTCTGAAATGTTCGTGTAGTAACATCCAGTGCACAAAGTAGCCCAGTGTGTGCTTCACATCGCCATAAAAGTGTTTTACGCACATGGACAATTTCAGTGTTTTCGAATACTTCGAATAGTATCATCGGTGATATGCATTTGTGATAAAACTTGAGCTGATGAATTAAGCACATATGCCGAAAATATTTCCCTCAAGCCGAGTCGCACTTACATTTCTTAAAGTCGGGGACTGGGAGTCCGCATAGCAACAGTGAAAGTAGGAAAGGTGAAAGAAGAAAGTTGCGGCACTGGACGGCGGACTCAACCAGGGTAACGGAACCCCAGAAGGATTGACGGTCGCTCCGGGGCCTATATAAAGCACTGCCGGCGTGGGATCGGGACGGTTAGTCAGCTTAGAGGCTAACAGTGTAAAGTCCGAGGACCGCCTTTGGAGAGTCTGGAGACTGATACGGAGCAAGTTCGGGAAAGTGCGCGAATCAAGTTGACTGCGAGGCCACGTACAAGTCGGAAACAGTAATCGGATCAAGACACTCGTGCAGCGAATTGCGATCACCAGCAAGGAGACGGGAACCACGGAGACAACCAAGGAGTCGAGAGTAGCGTTTGGAAGCCTGTAGCCTTGCACCGAAGCACGGCAAAAGCGATCAACACGCCAAATCCTCACGTCAAGCAAGAGTCCGACCGCGAGTAAGGCCAAGAAATTCTTCGTTTGCCTGACCTATACTGAATGTCAAACTCAAAAGATGTCTTGAGCGAATTACAATCTGTAAAAAAGACAAAATGTTGACCATGCAAGTAATGGCTAAAATGCTTAATAGAAATGTAAACTGCAAGTGTTTAGTGTTCATACGTACGGTAACGCGATTCTGCTGACCAAGTCCATTTTGTGCATCGAAATTGCGCCATTGCGAAATTATGGATCGAAGATAGTAAGAACAAGTTCACTAGTCAAGATAGAAATTACTTTCTGTCTTATTTGCTCGTGCTTCAGTTTCCATAAAAATTACATACTTTTTGAAGTTAGAGCATAGAGGGATCTTAGTAACTGTGAAAACTTAAGTTCGCCAGTTTGTGGCGAAAATACGAGACCAGTCAAATAAATTGTCTGACTTGAGTCAAAGATTGCTGAGGCGGTAAATCTATAGGAGCTTGTATTTTCTTAAGATTCGGTCGAGTTTCACCTGCTCTAACTTCAAAGCCCAAATATTCGACAGATGTAAGAAAGGTTTTTCTAAGAAACGTGCTTGTAAAGTAATTTGTAGTCTGTCGAAAGCTTCCACCTTTATACTGTGCAAGTATCATTACATCTTCGATGTAAATAATGGAACCCACTTACCAAGTTAATACACGTAAAAAACCTAGCACCACTCAACCTAGCTATCTGGTCAGATATAAGTAGCAACATGTACTTGTCGGAAACACCCATACCTCTCATAAAGCTCTCAATAATCTACTCACCGAATTTCTGACGAGTACAACAGCTCTTGAATGGAATGTGTAACCTGTTCTTTTTCTTCCACACTCAATCGGTAAGGGCAACTCCGGACCATATTATTTTGATCAATCAAGCGATTCTCTAGCTGTCGCATAGTCACGCGGCTCTGTGGGATACTGTTTATGAAAGAATTTGAATACCCCTGTAATATTGATAGAAGTTTATCTTTATCTTGTCCATGCAAACACCAGCCAGGTCAGGAGTGCACTCGGAGACTACGACAGGTAAAAAAGACTTTTTGTTAAACACAGTAAGCGCTCTTGATGTGATTGTCACACCGATGCCCTGGCTCAAAATTTTCCGACCAATCAGAGCGTTGTATTTTATATGATTATCTAAAACTACATGAAATAAGATTTCAAAAGAACACAAATTACTCACAAATTAAACCATTCGCCAATATTTGTAAAGTGCTGCAAACAGAGTTGCCACCTGTACCCCTCAATGTCACTACGTTGTATATTCTAGTGCGGGATAATCTAAGTCCGTTTAATAAGATAAGTGAGCACTCGGGTCCGGAGTCAAAGCAAAATTGGAACGACTCACCAAGCTGCAGTTACGTTCCTAAGGGCTCAAGTACTGGGCATATGTTCACATCTTTGATGGTATTACTCTTGATCGTCGGACGCTCCTGACGAGCCGGCCACACAGTAGATACATTTCCAGCTTTTCCACATTTATAACAGATCATGGATGATCGATTTTTTGTTCCTATATATCAAGATTGTTGATTTCGGGGCTACTGACGCTGAGTTGTCTCATTGTTAAAGCGACATTCTGCCTTCTTGTGGCCGGGATTGCCAAAGCTATGATACGTGGCGTGAGACATAGCTCTGACTCTTTCCCTTGTGGTGCTGGTAAGTTGTCACTCAAATGCTGGCTCTATCTGGAGTCGAACAAAAAAGCTTTAAATTTCTCGTTTCGTCGTCAAAGCCAGACGTAAGGGAAACTGCAAAAAGTGAAGTGATTGCGTCTATGTAATGTCGGGAAAGCATGTCTGCGAGAGCCGGTGAGATGCGGTGCCTTCCAGTGATTTGCTGGGGTCCATTACAAGAACTCTGCCCTCTAGATGGTTTTCAGACTAGATGTAGTGACTGTTGAACACCAGGACAGAGCGCCTGATCCTGCACGATCAGGGTTGAACTTTGGCAGTACAATGTTTTTGACATTTTTTGTCTCGATTTGAGAGCACTGTACTTTTTTTATTAGCTTATCAAAATTAAGATTTTGTAACTCCAAAATTGACAAAACACTTGAATCATTGAATGGAGGCGGAGGTCATCCCACTTCTAATGATAAAGATTTATTCTACGAGTCTTCAACTGGACTTTCGGCGAATCGTTTTTTGGCGCGCAACATGATAATTGAATTTCACAACAAGACTGACGCTACAACTCATGTCGGTCCCTTATCAATCCCTTTTCACCCGCCAATACACGCATAGTGTGGTGATTCATGAGGAACACCATCTGTCTCACTCATGCACACGCCCAAACTACGATGACAGATTTATGTGTCTGCCTCGCACAAAAGAATGGAGAAGCAATAAGAAATTTAAAAAGTGTGTACTAACAAATAATAATTACAATTTGAATATTAAAAATAATCTGTGATATATACATATGTTTTTACGTTTGGGTTTGGCTGGAAATTGCTGGGGCCAAAAAAATTTATAAACTCAATGAGACCTTTTCGTCTATTATACGTGATATGCGCAGGAGATGTGGATAGAGTCGGTGTTTGGTGACATCGATCGTAACATCGTATTAATTTCAGGCCTTCTTAACGTTAACGCGAATTATTTTTGTATTCTTGAGGCGGCTCCTGTTTGTTTTCGAACTTTGTGAACTTTGAATCTGTGTGTGTGTTTCCCTGTAACTGAGGCAACAAACCAATTTTTCACAACTTTGTTTTTTTTTCACAACACCACTCTCAAATATTCCGTTTACAGCACCGAAGGCTCCTACATTTGGCTTTATTAACCATTGCCGACATATGGTCGGTACATTTAAGCTTAAAGTCAAAAATAACACAAAGAGGATAAACCTAAGTTGATCATTATAGGGCAATCCCATTGAGTAAATAAGTGGCTTTTATAGGGCTAAAGCGATAGAATGACGTTGGTTTGCATTTAAAACCACTAATTTTTAAGTTACTTTTATGTCAGAACGCCAATTTTGTAACTTCTCCAAGTCAGAATAAAGTTTGTATAGAATAGAGGAAGATTTTTTTAAAGACAAACCTCAACGTCATTTACTTATGTACATTAGTACACGAGAGTACCGTAAAGCAGAGGTCAAGTGATTAATGAAAATACTAACGAGAATGGAAAGCTAACTTCGGACGGAGCCGAAGCTTATATACACTTGCAGTTAAATAGCAGCTTCTATTGATTAAAGATATAGTAAATATCGGATATAGTTAGCCGATCTTTACAAAAACATTCATAACAAGCTTAGATTCGTATAAAATGAATTTTAAAAGAAGTCCGACGCTTCTACGCCCAAAAACACGCAAGTTGTTGCGTTTCCGATCGTTCAGTTATATGGCAGCTATAGGATATAGTTGGCCGATCCGTATGAAATTTTCCAGATCGGCTTAGATTCCCATTAAAGGGAATTTGTGCAAATTTCAAGTTATCTATCTTCAAAAACGTGGAAGTTATAGCATTTCCGATCAATCATATGGCAGCTATAGGATATAGTCGGCCGATCCCGGCCGTTCCGACTTATATACTGCGTGCAAAGGAAAGAAGGGTGTGTGCAAAGTTTCAAGACGATAGCTCAAGAACTGAGACTAGTTTGCGTAGAAACAGACAGACGGACAGACGGATAGACGGACATGCTTATATCGACTCAGGAGGTGATCCTGATCCAGAATATATATACTTAATGGGGTCCTAGATGTCTCCTTCACTGCGTTGCACACTTCTGACCAAAATTATAATACCCTCTGCAAGGGTATAAAAAGTAAAGACCCGAGATGGCTTCCTTGAGAGACTCAAGATGTAGTACGGACTAGGCAGGAGATTAAAGAAAACGCGTTAGATTTTTTAGAAACGTAGCTGGAAAACCACGAAAGAAGGTTAACAGGAAATCCTAAAAGATCAAGTTGTCTCAAAAGAAGTGATTGGATTACAGAGGCAACTGCATAGAGAAATAATTTAAGTACAGAAGAGTCACAGATGAGGAGTACTTTTTTTCAAAAGGCTTTGGAATTGCTGACAGTTTAGAGATGCCATTATAATTGGTAGCATCACATTTTTCCCCTTTTTTATGTAGAGGGATTTTAAAGGATTCCTTTCACATATGGCGAAATATTGACATTTCCAGAGATAAAGTTGGCCGAATGACTTGCTTTTCTTAAGCACACACCTTGGTTTTTCATCGGGACCTGGTAAAAGTACCGGTATAACCTCAAAAGATCCGACAATGAAGTGCACTTGGAAATAGATGGACCTAAAATAAGATAGGCTGAATGAATTTTATATATGTTAGGTCGATCAAAAATAGTAGGAAAAAACACGTTATTTGAACAAATTTTAAGAATATGCAATGGCCTGATCCGTATTCGCAGGAGTTACATGTTGCGCTTTCTGTTTACAAAATTATAAAACTGCTTCGGATCCTAAGTAAACTGAATCCGAATGTAATCTATATACATTTAGGGTTATGCACGGTGAAGTACGACCGAGCTACTAAGTAATTGAAAAATAGCAGCCAATTCTTTTAAATTTGTTTTAAAGTATGTTTTTAATATGTTTATTGGGCGCCTTGTAAACCAAGCAGGATTGTTTATAAGGGGCGAATATTTCCACGGTACAAATAAGTCTAACTTTTATTAAAATTCTCCATGGCGAAATTTATATCGTTGCATGCCACAAGATTAGACCAATCAAAGGAAATAAATAAGATATTGAGCTTTTAAAAGTCAGCATTTCAAAAGAAACAAATTCTTCCATTTACGCTGTGAGATTTATTTGAGGCAATGGTTTTGATTGTAACATGAAGTGTAGGATGATATGAATATTCGGGCGTTCTCAAAGGTAAGGCCAAAGGGTGACTCCGTCTAGATTAGATACAAGATACATGTCTACAAGCCAACCTAAAAAATTTCTGATAATTTGTTTTTGTTTCCTGGCCAGAAGTTAGGCGCAAACCGTCTCAAACATTTGCAATGACACTTGAATGATGATGTGCGTCTTGAGAGGACAAATATAAATGTTATGATGTCTTCCACCTTAACCATGGTTTTGATTTAGCTTTAATGTAAGCCGATATATCAATCTCTGAGGTCAAGGGCGAGATGTGAAACAAATATTTATTTTGTTGGTGAAACCGCTTTTAGTGCTTTGGTATCGCAGCTTGTAAAGCTGCCATCTCGCTCTGCACAGCTGGATACAACATAAGTGTAAGCCCAAACTCCGGGACACTTCGTCCGACACTGAGGCCGGTACACTTAGCATGAACCATATTGTCACACAGCCAACAGGGTAGGCTAGGCTAGTTGTACTTTTTTTGCAAGAATCGATTGCACAGAAAACTTAAACAAATAAATAGCAAAAGAAAATAAAAAATAAATAATTAAAAAAAGTACCTGTTTAGTAAGAATGTTTTTATAATTATTTTAATAGATAGAGAAGTTTACAAAACTAAACATACTTAAATAGTGTAGCGCTGGCTGCATAAGTTTAGCATATTACTTATTGTAATGTTACCTTGGCAAAATGGACAAATTGGTATTGAGGTTTGATTTAAAAAGTGTTGGTGAGTTATGCGTGTGTGTCCTTGTCGAAGTTTTAATTTGGTCGTCTGGTGGCACTGTTTTAGTAGTCCCAGGTGTATGAGTTATATGCATTAAAATATTTATTGTTTCTTTATTTACATGTTAATTATTATACAAAATAATATAATAACTAAAAGAAGGGAGAGCTAGCAACTAATGCCATCGACTCGACAGTTAATTTATATGTTGTTTAGTAGGTTGTTGATTTCTAGGAATTTAATTAGTAGTTTAACATTATTGTGAGTAGGTAAGGTAAGAAGAGAGGTGGGTTGCATCTGGCCAAAAAGGCGGATCCTCGTGTTAATAAGTTGTGGGCAGGTATCCAAGATATGATGAATAGATAATTCTCCACCGCATTTGGAGCATCTGGGCTTAGATTTTCCTTTTAGTATGTGCTCGTGGGATAAGGCAGTGTGGTGGTTCTGAGCCGGGTGATAACATTACACTGTCTTCTGTGCCATGATGGTGGATATCGGACGGGTTTCATATTTGGGTTATATAGTTTAAGCCTGTGGTCGTAGGTGTCCCAGTGTGTAATTTCCTTCCATTTTAGAATAACTTTAATGTTGCGCCATAAGTCGTCTCGGACACCAGGAATGACCATTAGGCAAGGAGATTGTCCTGCAAGTTTAGCCGCAGCATCTGACAGCTTGTTGCCTTTTATGCCCATGTGTCCTGGGGCCCAAAAAAATTTTATTTTTGAAGTGTGTTTAATGCAAAGAGGTCGGATTTGGCATATCAGGCTGTTATGGTTGTACGTGTTTTAACGGCATTAAGAGTAGAAAGACAATCGCTGCAAATTATGAACTTTCCGTTAAGGTTGAGAGCATGTTGGATTGCTTTTAGGACAGCTACAGCTTCGGCGGAGAAAATTGAAAAGTAAACAGGGAGCAATCCAGATACAACGACTGCGAAGCTAGTAGAGTTAATGGTTTTAGATCCGTCACTGTATAGTGACAACTCCAGTTGGGCAATTTTTCCGTTCGGTAGCTAGCATTTGCAGAAATATACTTTTGGGTGTTTGCGATTTCATAAAAACGTGGAGAAACATATTCACGGTGTGGTCCTGTAGTCGCCAACGAGGGGATGGGCTGATTTTGTTCCAACAGTGCGGCATATCCAATTGATGTTTTTTAAAGAAATTGGAGCATCTCCGGATAGTAGACATGACTGTTAATCTTCGCCGCTGCTTAATCGTTGTTTTGAAGTCTTTTAAAAGAATTTGGTTAGTCGAGCAAAGAATTCTCGAAATGAGGTTAAAAGTCAGTTGCCCGGCTCTCGTCTGTACTTCAGGAAGGCTAGCTTCAGCTAAAATGCATTTTGTCGGAGTTGTTGGAAAGGCGCCAATGCTTCGCCGTACTGCTGCATGGTATGCGGGGAAGAACAATTTGATGTTGGGAGGCGCGCACCATCCATAGATTGCCAACCCATAGTCGATTTTGGCCAGCATTAAGGCTCTTGTGGCATGCACTAGCGAGGTTGGATGGACGAAAGATCGTTTAGACCCAAGAAACTTAATAATAGTTTGGCGTTTGTTTAGGGTATCTTTAAGGTTAATACAATGTTGCTTAAACGTCAGTCTTCTGTCGAGAATTTTAGGACTAGATGTATATTCTATTGTAATGTTATTTGCAGTTAGACTTGGATATGTACAACGATGTTTTTTACAAATATGGAATAGTTTACATTTGTTTAAAGCCTGAGTGGCTCCTGAGAGTTTGCGCCATTCTACAATATCCTCAATAATTTTCTTAAAGGTAAATGAAAGTAAATTAGTATCTTTGTAGTTGCTGAAAATAGTGGCATCATCAGCGTAAATTGAGAGCTGAATTTTTTCGTGTTTTAATATAATATTATTAAGGGATTCCGAACAGATCAAGAACAACACCACAGAGAGAGGGGACCCCTGTGGAATGCCGTTGTGTAATTTATAAAATTTAGTTAGGGTGTTGTTAACTCTAACACGGATGGATCGCTTGGTCATGAAAGCCTTCACGATGTTGAAGGTTTTAGGACCAATCCCCCACCGGGATAGTTGCTCTAGTACAGAGTGCACTCCAACGCGTTCAAAACCATTTCGAAATTCATAGCAAAGATGGTAACATGATTTCTGGTTGAAAGAGCGGTCAAAAAGCGGCCCAACGCGGTCAAAAGCCCTTTCGAAATCCATAGCTAAGATGGTAACATGATTTCTGGTTGAAAGAGCATCAGACGCGTAATAATGGATATGCAAAAGTGAGTCGATGATACTATGCTGTTGTTTGAATGCAGTTTGGTTGGGGCTGATAAGTTTATTTCTAGTCAAAACCACATGATCCTTCTGGATAGTTACCCGCATTTAACATTTTGTTGTATATTTTTAGCAATTTTTGCTTTCCGTCTATTGGTAGATTACGAAGCATAGTGTAGTAGATGCGGTCATGGCCAGGGGTTTTTCCATTGGTATGCTGCAGATTTGATTCTAGTTCAATAGAAGGAGGTTAGGCAAATATGCCTGAAATAGAAATTTTTCTTTATTAGCTATATATACATTAGAGAAGTTTTCGTCCTTGGAATAATTCGACCACATAGCTCCAAAAGCATTGCCAATGTCTACCGAATTGTGTAGCTTAAGGATTTAATTGGCCCTGGGAAAATCCCAACTTATTTGTTGATATCGCCCCATATTTTTTTGGTTGTGGAAAGTGAGTTGATGTTGGAGGTGAAATTGCCTTTTGCTTTTATAGCTTTTTTTTAAAACAGGGCTCTTGCTTTTGTAGGCTATTAAAATGGTACCACTGCCAGAGAACCTGCTTTTGTTTACTCAGATCTTGTAAATAAATAGTTTAGGAGTAGCGACTTGACTAGTATTAGATTTGAGATTAGTTTCTAGTAGTCATATAATATCCGGGTTGGATTGTTAATTTAAAAACAATAGTTCAATGTAATTTAGTTTTGTTAGTTAGTTGTTTTAAGTATACAGTAGTTTTAGGCGATAGACCAAGATAGTCATAGTCATTATCGACTGTTTCAGTAGAGATATTTCCGTGTTGATTTTGCTGATAAGACAGCGATGTTGATGAGAAGTTAAATGTATTTTCTTTGTTTGAATCCGTAAATGTTTAATCTCTGCTTGTCTTATTGATCGTAGTGCTTGTTGTTTCAGTTGCTATTGTGTCCAGCATTCGCTACTGCAGCGTAGGAGGAAGGGCTGGATAGTTTTGTTGTAGTTCCATTGAACAGTAATTTGGCTTCCCGCATTGTGCATATTTTTGTTGTCTTGATTTTCATAATTTCTCTTTACTGCTGATATTTGGGGCATTGTTGAGAGGAGGAAGGGTGTTCTTCTGAGTAGTTGACGCATTTCGATTGTGAGCAGTTGTCAGGCTAATGAGGAGCTAAAGAGCAGTTATCACAACAAGGTTTATTTTTATAGTCGATGGTTTTGGTGAACTTGAAAATATTTCTGACTTTTTGGGATCGCAGTTCTTCAATAATTTCTTCGTTGAAGATATCGAAAATATTACTTCGTTTAGCGTTTCAAGCATGTTGCATGTGATGTCGCAAATGCCCGGTAAAGAATGTTAGTTGATGAACTTGCCAGCTTCGCTTTGATTTTTAGCTGACATCAGCAAGTTGTCGCGCAAGTTAGAGATGGAAGTGAGGTTTTTTGAAATTAGACGCAGTGCGTTGTAAACGGCAATACAGAAGCAATCCGATATTTTTTCCTCAATATTTTTGAATGCCATTACAATGTATTTGGGGTTTTCAAGCGTTATTGTTGAAAGTTGGGGAAATGTTATGACGACTTTTACATTTTGTCTCTTTTTTTTCACAGGTGGGCTTTCAGAAAGCAACGCAAACTGATTGCCCTTCAGATTAGGGGGCCGAGGTGGGGCCCCCTTTGTCAGTTGGTTTATGCTTTAGATTAGAGAGCTAAAGCTTTACTGTACTCGCGAAAGAATGTGAGAAGATCAGTAGAAGATAGACCGCCCGATAGACGGGTCGCAAAAGAAAATACACCGATTAGACTCTGTTGATAAGAGAAGTGACGTCTGCCCGCAACGAGAGGTAGTCGAAGACGAAGAATATGCATTAATTGATTGTTACCATTGACTGCAATTCATAATGTTTTCTTTTTGTTTTATCGCAAATTCAGATTTAAGATGTCCTTTTATGTTTAAGTTATTTATGATTGGGGGAGGATAAGTGGCATATTGTTAGCTGACTTTGCGGCTTGATCGGCTAAATCGTTTCCTTTTTTCCTGTATGGCCTGTAAGGAATACAATTTTTTGGATATTAGGTCCATGTTGGGTTGATAGTTGTTGTTATTTGATTTCTGTATTAAGTCTATTGCTGCTAGGAAGTCGGAACCAATAATGAATATACATTTTCGGTTTTTAATAATTTCGATTGTTTCTTTTTTTTTTTTTTTTTTTTTCATATTATATATTGTTTATTATCGCCGGAATCGTTCAGGATCATTTGAACATAACCGGGCGTTTAGAAGGTGGGGTAATTATGGTACATATAGGATATGGGCCTGGACTATATACAATTATTTACAATTATTTACATGTTTTTAAAATATTAATGTACAACACGGAAAGACAGATCGCTGGGGTGGAATTTCTTAAGACGTCTAAGAGTTTGCGGGTCAGCCAGCCTGCTAGCCAGTGGATTTGGGTGACTCGTTAGCCTGTCCGAGTAGCGTCGGCTGTGTTGGTTTAGGAGGTCGCCCAGTGGAACAAGGCGTAGGTCCCTTAAGATGGCCTGGTTAGTCACGTACCAGGGAAGTCCGGATGCCCGTCGAGCAGCACGTGCCTGCACTACCCTCAGCCTGTTTAGCTGGTGCTTAGATGCGGTGCCCCATAGTTCGATCGCATACGTCCAGGTTGGCGTGAGGATTGTTTTGAGCAGCAAAACTTTCGTAGAAAGCTGGAGGCTTTTGGATCTCAGGAGCCAATCGAGCTTCTGTAGTTTGCGGACGCACTTAGCTTTGATTGCCGTGATGTGGGTGTTCCATATGAGTCGGTGATCTAAATGTACTCCCAGGTAGCAGTGAGAGGTGGTGTTCTTGATGGAGTCACCATTGAAAATATGGACGATGTCGAGCACAGGCCTTAAGGAGAAAGTGACGCATGCCGACTTGCTGCAATTTATGGCTATGTTCCATTGCTTAGTCCAGCGCTCCATCGCACTCAGCCAGTCCTGAACTGCAGCCGAAGCTGCTAGCTGAGACGTGTGGGATGCAAGCAGGGCCGTGTCGTCAGCGTAAGTAGCCAGAAGCATACGAGCGTTTGTGGTGGGGGACGGAACTGGCATATCACTAGTGTACACGGTGTATAGGAACGGACCAAGTACACTTCCTTGAGGCACACCTGCGTGAATGAGTCCCAAGCTGGATCGTGAGTCCCTTACTGCTACAACGAATGATCGATCGGCAATAAAAGACCTCAGGATGGCAAAATAGGGTGCAGGGAGTAGTTCTTTAATTTTGTAGAGAAGGCCCTCGTGCCACACCTTGTCAAAGGCTTGTTTTACATCCAGGAAGACGCCTATAGTGTGCAGTTTATTCTCGAGCCCGTAGGTGATGTGATTGACCAGGCGATGGACTTGTTCTGGGCAGCCATGGGATTTTCTGAAGCCGAACTGGTGTTGAGGTATATGTCCTTCTACTTGTGGCAGTTCCAGCAGTCGACTGAGTAGTATCCGCTCAAACACTTTTGAAAACGTGGATAATAGGCTGATTGGGCGGTAGGAATCAATTTGAGATAATGGCTTGCTTGGCTTTGGGATCATAATAATCCGGGCTTGCTTCCACTGTCTTGGGAAGTGTCCCAGGTTTAGCATGGCGTTGAAAATTTTCACCAGCGCTAGCACTCCTTTGGGTGGAAGAGCCTTTGCCGCTCGGTTGTCTATGCCGTCGGGTCCAGGAGTCTTGTTTAAATTAAGCGCCTTTAATTGTAGTGTGACTTCCTGCGGCGTGGTGTGCCTAATGGAGCGCGCTGGCTGAATGGGATCGCTTAAAAAGTTTGCAACTTCATCGCGGTGTGAGGCGTCTGGTAGATCAAAAGGAGTGAAGGTAGCAGACAGATGTTCGGCAAAAGCGTTTGCCTTGTCGGTGTCGTTCTTGAGCCAGGTGCCACTGGGGCTCTGTATTGGGGATTGGACAAGCGGCTGTCTTTTAATTCCTCTCGTTAGCTTCCATATCGAAAAATCGCTGCAAGTGTCCGGGCCAGCACCCTCCAGTAGGGTGTCGATGTTCTTTTGGCGGGTTTTCGCTAACAACCTGCGCAGTCTATTAGTAACGCTGGATAATAATTGCTTAGTTGCAGGATCGCCTGACACAATGAATTGCCTTCTGAGATGCCTCTTTTGATTCAGCAGTTCCCTTGCCTCCGGAGTTAGTAAGGGCGCTCTCCTGATAGGTGGAAGACCAGCTTGGCGCTGAGGTGGCGTGGCTCTCTGGGCGGCTTCAGGAATTGTGGAAGTGAAGGTGTCAACGTATGCATCCAGATCGCTGCAGGTAGCTATTGGTGTATTGAGTACAGTGTGAGAATCGATGAAGGACCTAAAAGTGGCAACGTTTGCATGTGCAGGTAGCATTTTGGGGACTCCTTTATGGAATTGAGCTATCAGGAAAAGCAACGGGAGGTGGTCAGAATATAGCTCAGTGAGTACTCTGACGGAGACCTGCTGCTGCCTGAAGCCTTTTGAGATGCCAAAGTCAATTGCACTGGGGGTGGCATTTGCACGAAATGGGTAGCAGGTGGCTTCTGCAGTTGCAACAACATCGGCATTGACATTGATCAGGGCAGAGCTGAGGGTCCGACCTCTGGGACACATTCTGTAGTTGCCCCACCATCTGTGTTTGGCATTCCAATCACCTGCAGCAAGAAACTTATCTCCGAGATTGGAGAGAAAAGTCGTGAAGTCAGCTTCCATCCATCTGAACGCAGGAGGGCAGTACACCGATGCAACGTTAAACCTCCCTCTTCTTGAAGATATCTCGATGGAGACAGCTTGAATGTGCTCTTCCGAAAGCGTGAAAGAGAGTTGATGTGTTATGCCCGACTTGACGAAGATCGCTGCGCCTCCATGTCTTCGGTTATCCGGATGATCGGCTTTGTGCAAAGTGAAGCCGGGGATCCTGAGGGTGGTCCGCGAGCAGAGACGGACTTCTGACAACAAGAGGATGTCAATTTCGTAAAGCTCAATGAAGGCAATGATCTCATTTGCTTTCGAGCTTATCCCATTGGGGTTCCAGCAGGCTATTTTAAGCACTCCCATTGCGAAGAGTAGAGGAGGAAGGACGCGATTGCAAGATTGCTTGCATTAGAGTTTCTACCAGACCCAGATCCTGTCGAGCCTCATAAAAAGCTGTTCCAGTTTGGCATTCAGAGCGGCATTTTCGGTGGAATGTGTTGGAGGGAGAGTATTGTCCATCTCATGGTGGTTGCGTTGTGCAGTGAGTATGTTCTTTTTGACAACACTTGCAAATGATTTCTTACCAACATTGGGTGAGAGATTGGTTGAAGGAATCGTGATCGATTCGGTGGCTGCTGTGAGCTTTGAGTGGTTTTTTTGCTTGAAAGCGACTTGCAGATATTTGCGGCATCCTCTGAAGTTTGCCGCGTGAGAGCTGCCGCAGTGAAAGCAGCACCTAGGGTCGTCTTTTCCGAGCTTGCACTCCAGGGTAGGGTGGTTTTCTCCGCAATCTCTGCAGATGTAATGCCGTGTGCAGTATGCTTTTGTATGTCCGTATTCCTGACATCTATGGCATTGCACAGGACCGGATTGCTTGCGTGGCTTCTCCCAGGTCACTATGTGTCTGCAAACAGCAGAGATGTTTTTAAGAAGCTTGTTGTTGTCAGCCTTCTTAATGTCCACAAATCTCATGTTAAGCGGAAGCTGTGTAACCTTGTTACGAGGGGTATAGATGCGCAGAACGCAGTGACCTTCTTCCTGCAGGCACTCAATGATGTCCTCCGATGGGACGTCATGATGGATGTTCCTCATTACCATGCGAAAGGGTCGGTCTTCTGGGAGCTGATGATGGTGAAAAACAGTTCCTTTTTCGCGGAAGTGTCTGGCCACGAGCCTGTAGGCGTCGGAAGAGTTGCACTGAACAGCACAGTCACCTGAGTTCAAGGCTTTGATGGAATAAGAGTCTCCAATAAGAGCATCCAGTTCACTGCAGAAATCAGAGTAGCTGACTACACCAGGAACCATAATCCTTGGGACCTTGGGGGATCGAGCGGCTTGCGGTGCGGCTGTTTGGGCTTTTCCTGAGCTGTTGAATTTTGCCGGCTGCAATGTTGTGGCGCGGTTTGCCGCGGCTTGCGAAGTGGAAGGCCCGACATCCATTTCTTCCTCGTCGCTTAGAGTTATGAAGCGGTTTTCAGAATTGGGGGTATAGCTTGATTTCTTTGGGAGAGAGAACGGTACCTGCTCTCTTCTTTGCTGCTCCTTTGCTTGGCTTTGCAGTGACTTGCTGCCAGCCTGGGGTGGGGTTGCATGATGATGTGCTAGTAGAAGCAGCATCATGCCACGTACTGGATGCAACGGAACACAAGCTGCCATTCGAGCTTGTTGTGTACATCACTGGAGATGAGATCGAGGATGTTACAGTAGAAGTTGTGATGCAGATTGTGGGAGCCCATCTGGTTGTACAGTCAGCATTTGAGCTGCTGTCCGTTAAACTATTTCTCAAGCTAGCTCGTAATTCGGCAGGAGTTGCACCAGCAATGTTCCTCATTGTTTTAAAATCGATGGATTGTTGTTGGAGAGATCTGTCCATTTTCAGCAATCAGTAAAATCTTTACCAAGTAAAGTTGAATAATTATGTTGTTAACGACCTCTCGCTTACGCAGAGCGCAGAGCGAGGGGTAGAAACAATACGCTTTTAGTCTCACTTGTCGCTGTTGGATTACTCAACGCTGTTGGATTAGCCACCGCTGTGCAGTGACCAAACGATAGACTTCGTGTGCAAGATGTGCACACGAGCGTTAGCAGGGCGTAAGCTGGATTACTTAATGTAATTATTCCAAATAAAAATTATACAAATTTGATTTGTGCACAATTTTTTGGTTGGTGTGACCAGGTAGCCCATCTGTCACACTGATCGATTGTTTCTAGGATGGTGATTGTTTCAGAGGTGAGGACGAATGAATATTGAGGCAGTATGCCATATTTTAAGATGTTTGTTTCTCTTGTAATTGCATACGTTATTGTGCAGTTAATTTTTGAACCGTTGGTGAATATGAGATTATGTGGTTTAAGTTTATTCTTTGTGTGTTCGAACAGTTTATGGTATGTTTCTGGGGACGCTTCATGTTTTTTGTAGGTTTGGAGTGATATGTCTATTAGATTGGGGAGTACCCAGGAAGGTTTGTATTTATGAAGTTTTATTGGTTTGTAAGGTAGATAAAGTGCTAGGCTTAGTTTGATTGTCTGGTCTTTTATTGGTGACGTTTTTTTATTTGGCTTTTTTATACTTGACAAACATGTGAATTGGTGTGTTTTTGGCAGTTTGAAGGTCTTGTCTCATTTCTAGTGGAGGAATATTTGCTTCGTAAAGTAAGTTATTTTTTTAAGTAGAGTGATAGGCTCCGAGGGCTAGACGGGTTGCAGAGTTGGACGGAGAGAGTGTTCGTGTAGGAACAGACCGTACCCTAATTTACCTAAGACCGTTGCCTTTGCGACATTGAGTAGTGTGTATGTTGCAATACGTACGTTAAATTCAAGACTAGATAAGCATTTTATTATTTTTAGTTTTTTATGGAGTTTTTGAATTTATGAGTATGTTCCATTTATATTTGTTGTTTATTATTATTTCTAGAATTTTTAATGAAGTAGGAATTTGTGTGTATGATAAGCTGCGACTATCTTGCAAGCACAATTGGGTTTTTTGCATATGTGGAGGTGTTGGTGTTTGGATAGGTATAGCGATGCCCTTGAGTAAGAGCCCAGTTCCCTATATTGGTAAAGATGTTGTCTAGGTTGAAGTTTGTATTTTTGTTTTTATTGAAGTTTATAACAAGATAGAAGTCGTCGGTGTATGCATTAAATTTAATTTCTTTATTTAAGGATATAATGACTAATAGCTTATTGAAAGCAATAAGGTATAGTATTACGGATATGGGCGAATTGCATTAGATGAGGGTAATGTAAAACCAAGAAGTTTTTAATGTAGTTAATTATTTTTTGACCTATTTCCCATTCCTGCAGTTGGTCGATTACGGAGTGTACACCTACTCGATCAAAGGCTCTTGAAAAATCAAGAGTAACGAGACAGGTGTGCATTTTTTACTTTATTATAAGTCATAAAGTGGAAGTCCATTTGCCTTTTTTAAATACGAAATTTTTCTATGGTTTGAGCTATTGCAGAGGGTATTGCAGAGATAGTCTAGAAAGTTTCTTTTGAATATGTGGTTTCGGAACTCCTCTAAAAAATATCATCCATTGAAATCTCCAATAATTAGTGAGAGTGCTTATTGTGTATTAAATGTGTTTTGAAAATATGTTTAATTTTAGTATAGATTGTATATTTATGGTCATTGATTTTAGATGCGATGTTAGGAATAGTGTATTGAATTGACTTTTGAACTAATAGTCGAATCTGTTGGTGGCTATGTTTATTAATAGTTTGTAGTTTATTGGGGTTGGTATATTATTTATATGTTGTATGTGGGTTTAGTTATTAACATACCCATTTAAGTTCCATTGAATTAACGTTTACGAAGTTTTAGAGAAAATAAAGCTTGTGTTAAGGTAGCTTGGTAGTGTTAAGGGTTTAAGTTTAAGTCTTACTTAGGGTTTAAGGTTTTATACGGATTCGCTGTCGCTGTTGTTAGTGTGTTTGTTTTTGTTTAGAGCCTTTGTCTTGGAAGGTTTAAGATTTGTAGATAGGGCATTAGACTTATCTTTAGGAAAGATATTTATTTTTAGGTCTTCTGTCAGTTGTGACGAGTATGGTGTGGGTAGTTTTCTGGTATGTGTGATGTCGGTATCAATGTCTTCTATTTTGTCGTAATCGTGGTGGTGATGGTGTTGGAGAGTTTGGCTTGCTCTAAAGTTGTTTTGGCTGGTCCGGTGGTTGTTGCCTTCGATGAAGTGATATGTGTTCCTGATGTGGGTGTTGCATGTGAATTTTTATGTTGTGGTTGGATTATGTCTGTGTCTGTATTTATATAAGTATTTGATGAATGAGGGTTTGTTGTCATCTGGCTTGTGGCGTTTGTAAGTTGAGATCCGTGTCAGTGGGCAGTTTTATGATCATCTTTTTGTGTGGCTTTAATGACTGTTGATTCTTTTTTTTTTTATGATAGTTGGTCATTTGCGGTCGATTGGGCTGTGCTGATGGTCAAGGTCTGGGATGTTTTTGCAGTTGAAGCATATTTTTTTGTTTTTGCATGTTTTTCCATCGTTTGTCTGTTTTATTTCTAAACAATTAGTGCAAGTTTCGGATCTTTGGCATATTGGTGCTGGGTGACCAAAGCGGAGGCATTATGCATCGGAGTGGAAGTAGTATATATAGTCACGTACACGATCTGTTTCGTAATCCATTCGTAATATTTTTGGGAGTTTGTGCGATTCAATTGCCTGTTTCAACTAAAGTGGTTTTGTTGCTATCAGAGTTAGTTGGGGTTTAGGCGTTTCATTATTTGTTCCACTTCGCTAACTTTTTGTGGTTTTAACTCTTGTAAAATTGGGTCTTCGCCGATATGTCTAAGGTCGTTGCAATAAACAACTCCCTTAGAGAAGTTTAATGTTTTGTGTTCATTTGTTGTTACTTTAATTTCGGCGATTGTTTCAAGTTTAAGAAGCTTTCTGGCTTGCAAATCATGTTTAGTTTTTATTAATAATGTGCCGTCTCTTATTTTTTTGCACCCGTCAACTGCTCCCCCACAGGAAAAGTCCACGGACTTTTTAATGATGATTTTTGACGGTTTTTGATTCGAGTCGTTGTTTTTCTTTCGAACTACAATAATACCATTCATTGGGAATGGTATGATTTCGAGGTAGTTTTGTAAATGTTTGGTGGGTCTGTCATGATTGGTGATAAAGGGCTTGAGCCCGGATTAGAGGTTTTCGTGTGTTTGGTGTTTTAGGGTTTATTTTCTCTTTGTGGTTGATATTTGTTTGGCCTACCTTTTGCTGATACGGTTACGGCTTGCGCAAAACTAGCCATTACACTGTTGTGGCACGACTTATCTCTTCGGAGGTTGAAGTGGTATTGTTAGTAAGAATATATAAGAATTAGTCTTGGGTTTACGCTTACGAGATAGGAAATTCCAAGAGAGAAGAAGCAAAAAGAGCAAAAAGGACAGCAAAGCAGAGCTATGCTTGGATTAAAAATAATAAATATTAATTTATTACCACATAAATCACTGCACATGCGTAAGCGAAACGGATATTATAATTTTGTGTAGAGTATTTAATTGTAATTAATAGTAATACATTTAATTAATTTTTCTCTCAAACACCGTTTCAATCTCCAAAAGATTGATATACGCACAAAAAAAACTCGTCGGTTCGCTTTTAAAGGCAGAAAAGGAAAATTTTGTGCTCGCCAAAAATCTTTTCCATCCATGACTTCCGAAACCAAATGTATCTTCTCTTTCTGGTACTTGATAAAAACGTATATATCTGTGGCTACGATGCCCATCCACCAAGACGGAAACTAAGATCTGGCTGCAAAATAAGCCACCTTAACGAAGAGTGATTCGTTTTCACTGTAGAATTTACATACAGGCTGAAACGATTGGCAAATATGACCGCTGCAAGACATTCCTGCTCATACCAGGCTTCACACATAGCGTTATTCAACTTTGTGCAAGCTTCTAAAACAGCTGGAATCATATGAGGCTTCATTTTAGCCCCACCAAATCTATCAACAGTCCAGCTACGTCTGCGTAGTTGCTGATAAACCCCGTCATACCCGTCATAGGAAGCTTCTCAAGAGATCTTTTCGGGATCCTTAACCGAACACATGGGCCAATTGCTTTACTGATCGAATGCAAAAGTGACTGTTTGATATTCATGGTTAGACCTGCTACTATTGACAAAACAGTCAAATGTGACTCGAAAGATTCGAAAAGGACCAGCAATTCGTCCAAATAGACGGAAATTTCATTTCTCATAACTTTATCAATCGAGTCATAGTTTTCGATGAGTTTCTCGGAACGGCAAATACTGTCTTAAGCTGTCACGTTAAGCTGGATGCAAAAGAATCTGCTAGTAAGCGTTCCAAACTGGAAACGCTGGCAAACTTGGCCATCGGCAGCCTGCTTGTGTTCACCTATCCCGAGTTAAACGAAGAAATTATTTTTCTTTTCTAAGCGATTGCCGCTAAATTCTAAGTTCTGTCGTAAATGCTAGAGCAAAAAAATTGTTTTTAAAATTTTTTTAATTTTTAATAAAATTATTTTTAAGTCCCAGAGCCTAGAGCCAAGGCTAGATTTTCTTCACCCACTTCGGTTTTGGAAACAAACTTTGTTTGCGAGTGTTTCGGACGGCCAGAGTAAGATGCCTACCATATGTGGTATATGTACATACATACTTTTAAAAGTATATAAATAACACGGGCAAAGCGTTTTTTTCGCCACAAAGAAAATTGTTTTTATATACATACATATGCATCTATATATGTATATATATACAGCAAATCTAAAAGCAAAAACAGGGGGTTGCCTTGTGTGAAACTATTCACCTTCCTACAGCCTAAACCCAGACAAATCTTGCCTAGTTTCGGAACCACAACCATCGGTGACGCTCACTTACTCACTGACCCTCGAACACTACAATCTTCACATTCCCTTGACCTCCCCATAAAATAACTTCCCAAGTGCCGGAAAAACCAGATTATGCCTTGACCGCTTTGGCATCCAACGTCAACACTGTGACTTAGATGGGGCTTGCCCGATTCCAACTAACGAAGGAAATAACTTTACCTGCTACAGTAAATTCCTGGCTGACTGACACCTCGCTAAATAGAAACTCCAATGGCAAAAGCTTAAAGAACCCACAGAAGTCCATCCTTTAATGGAACTCCTGGCTAAGTGTGGGTACTAAGTAAAACTTGTGGCACTTATGTTCGCCCTTAAACTCAATATCTGTGGTCACCTGGCCTACATTTTGCTGTCGCTGCCCATCTTCTTTCTCTTCCTTTTTTTCTACTTGTCCTTGTTCGACACCATTAAACCGCTGAGGTGGGCGATCTGGCACATTCGCTTTTCCACTTTTTGCTTATCCCAACAGAACATCTCAAACTTTCCTGAACTGAAGTGGTACCTGTGTTCTTATTTCGAGCAGTTCCAGCAGATGAGCGCTATCACTTTCACATCTGGACCTTGCTCACTAGAAAATTGTTGGCGTGCTCCAGCTCAGGATCGCTGTCCACCTCTGCTGTCATTTGACCACACCTACTCCAAGTCTCCTATCGCACTTACTTCCAGAATCGTTCGCGATGTCTGTGAATGTTTGCCAAGTGCCAATGATTGTGATGAGATTTCGGACGTAACATTTCGCCTCACTATCTCGTAGTCTCGCTACAATGCATTCCAACCCATATATTAGCTGCTAAATTGCATCGTAAAATGTATTAAAATCCTTCATGTCCCGTCGCATTCTTTCTCTGATTTCCTAAGTGCGTTGCACAACTCGCTCAATTTAATGACGAATAAAAGACTTGCATTTCCACAGAGCGCTGAGTCAATGCTTCTGCCCGATAGATGAAATCGTCGATGATTATCCCTTCAGGATTCTGTTTTTCCAGCTGCTTAGAATTTGGCCTGTTTTGTCTGGCGGATATGAAAAACTCGAACCTACTAGTCGACCTAAATTGTTCCCTGTCGCTCTAATTCCGACCTATGACTTCATCTTCAGCGGCTCCTAATTTCATGTTCCCTATCTGTGCGCACTCGTTACCGAAACAAAAGATCCTCTTATGCGTTCGGAAGCGTTGTCTGCATTGCGCTGATCGATTGGGACACTATTCATTTTATTTCCGCTGGAATCTAATTGCGAACCTGCTTGAGATTCACCGCAAGGTGAATCTGCCCTGCGAGTTCATTTGCTTGTACCTGCTGAATATAAACGTACAAGTGCAGTACAAAACAAACTACTTTACACGCTCAACAAAAAGATTTTGTTTTTGCAAGTTCTGTAATGCTTGTGTTACCGCCAACGCGACAAACGCACTCAGAACAACATTAGCGCTCCATAACCAGAACGGATGATAGTGGAAACGTATAAATACGATCTAAAAACGATCTATTAGTTAATAGATCTCGTAATCAAAATTACGAGAAAGATTTTTTAAGGTCTAGAAATTTTGAAAAGAAACAACAATAAATTATAGAAAAAGAGCATTATATCTCGCGAATGCAACCAAACTGAAAGCAGTTTTTGTAAAAAAGTCAGCACCAAAATCGACATTATATGGGTGCAATGCGAAGATTGTATGACGTGGTATCACTTTGCTTGCGTTCGAGACGAGAACTACAAAAATGCGAAGGGCTGAGCATGTGCTTCTTTCGGTAGACAGTCACTTGTACCGACTACGTTAATGCCAACGATGCCATAGAAGATACACAAGGCGCTACTGCACAAGCCGTACCATGCTACGCTTGAATAAGCAGAGTAAACTGCAGCCTGCATCAAGCAAGGAAAAGCATCAAGTCGACCAGAAATACATCGCAGAAAGTACAACATCATAGCTCAGCATAATAGAACCAAATTGCTTACATCCTTAGAACCTACCAGTACCCAGCTATCTGCACGTAAAATTCTACCAGCCGATCTACCATTCTTTAACGGCAATCCAGGAGACTAGCCTGGGTTCCTCCTCATACGAAACAGCACCGCTGTCGCTAGTTTTAGAATGTTGAAAATATGCTTCAGAAATGCCTAAAAAGTAAGGAATTCGAACTAGTGAGAGATAAGCTGCTGCGCCCAGTTATGGTTCTAGACGTCATAAGTAAGCTGAAGACATTCTTTGGGCATCCCGATCAGATACTAGACAGACAAATCAAACGGGCAAGAAAAATATCCATTCATAAAGAGCGACTTGACACCCTTATTGATTTAGCGACTGACTCTATAAAATCGCCGAGGCAGCATCGACTGTCACCTTAACAATGTATTCCAGATCCAGCAGCGTGCACACCCAGATAAATCGCAGTGCGATCCTCAATGAAAAGTTAACCATTGCATCGTCGCAATAGCAAACTTCACCCTATCACTGAATACGATGTGTTTCAAAAGCTTTCCTATGAAGAAAAGCAGGACATTGTCTAAGAAAATAAGCTTTGCTTCAAGTGCTTAAAGAATCACGGCCGCAGGTGCCTCTTAACTAGGCTCTGCAAAATCGCAGGATGCGAACACCACGAGCACGAACAATAACATCGTTTCGTCACATCAAACTAATACAATCGAAGGAGAACAATATTTACGTATTATCCCGATAAAGATGTATACTGCAATTTTCTTTATCAGCACATACGCATTTCTTGATTAAGGCTCATCGATTACATTGATAGACGAAAATTTCTTCAAACAACTAAGCATACACGACCGTCCCGACCCGATCTGCATGCAGTGGACCAACCAGACTACCAGAAGGAAAAATTATTCCGTTTGCTTCAACATACGAGTGTCCAGCAATGACACCAATAGAACATACTGGTTGAACAACATACACACCGTAAAAAATTTGTTTATGTTCTTCATCCTTCCTTTTTTCAATCCGTTCTTCTCCGTTTAGGATCATTCGCTTTACTGCTTTTCTTTGCCCGTCGTGCTTATTACAAATCACTGCGATTCAGAAGCAGACACAGCTTGGTCGTGGGCTTTCAGAGCATGATGGGTTTCAGCTGTTTCCACCAGAACCTAGATTCTTAGATGCTGACTGATCCTGTATTTCCAAGCGCCGTTTTCTTCACACCTTAATTCCTACGCGAGAAACCTAAATTACAGAGTATACATCAAACTAATGCTTTTGTTGCTACTTGTGGTCTACTGTTTTTCGTTTTAGCGAAGATTTCAAACAACCTCGCAAACGGCTGCTAAAATATATGCCATATGGCATCTTCCATATTAACCAGCCGAAAAATATGAAAACATACTCGTAAAAACATGGAATGATGAGACATAAAACGCCTTCGTTTATTTCTGCATGTGTGGACTGTATATTTCTATTTGCTGATTCTTACATGATCGGTTGCGAAATGTAAACTGAACAAAAAAGATTTGGCGACGCAGCGTCAAGAAATGAATACATAAAATATAAGACTATGAAATACAACACTGTGCATAACCGCTTCAGTGCGTGTATGTATGTGTGAAGAAAAACTATAAAACATGTGTTGTTCGCTCCATTTGAGTTTAGCAATGTTGCCAAGCTTTCAGAAACATGAATATGGGCAATGTCGCTAGGAAGTGATATCAGTTCCTCAACATCCCGGCCCGCCCTGAAACATCGTTTCTGAGCATGGTAAAATGGCTATCTTTGTGATAGGACGAGTTTCTTCTCCTGCTGCAGTTTTCAACATGACTGCACGAACCAGACCATCCGCTCCTGTGAGTGTTCCGATGACTTTTGCTAGTGGCCAGGCAGCGGGTGGAGTGTTGGACTCCATGAGAAGAACCACAGCTCCGATGTTGACGTTCGCGGCAGCGGGTGGAGTATTGGAGTCCTTGAGTAGAACCACGGCTCCGATGTTGACGTTCGGTTGTAGAGTTTTCCATTTGGGTCTCTGCTGCAACGCTGTGAGGTATTCTTGGTGCTAGCGTTTCCAGAATCTTTGGTAGAGTGTTTGGACACCTTGCCAGTAGTCCAATCTATTTTCAGGAATGAGGCTCAGGTCCCCCTCGGGAAGAGAAGTAAATGTTCTGCCTATCAACAGGTGTGCTGGAGACAGATAGTTGACGTCGATGTCCGGTGTGTAGTACAGTGGTCTTGAGGTCACCACGGCACTGATCTAGGCAAGTAGAGTGCGCATCTGCTCAAACGTTAAGACTGTGTTACTTATGATACGGCGCAGGTGAAGCTTAACCGGCGTACGGCGGATTCCCATTTTCCGCCCAGTGAGGCGCGTATGGCAGAATAAAGACCCATTTAATGCCTTCATCTGCTAGTGTCTGTGTGACTAGATCCTTTTGTGTCTGTGGTGCAAGGAGGTGCATCTCATCCAGTACTCGCTTTGTACCGACGAAATTTCTGCCATTGTCACTATAGATTTGGGCGCATTTCCCGCGGAGTGACATGAAACGTTGCTCGGTGCTGAGATCTGTAGCCAGCTCCAAATGTAGTGCCGACGTGACGAGACAGACAAAGAAACAGATATATCCTATTGACCTCTTTGGATTGCGACCCTGGCGATTCTTCAGGATGATGGTCCCTGCGTAATCGTATCCAGAATGGGCGAACGGAAGCGATTGTGTGACTCGGATGCTTGGTAAGTCGGACACAAACTGGTGTACTGCCTCTGTTGGAAGCATCGTATGCAGCTGTGGGTCACTTTGCCACCATGTGCAGCAGCTTCGGCCAGGATGAAATGCGTTATACAAGAATGTCGATCCACGTTTCTGCTTTGTCTATCGGCCTGAGTGTGACCATGTATGCCGTCTTAAGTTCATATTATGGGTGGTTTTCTGAACGATCGAAGCAAACCTCTTGATTCTCTATCTTTACCTTGTATTGCTCTTCGACGAGTAGCCATGGAGGCACCTTCCACCATAGTTGAAAGTCTCTGAGCTGTGAAGTCATCATTCTTCTTGATGCGCAATCTGCAGGATTCTCTTTGGGGATGATATTGGGTTGGATTATTGGATGATGTCCAATATTTCGGAGGTACGATTAGCTACAAACGTTTTATCTTTGATGGTGGATGTGATAACCAAGATAAGACAATGGTTGAATCACGTAGGTTGTTCTTCAGTGAGTACACCAAGCGACTCAGCAACAGTGCTCCGCACAGCTCCAGTCGTGGTACGGACTGTTTTTTTAGTGGCGCTACCCTTGTCTTAGCCGCTAGGAGTGAGACGGAGTAAGTTCCGTCGTTATTTTGGAATCTGCAGTAAACAGCCGCAGCATATGCCTTTGTGGAAGCGTCACAGAAGGCGTGCAATTCAATTGAGTTTTCGTCATTGATGACAAATCGGGGAATCTTCAGCTGGTGAAGCGCGTCGAGATCCGCTCTGCGTTGGAGCCAAAAGTCAGCTATTTTATGTGGAAGGTCAGAATCCCAATCCAGATCCAATAGCCACAGTTACTGGAACATGATTTTGAATTGCACCACAATTGGCGACAGTAGTTTAAGAGGGTCGAAGATGTGTGCAACATCCGAAAGGATTTGCCTATTTGTACATCTTGGGTTTTGGAAAGAAGCCAAGTACCTTTACCTAAACATCCTTTTCTTCATTTCCAGTGATGTCAGCAGCGTTGGAGTATTCCTTGCTGATACGTGGTGAACTGGAAACCCATTTACCCAGTTCCAATTTTTCGTGTGGCATGAGCTGGAGCAGCTCATTACTATTGGCCATGAGATCGTCTTCGTTGTTTGAAACGGTGAGTACGTCGTCGACATAAAAATCCTCCAGTAGGATTTTCGATGCAGTTGGATATTGATCCTGTTAGTGTTTGAGTGGCGCAGATGGGTGTTCTCGCCACACAATACTCTGGTAGTTCTGATGCTTGGGATTGATCCAAATCTGGCGAAACATTTTTACAATATCTGTCGAAAACACGAATCGATACATCCTTAAGCGCAAGCATACAGAAAACAGATTTTGCTCGATGCTTGGTAGAGTGTCATTTAGTGCCAATCCTTTGGCGTCCTTAAATGACCCGTCGAATACCACCCTAAGTTTTTGTTCAAGTATAGGATGATGCGGTAAATAGAAGACTTGTCCTGTGTCGCAGCTTGGCTTCTTGACTTCTTGCATGTGGCCAAGCCTGATATACTCTTGCATGCATAAGATGTACTGCTCCCGCAAGTCCTGATTTTATTGGAGTTGTCTCTCTACGGTGTGTCTGCAAATCTTGATTTCGTCATTTTAAACGGGAGTTCGACGACATATTTGCCATCGCCATCGCGAGTTTAAAAAAAATTGTTTTCCACCATGTCATGATCTGGATCCTTCTTCGTGTAGCCGCCAACGTTTTCCAATTTCCAAAATCTTTGAAGTGAAGCGTCAATGTTGCATGTGAAAGTAGGGATGTAGCCCTTGGAGTTTGCTTGATTCCAACCGATGTGATTATCAATCCAAATATGGACGATTTGGCAATAAGATTGTCCATGTTGTCGTGCATCTTTTGGCCTGTCAGTGTGGCCCAAACGTAGTCGCTTCCCAACAGGATGTACACTGAAGCAACTGGGGCGAATTCGTTATCCCCCATTAGGAAGCCATCAAACACCTTGAGTGACGATGGGTCGATATTGATTCTTTGTTGCGAGGATGTTATCTTACTGAGGATGTGTGCAGTAACATCCATAGTGTCGGCGGACACTCATGATTTTATGTGTAGCTTGGTTAGGCCTCTGTTTGCCTCTTTCTTGATCGATGATATTCCCGACACCCGTATGCGGGATGAAGAACGTGGGAGTCCAAGAGCGTTGATGCATCGTTCCAATATGTATGATAGCTCTGATCCGCTGTCCAAGAGAAGCCGGTAGCTTGCATATGTTCCATTTGCGGGTTGAACGTATACCAATGCAGTCGGCAGCGCACTTGTACGATGTTTGTGTGTTGGTGCTGTAGCCTTGCGCGCCTGCAGCCTGTTGTGAGCCAGCGATGTGACTCACTGTCACCGATGTGGATTAAGGAGCGTCCTCGACGCGTTGATCCTCGGACCTAGTTGACACAGGGCCTCCTGTAGCCTGTGAACTTTGTACTTGTGCATGTATTAGCGTGTGAGTTGCAGTTGAGTTTGGATCCACACTTACTCGAAAAATGTCCAGGCAATTGCAGCAAAGCAATTGAAGCAAAGCAGCTTCTCCTTTGCCATAGCTCGTCTTTGGTCACAGTTGAGTGCCAACTTCTGCAGATGCATACAGGGCATGCTTCTTCATGTTTCCTTTGGTGCCACTGCCCCTCTCGACAGCCACCATTGCGTGCATGGACTTCTTGACCTTGTCAGCATGGGCCGTGTGTTTTGTATCCCAATTGCTTTGGCGTTGACTCAGCACAAATTCTTCACAGCGAGTATCCAGGAACTTGAACAAGTCCTCGATCTTTGGCGAATCCATATTGCGTCTTTCCTCGATCCGCCAAAAAATCGCTTTATTTGTATTTTCGGTAGTTCGTTATGTATTGGTGGCGCGTCTATGCTGGCATCTGGCGCCGAGTTGGCTGAAGAAGAAGAAGCGTTTTGTACGGACAAGCGTTCAAATAGTTGTTGTTGTTGCTGAAGAAACTGGAAAATAACGTCTCCATGACGCTTCATAGAGTCGTTGTTCTGCGGTGTCTCTACCGCCTTGCGTTCATGTATTTTCCTTCCTACATTTCGTTGTCATCGGATGGATCTACGTACCCATCGACCATGTCATGATCGGACATTGCGTCTTCCAGTTTCTCGAACTCCCTCCATGAGATCAACCATAACCTCCACATCACTTGTTGTTGCAATTGCTGGTAGGCGCTCAGCTAAGGACAAGATCCGTGTGATCGTTCCCTTGAGTCTGCGGCGGCCTGCGACCAGAGCTGTGTATCCCTCCATGTTAAGGCGATACTCCTTGAATAAACACTTCCAACAAATCCTGGTTCGCTGGTTGGAAGGACCAAACAATGTATTATGATGATAAATAAAAAGCCTTCGTTTATTTCTGCATGTGTGGACTGTATATTTCTATTCGCTGGTTCTTAGCGGATCAGTTGAAAAAAGTAAACTGAACAAAAAAGATATGGCGACGCAACGCCAAGAAATGAATACATAAAATATAAGACTATGAAATACAACACTGTGCATAACCGCTTCAATGCGTGTATGTATGTGTAAAGAAAAACTATAAAACATGTGTTGTTCGCTCCATTTGACTTTAGCAATGTTGCCAAGCTTTCAGCAACGTGAATATGGGCAAAGTCGCTAGGAAGTGCTATCCGTTCCACAACATGGATTGTTATGAAAAGTAGCATGTCCACTCAGTTGAGCGCCGGAAAAACGATGGTTAACTATTAATAATAATCAAAACTGTAACGCACGGAATGCACACGTTTCTTAACGTTTTTAACGGGTTTCTTATCGCGCGCTGTTGCCGGACCGAGTGCTCGTCGGGTAGAGGGTGTGTTCACGTAGGTGGGTCCGGGGTTAATAAAAATTTGAGCGTGCTTGGCCAACGCGCCGCGTAGGCCATTAAGAGCAGGTCAACCTTCATGTTTATGGTTAGTGCTAACATCAAGCTTTTAGGTCATCGTTCGCGATGCCATCAAAAGAGCGGCCAAATGGCTCTTATTCATTCGATTATGCTTGGAAATACTATTCAATTCTGGCTTATTAGTTTTTAGTTTTTTTTCGCAACAACTTGTATAATATTATATAATTTTATCCCTCGTCAGTCACGGTGGCTTTTTTGGCGATTAAATGGTAATAATGTAAGACGAGCGAACCTTAAACAGGGTGGAAAGCTGAAAGCATTTCAATCCTTTTATTTAACAAATGTTCACCACTTTCTTCTTCTGCGAATCAATGAAAGTGCTTTCATGGAACTCCTTGCTGAAAGAGAAAAGGAGCAGTTTCTGCTTTCTACAAAGTCTAAAACA
The DNA here is from genome assembly GCA_018150405.1 of Drosophila varians. Lineage (NCBI taxonomy): Eukaryota > Metazoa > Arthropoda > Insecta > Diptera > Drosophilidae > Drosophila > Drosophila varians. Next base: position 1,301,874 of record JAECWK010000131.1, on the reverse strand, counting down.
AAAGAAAACAGGAGCCGTAATAGCTTGCCGCCACTATAGGCTCGCTTTTGAGATTACGCCCATCTGTCCTTTCTTCCATCAAAGGGACAAGATATGCACTAAATTGCAAACACTGGTCCTCAAGCCACGGAGCACTATTAAAACTGCACGTATCCACGTTCTAAAATTCAAAAATGCAAGCTCTCCATAAAATCACTTACGCCACTGCGCACAAGCCGCTGGCCTGACATCAAACGAAAAAAAAACTGTACTAAATACTGTCCAATGAAGCCGCACAAAAATTCACTCTTAGACAACCTACTTTGGTTAAAAAAATAAGTACTGCACAATCACCGGCTCATTGGCGTCAAACGTTAGGGTATAAATAGTAAGACGTTACTGAACATTTAATGAATACATTTGTTGATTACATGATTGAACTATTCAAAAATTCTTCAACACTTTTTTTAATATCTGGATAGTGTTATTTTAAAACTATCCTTAAGGGCCAACCATTAATTTTTTTGGCGAAGAACTTTGCTTCTAAATAAATTAGAGAATGAAACTACAGAAAGTAGCTAGGAAGTAAATGAAAGGTCAAGCGGGTGTATCCTACTCAGTCTTCTGGTCTGTTTACTGTTGTCCATGAGAGTGATAGCTAGCAAATTAGGATGATTTTGAAACCTTAGCAAGTAACAATGGCTGCTCCTCCTTATTTCATGGGAACTTTAGTACCTCATGGACAGTTGGGCTTGTTTCCATGCTTTCGGAAAGTACCCGATTTCTAAACATCTATTGGAGAATTTTGTGATAAGCCTATTGCTTCGAGGCGGTAGCGACGACCGATTTTGTGTCAAGGGAAAAGTCCAGAGGTGGGCTGGGCTCGGTAGTAGTGTTGAGCCAGGACTGGTATATGACGATATCAGATGTTTTATACATTAACTTTTTGCGGGCTGACCTGAACATGGCTCAAGCGTAAAGCGAGATGGCAAAGCGCTGTGATTGGAGAAAAACAGTGGCGACTGTGATGGTTACATGGGTAGTGGGGACGTTAAATTGGGCGCAATGCACCCAGTTTTCACGAAAGACTGGAAGTGTGTAGTACATGATGATACTACTGATGTATCCTGATGATGATTCTCTTAGGTTGAGGTAGGACCTGTATGTGAAGTGGGTCTCTGATATCAATATCAGCTTGGTGAGTCCTACAGTAGAGCTTAACCTCTGGCCTGCTTTTAATGTCTAATCCCGTTTGCATAATGATTTACAAACGGTGGCCATCATTTGGGCCATTTGGCTCATGATCTTTTCCATCATTCGTTCAAACATAGACTCCATCCTTGTCATTATGGCTGCCATTTGATCAAACTGAGGCCTCTCTGGTGGTGTCGGTTGTTGTTGTTAAGGCCAAACTCCGCCTTTTGCTATTTCAGCATAGCTTCTCGCTGAAGTGTATACAGTTGGGTAGAGTTGCTTGGGTGGGTAAGCTGTGTTGTTTGACACAACCGGGCGCATTTGACACAACCGGGCTGCAACTTGCATTACCGCTCGCTATGACCGAACACTTGGCAGCAATAGCACTGCAGTACCTCTTCGAACTTTCGTGGGGGTACCACCATGACCACTGAGCCGCACAGCCTGAGCTTTTCTTTGGGGCCTTTGGAGGAGCTGGCATCTCGTGGTCGCTGTCCGAAAAATCGTCGTCGTCCTCCGATAGGAGAGCAAAAGAGTTACCTTTAAGAGTAGCCAAAGTTTGGGCTGTGGATGCCGCACTGATGCTGGGTTGGTCGTCGGTGCTTGATTTTCTAGCTGGTTTGCGTTTCGCGTTCAAAATCGCTAAAGTCATGGCTGGAGCTTGTGGATACTTTTGAGATGACATTCTATTTTGGAACGCGGTTGAGCTTTGATTGAACGTGGGGTTCAAGGGAGGGAGGGATTGTGGGGGATCTTGCCAGTCCATTTTAGCGAGCGAATACCCAATGGCCTTTGTTTTTGTACACTATTCTCCTTTTAATAATGCGAGTTGTTTGTCAGACTTCAAAGAAAAAAATTCTGTTTTATTTATTTTTTATTGGGAGCTTGGATCAAAGGCAGGTTAAAAAACGGCTGGTCAATCCCATCACTTGAACCTTTGATTATACATGTCTCCCTTAACTAGCTTTGAAATACAATTTAATTTACTTACATATTTATTGCAGAAGGATCTATAATTTTTGACAGCATTTTCCATTGCAATTAAGGAGACATCTTCGGCCTTTTAAAATATGTATAATTTTAATCAGGCTCTCTTGATCTGAGGTTGCTTGTTTTGAGGAACTGACTTCCTTTGAAAAATTTTAAGAAAAGTTTAAGAAAATTCAATTGGCCGACTATATTATATAGCTGCTTGCAATGGGTCCTTAATTTTTTTTCAGAAGTTCACAATGCTGTAAAGAAGATACCTCCTTTAGCCTTTGCTATTAGCTAAGAATGACCCAACTAGTATACGCCATGCATTTAAATAAATGTTTTTTCTTAGCTAAAAGTAGCATATTAACCTCTGTGCGTTATCGTAGAGCGCTATGCGTATGATACTTTTTGCCAATGTTTTATCAATTATTATTCAACATGGCTGAAAAGAAACTGAACTTACGATCTGGGAGTAACAATGCATGTTATCTTTATGTAGTTCTCTCATAACCATTTTTACAATGAAGTCATTGTAAAGGAGCAAAACTAAAAGTATTGCAATATAATGCAGCCTTGATTGTTCGAATTAGCATATCAGATTTTAATATGCACAGAATCGTAACATTCATGTATTTATATTTTGCAGCAAATTCCATTTTTTTCTGAGCAAATTCAAAAATGTTTTGCGAGAGCTCCCACAACAACTTCCAACACAAACCGATAGTGTTTGAGCTGTTAGTCATACCTTTTAGGCCCATTGCATGGTTCGATTGCGCAGACGCAAGGCGGATCTTGAAGAAGGTTGCCCTGCGCTTTATGCGATCTTTTTATATACGCATGTGTAGGTATTCGCATACACGGGAATGGGAATTGAGTTTGAGTTTTCATTTCGAAACTATTTTCTATTTCGAAATTCTATTCGAAACCAGTCAGAACATTCTGACTTTCATCGTTTCATACTTCATACACTAACATTATTTTTTTTTTATGTCTAGCTGGGTTAATTTAAAACTGACCGTTAGGGACAACCATAACATTTTCTGACGAAGAACTCAGCCTAAAATAAAAAAAAAAACGAGAATGGAAAGCTTACTTCGGACGGAGCCGAAGCTTATATACCCTTGCAGATAAATAGCGGCTTCGATTGATTAAAGATATAGTAAATATCGGATATAGTTAGCCGATCCTTACAAAAACATTCATAACAAGCTAAGATTCGTATAAAATGGATTTTAAAAGAAGTTCGACGCTTCTACGCCCAAAAACACGCAAGCTGTGGCATTTCCGATCGTTCAGTTATATGGCAGCTATAGAATATAGTCAGCTGATCCGTATGAAAATCTCCAGATCGGCTTAGATTCCCATAAAGAGAACCTGTGCAAATTTCAAGCTTCTATCTTCAATAACATGGAAGTTATAGCATTTCCGATCAATCAGTTATATGGCAGCTATAGTATATAGTCGGCCGATCCCGGCCGTTCCGACTTATATACTGCGTGCAAAGGAAAGAAGGGTGTGTGCAAAGTTTCAAGACGATAGCTACAAAAACTGAGAGACTAGTTTGCGTAGAAACAGACAGACGGACAGACGGACATGCTTATATCGACTCAGGAGGTGATCCTGATCCAGAATATATTTACTTTATGGGGTCCTGGATGTCTCCTTCACTGCGTTGCACACTTCTGACCAAAATTATAATACCCTCTGCAAGGGTATAAAAATCTGGTAAGCCCTTGGTTTAATCCCTGCTTGGTTGGAAATGTATTGTCATTTGATCAGTTGTTACTACGATATTTAATTATACCCTTGCAGAGGGTATTATAATTTTGGTCAGAAGTGTGCAACGGCTAACTATATCCGATATTTACTATATCTTTAATCAATCGAAGCCGCTATTTATCTGCAAGGGTATATAAGCTTCGGCTCCGTCCGAAGTAAGCTTTCCATTCTCGTTTTTTTTTTTATTTTAGGCTGAGTTCTTCGTCAGAAAATGTTATGGTTGTCCCTAACGGTCAGTTTTAAATTAACCCAGCTAGACATAAAAAAAAAATAATGTTAGTGTATGAAGTATGAAACGATGAAAGTCAGAATGTTCTGACTGGTTTCAAATAGAATTTCGAAATAGAAAATAGTTTCGAAATGAAAACTCAAACTCAATTCCCATTCCCGTGTATGCGAATACCTACACATGCGTATATAAAAAGATCGCATAAAGCGCAGGGCAACCTTCTTCAAGATCCGCCTTGCGTCTGCGCAATCGAACCATGCAATGGGCCTAAAAGGTATGACTAACAGCTCAAACACTATCGGTTTGTGTTGGAAGTTGTTGTGGGAGCTCTCGCAAAACATTTTTGAATTTGCTCAGAAAAAAATGGAATTTGCTGCAAAATATAAATACATGAATGTTACGATTCTGTGCATATTAAAATCTGATATGCTAATTCGAACAATCAAGGCTGCATTATATTGCAATACTTTTAGTTTTGCTCCTTTACAATGACTTCATTGTAAAAATGGTTATGAGAGAACTACATAAAGATAACATGCATTGTTACTCCCAGATCGTAAGTTCAGTTTCTTTTCAGCCATGTTGAATAATAATTGATAAAACATTGGCAAAAAGTATCATACGCATAGCGCTCTACGATAACGCACAGAGGTTAATATGCTACTTTTAGCTAAGAAAAAACATTTATTTAAATGCATGGCGTATACTAGTTGGGTCATTCTTAGCTAATAGCAAAGGCTTAAGGAGGTATCTTCTTTACAGCATTGTGAACTTCTGAAAAAAAATTAAGGACCCATTGCAAGCAGCTATATAATATAGTCGGCCAATTGAATTTTCTTAAACTTTTCTTAAAATTTTTCAAAGGAAGTCAGTTCCTCAAAACAAGCAACCTCAGATCAAGAGAGCCTGATTAAAATTATACATATTTTAAAAGGCCGAAGATGTCTCCTTAATTGCAATGGAAAATGCTGTCAAAAATTATAGATCCTTCTGCAATAAATATGTAAGTAAATTAAATTGTATTTCAAAGCTAGTTAAGGGAGACATGTATAATCAAAGGTTCAAGTGATGGGATTGACCAGCCGTTTTTTAACCTGCCTTTTATCCAAGCTCCCAATAAAAAATACATAAAACAGAATTTTTTTCTTTGAAGTCTGACAAACAACTCGCATTATTAAAAGGAGAATAGTGTACAAAAACAAAGGCCATTGGGTATTCGCTCGCTAAAATGGACTGGCAAGATCCCCCACAATCCCTCCCTCCCTTGAACCCCACGTTCAATCAAAGCTCAACCGCGTTCCAAAATAGAATGTCATCTCAAAAGTATCCACAAGCTCCAGCCATGACTTTAGCGATTTTGAACGCGAAACGCAAACCAGCTAGAAAATCAAGCACCGACGACCAACCCAGCATCAGTGCGGCATCCACAGCCCAAACTTTGGCTACTCTTAAAGGTAACTCTTTTGCTCTCCTATCGGAGGACGACGACGATTTTTCGGACAGCGACCACGAGATGCCAGCTCCTCCAAAGGCCCCAAAGAAAAGCTCAGGCTGTGCGGCTCAGTGGTCATGGTGGTACCCCCACGAAGGTCGAAGAGGTACTGCAGTGCTATTGCTGCCAAGTGTTCGGTCATAGCGAGCGGTAATGCAAGTTGCAGCCCGGTTGTGTCAAATGCGCCCGGTTGTGTCAAACAACACAGCTTACCCACCCAAGCAACACTACCCAACTGTATACACTTCAGCGAGAAGCTATGCTGAAATAGCAAAAGGCGGAGTTTGGCCTTAACAACAACAACCGACACCACCAGAGAGGCCTCAGTTTGATCAAATGGCAGCCATAATGACAAGGATGGAGTCTATGTTTGAACGAATGATGGAAAAGATCATGAGCCAAATGGCCCAAATGATGGCCACCGTTTGTAAATCATTATGCAAACGGGATTAGACATTAAAAGCAGGCCAGAGGTTAAGCTCTACTGTAGGACTCACCAAGCTGATATTGATATCAGAGACCCACTTCACATACAGGTCCTACCTCAACCTAAGAGAATCATCATCAGGATACATCAGTAGTATCATCATGTACTACACACTTCCAGTCTTTCGTGAAAACTGGGTGCATTGCGCCCAATTTAACGTCCCCACTACCCATGTAATCATCACAGTCGCCACTGTTTTTCTCCAATCACAGCGCTTTGCCATCTCGCTTTACGCTTGAGCCATGTTCAGGTCAGCCCGCAAAAAGTTAATGTATAAAACATCTGATATCGTCATATACCAGTCCTGGCTCAACACTACTACCGAGCCCAGCCCACCTCTGGACTTTTCCCTTGACACAAAATCGGTCGTCGCTACCGCCTCGAAGCAATAGGCTTATCACAAAATTCTCCAATAGATGTTTAGAAATCGGGTACTTTCCGAAAGCATGGAAACAAGCCCAACTGTCCATGAGGTACTAAAGTTCCCATGAAATAAGGAGGAGCAGCCATTGTTACTTGCTAAGGTTTCAAAATCATCCTAATTTGCTAGCTATCACTCTCATGGACAACAGTAAACAGACCAGAAGACTGAGTAGGTCTGACCAAAATTATAATACCCTCTGCAAGGGTATAATGTGGAACTACAAATAGTACGAACATACGTATATACGTATATACGATATACGTATACGATACGAAGTCCATGAGTGGCCAGCAGATTAGGATGATTTTACAGCATCTGCAAGTAATGGCTGCTCCTCTTTATTTCATCCTTGACCCATGGGAACGTCATGGATAGATGCGTTGTCGTGGTAGACATTGCGAGTGTTTCATTGGGATCATTTGAGCCTCGTCCAGTACCGGCAGAGCTGTGCTCAAAAATACTCTTTTGAGTATTTTGGAGAGCACTGGAATGTTGGCTAATTGGCTAACTGGCTAATTAAAAACGTTTGCATGTTGTCGCGAAGTATCCCATTTCCAAGAATCTATTAACGATTTTCGTGATGAGCCTAATGTTTGGAGATAGTAGCAGTTTTAATGCAATGACATTTATATTATATTGTTGTTATTCATGATGGCAATCAGTCAAGCTGGCTCTTCCTTCATAACTGGTGGTATCGGTCGGCTTTCCTTGTGAATTGGTGAGCAGCGATGGAAAATGCATTGATACTGTCCACCTCGGATCTGCACCAGCTTCTTTTAACGTTAGGAATATATTTGATAAGCCATCTTATACTTTTGTGACACATGTTATGTTGTGGGTCACCTGGTTCTAGCCGTTCGACAAACCCATCGAAGGCGTCTTTCTTTAAGCTCGCCAGCGTTTTAGTGAGCCGTTTGATGACTCTGTTCATACCAAACTTGTAAGCTACTATCCGGCGTCGCCGCTTTTCGAGTTTCAATTCAATCATTTTCGGATTCCAAAAGTGAATATCCTTGTGGTAGCTCTTGGACGATCGGAAACCTTGGCGCTGCTTGAGATTTTTGCGTTTGAATTTGAGCGGTAAGTTCTTTGACAGTCGCTTTAATGTCGTGGGGAGAGTCTGAAGGTGTGATGAGGTAGCAGTGTTTAGCAAGGATTGGAAAAAACCGATATCTGTTGTTTTGTAGATTCTTTTTACGCAAGATACAAGATAGCGAAAGCGCTATGATTGGAAAGATGGTCCCCTACTTCTTTGGCCTGAATAGCCTGAATGCAGAATCCAAGCCTGGAGATAAGCACATCAGGGATGTATGTGACCATTCGTGGGCCAGTAAGTGCATGCGCCTGTCGCTTTGCAGCTCAAATTTCTGGATTGAATTTGCCTGTGTAATATCCGGCTTTTTGGGTTCCGGATCCTGGAGCCCCACCAGGGGTGCTTGCCATTAAAATCTCCGCCAATTATGAACTTGGGACGAGGCAATTTAGGAGCTTTCCAAAATCCTGGTCGCAGCGGCGACTTTGATGTCTCCATGGGTAGTGGAGACGTTAATTTGGGCGCATTGCACCAAGTCTGCACGAAAGGCTGGAAGTGTGTAGGACCTCTTGCTACCTCTACCATTCAGGTGGCTGGCGGCGATAAGGGCGTCCTCTTAGGGTGAGCTCCTCTTAGGGTTTGGAGCTGTCAGTGAGAAGGGTCTCTGATATGAGGAGAATATCAGCTTGGTGAGTCGTACAGTGGATCTCAACTTTTGGACTGATTTTATCCTGGCCGTTAGCGTTCAATTAGGTAATGTCTAATATAATGGTTTGCAAACAGTGGCCATAATTTGGGCTTCACGCTGAGTCTTGGAAGCCTCCATTATTGCTACTGTCGAAAAATTTAAAGGGACAGTTTTAAATAAACACTACCCAGCTATACAAAAAAAAATTCTTAGGGTACCAAGTTGAAAGTCAAAATGTTCTGATTGGCTTTAAAGAGAAGTAAACTCACACACATAACCCGTCTATGTGAGTACATCCAAACGCATACATATAAAGATCGCATTAAGCGCAGGGCAACCTTCTTTAAGATCCGCCTCTCTGCTTCTGTGCAATCGAACCATGTTGTCGGATCAAGCAGCAGCCGGCGATGCTGGGAAGTAAGCCATGATGGTGTAATATGCACATTTATCGAATGCACACTGTACTTCATACATTGTCGCATAAACATAAACAAACGATAAATATACGGTTCTCGACCAAGCGGATGAAATCCGAGCCGGTTGCAAGTGTCAGCATAAACTGTCACATGCAGACCGCGGGTACTTGAACTCAAGTGTATATTCTTATTTCCTCGCATAGCTATATAGATTTATACATAGGAATATATAAGCGTCTCTGCCGCTGTAAACAGCGCGGCTACGAGACCTAGACCTTACTTAGCTAATAAGAAATATTGTAAGAATCAGAATCCATCGAGAACTGGACGCGGCACCACTGCCGCCTCCTAACTAATAAAGACACCCGAAAATATAATCCAAAGTCTTTAAATGGGAATAAAGGATCTAAAGGATAACCAGGAACACTACAATGGCACCTGCGTGTATATCTCTGATATATACATATGTCTCCTCGGCCAATTCGTCCGCCAATTCGTCCGCGTTGAGCTTTGTTCGTGCCTCGGTACTCACTCGCCTATGCAGTCTCGATTCAAAGAAAATAAAATAAACGGAGATTATTGTAGTTCCGAAAATAATTAAATATCTCAATTTTTTACATATGACACAAATGCAAAATATGCGGCGTAAAACCAGCAGGAAATCACTCTACAAATTTGAAAAGCCATTTCACACAAGCTGGATTTGGCAAATATTCATCTTGTTCGGTGTGCTTCGCATTGAATTTTCAATTGTTCATAAAATTGGTTTTGAAAATTGGTTATGAATTAATGACGATGACGAGTTCCCAACGAAATGCCAACTTTATAATGCCCCTCTTATAGAAGCTCGCTTCCCTATTGGCAAAAAATTCGGAGAGACAATTTTCACAAGACTCTCTTGTGGCCAACTTCCGACTACCAAGCTCGTTAGCCTTGGACAGAAACAGGTGGTAATCACTTGGTGAGAGATCCGGACAATGAGGTGGATCCAAAAGAACATGAAACCTCCTATCCGAGCTCCCGGAATTTCCGGCGCGTCACCAAATGTGTGGGCGTTGTCCTGATGGAAGACAATTCGGCCTCTGTTGATCAAAGATGGCCTCTTCTGCTTGAGTGCTGCATTCAAGCGGTCCAGTTGTTGGCAGTACAGGTCCGAATTGAGCGTTTGGCCATAGGAGATCAGCTTATAGTGGATGATTCCTTGCCAATCCCACCAAACACACAGAAGAACCTTCCTGGCCGTCAATACAGGCTTGGCCACCGTTTGGGCACCGATTTTCAACCACGACCGTTTGCGATTCACGTTATCGTAAGTGACCCACTTTTCATCGCCAGTTACCATCTGCTTCAAAAACGGGTCGATTTTGTTGCGATTCAGAAGCAATTCGCATGCATTCCTACGGGCAAAAATTTTTTTTTGCGTCAAGTCGTGTGGCACCAATACATCGAGCTTCTTTTTGAATTCAAGCTTCTTTAAATGGTTTATAACAGTTTAATGCCCAGCTCATGGCCGATGCTACAGCTGATACTATGCCGGTCTCTTTCGATCAATTTACCGATTTTATCGCAATTTTCGACGACAGGCCTTCTGGACCGTGGCGCATCTTCGACCACCTCTGCACCAGAATAAAAACGTTGAAACCAGCATTGTGCGGTGGAAATGGAGACTTTATATGGTCTATAAACTGCACAAATTTTATTGGCAGCATGCATTGGCAGATGCATATTTGCCTTTTTAGTAGTAGTACTGTAAAATATGCCGTATTTTCTCTTTATTTTGCTTCATTTTGGCGACGCAATAACTCACAAACGCGTAAAAAGACCTTTCTAAGCATGAGACGAATAAAAGTAGAACTACGCGCTTGCAGACACCTAGCAGAAAAACAGCAAGGATTTTTTTGACAACCTTATACGTATAAAATAAATATGTAACCTGCGCTGACGCGTCCTAATTGTGCACAAAAAAAATATCATCGCTCGACGTTGTCATTAGGTGGAATTCAACTTATTCAATGGCGAAAAAACTACTTGACCTAAAAGAGCTCCTGGCCACTCAGAGTAGCATTAATGCGGAAATAGAATGGAACTGAATGGATACGAATGGCGACGCGTTTAAGGACGCCTATAACTTAAAAGCTGCAGGACAAAAATTTAGTTTATAGTGAATTTTTCATTATTGGGATGGAACTTAAGTTGCAGTGCGATAACAGCCAAAATATTATAAAAAAAACCAAAAATGGACTAGCTAACTTCTTACGGAGCCGAAGCTTATATACCCTTGCAGTTAAATAGCGGCTTCTATTGATTAAAGATATAGCAAATATCGGATTTAGTTAGCCGATCTTTACAAAAACATTCATAACAAGCTTAGATTCGTATAAAATGGATTTTAAAAGAAGTCCGACGCTTCTTCACCCAAAAACACGAAAGTTGTGGCATTTCCGATCGTTCAGTTATATGGCAGCTATAAGATATAGTCGGCCGATCCTGGCCGTTCCGACTTATATACTGCGTGCAAAGGAAAGAATGGTGTGCGCAAAGTTTCAAGACATAACTCAAAAACTAAGAGACTTCGGAAGCTTCGGAAGCTTCGGGTCCGTCCGAAGTTAGCTTTCCATTCTCATTTCAAATAGCTTTTGAAATCCACTTACCTTGAGAAAGTTATATTGCAACCTTGATTAATTTTACCAAGAGACATGTTAAGCATGCCGACAGGAAGTCCTGGAAGTCCTCCAGTTGAGCTTAGGTATTAGGCCAAGTAAGTTCTGGTAGGATAAACCTAAGTGACGATCTAGTCACTATCGGAAATAAGGTTAAAAACTGTCTATAAAACAGACTAATGGTGCCAGTACGTAGGCGGTTCAGATAAAGTACAGGTTATAAACAACGATTAAGCAGACATAATGAAATTCTAATTCATAAGGAAATTCTAAATCAACCCAGAAGTCTACTGAGATCAGAACTGCTCATATTCGATTGCGTCTAATATTAACTATTTGGGAAAGTTTCGTAGATAAGGATCTCCGACTTTAACCAGGTTTCAGTAAAGATAATAACCTGGGATGCAAGAGTAAATCTATTGGAATCTAGCTTTTTGAGCATAGTGTTCGAAAAGTTAAGAGGGGTATGGAAGATATATAGGGAGGTTTGTTCGTTTTTTTGGGGAAAAAGCGGGCTTGTCAGCGGTTATAGCTTTAATATGATGAATCTCACGGCTTGGTAACTTTATATTAAGCTTGCAATTCGTAAATCCCATTCCAAGTGTGTCGCATAAACGCTTTTATCTCGCTCTGTAGTATTTACTTCTCTGTAGTATCCCTTTAAGCTTCTCATGAAGAATCAACTGCAGTGTGATTTAGAAGATCGTGTGTCCTTTTTTGGAAGGAGTTTGATTTTGATAGTTGAGGTGGCAGCTTTGACGACAAACAAACCAGCATTTCAAAAAAATGTTTCGTTTTGTGATCCTGCGCTGGCAGGATTTGATCTGGGCCACCTAAATGTTAATCGTTGAGGATTAGTTAAGCAAAAGGTGCATATTCCGATTGCTCCAACTTACTAACACTTGAACAAATTGGACGTTGGAGAAATAACACGTTTAAATTGAGTTTGTATGAAATTAATTTTACTTGTTTAAAACTACACTATTTATAGCTCCGTTTATACTTCAGTCACCGAGCTTTTGCACAGACATCGTAAACAAACTTATTGTCCAGGCATTGAAAAAAGCATTAAACTACGATGTTTAATAAGTTTGAACGAATTATGACGTAACCCTTGCTCCTTCACCTCGATTTGCGCCATAGTCACAAAGGCTGTACATCATGGTGGAATGGAATGGAAGCTGAAACAAAAATCCGGAATTTCTACGCGTATTAGTCTCTCATTTTGTGAGCTATCGACATTAAACTTACAACCTTTTCTTCTTTGCCGCCAGTATATAAGTCGAAACGGCCGGGATTAGCCAACTATAACCTATAGCTGCTATATCGTTAATCACACAACTTTCGCGTTTTTGATGTTGAAGCTTTGGACTTTTTTTAAAATCTATTTCTATGTAACTGAATTCATTCAGAAAGGGGAATTCCAATTAAGTCCCAATAAATACAGATTAAACTTTTATCTACCCATTTATAAACAGTAAACTTAAAAATTGTTGCTCATTCGACAAAGATGTTTTAAGAATCGATAATATCTAAAACTTTTTCGCTAAGCTTGCAGTTCGTCGAAATGGATTCCAAGGGCTGGTTGAAGCCCCACCAACAAATCTTGAAGTCGTAGAAGTCCTTGATTCCAGTTTGGGATTGACATCTCTTTTTATTGAAGTGTAAGTGTCCATTGTTTCTTCCTTAGGTAATGTTGCTATTGAGTCGCTTAACGACAGTGGCTGTAAAAGAAAAAATTTACTATTTATATATATTGTCAATCTAACAATTATATTAAATATGATACGTGAAATTTTTCCCGTCCAAATGCTTAAATGTTTTGTGATAATATCTATGTGGAAACATTTCCCAAAACATTATTATCTGTTGATATAGTTAAATTTAAATATGTTATATTTTTCACTTTAGATGAGATGTTCTCATTCGATATTAGGGGAACAAAAGCAACATAAGTTCTTTGAGGAATTTAAATTGTTCTGTGCAACCCTCAGCAGCTTGCGATAGCACGACCGACCTCGATAGCGCACGCGAGTATCGATATTGCTGGAGTCTATTCTCTGGGGACTGAGGACTCGCTCACAAAATACCACCGTTATGGCCCGAGCACCCATAATTATGGCTGTTGCAAATCGAAGCCCAATTCGTTCTGGCAGGAATTACTTCAGACGACAATCTGGTGACAATCGAAGCACCGGTCCTGGCCCGAATTGCCGACACCGTCGTTAACCAAACAGGCCCAGGCAAGTACGAAAACTTAAAGCCGCGCATTTTTGAACGCTTCTGTGACCTTCGTGGAGAGAGGCGACCATGCGGCGGATCGATATCCTATTGCATACACACTGCATGTAACGAGCATCTTACACGGTAAGAAGGTATTTTCGAATATCAAAATATTTCCACAACAGCAATTATCACGCCTTTTGGGCTATGCGAATTCTTGTTCATTACGTTCGACTTGCGCAAATCAGCGCAAACTTTTTAGTGTCACATGAACGATTCTGATCGCTTCAGAATCTGAGGCGCAGCAAGAGAGGCACCTCCGCATGATCCTGGACTGAAAGGCACATCTCACCGTGAACTTCGAGAAATATAAATTTGGAAAATCGCAATCGACATTAGTCAGCACGGCTTGAAACCATTTGAAGCCGAAATGGAAGGCATCCGCCACTTTAAAAAAACCGCTTATTGTTAAAGATCTTAGAAAGTATCTGGGTATGCTCAACTTCTATCGGTCGTTTGTAATCGTCGTTGATAATCGACACATACTTCAGACGCTAATCTAAGATAATAAAAAGAACGCAAAACCCCGATACTCTGGTCTAAAGAACCCGACCACGCAAGAATGAGCGAACGCTGCGTTGCTGAACTACAACGCAACTAACTCGCAATTATTGCTAACCACAGATGCCTCCGACGACGCTATAGGTGACGTATTACATCATATCGTCAACGGGCAGACACAACCACTGGGTTTCTTCTCCACGAAATTAACACCGACGCAAAAGGAGTACAGCACCTGCGATAGAGAGCTGATCAATCCATTAGGCCCTTTTTGACTTCAGGTACGCACTGGAGGGCAGAGGCTTCATAATTTTTGCCAACCACAAGCCGCTGATGTACGCCTTCAATCAAAACAGCGAGAAAGCATCGCCACGACGCGTCCGCCAACTGGATTTTATCAGCCAGTTCAGTACTGATATCCGGCACATCTCTGGAGAAGAAAACAACGTGGCTGATCTTCTCTCACGCATCGACGCCATCAAACACATCGACTTCGACTAGATGGCACTGAAGGAAGAAAACGATGATAAACTACAATCGCTACTCAACTCTAATACAGAAAATACCATCTCTCTATCAAAATTGTCTCTTTCAGGCTCAAACAAACAAACGTACGCAAACTAAAACGTCGCTTAAATCGTACGCTTTTGCATCGTGTCAAAAAGCCAAAAAAACCAACGCGCAAAGCGCTCGCTCTGGCCAAACTGCTGACACAGCGTCTGGCCGGATGCCCATACATAGCCGGCGAACACAGCATATTTGCGTGGCCACTATGAAATATACTTTTGTTAGCTTTAAGTTTCAGTTTGTATCCAAGTTTCGTCAAATAAAGAAGTGTTAAAACATTCCGGCTTTGCCGCATTCATAAACTCATTTTATTGATTTGGTCACCAAGCTTTAAGGGCCGTGATAACGGAGCAAGTGCTCCCACCATAATTCCAATACATAAGGAATCCCCCTCGGCAACCGCCAGGAAAACCCACGACTGCGACGTTACTGACTGCAGCGAGGGACAGCTCAACACAACTAAAACCATAATTTAAATAATTGGCGCTAAACGTAAAAAATCATGTAAGTGAGGCCTACAGATACACAGATACAGATAAGTTTCTACATCTGCATTAAATCTATAAGAAAAAGGGAACAAAATAATAAAATTTTGATAATCTCACTGCCAGATAAAATCTGCAGCCCTACTAACAATTTACGTAAATTAATCCTGAATAATTGGTTGACAATTTAATATTAACACATTAAATTGTATGTGGCTATTTTATTTTTATATAGTTTTATATGTTAAGTCATAGGATTTAATACTAAATTATCACATAAATACAATCAGCTCATAACGTAACAAGAAGTAAAAGCTGACCCAAAGAATAAGAACACTACAGCAAAAACCCCACAACAAAACTGCTGACGCTCAAATTGCTGCAATCAACAGTATATTGTAACACACGCCAAATTTAAATTGTAAACTTATCATTTTGTTTTATGCTCTAATTCCGTTAATTTAGCAATATATCTAATTATCTATAAATAGTGAATTTGAAAGCAAATAAAATCAGTCTCAGACAAACTCTTTCTGAACTCATTACCTCTCCAACGTCCAATTTGTTCAAGTGCAAGTTGCGGCAAACAACCCAGCAATCGGTTTATGTACCCATTGCAAAGCCCCTTCAATATCCTACCTAGCAATTGGTTTATGTACCTTTTTGCTCAATTAATCCCCAAGGATTAACATTTTGGTGACCCCGACGTGATCCTGCCAGCCCAGGATCACACATTCATAGCATCCAAAGAATTTACGAATAATTTACCTATTGGTGAAGCCGTAATCTGTTGGACAAGTCCAGCACCTCAAAAAAAAAACGCAGGATCTTCTAAATTACTCTGTGCTGCTATCCTTTAATCGGTAGATTAAAAGGATACCACAAAAAGGAAAAGTCTATATTAAGGACATTTCCAAAAAGCAATTCTGCCAACAAGGCAATAGGATTCCGCACCGTATCGTGCAACGGGCTCAACATATGAGACCCTGCCACAAACTAAGTCGATCACTGGTCAACAAAGCGACCAGCCGATTCATAACAATCAAATCAGCTCAGTCGAAGAAGACCACCTTCGGTAGCGAGTCTGAGCGCATCCAGCTACTAGCACGCTAGCAGCAAATAAAACACTCCCAACGGTCAGAAACGAAGAGCGAAAAGATTGAAAAGGATCAACAACTCCTTGGGACTCACTAAGAGATTGGGAAGGAAGTTTCGAGATGCATTCGAAACTACAATAAGGATGGGCCAAGCCGCTGGACAAAGGCATCATCGAATCCAAGCTATTGATTCTTGAAGAAGCTTGGGACCGATTTATGGAAAATTATGCAAAAATAGCTGCGCAGACCAAAACTGAAAATGACCATGCGCAGACCAAAAACTGAAAATGTAGTATGCGGATGATCTCCAGACCAATTTTGAAAAGTACTGCGACATCTTCAAGGCCAGCCGTGACAAATTAATGCAAGGCCCGAGTCGAAGCGAAGGAGCTGGAGAACGAGAAAACCATAAAGGTCAACATCAGCCCCGCACCAACCTAAGAAAGAGGTTAGCAGGGTTATGTCGCAGGCAAGGAGAACAGATTGAATCCGTCAACAAGACTCCAGTGGGCCCCTTAAAACGTTATGGGCCCAAGTCCAAGACACCCACTTAAGAATCTATGAGGAATTCGAAAATCCAATAGAAAGCGGGTACAACAAAGCAGCCTCTTTGAAGCTGCAGGCGTGGGAACAGAGCGCTCTTATGGCCAACAAAAGCTCAGCTCCAGCAGCCAGCATGAAATGCTCGCTCGCTAATAAAATGGAAACAATTCCATGACCTTTTTTCATGCATGGTCCATGACACCAGCATGCCAACAGTAAAGAAAATGTGGTACCTCAAGACTGCGCTGTCAGGAAACGCAGAGAGGTTAATTCGCCACATTGAATTAAAGAAAGACAACTATTTACATCCATGGCGCATAATAGTTGGGTCGTACGACAATCCTCGGCAGATAGCACTGTCATCCGTCGGTTACTGTCGGTTACTGTCGGTTACACCCGTCGGTTACATCAGAGCCCAATTTTGGACAGTGCCAAATCGATACAGGAGCTATATATCACCACCCTAGAGACCCTTGCATCATTAAAGGGCTTAGGGATCAACGTATCCACATGGGATGCGTTTCTAGTAGTCTTGCTTACCAATAAGCTTGACATTACTAACAGGCGTCTGTTTTAGCAGACTAATGGAAACTCAGTAGAAATACAGCCCCTCCAATCAATGTTGGAATTCCTCAAGCCACTTTCAGAATATTCACTTCCCAACATTGTTTGCATTTGCAACACAAAAATTGCGGAATTAAAAATTCGTAACCAAAGCGAAAGAACCGCCAGATAAAAGTTTATTTTCCAGCCAAAAATAATTCATATAATTGTGTGAGGAGATGAAATCTGAGGGAGAACAGGAGGTCAGAAGACCAGAGAAAGCTGTCCGGAACAGCGACGGAGTGGAGAATGTAGACGAAACGACGTGGAACGTAACTGGACAGAGAGCCCGCATAATAACAGCGAAGGATCAGAGAAAGCAGGAGGAACGTGGAAAGTAACAGGACGAGCAACGGAGCAGCGATGGAGCAGGAGAAATCAGGGGTCGACGGGGAAGGTAGCGGGACAGGGAGCTCGCCAAGCAACAGCGAGAGAATGAAAGGCGGACGAAGAAAGTTGCGGCACTGAACGATGGACGCAACCAAGAAAACGGAAGGAGCGATCCAGGAAGGATTAACGGCCGCGCCGGGGCCTATATAAGGTACTGCCGGCGTGGGATCAGGACGGTTAGTCAGCAGAGAGTCTGACAGTGTAAAGTCCGAGGACCGCCTTTGGAGAGTCCGAAGACTGATACGGAGCAAGTCCGGGAAAGGGCGCGAGTTAAATCGAGTGCGAGGCAACGTATAAGTCGGGAAGAGTGAACCGGTCAAGATACTCGTGCAGCTAGGTGCGACCACTAGCAAGGAGACGGGAATCACTTAGACATCAAGGAGATGGGAATCACGGAGGGAATCACCAGGAGACAGCAGAGATGCAACGAGACAAGGAGATCACAGCGAGCAGCACGAGAAGCCCAGGGTAAAGGCGTCGAGCGTAGCGTTTGAAAGTCGGTAGCCTTGCCACGAAACGGTCAAGGGTAAGTTCGGCGTACGCCTGAACTGGTTCCCCAATCGCAACGAACAGACGTGAGCCGTCGCTTCAATCGTGAACTCAGACCCACGAAGAGAACCGAAAGGGGTGTCCACACGCGATCCGTCACGGCATCCGGGGAGGGACCGCACCTGTGTTGCCGGTAACACACTCGGCTGCAAGGCACCGAAACCATCCGTCTATCTCGGCGTAAGCTCGGAGAGATCGGACGGTCGAGGCGACCAACCCGAGCAGGTACCAGTCCACACGAAAGGGCACCAGCATCCAGCATCGAAGACATCCGGCTGCAAGGCACCAGACCAACACTCCCCCACGGCGTACTCCTCGCGGGGGTGGGATGTCCGGCGACCAACACGGGGCGGTAACCGGCGAACCCGGAAGGGCGAGCGTAAGCGGAGGACCAGGCCACGCCAGCAAAGCAAGTAGTCCCTTTTTGTAAAGCACGACATTTGTTATAATAAAGGGAATAGTACCGACCAATCCACTATGTGTTATTTCTGGGCTCGGGCAATCACGTCGAATCTATAAATTCGGTGGAACGTTCCCACAAACTCTGTGAGCTAGCCGCGGCATTTGTCGCGAACAGACAGCTAACAAACACATGAGTTCTTGGTATTAGCTACACAGTCTTATTTATTTATTTTTCCTTCCGTTTTGTCTCCCCACTCCATTTTCGGGAACACGATACGGCCGCGCATGCAGTGTGTGGCACTTTGTTGTTTTTATTTATCTTTGTTTGTCATAGCGGAGGCTAAGTCCCCGCGCACCCCTCACCTTTTCTTTACTCGGCAAGGCAATAGCGCAGTTCGACGAACCCGCACACACTCACCAGCTCAATTGCCTCTGTGGGCATGCAATTCGAGCATGAACACAAGGCAACTCTCCAGTGACTCTGAGTCCGAGACCGAAGGGCCGGCCAGATTTTCCGCACCAAGAACCGCAAACGCTAGCGCACTCACATCTACGAATATGGCTTTCATGGAACAAATGACGGCTTCTATACAGGCGGCCGTTCCGCATGCAGTGCAAGAAGCTAACGTAGAGAAAACGAGCTACGCCTGGCTATACAGCAGCTGACCGAACAGATCATTGCAGTACAAATCCCTCCCGCCCAAGCCGGAGCTCCCCAAATCAAAATCTATGAACTCTTAGAAATTAGGGACAATGTCAAATGTGATGAGCCCCTAGATGCTGTCAAGTTCCTGCCTGAATTTACGGGAGCACATGACGCATACGTGTCATGGCGGCAAGCAGCAGTAGTAAATAGCTCACGCCATTATCAGGCGGTTATTATCATTAGGAGTAGAATAAGAGGCCCTGCCGATGCCGTGCTATCCTCGTTTGGCACTGTGCCAAATTTCAACGCGATTATAAATCAACTCGATTTTACGTACAGTGATAAGCGTCAGATTAACGTCATCGAGCAGGAAATGGGTACAATCAGGCAGGGGAATCTGTTGTCTTACAGTACTATGACGAGGTCGAGAAAAAACCATGTCGTACGAAGCCTCGACGGCAAAAGTGTTGTGTGACAAATTCCGAGACGACGCACTCCGGTTATTTATCTCGGGACTCAAGCGCAGCCTTACGGATGTCCTTTTTTAGGCAAAGCCGAAAGATATGCCATCAGCTCTCGCTTTGGCGCAAGAAGTGGAATCTAACCACGAGCGATACTCTTTCGCGGCTTCCTTTGCAAGAAACCGGGAGGACAGGGATAAAAAACAGTATTCAAAGGCACAAGAACACCGACAGAACACAAACAAATGACAGACAAGCACTGGCAAAAATCCTTACTACACCAAACAACACAAGGTGCAAGTACACTCGGCCCCACGCAGTGGTGACATCCCCGAACCCATGGACATTGACCCATCACTGTCCAGTATGCTTAAGCCATCTCAAGCCCCGGCATACCTAAACAGTCCGATCGATCGGGCCCACACAAAAGGCAGAGGGTTAACCACGTCGTGCTGAGCGCAGGCGAAACTGGGGAGAAATATACCGCCGCAGCTTCAAGCGCGGCTCAAGAAATTGACGACGACGCCATTCAAGACTATGAGTCGGACGCCATTTATTTTGACTAGGGGAAAATCCCTGCTTGCCGTCATCAGAGTAGCAGGGGTGGAAATGAAGCTCTTAATAGACACGGGCACGTCAAAAAATTTTATCCGTCCGTACGAAGGATTGAAAGGCGTCCACCCAGTAGATTCGCCATTTCCGTTACATTCTATCCATGGCGTAACCACGAAAAAAAAAAAATACGTCGTATCCATTTTCAACTTGAAGGCCTCGTTCTTCATCTTACCAGATTTGTCCTCCTTTCATGCCACCATTGGACTTGACCTGTTAATACAGGCAGGGGCATCGCTTTGTCCATCTTCCGGCCACCTCAAATTGGGCTCTGAAGTAGAATAGCTAAAATTTCAATCATGCCCCAACGTAAATTTTACTGAAGTGGACTGCGCGAACGCACCACCTTCAGTCAGGAGAGCATTTTCAAAAATGCTGTGCGACAGGAAAAATGCCTTCGCAAACCCAAATGAGGCATTACGTTACAAAACGTCAGTTGTGGCCACCATCAGGACAGTCGATGAGGAACCCATTTATGCCAGACCCTTCCCGTACCCAATAGGGGCAGCTGATTTCGTCAATGACGAAATTCAGGACCTACTAACAAACGGCATAATCCAGAAGTCGAGATTCCCCCTACAATAACCCAATATGGGTAGTATACAAAAAGGGCACTGACGAAACTGGCAACCGGAAAATGCAGCTGGTGTTAGACTTTTGAAAATTAAACGAGAGGACAGTACCAGATCGCTATCCCATGCCAAATATCTCTATGGTACTAGGGAATTTGGGCAAAGCCAAATACTTCACCACACTCGATTTGAAGTCTGGCTATCACCAAATTACACTGGCAGAGCGTGATCGTGGGAAAACTTCCTTTTCCGTAAACGTAGGAAAATACGAGCTTGGCCGACTGACATTCCGGTTGAGGAACGATGCCAATACCTTCCAAAGAACCATCGACGACATACTGCGAGAGCAGATTGGTAAATTTCGCTATGTCTATGTCGATGATGTTATCGTTTTCTCAGAAGACGAAAACGCCCACATACGGCACGTGGACTGTACTCCTCGCGGGGGTGGGATGTCCGGCGACCAACACGGGGCGGTAACCGGCGAACCCGGAAGGGCGAGCGTAAGCGGAGGACCAGGCCACGCCAGCAAAGCAAGTAGTCCCTTTTTGTAAAGCACGACATTTGTTATAATAAAGGGAATAGTACCGACCAATCCACTATGTGTTATTTCTGGGCTCGGGCAATCACGTCGAATCTATAAATTCGGTGGAACGTTCCCACAAACTCTGTGAGCTAGCCGCGGCATTTGTCGCGAACAGACAGCTAACAAACACATGAGTTCTTGGTATTAGCTACACAGTCTTATTTATTTATTTTTCCTTCCGTTTTGTCTCCCCACTCCATTTTCGGGAACACGATACGGCCGCGCATGCAGTGTGTGGCACTTTGTTGTTTTTATTTATCTTTGTTTGTCATAGCGGAGGCTAAGTCCCCGCGCACCCCTCACCTTTTCTTTACTCGGCAAGGCAATAGCGCAGTTCGACGAACCCGCATGTGGGCATGCAATTCGAGCATGAACACAAGGCAACTCTCCAGTGACTCTGAGTCCGAGACCGAAGGGCCGGCCAGATTTTCCGCACCAAGAACCGCAAACGCTAGCGCACTCACATCTACGAATATGGCTTTCATGGAACAAATGACGGCTTCTATACAGGCGGCCGTTCCGCATGCAGTGCAAGAAGCTAACGTAGAGAAAACGAGCTACGCCTGGCTATACAGCAGCTGACCGAACAGATCATTGCAGTACAAATCCCTCCCGCCCAAGCCGGAGCTCCCCAAATCAAAATCTATGAACTCTTAGAAATTAGGGACAATGTCAAATGTGATGAGCCCCTAGATGCTGTCAAGTTCCTGCCTGAATTTACGGGAGCACATGACGCATACGTGTCATGGCGGCAAGCAGCAGTAGTAAATAGCTCACGCCATTATCAGGCGGTTATTATCATTAGGAGTAGAATAAGAGGCCCTGCCGATGCCGTGCTATCCTCGTTTGGCACTGTGCCAAATTTCAACGCGATTATAAATCAACTCGATTTTACGTACAGTGATAAGCGTCAGATTAACGTCATCGAGCAGGAAATGGGTACAATCAGGCAGGGGAATCTGTTGTCTTACAGTACTATGACGAGGTCGAGAAAAAACCATGTCGTACGAAGCCTCGACGGCAAAAGTGTTGTGTGACAAATTCCGAGACGACGCACTCCGGTTATTTATCTCGGGACTCAAGCGCAGCCTTACGGATGTCCTTTTTTAGGCAAAGCCGAAAGATATGCCATCAGCTCTCGCTTTGGCGCAAGAAGTGGAATCTAACCACGAGCGATACTCTTTCGCGGCTTCCTTTGCAAGAAACCGGGAGGACAGGGATAAAAAACAGTATTCAAAGGCACAAGAACACCGACAGAACACAAACAAATGACAGACAAGCACTGGCAAAAATCCTTACTACACCAAACAACACAAGGTGCAAGTACACTCGGCCCCACGCAGTGGTGACATCCCCGAACCCATGGACATTGACCCATCACTGTCCAGTATGCTTAAGCCATCTCAAGCCCCGGCATACCTAAACAGTCCGATCGATCGGGCCCACACAAAAGGCAGAGGGTTAACCACGTCGTGCTGAGCGCAGGCGAAACTGGGGAGAAATATACCGCCGCAGCTTCAAGCGCGGCTCAAGAAATTGACGACGACGCCATTCAAGACTATGAGTCGGACGCCATTTATTTTGACTAGGGGAAAATCCCTGCTTGCCGTCATCAGAGTAGCAGGGGTGGAAATGAAGCTCTTAATAGACACGGGCACGTCAAAAAATTTTATCCGTCCGTACGAAGGATTGAAAGGCGTCCACCCAGTAGATTCGCCATTTCCGTTACATTCTATCCATGGCGTAACCACGAAAAAAAAAAATACGTCGTATCCATTTTCAACTTGAAGGCCTCGTTCTTCATCTTACCAGATTTGTCCTCCTTTCATGCCACCATTGGACTTGACCTGTTAATACAGGCAGGGGCATCGCTTTGTCCATCTTCCGGCCACCTCAAATTGGGCTCTGAAGTAGAATAGCTAAAATTTCAATCATGCCCCAACGTAAATTTTACTGAAGTGGACTGCGCGAACGCACCACCTTCAGTCAGGAGAGCATTTTCAAAAATGCTGTGCGACAGGAAAAATGCCTTCGCAAACCCAAATGAGGCATTACGTTACAAAACGTCAGTTGTGGCCACCATCAGGACAGTCGATGAGGAACCCATTTATGCCAGACCCTTCCCGTACCCAATAGGGGCAGCTGATTTCGTCAATGACGAAATTCAGGACCTACTAACAAACGGCATAATCCAGAAGTCGAGATTCCCCCTACAATAACCCAATATGGGTAGTATACAAAAAGGGCACTGACGAAACTGGCAACCGGAAAATGCAGCTGGTGTTAGACTTTTGAAAATTAAACGAGAGGACAGTACCAGATCGCTATCCCATGCCAAATATCTCTATGGTACTAGGGAATTTGGGCAAAGCCAAATACTTCACCACACTCGATTTGAAGTCTGGCTATCACCAAATTACACTGGCAGAGCGTGATCGTGGGAAAACTTCCTTTTCCGTAAACGTAGGAAAATACGAGCTTGGCCGACTGACATTCCGGTTGAGGAACGATGCCAATACCTTCCAAAGAACCATCGACGACATACTGCGAGAGCAGATTGGTAAATTTCGCTATGTCTATGTCGATGATGTTATCGTTTTCTCAGAAGACGAAAACGCCCACATACGGCACGTGGACTGGGTTCTAAAGAACCTGCACGACGCCAATATGAGGGTGTCAGCGCAAAAATCATTGTTGTTAAAAAAAAGCGTAAACTTTTGGGGATTATAGTCACCAACAATGGGACTACCACTGACCCGGAAAAAGTTAGGGCCAACAAGGAATTCCCGGAGCCTAAAAACGTGTTTTTAGTAAGGTCATTCATGAGCCCGGCTAGCTATTATACATATATGCTTTATTAAAGATTTTGCGTCAATAGCTAAGCCCATTTCGAGCATTTTAAAAGGGGAACATGGAACATGGAAATGTCAGCAGATACATATCCAGAAACAGCCGTAACGGCTAGCTTTCGAAAAGTTTCGTAACATCCTGGCCTCTGAAGATATCATCCTTAGATACCCCGATTACAAAAAGGCATTTTATCTAACGGTGATCAGGTGCCTCATTGGCGCAGTGCTTTCCTAAGAGGGACGACCCATTACTATGATCTCTAGAACCTTAAAGGACAGACAGGTTACCTACGCTACCAACGAAAGGGAACTGTTAGCCATAGTTTGGGCGCTAGAAAAGCTGCGTCACTATTTATATGCGGTCAAAGATATAAATATCTCAGATTCCAATTCGAACACAAAACTTAAAAGGTGGAAAGAATTGCATCGACGAGTGTGGAGTGTGGAGTCTTTTATAAGCCTGGCAAAGACATCCTCGTTGCGGATGCCCTCTCAAAACAGCAACTTAACGTTCTAGAAGAGAAAGAGGAATTCTTGACCGCGGCCACAATTCACAGGGAGCTGTCGCTAACCTACACCATTCAATCCACGGACAAGCCTCTCAATTGCTTCCAAAACCAGATAACTCTGGAAGAAGCACGCTCTCCGTCAAAACGCAGCTTCGTTCTCTTTGGAAACAAGAGACGGCATACCATTGACTTTACTTGCGAGGAGTCATTGCTTGAGGAGCTCGCGAGGGTCATAGTTCCGAGTAACGGAAAAACCGAGTAACGGACATTTTCGCAATTGCTGAGAGGCGAGCACAACAAAGCTCACAGATCTGACCAAGACAACGTGAAGCAGGTACTCTCCAGGTATTACTTCCCGAAAATGACCAAGCTAGCGAACAAAATAGTCGCTACTTGCAAGACATGCGCAAAGGCTAAATACGATAGACATCCGAAGACACAGGAGCTTAGCGAAACGCCAATCCCATCCCATTTTCTCCACGGATAAAAAGTACTTCCTTACGTGCATTAACAAATTCTCGAAATTTGCCGTCGTCCAACCAATCCCCTCTAGAACCGTAGAGGACCTCAAACTAGCGCTCCTGCAGCTGATGAACGTTCTCCCTAAGGCCAAAGTCATATATTGCGACAACGAACCATCGTTGAATTCACACTCCATCGTGGCCATGCTGGAAAACCACTTCAGCGTTAGCATCTCAAATGCGCCGCCCCTCTACAGTGTCTCATGTCCGGATGCCCATACATAGCCGGCGAACACTGCATATTTGCGTGGCCACTATGAAATATACTTTTGTTAGCTTTAAGTTTCAGTTTGTATCCAAGTTTCGTCAAATAAAGAAGTGTTAAATCATACTCCGGCTTTGCCGCATTCATAAACTCATTTTATTAATTTGGTTAACAAGCCTTAAGGGCTGTGATAACGGAGCAAGTGCTCCCACCATAATTCCAATACATAAGGAATCCCCCTCGGCAACGGCCAGGAAAACCCACGACTGCGACGTCACTGACTGCAGCGAGGGACAGCTCAACACAACTAAAACCATAATTTAAATAATTTATATATTCTGGATCAAGATCACCTCCAGAGTTGATATAAGCATGTCCGTCTGTCTGTTTGTACGCGAACTAGTCTCTCGGTTTTTGAGCTATCGTCTTGAAACTTTGCACACACGATTCTTTTTTTGCACACAGTACATAAAGCGGAACGGCCGGGATCGGCCGACTTTATCCTATAGCTGCCATATGACTAAACGATCGGAAATGCCGTAACTTTCGTGGTTTTGGGTGTAAAAGCGTCGGACGTCGCAGGGATAGATCCGAGACGAGAAATAAACATTTTAAGGAAGAGTTACTTCGTTGCTCTTTTAAGTAGGAAAGAATAGAAGATTTCTTGCAAGAGTTCTATGAAATAATTGGATAGAGGCTATTGTAGTTAGAACATAATACCCTGAAAGGGTAATGCTGGGCATATGTTGACCTACATAAGCTAAGAATCACAGCACAATCTGTAGCCAATGCTCAGATTTCGGGCTGATTCGCTCAGTACGGAATCCCTCTCCACATCACAAGGGATTTAGGTCGACAATTTGAATCAGCAATATTCCAAGAGCTCGCCAAGATTTGTGGTTTTAAGAACCTGCGCACGACAGCGTACCACCCACAACACAACGGTATGATCGAACGTTGACACAGAACACTAGAAGCTGCCTTAAAATGTGCAGATCCAATCAACTGACGCAGTTCCCTACACTTAACCCTACAACGATCAAAAGCGACATAGGGCCGAGCCCAGCTGAAATGGTTTATGGCACCGCATTACGGGTTCCTGGCGGATTTTTTCACCAAACACACAAAAACTTACCGAGTCCGAGTTCGCCGAGGTTCTTCAAAAAACTATATTTTAGCTGTCAACCACTAAGCCAGTGCACCATCATACACCCCAGGAATTTGTGCACCCGAATCTAAACCATTGCACCCACGTCTTCGTCAGAGTCATTAGGGTCAAAAACCCCGTTGGAAGCACACTATGAGACGTTTAAAGTGTTAGCAAAGCACGACAAGTACTTTACGCTCAAAGGCCACACAAAGGACATCATGATTTCCACCGATCAACTTTAAAGTCGAAACGCCTCCGACTCAGGAGCAAACCCCACCGCCAACAGCCCAGCCAACCAAGCAGCTATCAAGATCAGGACAACGAGTCAGATTCCCAGCAAAGTATCTTTGCCAACTGGAGAACTAAAGAACTAAAAAAACAACCAAAAACAACGGCAATGCGAAATGAAACCGCAGATGCTCTGCAGAGACGAGTTCCTGACAGCTCTGGAAACCTGAGAGTCTAGATAAGATAAAGTGAGCTCCGCCCTCGCGTTGTCCAAACCCAATAAGGTCCAATGCACTAGTGCACGTCGGTGAACGTGGATCACACATTAATGCAAGTCCGTTTGGTCAATCATACCAAGGAGGTCAAGCAATGAAAGAATGACCGCTGATGAAACGCAGACGGCCGCCGCTTCCGTCGGAAGCAGCTTTCTACAAACTTGGAAAATGTATGGTACAGCTTTACTAAATCCTACTGTATCCTCCAGGGCCCTTACGTTGCGAATGTTGGTGGTGGCAGCCATCAAGTAATGGAGTTAAGACTCAAGATGTTTCTCGTTGCTTCTTAGAATGATGCGCAAGGATCAGCGGAGGAACGATTAAACCGGTCTTTGTGAAATCGATCTCATATTACACTGTGGCCAGATTTAACGAAAATAAAAAAATGCATACCAAAATAAACATAAAACAAGAATGTAAAGCTAACTTCGGATGAAGCCGAAGTTTATATACCCTTGCAGTTACATAACGGCTATTATAGCTTAAATATATGGTAAATATCTGATATAGGTAGCAGATTCGTTACATTCGTAACAAGCTTGGTTTAATATAAAATGGTTTTTTAGTAATCCGATCATTTTGCACCCAAAAACTCGGAAGTTGTGGCACTCCCGATCGTTCAGTTATATGGCAGCTATAGGATAAAGTCGGCCGATCCCGGTCTTTTCCAATTATACACTACGTGCAAATCAAAAAAGGGTAGGTGCAAAGTTTGAAGACGATAGCTCAAAAACTGCGACATTATATTGACTCAGAAAGTGATCCTGATCAAGAATATATGTACTTTATTGGGTCTTAGATGTCTCCTTCACTGCGTTGCACACTTCTGACCAAAATAATTGTACCCTCTACAAGGGTATAAATATCGTTAATTTATTGTAATTTCCTCAAAATTTGTCCAAGGTTCTCTAAAGTGCAAGTCCTTTCAATGGTTAAAGGGACAATATTTTTCATTCCCTTCTTTGATATGGCTCATTCTGCTTCTCAACAAAATTTCCAATAAATGATTCGTGCATAGTTGCTTCTTGGCTCTGTTGATTTACGCTTAAGTTAAGCGATGTATTTATGCTACATGCTTCATAATAATGGGCAAATGCTAAGAAAAATATACATGTGTATAGATATACCTCAAGCTTTTTACACCAGTTGGATAATAAGATTTTTTTTATTTAGCCTTTCGTATCAACATTATTAGGTTTATTGATAATATAAAATAGGGGTATTTTTATACCCAAATTACAATTTTGTTCAGAAGTGTGCCACGCCGTGAAGGAGATATCGGCGACCTCATAAGGCATACATATTCTGGATTAGGATCACCTCCTGAGGCGATATAGGAATGTCCTGTTTTTGTTTTTGTCCTATCTGTTTTTACGCAAACTTGTCTCTAAGTTTTGGAGCTATTGACTTCAAACTTTGCCCTTCCTTCTTTTACATGCATGATTTAAGTCCGAACGGCCGGGGTCGACCGACTATATCCTATAGCTGTCATATAACTGAACGATAGGAAATGCTATAACTGCCATTTTATTGAAGATAGAATCTTGAAATACACAGATTATCTCTTGTGGGAATCTAAGCCGATCTGGAAAATTTCATACGGATCCGCCGACTATATCCTATAGCTGACATATAACTGAACGATCGGAAATGCCAGCAATTTCATGTTCGAGCAATTTTCGTGTTTTTGGGTGTAGAAGCGTCGGACATCTTTTAAAATCCGATTTTTTACGAATCTAAGCTTGTTATGAAGGATGAGCTAGCTTTAGGCAGTTTGATTATCGCTATCTTGGTGCATTTAAAATCCATTTTTTACGAATCAAAGCTTGTTATGAAGGATGAGCTAGCTTTAGGCAGTTTGATTATCGCTATCTTGGTGCATTTTTATACCCTTGCAGAGGGTGTTATAATTTTGGTCAGAAGCGTGCAACGCAGTGAAGGAGACATCTAGGACCCAATAAAGTATATATATTCTGGACCAGGATCACCTCCTGAGTCGATATAAGCATGTTCGTCTGTCCGTCTGGTCGTCTGTCCGTCGGTCCGTCTGTCTGTTTCTACGCGAACTAGTCTCTCAGTTTTTGAGCTATCGTCTTGAAACTTTGCACACACCCTTCTTTCCTTTGCACGCAGTATATTAGTCGGAGCGGGCGGGAACGGCCGACTATATCCTATAGCTGCCATATATCTGATTGATCGGAAATGCTATAACTTCCATGTTACTGAAGATAGAAATTTGAATTTGCACAGATTGACTATTAGGGGAATTTAGGCCGATCTAGAAAATTTCACACGGATCGGCCGACAATATCCTATAGCTGCCATATAACTGAACGATCGGAAATGCCACAACTTCCGTGTTTTTGGGCGTAGAAGCGTCGGACTTCTTTTAAAATCCATTTTATACGAATCTAAGCTTGTTATGAATGTTTTTGTAAAGATCGGCTAACTATATCCGATATTTACTATATCTTTAATTAATAGAAGCCGCAGTTAAAACTGCAAGGGTATATAAGCTTCGGCTCCGTCCGAAGTTAGCTTTCCATTCTCGTTTCTTTAAATTTAGTTCGTTCGATCCTAGACTGTGGTTCATGTGTACCCAACATGGGGTTATCCAGACATTGAATCAGTACAGAAATATTTCGATTACTCGCTCTTTGACAACTTAATTGGGATGCATAACCATCTTACCGATAATGATAAATCTTCTACTAATAAAAGTTGGTCTTAAGACAATCTTTCGACATGCTTAGGAGTTTTTTCAAATAGCAAATGTCTTCAAAATGCAACATTTAGTAGCTTTAATGATTTACACTTATTTCTATGTTAATAATTTCCTAACAGGTGCTGACAAACTTAATACAAGTATCATAAAGACCGAAATTCTCGAGCTAGTCAGCAAAGCACGACTAACGTTAACAAAGTTTAACAACAACCATTCGGATTTATGTAATGTATAAGTTAACAATGCACTGGTGATCTGAGCTTAGAGCACGACGACGGAAGGCACACGAAGTCTTACGACGGGCGCTGAATGGCGGACGTGACTAGTGCGAGTTAGGGTTGCGGGCAACCACGTTGCCGCATTATCTGACACCTCATCATAATAGCTGAAGCTAAGACCCTGCTATCAGCATTATCACCACTGATCGTGCCCATCACCTGGACTCTGGATCGCTCTACGGTTGCAGAGGCATTCAACATAATGACCAATCGTTGTGGGCAGTACTTGCCTCAACGAGCTGTCCGAAAGCAACATATCCGGAAGCTGCACGTGGCATATTATAACCCCCTGCAAGACACGTGCAGGTGGAGAATATTGTGGGCGGATACGCCCCCACAATACAACATAACGTTATCTTATAAATGTTTTGATCAGGATCTTGTATTACGACACTTGTCATGAGATGTGCCAATGAGACCTTCACAACATTTACAAAATAGTCATTCCTCTTTTTGTCCTCATTTTCTTCATTTTCATCTTTCAAGCTCGACTCCTCATAACCAAATTATCAGTACCAACAATCAAATCGGAGTTTATATCAATAATGTGGCTTTCTGGCAACAGTTTTTACAAGGCGTCCACAGGCAACCTGTTCTTCCTGCTATGGAGTCAGCACATGAATCGACTGTCCCAGTTCACTATCCATTACCTTACCCGCAATTACTATGAACTCTCTCATTCATCTTTTGCTTGTTCAGAGACAACAAGCATACCCAGTGACAACTTCTGAACACATTTTAGAGGTCAGTAGCACAACATAAATGCTTTAGCAACGAGAACGGCTTACTTTGCAAAAACAAGACTTAACATATTAGCATGCAAACCATAACTACGATTTAACAAAAATCCACCTGGCGAATACTCCCCATTCACTTATCGGAGTGAATAACTTCGGAGGCAAAGTCGGAGGCATAATTTCATTGGAAGCATGGCATTAAATGCTATGCCCGAATGGCATTCGACAGATCACTGGCGTTAACTTTTGAGGACCATTTGCGTCAATATTTGTGTGCCATGTCTTAAAGGCAGTCCACAATGAACTTGACACCGATCAAACAACTAGTTCATTTTCATTCAAACCGAAGCTTATATACCCTTGGAGTTTAGAAGCGGGTTCTATCGCTTAAAGATATAGTAAATATCGGATATAGTTAGCCGATTCTTACAAAAACATTCATAACAAGCTTAGATTCATATAAAATGCATTTTAAAAGAAGTCCGCTTCTTCACCCAAAAACACGAAAGTTGTGGCATTTCCGGTCGTTTAGTTATATGGCAGCTATATGATAAAATCGGCCGATCCGTATGATATCCGTATGGCCGTCTAGATCGGCCTAAATTCCTCTAATAGTGAGTCTGTGCAAATTTCAAGATTCTATCTTCAATAACATGGAAGTTATAGCATTTCCGATCAATCAGTTATATGGCCGGCCGTTCCGACTTATATACTGCGTGTAAAAGAAAGAAGGGTGTGTGCAAAGATGCAAGACGATAGCTCAAAAACTGAGAGACTAGTTCGCGTAGAAACAGACAGACGGACCGACGGACAGACGGCCAGACGAACATGCTTATATCGACTCAGGAGGTGATCCTGGTCCAGAATATATATACTTTATGGGTCCTGGATGTCTCCTTCACTGCGTTGCACACATCTGACCAAAATTATAATACCCTCTGCAAGGGTATAAAAATCACTATTATAAACGTACAAATTTGTTTCAATAGGAAAACGCTGCTCAATCTTATTTCTTGACTGGGACGAAGTGTTCGATCGGGATGGTTAAGGTACTCATCGATGCGTATTTAACTTTCCAAAAAAAATTTGATTGAAAATATACTAAAATCTATATATTTTGATTTTTATACCACATCTTTAAATCGGACTAACACAGAAATTTTTAAAATTTTCGACTACATATTGTATAGCTTTCTCGCACATTAAGGCTTGCGCATTGTCGCCTACGTTGACAGCCAGCAACAGTGATTTTGCTCTGTTCATAACGGAAATACTTTACTTGCACAACAATAAAGTTGAAGAAGTTGATGATGAAGTGCTTAGACTACTATAGAAAAAACTTATCTAAAAACTAAAACTACAATAAGAATCCTCCCTTAAGGAATTTTCCATTTAAATACACTTTGCAAGGATACCTTTAAATAATTTCGATCCATTGGTGTTATTACTTTTAAGTCAAGCGCAAAACCACACGACTGTATTAGCAACAAAACCTGCTGATTCGAGTGCCATTTGACGTCTATTCCGGCAACTTCAACTATAAAATCTCCCTCTTTGATACCGCCAAGCTGAAATAAACATTGAAAAAAATTAAAATAAAATCGTTACGGCTTAAATAAATCTAACTTTTTTATGATTACCTCAGCAAGAGAATTTATTTTAACGTCTGAAATAATGACAGGAGAATCGCCCCGAATATAAAAACCAAAATGTTCCAAATTTTGTTGAGTGTAACTCGGTTTTGCTTCTTCGTATTTCAAATAAGATGTGTCATTATGACATTTAGAGGAACCTTTTTGTAACCGTACACATCTAGGTGCTGTCCAGTGTCGGCGTGCAGAAAAAATGGCGATTGGTCCAAGTTGTTTAAAAGGATCTTCTACTTTATATGAAGTAAAGTCCGGGCTCGTTAAGGATAACGTAAACTTTGAATAAGCTATAGAAAACTGTATAAAATAAACATCTAACAACTATCTTAACGTTACCTTCTATATCTTGTTCCAAAATATCGTAGCACTCTTCCAATGCATTGGGTGACTCCATTAATTTAAATTTGTCGTAGTCTTCCACCATATTATAATATGCCTCTTGAATAACTTGAGAAAGCGATTTTTTATCCTTAAAAATATGATTAAATTAGTTCCTGTATCCTCAATTCTTCATTTCACATTACTGACCTTTAGGTAACGACACATTCGTTGAAGACGTTGAGCTTCCTCAAAATTTGTCCAAGCTTCTCTAAAGTGCAAGTGCTTAATTGCAATGGTTGAAGGGACACTATTTTCCATTCCCTTTTTTGTAGCCACATCATTCTGCTTCTCAGCAAAATTTCCAATAAATGATTCGTGCATTGTTGCTTCTTTGCTCGGTTGATTGGACAAAGATACGCTTAAGTTACGCGATGTATCTATGCTACATGCTTTATAATAATGTGCAAATGCTAAGAAAAATATACATATAAATATACATCAAGCTTTTTACACCAGTTGGATAATACGATTTTTATACCCTTGCAGCGGGTACTATAATTTTGGTCAGAAGTGTGCAACGCAGTGAAGGAGACATCCAGGACCCCATAAAGTATATATATTCTGGATCAGGATCACCTCCTGAGTCGGTCGATATAAGCATGTCCGTCTGTCCGTCTGTCTGTTTCTACGTAAACATGTCTCTCAGTTTTTGAACTATCGTCTTGAAACTTTGCACACACCCTTCTTTCCTTTGCACGCAGTATATAAGTCAGAATGACCGGGATCGGCCGACTATATCCTATAGCTGCCATATAACTGATTGATCGGAAATGCTATAACTTTCATGTTATTGAAGATAGAATCTTGAAATTTGCACAGATTCACTATTAGAGGACTGCCTTTAAGACATGGCACACAAATATTGACGCAAATGGTCCTCAAAAGTCAACGCCAGTGATCTGTCGAATGCCATTCGGGCATAGCATTTAATGCCATGCTTCCAATGAAATTATGCCTCCGACTTTGATAAGTGAATGGGGAGTATTCGCCAGGTGGATTTTTGTTAAATCGTAGTTATGGCTTGCATGCTAATATGTTAAGTCTTGTTTTTGCAAAGTAAGCCGTTCTCGTTGCTAAAGCATTTGTGTTGTGCTACTGACCTCTAAAATTTGTTAACAAGTTGTCACTGGTTGTCTCTAATGAGAATTCCTTTTTGTGTTAAATCTTGTTGAACAAGCAAAAGATGAATGAGAGAGTTCATAGTAATTGCGGGTAAGGTAATGGATAGTAAACTGGGACAGTCGATTCATGTGCTGACTCCATATATAACATATTTACTTGTATATAAATTATGTGGTTTGTGTGACAACTAACTGTATCTCCGTGGTAGGGGTATTGGCGGTGGTGCGTCCGTGGCGGGGGGCTGGCTGACGGTGGCTGCAGCTAATGGCCATGTCCGCCGTGTAATGTGTTATGAGGTTGAGAGTGTAACTGTCCTCTACTTCCCGCTGCCCTTTGGACCAAGCCTGGGTATTAAATTGATAAATCCTTAACGGCTGTTGCCGGAGTTGCATTCATCGAGTTTCGGCTCTTTATTTTTTGGGGACTTAGGATGAACTAACTTAAGTTAACAAAAGGTAAAAATTCGGTGACCATGCACAAAATCACTCAAAGTCATACGATCGCCGCTGCACCTTGCTGGCTCAGCTCCCGGACACCGTGATGGTACAACATTAGGGTGATTATTATATAATGTATAAGAGATGAACATAAAAATATAATATAAATATAAAGATACAAAAGTGGACTAATAAAATATATAATATAAAAAATGGAATATAAAGATATCAAATGGAGTAATATATAAATATAAGATTGCCCTGCCAAGCTTATTCCTGGAGCTGGTTGTTAATTACTTCCCCCCTTAAGTTTGTAGCCGTCATCGGTGATTACTCTTATCCCCGGACTCTTATTCTACAAAGTTGTTGAGATTTAGGTAGGCCGAGCCGATTATGATTGCTTTCCTCTTGATGGTGATGAGATGGGCACCTTTATAATCAGGATCTTCTTACAAATAGACTTAACCCTAGGAAACTGTACTACAATGTAGATAACGGCATAAGATTGGAAAATCTTAATTTTAGAACATCCATGAGAGTAACTAAAGGGACCTCAGTGAGACGCTCTTCGAAGATAGCCTTTAGGTCGTTACGTTTGAAAATAGTGGAATTCAGCAAGAGTAATAAGGAGCATACAATTTTGGATTTCGCATTCTAGAGAGTTTCAGGAGTGTGTTTCGCACAAATGACCTGAGTCAACAAGCCCGTCCCTTTCCTCCATGAGGATCCTATTGATTGTGTCTTTAAATTAGTCTGTTTTTGTATGTCTGCGTTAATAAAAACCTGTCTTTTGTTAGCCTCGATGAGCGATGCCTGATTGGTATCTATTCCACTAAAATAATCTGCGTGGGGTGTACCCGCCACGACCTTAAGGACTGAGCCCATAAAACCAAGGTTCCTGGCCATTCTATGGTGTGTCTTGAGGTCACCGATAAGGTACTGGGCATGTTCGATGTCAACTTCCAGAAGCTTCCTCATGTGGGCTTGTGAGACCAGTTTGAGCATTCTGACCGTGCAGTCAATTATGCTAGAAAAATCGGACAGATTTGTCGAGTGCCAGGCCATACTGTTCCCCTACTAAATACTGAATGTTTAGTATAAGGGTGAACGTGGCCGATGAAATGCCTATCTTAAGTTTTCTTTATGGACCACCGTCCCCGTAATGAGAACAGATGTTCCCAGATCTGCTTCCACACGTTCTTTTAAATAAAGCGGCGTCAATTTGTTCCCTAATCTTTTGTAGTTACGTAGGTGTACTTTTTCACGAACTTGGAAGACTCGGTTTTGTCTCGAAGAGTTAATCCTGTCCAGGTTAGACTGATGTGCCTAGCTCTTGTGTAAGCTCTAGTTGCCAGCCTGATCTCGACGCTGCTGGCGTGGATGACTTACACCGGCCTAAACTCTGTGACCGAATGTAGTGACCTATTGTATTCTGCCGTAGATCGCAATATAAGTTCCACAGTATCCTCGATTTTTTTTTTTATCAATTTTGAGGCATCTGGCGGTTACTGCCAGGGTACTGTGAAATCTTACTACTTGGTCATTGGAGCTACTGTGTAGCGGTGGCGCATTGACAACATCGATGCTGTATTGGTTTTTCAACAATGATGATTGTTTCGGATTGAAAGAGGCTTTGTTGTCGCAGTATATGGTTTTAATACTTGGGAAGAGGTTTACCAATTGGAGAACAGCTGCTCGTACTGTTCTGTGCTCTGTTATTGCCCTAGAAACTAAGGGCTGTACGATACCGAATTTGGACAATTTGTCAATACAATACATGTTAGGAAGGTCTTTTTGTCAGTTGAAAAAATGTCAATATGCAACATTTCTCCAACGTATGAAGGGATAGGCGTATTTCCCAATTCCTGCTTCTTCGGATAACGGTCATATTTGGCTCTATTGCAGACTTGGCAATTTGCGACCACCTCCTCGATAGGTAATTTAGACATGTTCGGGAAGTAATAATCCCGGAGAATATTTTTTTTGCGTTCTCCTGTGCAGCCCGGTGGTCGCGATTGTGCTCAGACTTAACGATTTCAAGCTGTTCATTTGCGTTTTACTATGCCAAAACATTGTCGCAGGAAATTCCTGCCCTTAAGGAATGTTGAATACGAGCCAGGGTAGGGAAATCACAATGAATCTCGTTTACAACGTTGGCATTGATAATCTCTTTCACGGATTCAACAAGCGAGTCCTTACTATTAAAGTTATGAATTCTCGAAGACTATGAATTCTCGCCGAAGCGGTTGGCCTGCTTCTTCTAAAATGATTTGGTTTCTGAAGCAGTTCAGAGGTTTGTCTGTGGTTTCTACGGTGTATGAGAGCAAGAGCTCACTATGCACCGTGGCTGCATCGGACTGGGCCTCAGCCTCTAAAAGACAGCGCGTCAGCTACCAGGTTTTGTTTTCCGGGTGTGTAAAATACTTTCCCGTTGTTCTCATTAATAAATGCTTTCCGTCGTTTAATCTTGGCGTTGGTATTTTTGTCGGATACCGCGTATGTGAGAGGCTGGTAGTAAAGATCCGTACTTCCCTGGTACCGTATAGGTAATTTTGGAGTATGCCTATTACCCAGACTATTGCCAGCAATTCTCTTTCGTTAGTGGCGTAGTTTAGTTCGCAGATTTTCTCGTTCGGGGAACTCTTTTATTGCCCTAACTTTTTCTGGGTCTTTTTTTTGTTCCTCCTCTGGTGACAATGAATCCTAAAAATTCTACGCTCTCTTTAAAGAACTTTGTCTTTTCCCGCGCCACCCTCATGTTGGCATCGAGTCGGCTCTTAAGCACTGTGTCAATGTGCTCCAGACGTCACTGCAGCCGTGAATAGAGCTCACAGTGAAGGGGGTCTTAACCGGCATTACATTTCTTAGCTCCTTTACGGCGTAATTTATTGCCGAACCCGTATCAATGAGGATTTTTACTGTTCTGCCAGCCAACTGTCGCTCGACGAATGGCAGTCGGGAGCGCTCCTTGAAAAATTAAGGAGGTCGTTGAATTCGGCAGCGTTACTATATTGCTCAGCCTCAGCTTTAGTAGCGTAATCTGTTTCCTCCCGCTGGGGTTGGGCTATATTATTGACGCGTTGACGTCTTTGGCCCGATTGACGCTGGGACGAGTTTTGCCTTTTTTAATTGTTATTACTTTGTGGCTTCCCCCCACTTGTTTCTTATCTAAATTTAGCCATTGAGAGGTCTACCTCTGCACTTCTTTCGATGCTGTTTTCAGTTTCCCACGCTAATGCTAATGCAGATGGAAGATCCTTGGGTTGTGCTGGCAGCACGAGTGACTTCAGTGGTCTTTTAAGCCCTGCAATGAATGCATGAAGGGTGTCATCCCTAACCGCCTTATTTAGAATGGTTGCTGTGTCCGTGTTATGTGACATAACTATTTTGTTGATGACGAACGTGAGTCTCCTTGCGACCTCGTCATAGTATGCCATAAGGTCTGCATCTCCTTGCCAAAACATTTTCAAATTTTGCCGTAGCACTCTTAGGGACATTTTGTCCGCGTATGTGCAATCTAGTCTGGCTAGAATTGCATCGAAATTCAACACGGTGTTGTTGGACGTGAGGAGTGACCGATCTTTTGAATACTTCGTACGCATCTGATGCAGCCTGCCTCCACGAAACGTTTTCGTCGTGGCTTCCATTGAATGTTGGAAGGGATTTTACTATATCTAATCTGACATCGCAATTTATTTTAAGGATTCGGTACCGCCCTTTTATAAACCTCAACTGACCTGACAATCGCTTGACAATCATTTCTGGCTGATCTATGTTCCGGCCTTGAGGCAAAATCATACTCCTTCGCTGTCGTCACTATCAACTTCTTGTTTTACTTCCCTATACTCCCAACTCATTGGCAGCTAAGGGGAGCTGGGTAGGTTAACGGCAGCTATACTGGCAAATGCAAGGTATGGAGTGATCGGGACACAAAACGAATTGCTTTGATGGGCCGCTTTTTTGTAATCTGCAAAATTTAGGAATTTGCAATTTAGAGAAAAATATTGGAGCTTTGCCTAAAATACAAATTCGACTAGGTGTATTACCAACACAGGCACACGGGATTATTTTAATACAAAATTCAATATAGCACAATGGGTGAAAAATGTAAAAATCCACAAGGAGAAGAGAGAACAGCAACATTTGCGTGTGAAGGGATATTTATTGCATTGATACCAGTGTGCGTTATTTAAATTATTTAATTTTTTTTTTATTTTTTCTCTTGAGTTATATGGTTTATTTTTGTGAAGACCTTTCGTTATTGTTGGCGCTCAGCTACTTACATATGTATATCTTCAGGGG
Source organism: Drosophila varians (assembly GCA_018150405.1). Lineage (NCBI taxonomy): Eukaryota > Metazoa > Arthropoda > Insecta > Diptera > Drosophilidae > Drosophila > Drosophila varians. The sequence continues at coordinate 1,262,853 of JAECWK010000131.1, read as the reverse complement.
TGGAGCTAACTGTATCTCCGTGGCACGGGTGGTGGCGATGGTGCGTCCTGACGGTGGCTGCAGCTAATGGCCATGTCCGCCGTGTATGTCAAAAGGTGGCCGGTTGGCCGTGCCTTCGATTTGTAGGAATGTGTTATGAGGTTGAGAGGGTAACTAACTGTCCTCTACTTCCCGCTGCCCTTTGGACCAAGCCTGGGTATTAAATTGATAAATCCTTAACGGCTGTTGCCGGAGTTGCATTCATCGAGCTTCGGCTCTTTATTCATTGGGGACTTAACTAACTTAAGTTAACAAAAAGTAAAACTTCGCTGACCATGCACAAAATCACTCAAAGTCATACGATCGGTAGCCGCCAATGGCACAGGGGCACGTCCCATAACGGTGCACCTTGGTGGCTCAGCTCCCGGACACCGTAAGGGTGGTACAACATTAGGGTGAGTATTATAAAATGTATAAGAGATGAACATAAAAATATAATATAAATATAAAGATACAAAAATGGACTAATAAAATATATAATATAAAAAATGGAATATAAAGATACCAAATAGAGTAATATATAAATATAAGATTGCCCTGCCTAGCTTATTCTGGGAGCTGGTTGTTAACTTATACTGCGTGCAAAAGAAAGAAGGGTGTGTTGAAAGTTTGAAGTCGATAGCTCAAAAACTGAGGGACTAGTTCCCGTAGAAACAGACAGACAGACGGACATGCTTATATCGACTTATGAAATTATCCTGATCCAGAATATATATACTTTTTGGGGTCCTAGATGTCTCCTTCACTACGTTGTACACTTCTGACCAAAATTAACCTGATAACCTGCTAACCTGATAAAGGGTCGTGTATATGTATATACATATACTTTATACCAGGGACGTCCGGCCCATAACTTATTTTGCTCCGTTGTTTTTGTAATTGTTCTTGCGTATAGAAGAGCCTCAATTATATATGCAGACGGCTCTTGACATAGAGCACAACAGCAAATTTCTACTTCGGAGAATGGCAAAAACACTTTCCTTTAGTTGCTAGTTATGTTGCTGAAAAATGTAGTTTCTTTTTATTTATAAAAGCGCAATATAGGAGTCAGATGCCGAATTCTCATCTGGAACACTTCTTGAAATAATCTTATAAGTTTATTTATAAATTTAAGTCATTTTTATATTGTATTTATTTTTTGGATATTAATTTAAAACATTTGTATTGAAATTTGTTTTTAGTGTATTTTTTTTTAAGTGTTCAAACAAACTTTTCCTTTGATGTGTGACTGCATTAATTTCAACGTATTGGTGTTTTGTGCTTCCATAAGGTCAGTTTGGACACTCCTGCTTTATAGGGTCGGATATGTTTCCCTCACTGTGTTCCACACTTCTGACCAAAATTATAATATCCTCTGCAAGGGTATAATAAGTGAGTGAAAAAGCTACTTACCTTTATAGAGCTCGGCCTTAAGTGGTACCAGTCCAGCCCAACATTCGGGCAAACACGTATGTGTGTTATTTGCTTGAATACTTTTATGCATTTGAAAGTACTCAGTTGACAATTGTGCAGCCTCTCCCGCTAGATCTCGGAACAGCTTATTTAAAAAATAATATCAACAATACAATATAGAATATACAAATTTGTTAATGAGGGGTAATAAAAATAACAATTAAACAGTTTCCATACAAAGCCGTGAACACACTTACGTTTATACTTGCAGGTAAACATAAATCCTCAATTTGTAACTGGAATTTAGCAAAAAGACATTCTCGTGCCTGAGAAAGCATAAGTGAAACCAGTACATCTAGGACTTGTGGCTTAAGATCCATCGACGGTGCATTTGTAAAGGTATCATAAATGTGACGAAAAATACCTGCTGCTCGTAAAAAACTATCGACAGATGCGTCTAACCCGTGAGCTGTGGTGCGATCATGACGCGTTCCGATCTGAGTATAAATGGCACCTAGATTAAATAAAGTGCAGGCCTTTTCGAAGGATATGGTGCGCTGACATGAAGGTACTCCTGTCAGGGAATCATACCACTCAAAAAATATTCCTATATTTCGATCAGGAGGAATGAAACGACGTTCTACATAATACAGCAAATTATAGTAGCGAAAGAGTAATGCAATTCCAAATGCATCTCTCGAGGGTGTTTTGGAAGCCTGTATAGAAATTATAAAAAATATAATGGATTAAAATTATAATTATAAATAAAGAAATACCTGTCTGGTATCGGTAATATCCGCAATAGCATCCAGATACATTAAAGGTTCTTCACTGTAATGTTCCAAAATAAAATCCGAAAACGCCTCCATAAAATCTATTTCCTTGGTTTCCTTTAGTCCCAAAGGTATCATAGGTATCACTCCATTTTGACTAGGAATAAAATTAAATATTTGTGCCTTTCATTCTTTCTTTGTATATTAAATAAAATAGAGCATTCAGTGCATATATGAATTCTAAATAAATCAACAACAAATTTTCCAATCCACGTCATTAATTCCAAGATATTGCAAGTATTTGTAAAGTTACTAAAAACATGAGTTTACGCTTTTCATTTTTGGTATCTTGTTTAAATAAGGAAAAGAAACAAAATAAATTTATTTTTTTAAAACTTTTTTTTTTTTGGATTCCATTGCTTAAAAATGTTGCACATATCGGATATCGCTAGTCGATCCTTACAAAAATATTTATAACAAGCTTAGATTCCTATCTACACCCAAAAACACGAAAGTTGCGGCATTTCCAGTTCCCTTATATTGCATCATTAGTCGGCCGATCCGTTTGAAATTTTTCAGGAAGAATCAGATTATCAAAATCTCTGAGCAAATAATCTCTAATAATTTTAAAATTCTTTTTATAAGAATAATAATAATAATAGAATAGAATAGAATAGAATAATAACCTCATCGTACGCTTGAGGTTTCAATCGAAACCATTGCCTTAGTTAAATCTCATAGCGTAGGTCATAGAACTCGCTGCTTTCGTAAGGCTGACTTTAAGAAGCTTAATAACTTAATTCTTTCCTTTGATTGGTCTGATTTTTTAGCATGCAATGATATAAATATTGCCGTAGAATATATTTATAGGAGTGTGAATAGTTTTTTTGAGTGTGCCGTGGATGTAACTGTCCGTTAAAGTCAATCCCCCTTGGTTTACAAGGCGCCTAATTAATTTTAAAAATATGAAAAATAGACTTTTAAACATATTAAAAAAAAACTGGTTGAAATTTAACTTTTTCAAGTTTCTTAGTAGCTTAGTCGAACTTCACCGTGCAGAATGTTATAGAGATTATATTCGCCGTTGTCGGTTCAGTTCACTCAGGATCCGAAGCCGTTTTATAATTTAGTAAACACAAAGCAGAAACATGTATCTTCGCCATTGCAGATCAATTCGCAACATTTTTTCAAACAACGTATTCACCTTGTACTATTTCTGATCAGCCCTACATATATGAAATTCATTCAGCCAATCTTATTTTTGGTCCATCTATCTCCGAGCACAGTTTGTTATCGGATCTCCCAAAGGTTAAACCGGTACTTTCACCAGGTCCCGATGGAGTACCAGGCTGTGTGCTAAAGAATTGTACCGAGTCATTGTGCAAACCTCTTTCAAAGCTTTTCACCTTATCTCTGGAAACGTCGATATTTCCCCACATGTGGAAAGAATCCTTTATAATTCCCCTCCATAAAAAAGGGGAAAAATCGGATGCTACCAATTATAGAGGCATCTCTAAATTGTCAGCAATTCCAAAGCTATTTGTAAAAATTATAACGCCTCATCTGCAACACCTCTGAAGCTCAATCATTTCTCCATGTAAGGTTTTATCAGGCGTCGCTCCACCACCACCAACTTGTTGGCGCTGACATCATTTGTGATTAATGGCTTCCAAAATGGCCTTCAAACAGATGTCATCGACACTGACTTTAGCAAAGCATTTGACTCTGTAAACCACTCCTTTTGAGAAAACTCGATCTTTTGGGATTTCCTGTTAAACTTCTTACGTGGATTTCCAGATATCTTTCTAGAAGAACCCAACGCGTCCTTTTTATACTCTTGCAGAGGGTATTATAGTTTTGGTCAGAAGTGTGCAACGCAGTGAAGGAGACATCCAGGACCCCATAAAGTATATATACTCTGGATCAGGATCACCTCCTGAATAGATATAAGCATGTCCGTCTGTCCGTCTGTCTGTTTCTACGCGAACTAGTCTCTCAGTTTTTGAGCTATCGTCTTGAAACTTTGCACACACCCTTCTTTCCTTTGCACGCAGTATATAAGTCGGAACGGCCGGGATCGGCCGACTATATCCTATAGCTGCCATATAACTGATTGATCGGAAATGCTATAACTTCCATGTTATTGAAGATAGAAGCTTAAAATTTGCACAGGTTCTCTTTTATGGAAATCTAAGCCGATCTGGCTTTCATACGGATTGGCCGACTATATCCTATAGCTGCCATATAACTGAACGATCGGAAATGCCACAACTTGCGTGTTTTTGGGCGTAGAAGCGGCGAACTTCTTTTGAAATCCATTTTATATGAATCTAAGCTTGTTATGAATGTTTTTGTAGAAATCGGATAACTATATCCGATATTTACTGTATCTTAAATCAATAGAAGCCGCTATTTAACTGCAAGCTTCGGCTCCGTCCGAAGTTAGCTTTCCATTCTCGTTAATGATGTATTCTCCTGCCTAGTCCGAGCTACATCTGGAGTTCCTCAAAGAAGTCATCTCGGGCCTTTCATTTTTACCATTTTCATAAATGACTTGCCTTTTGCTTTACCGAACTCTCGTGTACTTAATTACGCAGACGATGTTAAGCTGTGTCTGCAATATAAATCTTCCTCTGCCCAATACAAACTTCAGTCCGATCTGGACAAGTTCCAAAATTGGTGTTCTGCAAATGACTTAAAACTCAATGGGCCAAAATGCAAACTTATGTCTTTCTATCGCTTAAGCCCTATCCAGACCACTTATTTTCTCTATGGGACCGCCCTAGAAAGATTAACTCAGGTTAACGACCTGGGTGTCCTATTAGACTTCAAGCTTAAATTTACCGAGCATATATCGGCAATGCTAAAAGATGGTCAAAAGAATTTAATGACCCTTATATAACTAAAACTCTTTAAATATCTTTAGTTCGTCCGATTCTTGAATACGTCCATGTGTCTGGAGTCCCCAATATGGGGTTCATCAAGACCGTATTGAATATGTACAGAAGAGCTGTCTCCTTTTTGCTCTTAGGGGTCTAAACTGGGATGCAAGTATTCCTTTTAGGGCCTCTCGAACTTTCCTCCCCTTATTTCTTAACTTTTGTAGGTCAACATATGCCCAGGATGACCCTTTCAGGGTACTATGTTCTGACTACAATAACCTCTATCCAATTTTTTCACAGAACTCTTGCATGTAATCTTCTATTCTTGTATATTTAAAAGAGCAACAATGTAGTTACATCCTTACTTCCTCGTGACCTTTTTAAAATACTTATTCCTCGTCTCGATCTATCCCCACGATTCGAGCCGTAGGGCCCCTCGGTCGGTTGGGCGGGAGGTGGGCTGTGCGTATGCAGTGGGAGCCGCGAAAAAAAAAACATAAAAGTTATATAGCATTTTAGATTCATTTATAGAATATAGACAGATATAAATCTATATATACCATATACTATCGTATATACTGCGTGCACAGGGAAAGAAGTGATTGTGCTAAGTTTGAAAATGATAACTCTAAAACTGAGAGACTAGTTTGCGTAAAAACAGACAGACAGGCTTGCTTATATCAACTCAGAAGGTGATCCTGATTCACTACGTTGCACACTTCTGACCAAAATTATAATACAATCTGCAAGGGTATTGCTGTTACACAGCAGTTTCTATCGATTGAAAATATACCAAATATAGGATATAGTTGGCCGATCCTAACAAGATCATTCAGAATAAGTTAATTGAAATTTTGTTGTGAAGCTTAAACAGCATATTCTTGAATATGTTTTCCAATAATTTTAAATTTAAATGCGTAGATCAGCAGATTAGATCACCTTGTTTTTGGAAACTTGTTATTTGATATTGTTATTTGCTTTTCCCATATTTAGAAAAAATCTATCTTTGAAATGTATCTTTATAGAAAGAACAAAAACCTGATACTGCTAACTTCATTTTTTCAAAGTTCCGGATGGCCGTATCCCTATGTTCCTTATTTTAGTTTTTGGATTTTTTATTTAAAGTGTATTGACCATTTTTTATTTCATCATCTTTGCACCATCAGGTGGCTCCACTGCTGTTGCCTCTGGGCACCCTTCGGGACGGGTAACGTCGTCGTCACCACCTGAAGGTGGAACAACTGCCTGTCCCACCGGAACTGCCGTTCACCGGCGCCTTTCCCGGAAGGGCACCTTCCGGGAAGTCCACCTGGCCTGTCCCGTCTCTTTCGCGCATACTTTTGCATGTGCCTGGCCGTCCTCTGCCAAAATTCCTCCATAGATTAGCCTCCTTCTGGGCTCTGCCACCCTCCAAAATGCGGCAACAAATTTGTCTGACAAATTTGTAGACGTCCCTAAAACCAGACTGGCTTTAGCTGTCGCTAGCTTTGCCCGACAAAGCTTCTGCATGGCAGCAGTTGTTTTCGCCCGTCACTGGGTGTTAAGCACACGTCAGCTGTCTCCGCCGAGACACACTTCTGCTTCTGCGCGTTTGCGGCCTCCGGCCATCCGTTAACTCCTCGTTGCAACGCCTTTGCAGTTCAATTATTTCTCTAAGCTAACATGGTTTCTAAGCATCGCTTCACCGCCACCAATTTTGAGCCGAGTTCATTCGCTATTGATGGCGGTATTTACAGTGACTAAACCTGACTCTATCAACCACTCATTCCCTTTGAGAAAACTCCATCTTTAACACAATGTATACTCCTGCTTAGTCTATGTATCATCTGGAGTTTTTCAAGAAAGCTATCTCGGGCCTTTTTTTTACAATATATGGTTCTATGCGACTGCCCTAGAAAAAATATTTAAGGCTAACGGTCTATGCGACCGACCATATTTTTGCAATGGTTAATAAAGCAACCGATGTGCTCTTCTTCATTGAGAGATTGTATAAAAAATGTAACAACGCTCCCCTTAGGGTATCTAGAAATTGTTCTCATTTATTCCTTAACTTTTGTGAATCAACATATGCCCAACATGCGCCATTCAAGGAAGTATGTTCTGACTACAACCACTAGAAAGAATTTATTTCATTGTACATTGTATTGTATTATTGTATTGTACACTGTTTTCTCTTGCATAAAAACTTTTGTTCTTTATCTTTTTAGTCTATTTAATTTTCCGTCTCGCATCTATCTTCGCGATTCGAGTCGTACGATAAATGGCAGAACCTCTCGGTCGGTTGGCTGTACGTTATACATCGGGAAAAGCGTGCAATTAGTTTTTTCGGGTCTGCACTTCGGCTCAGATAGTTCTTTCTTTTACGTTGCTCACTGTTGAGGAACGGATATCTCTTCCTAGCGACTTATTCATATTCCCATATTTATGTTGCTGAAAGTTTGGCAACATTGCTTAAGTGAATGGAGCCAACACATGTTTTTTGTTTTACTTCACACATACGTAAACGTATGTTTACATCTCGCAACCGATCCGCTAAGAACCAGCGAACACAAATATACAGTCCACTCATGCAGAAATAAACGAAGGGGTTTTATTTCTCACCATAACACATTGTTTGGTCCTTCAAACCCGGATTTGTTTGGAGTGTTTATTCAAGGAGTATCGCCTTAACATGGAGGGATACAAAGCTCTGGTCGCAGGCCGCCGCAGACTCAAGGGAACGATCACACGGATCTTGTCCTTAGCTGAGCGCTTACCAGCAACTACAACAACAAGTGATGTGGAGGTCATGGTTGATCGTTTCGAAATCGCATGGAGGGAGTTCGAGAAACTGGGAGACGCAATGTCCGACATGGTCGATGGGTACGTAGACCCATCCGACGACAACGAAGTGTACGAAGAAAGGTACATGAACGCAAGGCGGATTCTCAACGCAAAGAAGCACTCACTGGAGCCGCAAGAGACACCGCAAAACAACGACCCTATAACGCGTAATGGAGACGTTATTTTCCAGTTACTGCAGCAACAACAACAACTATTTGAACGCTTGTCCGTACAAAACGCTTCTTCTTCTTCCGCCAACTCGGCGCCAGATGGCGGCATAGACTCGCCACCGACCATAACAAACTACCGAAAATACAAATAAAGCCATTTTCTGGCGACTACAAGGAATGGCCTGCATTCCGAGACATATTTGAGAGTACCATTCATAGGAAACGACAGTTGTCTAACACCCAGAAGTTCCATTACCTCAAATCGTTGCTGAGCGATAAAGCTGCAAATCTGATTGCACATTTGCCAATCACCGACAGTGCATACGAAACGGCATTGTTGCGTTTGAATGAGAGATACGACAGGCCGCGCCATATAGTGTTTTCGTTGTTGAAAAAGTTTACACAATTGCCAGAGACTACAAAGATTAATTTATCAGTGCTTCGTAAAGTGACGGATGTAGCTAACGAGATTGTTCGAGCATTAGATGCAATTGGCCAGAGCACACGCGACTGCTGGATCATCTTCCTGATACTGCAGAAGGATCGTAAATGGATCGAGGAAAGCCGCGATATGGATTCGCCAAAGATCGAGGACTTGTTCAAATTCCTGTATACTCGCTGTGAAGAATTTGAGCTGAGTCAACGCCAAAGCACTTGGAAAACAAAACACACGGCCCATGCTGACAAGGTCAAGAAGTCCATGCACGCAATGGTGGCTGTCGAGAGGGGCAGTGGCACCAAAGGAAACATGAAGAAGCATGCCCTGTATGCATCTGCAGAATTTCTGGCACTCAACTGTGAGCAAAGACGAGCAATGGCAAAAGAGAAGCTGCTTTGCTTCAATTGCTTAAAACCTGGACATTTTTCGAGTAAGTGTGGATCCAACTTCAACTGCAAAATATGTCAAGGTAGACATCACACACTAATACATCCACAAGTACAAAGTTCACAGGCTACAGGAGGCCCTGTGTCAACTAGGTCCGAGGATCAACGCGTCGAGGACGCTCCTCAATTCACATCGGTGACAGTGAGTCACATCGCTCGATCACACGGCTCACAACAGGCTGCAGGCGCGCAAGGCCCTACAGCACCAACACACAAACATCGTAAAAGTGCGCTGCCGACTGCATTGGTATAAATTCAACTTGCAAATGGAACATATACAAGCTGCCGGCTTCTCTTGGACAGCGGATCAGACCTATCATACATATCGGAACGATGCATTAACGCTCTTGGACTCCCACGTTCTTCATCCCGCATACAGGTGTCGGGAATATCATCTATCAAGACAGAGGCAAACAGAGGCCTAACCAAGCTACACATAAAACCACGAGTGTCCGCCAACACTATGGATGTTACTACACACCTCCTCAGTAAGATAACATCGTCACTCAAGGTGTTTAATGGCTTCCTAATGGCGGATAACGAATTAGCCTCAGTTGCTTCAGTGTACATCCTGTTGGGAAGCGACTACGTTTTGGCCACACTGACAGGCCAAAAGATGCACGACAACATGGACAATCTTATTGCCAAATCGTCCATATTTGGATTGATAATCACATCGGTTGGAATCAAGCAATCCCCAACGGCAACGTCGCTACTTTCGGCAAACATTGTAAAAATGTTTCGCCAGATTTGGATTGATTCCGAGCATCAAAACTACCAGAGAATTGTGTGGCGAGAACTGCGCCACTTAAACACTACCAGCTGTGTACCGTAACTTATGGCACAGCCTGCGCACCATACCTGGCCATAAGAGTGTTAGAGCAACTGGCACATGATCACCACGATCAATATCCAACTGCATCGAAAATCCTACTGGAGGATTTTTATGTCGACGACGTAGTCACTGGTTCAAACAACGAAGACGATCTCATGGCCAATAGTAATGAGCTGCTCCAACTTATGTCACACGCCAAATTGGAACTCGGCAAGTGGGTTTCCAATTCACCACGTATCAGCAAGGAACACTCCAACGCTGCTGACGTTACCGGAAATGAAGAAAAGGATGCTTACGTAAAGGTACTGGGCATCTTTTGGAACCTTTCTCAGGACCTGTTGATGTACAAGACATGTCCCCAAACCCAAGATGTACAAATAGGCAAATCCTTTCGGATGTTGCACACATCTTCGACCCTCTTGGACTACTGTCGCCAATTGTGGTGCAATTCAAAATCATGTTTCAGCAATTGTGGCTATTGGATCTGGATTGGGATTCTGACCTTCCACATAAAATAGCTGACTTTTGGCTCCAACGCAGAGCGGATCTCGACGCGCTTCACCAGCTGAAGATTCCCCGATTTGTCATCAATGACGAAAACTCAATTGAATTGCACGCCTTCTGTGACGCTTCCACAAAGGCATATGCTGCGGCTGTTTACTGCAGATTCCAAAATAACGACGGAACCTACTCTGTCTCACTCCTGGCGGCTAAGACAAGGGTAGCGCCACTAAAACAACAATCCTTACCACGACTGGAGCTGTGCGGAGCACTGTTGCTGAGTCGCTTAATGCGCTCACTGAAGAACAAGCCTGGTATCACGTCAACTCCAAGGAGAATCCTGCAGATTGCGCATCAAGAGGAATTATGACTTCACAACTCAAAGACTTTCAACTATGGTGGAAGGGGCCACCATGGCTACTCGACGAAGAGCAATACAAGGTAAAGATAGAGAATCAAGAGGTTTGCTTAGATCTTTCGGAAAACCACCCACAATATGAGCTGAAGACGGCATCCATGGTCACACTCAGGGCGATAGACAAAGCAGAAACGTGGATCGACATTCTTGTACAACGCATTTCATCCTGGCCGAAGCTGCTGCACATACTGGGCTATGTCTTACGCTTTACACAACAAGCCAGGGACCCACGCAAATCGTTCCAGTCACGAGCGCTGTCCTTCAATGAAATCCAGGCAGCACGTATCCTTGCTCTAAAGCATGCCCGAGACTGCTTCCAGGAGGATCGCAAACTTATCCAAGCCAACAGCCACTTCAAAGCCGTTCGCAACTGCTGAAGCTGGAACCATTCATCGACAAGGATGATCTACTCCGAGTTGGCGGACGACTGAGTCATTCGCAGCTACCAGAAGATGTCAAGCATCCTATACTGCTACCAAGAGCACATCGTATCACGAAGCTCATCCTGGAGCATGAACACTGGGTTACCCTACAACCAGGCATATCGGCACTCTTTGTTATTATCCGGCAAAAGTATTGGATACTGGGAGCAAGAAACCTTATCCGCAAGGTGACCCACAGCTGCATACGATGCTTCCGACAGAGGCAGCACACCAGTTTGTGTCCGACTTACCAAGCATCCGAGTCACACAATCGCTTCCGTTCGCCCATTCTGGATACGATTACGCAGGGACCATCATCCTGAAGAATCGCCAGGGTCGCATTCCAAAGAGGTCAATAGGATATATCTGTTTCTTTGTCTGTCTTGTCACGTCGGCACTACATTTGGAACTGGCTACAGATCTCAGCACCGAGCAACGTTTCATGTCACTCCGCGGGAAATGCGCCCAAATCTATAGTGACAATGGCAGAAATTTCGTCGGTACAAAGCGAGTACTGGATGAGATGCACCTCCTTGCACCACAGAAACAGAAGGATCTAGTCACACAGACACTAGCAGATGAAGGCATTAAATGGGTCTTTATTCTGCCATACGCGCCTCACTGGGCGGAAAATGGGAATCCGCCGTACGCCGGTTAAGCTTCACATGCGCCGTATCATAAGCAACACAGTCTTAACGTTTGAGCAGATGCGCACTCTACTTGCCTAGATCAGTGCCGTGGTGACCTCAAGACCACTGTACTACACACCGGACATCGACGTCAACTATCTGTCTCCAGCACACCTGTTGATAGGCAGAACATTTACTTCTCTTCCCGAGGGGGACCTGAGCCTCATTCCTGAAAATAGATTGGACTACTGGCAAGGTGTCCAAACACTCTACCAAGGATTCTGGAAACGCTAGCACCAAGAATACCTCACAGCGTTGCAGCAGAGACCCAAATGGAAAACTCTACAACCGAACGTCAACATCGGAGCCGTGGTTCTACTCAAGGACTCCAATACTCCACCCGCTGCCGCGAACGTCAACATCGGAGCCGTGGTTCTTCTCATGGAGTCCAACACTCCACCCGCTGCCTGGCCACTAGCAAAAGTCATCGGAACACTCACAGGAGCGGATGGTCTGGTTCGTGCAGTCATGTTGAAAACTGCAGCAGGAGAAGCAACTCGTCCTATCACGTCGATAGCCATTTTACCATGCTCAGAAACGATGTTTCAGGGCGGGCGGGGATGTTGAGGAACGGATATCACTTCCTAGCGACATATTCATATTCCCATATTCATGTTGCTGAAAGCTTGGCAACATTGTTAAAGTCAATGGAGCCAACACATGTTTTTTGTTTTACTTCACACATACGTACACGCATTGAAGCGGTTATGCACAGAGTTCTATTTCTTAGTCTTATATTTTATGTATTCATTTCTTGACGCTGCGTCGCCATATCTTTTTTGTTCAGTTTACATATCGCAACCGATCCGCTAAGAACCAGCGAACACAAATATACAGTACACTCATGCAGAAATAAACGAAGGCGTTTTATTTCTCACCACTCACTTATTTTTGTAATGTTTATTTAATGCTGTTTGAAAAACAAATATACTTTTAACATTTATAAGACTTTACTATATTTCTATTAAGATGATTAAGTTTATATTTTTTCGAAAAGCAATTTTTGTTTGTTGTCGCTACAAATTTACTTGTTAGCTATAGGATGTAGTCGGCCGTATAAATTTTGCAGATGTGCTTAGATATCCATAAAAAAGGTTCCATTTTCAAGATTGTATCTTTAAAAATATGGAAGTACTTGCACTTTCGATCATTCAGTTATATGGCAACTAAAGAATATAGTCGGCCGATCTCGGCCGTTCGGACTTTTAAACTGTGTGCAAAGTTTGAAGTCAATAGCTTCAACACTGAGAGACCATTTCGTTTAGAAACAGGCATACCGATAGAGAGACAGACGGATTCGCATATGTCAACTCGAGAGGTGATCCTGTTGCAGACCAAAGACTGCAAGGGCGCCGGCGGAGGTGGAGTCACAAAAAACCAGGAGTTCAGAAGACAGGGGAAAGAAAGCCATCCGTAAAAGCGACGGATCAGGGAAAGTTGAAAATCGACGTGGAAAGTAAAGGGCCAGGATGGCCGCATAGCAACAGCGAAGGATCGGAGAAAGCAGAAGTACATGTAAAGTAACTGGCAGGGATGGGTCGTATAGCAATAACAAAGGATCGGAGAAAGCAGGATAGCATCAGCGAAGGATCGGAGAAAGCAGGTAACCGACATTGAAAGTAACGGGACGGGATGGGCCGCCTAGCAACAGCTAAAGCTAGAAAAGTGGACGAAGAAAAGAGCGGCACCGAACAGTGGACGCGACCAAAAAGATCTAACGGAAAGAGCGGATCAGGAACGACTAACGGTTAGGCCAGGGCCTATATAAGGCGGTACTGGCGTGAAATCGGGACGGTTAGCCAGCATCAAGGCAAGCAGATTTTTGAGGGACCCGTGGGCCAGTATGTGGGTGCGCCGGTCGCATGGCAGTTCAAATTCCTGGATTGACATTGCCTGTGTAGTATCTGGCCTTTTGGGTTTCTGATCCTAGATCGGATCTCCCACCACGGGTGTTTGGCATTAAAATCCCCTTCAATTAAGAACCTGGGGCCGAGGCAATCCAAGAGCAGTCCGAAAATCCTGGTCGTTTACGTTGTATCTTAGGGGGCAGTGAGCAGCGGGGACTGTGCTGATTACATGGGTAGTGGGGACGTTAAATTGGGCGCAATGCACCCAGTTTTCACGAAAGACTGGAAGTGCGTAGTACCTGATGCTACTACGGATAAGGATAGCCGCCCCTTCGCGACCTTTACCATTCGGATGGTTGGTGGCGATATGATTGTTTCCACTTATGTTGAGATAGGACCTATCGGTGAAGTAGTAGTAGTAGTAGTAGTAGAGCAGTAGAGCTCAACCTCTGGCCTGCTTTTAACCAGACCGTTAGCGTTTCATATGGTAATGACAAATCTCGTTTGGCCATCATTTGGGCCATTTGGCTCATGATCTTTTCCATCATTCGTTCAAACATGGGCTCCATCCTCGTCATTATGGCTGCCCTTTGATCAACCTGAGGCATCTCTGGTGGTGTCGGTTGTTGCTGTTAAGGCCAAACTCCGCCTTTTGCTATTTTAGCATAGCTTCTCGCTGAAGTGTCCAATTGGGTAGAGTTGTTTGGGTGGGGAAGATGTGTTGTATACCGCATTTGACACAAGGGAGCTGCAACTTGCAGTACCTCTGGCAATGCTCTAGCCCTTGGTAGCGATAGCACTGCGGTACGTCTTCGAACTTTCGTGGGGGTTCCACCATAACCCCTGAGCGACACCGCATCTTAACGTTGAAGACGCCCTTGTTGTTGCTAGATGGTTCCAAGTTTATGCATCCAAGTTTTGGAAGTCCTTTTTTATTTCGTCTATGTCCGTGGATTGGTGCAATCCTTTGTCCACAATTCTACAGTGATGTTGGTGACATCTGGGATGAAAATCGGCGGTGGCTTGATCTCTTTGGGAACTTTCGGTGGTTTCTCATCTATCCTTGGTGCCTTTGAGGCGCGTGGTCGCTGTCCGAAAAATCGTCGTCGTCGTCCTCCGATAGGAGACCAAAAGAGTTACCTTTAAGAGTAGCCATAGTTTGGGCTGTGGCTGCCGCACTGGTTCTGGGTTTTTCGTCAGTGCTTGATTTTCTAGCTTGTTTCCGTTTGATTTCACCAGGCTCAACATCGCTAAAGTCATCGCTGGAGCTTGTGGATATTTTCGAGATAACCTTCTATTTTGGAAGGCGGTTGAGCTTTGGTTAAACGTGGGGTTCGAGGGAGGGAGGGATTGCGGAGGAGCTTGCCAGTCCTTTTTGGCGAGGAATACCCAATGGCCTATGTTCTTTCACACTATTCTTCTTTTAATTAATACGAGTTGTTTGTCAGAGTGGCCAAACTAAAGTGTGCCATTTTTAGCTCAAAGAAAAAAATTGTTTTTTGTTATATATGATATATGAATAAACTATTTTTTTAACATGTTCAGCTACCCGCGTTTTGGTAACAGGCAGTTCATATAGATTATTATAGACCAATGCTGCGGACCAAATGACATCCGCCGTCGATATCATTAATAATTATAAATATGTACAAATATGGGGAAAGTCTGCTGCAGTCACAAAACCCAACAAAGCATATAATATTTTAATGTGAGCTAATACCAGCAAACGCCTTGCAATATTAGTGTGCATCATGAAAATATGTTAAATTGGCTTAAATAGAAACGATCATATTCGGTTGTAAAAAGTCCATCGCAAATGGTTATGTTTTGATAATTAAAGTTAAAGTTAAAGGAGTTAAAGTTTTTGTTATGGATGTAAGCCTTGTTGGCAAATGTTGCGGCAGGCCAGTTTTGAAGCAGAGAGCGGAGCAATACAATAGGGCGATAATTTGTGACATTTGAAAAACTTTTATCCTTAAAAATTATTGTTTTCGTGGCACAAGGTTACTGTGGCTCAATTTAAGCCATTTTTAGACTCTCTAGAGTTGAAACTCATGGTAGGAAAAGACTTTTTTTTATACGACGCTATTATTTTTTTTTTTTGAGAAACAATAAGTTATTAAATCTTAAATCTATAACTTAACTATCTGATTGACAGTTTTTGTTTATCAGGTGCCAAAAATATATTTCTTGCTGCGCTTTATTGCGTTGCAGGCGTGTTCTTTTCCAACCGAGATTGTTTGGATGTATGCTTCGGTAGGTCGGTAATTCCTGATCCAGTAGATACTGCGTGTCTTTAGTGTCAGTTATTTTAAACACGCCAGCCAGTTAGTTAGGCATTTCTCAAAAAGTTTTGAGAGACGTGATAACAAACTTTTTTTTATCTGTACGATGATTAGTTTGTTTATAAATTTTGTCTTTTCCAGATTTCGGAATGATCAATTTTTTTTATTAAAAAAAATAAAAATAGTAAAAATTAAGCAGATAATTAATTTAGCTTAGTTCGGCAGTTTTATTTTCATAGTTTTTTGATGCCCGGTGCCTTTTGAGATTTTTGGTTGATCCTTGATCATTTTAGCACTTGCGGTGGGCTGAAAGATTATCCGTGGCTGCTGCAGTGTTTGTTTGCGTTAGAACGAACGAACACTAGTAGCTGGGTTGGTTTAAAAAACGATTCGTACATTGGTTTTTTTTTTGCTAGATGGGCTTAAATTTGGATAAACTTTGATCTGAAGGTGTTGAAATTATATTGCTGCGCCAAGTACTGATTTCAGAGCGATGGTAGTTTTGTCGATGTCCTCTTCGACACTGACATACTATTTGTATTTTAGCTGTTTATTCAAGGTTGTGTGAGAAGCGTCACACTAGTACAGGAAAGCGCATTGTACAAGCCGCTATTCCGCTTGTGAGTTTTTTTCATTGTGATCTGTAAATTTTATTGCAAGTTATAAATAGAGTGCCCTCGGTTTTAGCTTTTGTTTTAATTATTAGACGTCCCACTCACCCATTGGGACGATCTTTTGGATTGGTTTCGGCCTTAGCCTTGTGTGGGATCAATTTTCTTTTTTTTTGATAAAACGATCCAAGTCTGCATCGGCAAGTTGATAATCTTTGTTGTTGCACTATAACTTGGTGCTGGGGCGGTGACGTTTTTTCCGGTTGTATTGAGGGGGCGATCGACAAGACGTTGTTGTTATTAGCAGTTTAAAAAAAGTAACAGAGAAAGTCACTCTCACTCAGTTTTGTTTTCTATTATCATTGTTTGTTTGGCCGGATTTTGGGATTAAAACATAAAGTTTTATGTTTTAAGTTTGGGTATTTTCGCTAGATAGTTTTTTAAATTATTGTGAGGCTATTTTGCACAGCTAAACATTAATAATTTTGGACAAATATACAGCACAGCGGAGTTTGTAAGACTTAATTTTTTAAAGGAAAGCCTATAAGATTATCTATTGCTTGTCCAGTACTAGCTCACAGTTATCCATCTTAAATTCTTTGTTGGGCGACCTGAAAGTATAACAGAACGACATATTGACTCTCCACAAGGACAGATTGAAATCCTTAGCAGCCTTTGTATTAAACGGATTCCAAATAAAATGGGACGCAACAAGTTCCTTCTGGGGGTTAAACAGAAGTATTTTTATTTTACTTAATTCCTTTCTTTTATAGCTTCTTATAGAGACCTGTGATTTGAGGACCTACACAAGTAATAATTAAGGTTAAACTTAAACTCTGTGAGTTAGACGCAGCATTTGTCACGAATAAATTTAATAAACATGTACATATGTTACAATATCTATCCTTTAATAATAGAAGCCGTCTGGGACCCAATACAGCTTTTCTTTCTTGCCAAGTTATAATCACTTAAGATGTCATTGAATATTCCGAACAATTCAGATGCAAGCAAGCTTAAACTAAGGGGTAAAACTGACAGTACACCTTCTCCTAGTCTTATAAAATAGTTTTATCTGTTTTGGTGTGACAAATAAAGCTACTGCATAAGGCGATTGGTTTTTATTAAATTCCTTTTTAATTACAATGGTGAATGGTGGTATGAATTACATATTTTGTAACTTTTTTTCGGGAGTTTTTTTGTCGGTGTAATTAGCTAGTGTCAGGTTTTAGTTGCTGAATTAGAAAGCACGCTTTGGTTCTCTCTTTAATCTTTGGTTGGTGATGACTTGGCTCTGGATTTACATATAGGAAGCTTTTAGTAAGTAGTTAAAATTGCATTGCGCCAGCAAACCTACTGCCCTTGAGCCTCCGCTGCACAGTTGAATAACCCGAACAGAATAGTTGGAAAAGCAATTGACTGCCTGATTATTGTGGCCTGGGAAATTGCCTCTTGTCGAGTAGCTCAACAATATTAGATGAAAATGGAACTAAAGCTTTTATTTATCATGTAATCCATATTCGATATAGTGCTCTAGTTTGGTTGTAACTTGGAGTATATGTTAAGAGGAGTTCGGTTGCTTTTTTATATTCTATTAATCCATGGCATGAATCCAGCTCCTATTTTGGAAACGCGTTCTGTTAACTGGATAGGGAATCGGTGCGCTTTTTTTATATTTGTTATATTTCTCGGCTAGGATAAATGAGATTCAGGAATGTATTCTTTCTGCCTTCCAAAGCGAACGAACGTGTTTTTTTTGGGTTTTGCGTTTATATTCTTTTGCCTATCTCGCGAACAAACCGGCGTTTGATATATATAAATTTTAAATTTATAAATGATTTAAAACAACTTAAGAATTTCCGTTTCGCTTACGCGTGTGCAGTGATGTATTTGGTGGTAAAATAATATTTATTAATTTTAATCGAAGCTCTACTTTGCTTTATTATTTGTTCTTGCTCTTTTTCTCTATTCCCTTTTAGAGTTCTTTATCTCTAAGACTAACCCAAGTCTAACTCTTATACCTAACCTACAAACCGCTATCGTGTTCTTATTTTTCTACTTGGTACAGTGATTTAAGGTAAACAAAAAAAAATTAAAAAATTAAATTGAATTCAAAGTAGTCTGCGCTATTAAATCTTGCAACAAGAATTTAACTTCATCCCAGCTAAGCTTCCCCTGTTGGCTGTGTGACAACATGATACATGCCAAATGTTCCGGTTTCACAGCCTCAGGGTCGGAAGGTGTGTCCCGCAGCTCTGGCTTGCAGATCGAGATGAGAGCGCTAATGCGGCACACAAGGAACGGATTTAGTGAATTGAAAGCTGGTTTTCGTAAAATCAGCGATCAATTTTAATGCGCTTGATTCTCAATTTAGTAACCTATAGATACTAATTGAGTCTCCGAAGAGCAAAAAATCCACCCTAGCTGAACCTTGTGCACCAGCTTATCCTCTGCCCGCACTGCCGACCATCACTTAACCCCTGATCACCCTGACAACTCCAAGAGGACTTGTCAACTCCAACTCCAGGACTGATAAAAATTCGGATTCCGAATGCGTCAGTGATCGTGTGCAACTTTCTGACTTGTCCCCTATGGCATTACTACCAGTGACGCCACAGCCCCAATTGCTGCATACCCCACTAAAACCCACGGGAAACATTGGGTCCGGACCCCCGGTACCGACTGGTATCGCAGTTCTACAAGATGCGAGACCAAAGCCCCTAAAGGTTGTTCCACCAAAGCCCCTAAAGGTTGTTCCACCAACGAAACAAATATTTGTTTCACTGCTTGCCCCTGGTACCTCAGAGATCGATATCTCGGCTTATATCAAAGCCAAAACAAAAGCCGAAATTAAGGTGGAGGCTCTAAGGTGAAGGCTGTAAATTTTCACTCTTGAGGCGCACATCATCCTTCAAGATATGTGTGCCTTTGTCGATGTTTGAGACGGTGTGTTCGCCTGGCTTCTGACCAGAGTACAAATTCGTTCCAGAACATCAGCCGAGAAATGTAAAAAAACAATACCAAGCCTGTGGGATTCAAGCTCCCCAAAGCTCCACCAACTGACCAGCCTACTTCTTTCTTAAAAAACTAACAAACTCCATTACTCTTACCTATCAGAATACTAGGTGCCTTCGTAGTAAGCTCCCTAGGGTATACTCTGATAGCTTTTCCTTTGCATCTCAGGTTATTGTCTTTAGTGAAACCTGGTTAAAGCCGGAGATCCTTAGCTCCGAAGTTTTCCCAGATAGGTACACCTTTTAGACGCGACCGACCGACAGTAGACTCCGTTTTTCATTCTGAAAAGGTCAAGTTGCAAGAGTTTGATAACTTAGAATTTCTTTGCGTTAAGGTCTCTATGTTCGATCAATCGCTGTTTATTACCTGTTCTTATATAACGCCTTCATCCAAACCGCCTACTTTCTAGCATCATTTGTCGGTTTTCAATCTTATGTCCGATAGAGACCAGTGGTGGTTCTGGGTGACTTTAACATACCAGAACTCACTTGGTCAAATATCGATAACGTTACAGCTTTATCACTTTCGTCACACCATGATTTTACTGCGGGAATGTTTGACATGTCTTTAGGACAAATTAACCATGTCAGAAATTCTTTAGGTCAGCTTCTAGACTTATTTTTGTGACCAGATGGAATCACCCTTTCCAGAGCCCTGCCTTTGGATACCCCTGAAAATCTATATCATCCTACGCTTGAGGTTTCAATCGAAACCATTGCCTTAGTTAAATCTTATAGCTTGGTGATAGAATTCGATGCTTTCGTAAGGCTGACTTTAAAAAGCTCAAAAACTTAATTGTATCCATTGGTTGGTCTGATCTTTTGTCATGCAATAATATAAATATCGCCTTACAATATTTTTGTAGGAGTTTGAATAGTAATATTTTACTTTTGTGTGCCGTGGAAGTATCCGACCGTTAAAGACAATCCCCTTGGATTCCAAAGCCCTCAATAAATTTTTTTGTCTTCTTTTTTTTTTTTGCGGCGCCCACTGCATACGTACAGCCCACCTCCCGCCCAACCGACCGCGGGGATAAATCCGAAACGAGGAATAAGTATTTTAAAAAGGTCACGAGGAAGAATTACATTGTTGCTCTCTTAAGTAGGAAAGAATAAAAGATTTCATTCAAGAGTTCTGTGAAATATTGGATAGAGGTTATTGTAGTCAGAACATAATAGCCTGAAAGGGTCATGCTGGGCATATGTTGACCTACAAAAGCTAAGAAATAAGGGGAAGAAAGTTCGAGAGGCCCTAAAAGGAACGTTAAATTTTAACAGACTTAATAGGTTCTGGCTGTCGATTTCACCATTAATAAGATTATTCATGAAAACTACACCCAGCATAGTCCTACGGTTTAGTAGCGATGGTAAATTTTTTTAAAAGTAGTCTGCTATGATAATACTTGCATCCCAGTTTAGACCCCTAAGAGCAAAACGCAGAAAGTTCTTCTGTACTGATTCAATACGGTCTTGATGAACCCCATATTGGGGACTCCAGACACATGAACCGTATTCAAGAATCGGACGAACTAAAGATACTTAAAGAGTTTTAGTTATATAAGGGTCATTAAATTCTTTTGACGATCTTTTAATGAAGCCAAGCACACCCTTGGCTTTATTAACCATTGCCGATATATGGACGAACTAAAGATATTTAAGGAGTTTTAGTTATATAAGGGTCATTAAATTCTTTTGACCATCTTTTAATGAAGCCAAGCACACCCTTGGCTTTATTAACCATTGCCGATATATGGTCGGTCAATTTAAGCTTAAAGTCTAATAGGACACCCAGGTCGTTAACCTGAGTTAATCTTTCTAGGGCGGTCCCATAGAGAAAATAAGTTGCCTGGATGGGGCTTAAGCGATAGAATGACATAAGTTTGCATTTTGACCCATTGAGTTTTAAGTCATTAGCAGAACATCAATTTTGGAACTTGTCCAGATCGGACTAAAGTTTGTATTGGAGAGAGGAAGATTTATACTAAAGACAAGTCATCTGCGTACATAAGTACTCGAGAGTTCGGTAAAGCAAAAGGCAAGTCATTTATGAAAATTGTAAAAAGTAAAGGCCAGAGATAACTTCCTGGAGGGACTGCAGAAGTAGCTCGGACTAGGCGAGAGAATACATCATTAACGAGAATGGAAAGCTAACTTTGGACGGAGCCGAAGCTTATATACCCTTGCAGTTAAATAGCGGTTTCTATTGATTAAAGATATAGAAATTATCGAATATGGTTAGCCGATCTATCCAAAAAATTCATAACAAGCTTAGATTCGTATAAATTGATTTTACAAGACGTCCGACGCTTTTACACCCAAAAACACGCAAGTTGTGGCATTTCCGATCGTTCAGTTATATGGCAGCTATAGGATATTGTCGGCCGATCCGTGTGAAATTTTCTAGATCAGCTTAGCTTCCCACATGACAGAATCTGATTTCACGATTCTGTCTTCTATAATATGGAAGTTAAAGCAATTCCGATCGTTCAGTTAAACGGTAGCTTTAGGATATAGGCGGCCGATCCCGGCCGTTCCGACTTATATACTGCGCGCAAAGAAAAGAAGAGTGTGTGAAAAGTTTCAAGACGATAGCTCAAAAACTGAGAGACTAGAAACAGACAGACGGACCTGCATATATCAACTAAATGTATCCTTCACTGCGTTGCATACTTCTGACCAAAATTATAATACCCTCTGCAAGGGTATAACAAGGACGCGTTGGGTTCTTCCTCAAAGATTACTGGAAATCCACGTAAGATGGAAATCCCAAAATATTGAATTTTCTCAAAAGGAGTGAGTGGTTTACAGAGTCAAATGCTTTACTAAAGTCAGTGTAGATGACATCTGTTTGAAGGCCATTTTGGAAGCCATTAATCACAAATGATGTCAGCGCCAACAAGTTGGTGGTGCTGAAGCGACGCCAAATAAAACCATACTGGTATGCAGAAATGATTGAGCTACAGAAGTGTTGCAGATCAGGAGCAATAATTTTTTCAAAAAGTTTTGCAATTGCTGAAAACTTAGAGGTGCCTCTATAATTGATAGCATCCGATTTTTTTACTTTTTTATGGAGGGGAATTATAAAGGATTCCTTCCACATATGGGGAAATGTCGACGTTTCCACAGATAAGGTGAAAAGCTTTAAAGGACTCGGTGCAATTCTTTAGCACACAGCCAGGTGCTCCATCGGGACCTGGTAAAAGTAAAGGGTTAACCTTTTGGGAAATTCGATAACAAACTGCGCACGGAGATAGATGGACCAAAAATAAGATTGGCTGAATGAATTTCATATATGTAGGGCTGATCAGAAATAGTACAAGGTGAATACGTTGTTTGAAAAAATGTTGCGAATAAATCTGTCATGGCATGATCCGTATTCACAAAAGACATTTCAAATTAGAAAAAAGAAGGAGTATATACATGTTTCCGCTTTGTGTTTACAAAATGATAGAACTGCTTCGGATCCTAATCAATCTGAGCCCGATAACGGCGAATATATCTCTATAACATTCTGCGTTATGCACGGTTAAGTTCGACCGAGCTACTAAGTACCTTGAAAAAGTTAGATTGCAGCCAGTTCTTTTAAATTTCTTTAAAAGTCTATATGTTTCAGATCAATTAGGCGCATTGTAAACCAAAGGGGTTTGTCTTTGACGGACGGATACTTCCACGGCACACAAGAGTCAAAAAAACTATTCAAATTCCTATAAAAATATTCTAAGGATATTTATATCCTTGCATGACAAAAGATCAGACCAATCAATAGAAAGAATTAAGTTTTTGGGCTTTTTAAAGTCAGCCTTACGAAAGCATCGAATTCTATCACCAAGCTATAAGATTTAACTAAGGCAATGGTTTCGATTGAAACCTCAAGCGTAGGATGATATAGATTTTCAGGGGTATCCAAAGGCAGGGCTCTGGAAAGGGTGATTCCATCTGGTCACAAAAATAAGTCTAGAAGCTGACCTAAAGAATTTCTGACATGGTTAATTTGTCCTAAAGACATGTCAAACATTCCCGCAGTAAAATCATGGTGTGACGAAAGTGATAAAGCTGTAACGTTATCGATATTTGACCAAGTGAGTTCTGGTATGTTAAAGTCAACCCAGAACCACCACTGGTCTCTATCGGACATAAGATTGAAAACCGACAAATGATGCTAGAAAGTAGGCGGTTTGGATGAAGGCGGTATATAAGAACAGGTAATAAACAGCGATTGATCGAACATAGAGACCTTAACGCAAAGAAATTCTAAGTTATCAAACTCTTGCAACTTGACCTTTTCAGAATGAAAAACGGAGTCTACTGTCGGTCGGTCGCGTCTAAAAGGTGTACCTATCTGGGAAAACTTCGGAGCTAAGGATCTCCGGCTTTAACCAGGTTTCACTAAAGACAATAACCTGAGATGCAAAGGAAAAGCTATCAGAGTATACCCTAGGGAGCTTACTACGAAGGCACCTAGTATTCTGATAGGTAAGAGTAATGGAGTTTGTTAGTTTTTTAAGAAAGAAGTAGGCTGGTCAGTTGGTGGAGCTTTGGGGAGCTTGAATCCCACAGGCTTGGTATTGTTTTTTTACATTTCTCGGCTGATGTTATGGAACGAATTTGTACTCTGGTCAGAAGCCAGGCGAACACACCGTCTCAAACATCGACAAAGGCACACATATCTTGCAAATTAAAATTTAGAGCCTTCACCTTAGAGCCTCCACTTCAATTTCGGCTTTTGTTTTGGCTTTGATATAAGCCGAGATATCGATCTCTGACGTATCAGGGGCAAGCAGTGAAACAAATATTTGTTTCGTTGGTGGAACAACCTTTAGGGGCTTTGGTCTCGCATCTTGTAGAACTGCGATACCAGTCGGTACCGGCGGTCCGGACCCAATGTTTCCCGTGGGTTTTAGTGGGGTATGCAGCAATTGGGGCTGTGGCGTCACTGGTAGTAATGCCATAGGGGACAAGTCAGAAAGTTGCACACGATCACTGACGCATTCGGAATCCGAATTTTTATCAGTCCTGGCTCTTGGAGTTGTCAGGGTGATCAGGGGTCAAGTGATGGTCGGCAGTGCGGGCAGAGGATAAGCTGGTGCACACGGTTCAGCTAGGGTGGATTTTTTGCTCTTCGGAGACTTTATCAGTATTTATAGGTTACTAAATTGAGAATCAATTGAATTGATCGCTGATTTTACGAAAACTGGCTTTTAATTCATTAAATCCGTTCTTTGTGTGCCGCATGAACGCTTTTATCTCGCTCTGCACGGCACGACAGTCACTGCAACAATAGTGCAAGCCTGAGCTCCGGGACACTCCGGCACATTTGGCATGTACCATGTTGTCACACAGCCAACAAGGAAGGCTTGGCTGGGATGAAGTTATAGTCTTGTTGGACTTAAGACTTAAAAGCGCAGACTAGTCTTAGGGTTAGTCTTAGAGATAAGCAACTCTAAAAGGGAATAGAGAAAAAAAGCAACGACGAATAGTAAAGCAAAGCAGAGCTATGATTGGATTAAAATTAATATATATTAATTTACCAACAACTATATCACGCCGGCATGATCACAAGCTAGGCAAAATAATAAAATTAACGCAGAGCGCACAAAAAAACACGTCCGTTCGCTTTGAAAGGCAAAAAGAGAGATTAAAAATATACTTTTAAACAAATTTAAAAAAACTGGCTGCAATCTAACTTTTTCAAGGTACTTAGTAGCTCGGTAGTGATTATATTCGCCGTTGTCGGGTTCAGATTGATCAGGATCCGAAGTAGTTTTATAATTTTGTAAACAGAAAGCGGAAACACGTATCTACTCCTTCCTTGTTCTAATTTGAAATGTCTTTTGTGAATACGACTCAGGCCATGACAGATCTATTTGCAACATTTTTTCAAACAACCTTGTACTATTTTTGATCAGCGCTACATATATGAAATTCGTTTAGATCAAACGTATTTTTGGTTCATCGATTTCCGAGCGCAGTTTGCTATCGGATCTTTTAAAGGTTAAACCGGTACTTTCACCAGGTCCCGACGGAGTAGCAGGCTGTGTGCTAAAGAATTGCGCCGAGTCATTGTGCAAACCTCTTTCAAAGCATTTCACCTTATCTCTGGAAACGTCGCTATTTCCCCATATGTGGAAGGAATCCTTTAGAATTCCCCTCCATAAAAAAGGGAAAAATCTGATGCTACCCATTGTAACGGCATTCCTAAATTGTCAGCAATTCCAAAGCTCTTCAAAAAAATTATTACTCCCCATTTGCAACACATCTGTAGCTCAATCATTTCTCCATGCCAGCATGGTTTTATTAGGCGTCGCTCCACCATTACCAACTAGTTGGAGCTGACATCATTTGTGATTGATGGCTTCCAAAATCGCCTTCAAATAGATGTCATCTACACTGACTTTAGTAAAGCATTTGTACAGATTTTCTGTTAACCTTCTTATGTGGATTCCAGATATCTCTCTGGAAGAACCCAACGCGTCCGTTAAATGATGTATTCTCCTGCCTCCTGCCTTCTATTGCTTAAGCCCCATCCAGGCTACTTATTTTAACTGCCCTAGAAAAATTAACTTAGGTTTACGACCTAGGTGTCCTATTAGACTTCAAGCTTAAATTTACCGACCATATATCGGCAATAAAGCCAAGGTTCTTAAACTACTTCCTAATTCCTCGTCTCGGATCTAACCCCGCGATTCGAGCCGTAAGATTAACAGCAGCGCCCCATCGGTCGGTTGGGCGAAATATGGACTGTACATATGCAGTGAAAGCCGCGCGAAAAAAGAAACACAGTTTTATAGCACACCATAACCATAGCAATTTAATCGTTTAAAAAAAAAGTGGTGGTTCTATGTCGGACATCCGTTAATATGTTGGTTATTTCATGTTGCCAGTTGTCAATAAACTTATTTGAACCGGCAGGACCATGATGCTTGCATTAGGGTTTCACCTTGGTATTTTCCGCATTGCTGATGACCATCCTAAGGTCATCTGTTGATCCAATGATTTAAGCCGCTTGTTGGTAGCAGAATTTCCTTTCCGGATTATGTTGACTTTGGAACCAACAGTGGAGGTTTTGAAGTTCGTGTACCGATGTTAAACGTATTCCAGTATGGAATTTCATGCTCCCGTGTCTTTAGTTCTTGGCACTTGTGTGCGAGCTCTGTTAATCCAGCAGATGGTACATGTCGCTCCAATATGGGCCCGAATTGAAGTAAGCAATCACTCTGATACAATCAACCGTAAGGTTGCAAAACTTTTGGAAAATATTCCCGGCTTGTGGAACTCGGTCATACTTATCGGTTATGCCATGGCGAGTGGCAGTGGCAAGATCAGTGCTAGGATTATTGGGATGACTGAAAATCTCTCTTTTTGGTGTTGTGCAGAGGATCCTCTGTATGTGCTGTCTGGCTTGTTTCAACCGATGGACGATTTTTAGTCAACATTTAGTCCCAGCTTTAAGTCCCAGCTGAAGTTTTCATGCCGACTAATCGTACCAAATTGTCCTGGCACAAAACTGGATGTTTTGCATCAAAAGACAGTTCCGACTCTTAAATAGAATAAGCCTTTCATATCCTAATAAAATTGTCCACAGTCTTATAACGTTTGAGCTGGTTATATTCTGGGGCAAATTAAATTTGTTGAATTGTACGCAGTGCTCGTGTCAACTCGCCTAAGCATAGCGCCTTTGTTAGCGCTCTGTTCTGTTTTTTTTGACCAGCTATCCATTGATCCATGTAGGAACAGTGGTCCAAAAAGCCACATATAATGATTCGATAATTTAGTGACTGTTGTTTCCCTAGACAAGACGTCAGCTGCATTGTTTTGGTTCGGTCACTTCCAGAATCTTAGCTACCGGTTTGCCACAAATGTGTGTTAAGTGTAAGCTGTCGCATTAATCCATCCTAGTTTGACGGATAACTTTAACCTAGGCAAGGATTTTTTTGCGGTGAAAGCCACCCCTGACTTGGAACACAGAATCGAAATGTAATCAGCTTATCATTGTACATATGTGTATGTCTGGAATGCTCCATATGCGTGCTTTAGCGCTTACAAGAAATGAGGCGGTAGTAACTCCATACGTGACTGTTTTAAGACGAACATATCTTAGATCCTCAGACGGGTCATTCTGGTTGGGTAATTCTCAGATTGGTCATCTGGATTGATCCATACTTGACGGTACATTTTTTCAATGTCCGCCATGAATACGATCTTATGCATTCGAACACGTAGCATCCCTATGGATGCTAAACGTACCGTCAATATGGACGGTAAGACTTGCATGCAATATTTCATTCAAGGATTTTCCACTTGATGTTTTGTATGAGGCATCGAAGACCACTCGTAGCTGCTGTCAGGTTTGAGACCACAAAGATAGGGTATAAGGGTATAAAGTAGTATTTTTTTTGATGGTACAAGTTTCATATGCCCCAAACTTTCATATTCTGCGTTACGTTAGCTCAGATCATCTAATGGACAAGCCTCTAGTGGTCTCTAGTGGGCCTAAGTCCAAGACACGCACTTAACAATCTATGAGGAATTTGAAAATCCGATAGAAAATGGTTACAACAAAGCAGCCTATTTAAAGTTGTAGGTGGAAGTACAGAGCGCTCTTATATACCCTTGCAGTTAAATAGCGGCTTCTATTGATTAAAGATATAGTAAATATCGGATATAGCTAGTCGATCTTTACAAAAACATTCATAACAAGCTTAGATTCGTATAAAATGAATTTTAAAAGAAGTCCGACGCTTCTACGCCCAAAAACACGAATGTTGTGGCATTTCCGATCGTTCAGTTATATGGCAGCTATAGGATATAGTCAGCCGATCCGTATGAAATTTTCCAGATCGGCCTAAATTCCCCTAATAATGAATCTGTGCAAAATTCTAACTTTAATAACATGGGAGTTATAGCATTTCCGATCAATCAGTTATATGGCAGCTATAGGATATAGTCGGCCGATCCCGGCCATTCCGACTTATATACTGCGTGCAAAGGAAAGAAGGGTGTGTGCAAAGTTTCAAGACGATAGCTCAAAAACTGAGAGACTAGTTCGCGTAGAAACAGACAGACGGCCAGACGGCCAGACGGACAGACGGACATGCTTATATCGACTCAGGAGGTGATCCTGATCCAGAATATATATAATTTATGGGGTCCTGGATGTCTCCTTAACTGCGTTGCACACTTCTGACCAAAATTATAATACCCTCTGCAAGGGTATAAAAAGTTCATGACCTCTTTTCATGCATGGTCCATGACACCAGCATGCCAGCATGGAAGCATGGTCCAGTAAAAAAATTGTGGTATCTCAAGTCTGCGCTGTCAGAAAACACAGAGCTTCGCCACATTAAATTAAAGGATGACAACTATTTACACGTATGGCTTATAATAGTTGGGTCATACCACAATTCTCGGCTGCTAGCAAACACTGTCATCCGTCGTCTACTGCATCAGAGCCCAATCTTTGACAGTGCTAAGTCGATACAAGAGCTATATATGACCAGAAGGGAATACGCTCACGCCCAAAAGAGAGTCAAATAATCCGCATCTTGCGCATCTACTACGGCGGGAAAACAAAAATCCTGCTCCTATTGGAAGGCACTGTAACATGCCATCTTCAGTTTCAGTTTTCAGTTTTAGAAGCGTTCGTTCTTCCGCACATCATAGCTGACCAACCAGCTCAGCCGATATTTCGCTGTGGTTTAAATTTATCCATTGAGTGTTCATTAGCAGACCCACATTTTGACAGACCTGGAAGAATAGATCTGTTAATTGGTGCCGAGCATAATTCCTCGCTACTTCTTTTAAATCAGCAAGGGATAGGCAGAAATTTCCAAGCGCTCGAAAGAAGGCTTTCATGCGAGTTTCGGAAAGAATACTTCGAGTTCATAGAAGAATATGACACATTGGGGCTTACGAAACTTATGCCATCAAAATAGAATACTACTTTATACCTCATCGTTGTGTTGTCTGACAGTAGCAGGGTACAAAAACTGATTGCTGGGTTATTGCTGCAATTTGCACTTGAACAGACCTAATTTTTCCATAGGGTTTGCTCGAAAAACATAATAAAAATTAACCGAAAATTAACCGAAAAATTAAAAGAAAGAGGCACAGGGTCTGATAAACAACCCAATTTTTTAAATTTTTATGTTCTGGGTCTTAAACCCAAGGTTGAGGTAAAACCACAAACTGGGTCCAGAGCTGGATATTCAATTTTGTTATTGTTAAAAATTTTTGTAATAAAATATATTGTATGTATACGAATCCATTATAAGCCCATAGCCAAAATTAAAAAAATCGCCAGTACCAAAAATTAACAAAAAGTAAAAAATTTATATCAAAGAGAAAGATGGCATAATGGCAAATAAGATTTTTCATGAATTCCAAAGGGGCTTTCTGAAAATAGAACGCAAAGCACGTGTTCAATTTTGTAGGGCAGCTGCGGTATGTTACCTTTTTATATAATTGATTAATATAATTGTTTTATGAGTGGTTGTTTGTGTGTGTTTGATTAAATATAATGTTTTTGTGTATTATGTGAACTTCATTTTCATGTTTTAATAGACTTTTAAATATGTTACCCGACCCACCCTTTATGAGTGTTATCAGAGTATTTGTCAATGTTTAAAGAAAATAAATAATAATTGGACCATTGTTTAGACCATTTATGTCCACAATTTAGAAATAACCCTCTTCCATCAAGTCTAAAAGTTGCATCTCCTTAAATAAACGTTACATGCCTTCGATTTGGATTTGCGTTTACTAAAGCTAACCGACAGCAAATAAGATAAATCTTTGGAGCTGCTTAATTAACGATATAAATAACCTACGTCTTGTATTTCAGGCACACATCAGAAAGATACGTAATTTAAAAAATTTTTGAATACGTATCTCTGAAAGCTGAACATACATGCCCAGAGAATAGTATAAACGTGGAATATGTGTCTATGGTTTCTATTTTAGCGTCGGAGTCACTGGTCGCGTTTTGAAGCAACAATGCCGGGGTGGAGTTGGCGCGGATGACAGCGCTCGCACCAAACACACACCAGACAACTTATGCCTGTACTTATTCGTAGTTACTCGGTCTCCCTGATCCTAAAGTATTATGTGGAGGGTCAATTTAATATAAATTATTTTAATTGATCGTGAATATAATTTCTCTATGTGCAGTTAGTAGCGGCTGCCGTCAGCGGTTCATCAGCGGTGATTAGAGCATCAGCGGTGATTTCGCTATACGCTTGCCCGTAGGACCGTACGGGCGCCCCAGAGCGTTGGACCTTATCGGGCTAGAGCACTGTGTAAGCGGTGTCGCTTCTTCTTATCTTCTCGCACCGTGACAGACTCATTCCAGAGCTATCGGTAAATCTTTTCGCTTATGGAGCTGGTTGGAACTACAGAAAGTTGGTAGCAAGTAAATGAGAGGTCAAGCTCACTGTTGTCCAGGAGAGTGATGGCCAGCAGATTATTATGATTTTAAAGCCTCTGCAAGTAAACTTTTGGATTCTTTTAGAATTAGTTTTAGCTGTAGTTCCCAACAATTGTATGCCGTAGGTCTAGATCGGTCTTATGATGGCTTTGTACGCAATTTGCTTTGAGGATGTTTCAGGCGTTCTTTGGCCTGTTTGGGGTTTTTTTTTTTACCAGATGAGGCTTCCATGTAAGTCCCTATCCAGCGTGAAGCCCAAGTACTTGGTCTCTAAGTCAAAAGAGTCACTCAGATCCTAAGATAAAGGAAAAGCTTTCCTGATTAGTAAGTGTTTCCTTATTTCCCCTTCAGCTCTTTAGTCCCATTCGTTTTGTCCGGTATGAACTGTATTTAATTGGTTTTAACAAGAAACCCCAGTGTTGGTTGGTCTGTCAGCAAAAAAATATTGTAAAGTAGGGTCTTTGATGTATGTAGAAGCTGCGGTTATTCCCATTCCTTCTTTCCTGCATCTGTGCTTCTAATCTTCCGCCTAGGAGCATTCCAGTCCACAAAACCATTTTTGCAATGCGTATAAATCAGCTGGTTTCATCCAGCGTGCAAGTCCAAATATTATTATCAATACCGAGCCGCTGACCTTGTTTACAAACAAATTAAATGGAATTGTATATCTTTCCATGGGAAATTGACAGTTACTTAAATTTTTTAATTGCTTTGTATTAACTTCTCAAAAGGAAATCTTTTGAATAATGTCAAAAAGTCATTCCTAAACTTAATACTTCTCTAAAAAAAAAAAAATTGTTAGAGAATAAAAGAAAAATAGTTTTTTACCTTTCACTTTGATATATTTCCATTGATGAATTTAACTCAGCTAATTGTTCTTTTAGCAACTGCAAGTTTGAGTTAACAAAACTTAGTTCTAGGGCCACAATGTCGCGTAATTTTCGATTTGTTGTTGCCTGAATAAAAAAAAACAGATTTATTTGAAACTGGCGAAGCCAAAATTAAATTTTCAATACCAACTTTATACAGATTTTCTGCACCAGCTCTTAGGCGCAGTTCCTTGTTTATGTCCTGGTTAAGTTTACAACGTTTGCTTTGTAGTTTTCCTCGGCATGTTGCTGCCCTTGGATCTGATCCCTAAAGCGTACATAAAACATTTTTTTTTCAAAATAAATTAACTTTCAAATAGATAAATAGATCAAATAAAAAAGATAAATCGATTAAGGTGTATATTAATATAAATACAGAAAGACAATTAATTTCTTATCATTCACAATATTTTTTCTTGATATAATGTTCTATATGTACAATATATCTTCTATATGCACACGGCTCTTGGCATAGGGCAAAACAACAACTTGCCTATTCCGAAGCGGAGCTTGGAGAATGGCAACAATACTTTAGCTTAAGCTTAGCTTAAGCTGTTGTTGCCTCGAAAAATTTTGAGTTCTTTCTTCCCAAATCTTTGAGAGCAGTGCTTCCACTCCAAAAATTTGGGTAGAGCTTTTACGAAATTTTTACTTTTACTCGGAGCTTGACGAGTAAGCATCACAAAATGGATCGCTCAAACCAACATAAAAAATAATTTTTTATGCCTTATATAGATAATATAGATATGCCATATAAAACTTGATATAAAGAAGCTGCATACGATTTTTTTAATTTTTGATGGAAAACAAATAATAAAATATATAAATGAGAATGGGGCGCAAACAAACGAAAAATATTCCAAAATTTTGGCATCAAATACAGCGGCCCTAAAAGCTTCTTATGTTCCAAGTCTGTCTATTACCAATTTATAAAAAATGTTTGTCAGGAAATGCTGATGTGTTTTGGCAATACAGGTGCTAATTTCGCAAACCGCTTAAATATGATATCATTGTCCAGAAACAAAACACAGTGGCAGGTCGGATAGACGACCTACATATGTACCTCAACTCCTTTTTATACGCTTGCATAGGGTATTATAATTTTGGTCAAAAGTGTGCAACGCAGTAAAGGAGACATCCAGGACCCGATAAAGTATATATATTCTGGATCAGGATCACCTCCTGGGTCCGTCTGTCCGCCTGTCTGTCTGTTTCTACGCGAACTAGTCTCTCTGTTTTTGAGCTATCATCTTCAAACTTTACACACACCCTTCTTTCCTTTGCACGCAGTATATAAGTCGGAACGACCGGAATCGGCCGACTATATCCTATGGCTGCCATATAACGGAACGATCGGAAATGCCACAACTTTCGTGGTTTTGGGTGTAGAAGCGTCGGACTTCCATTTTATATGAGTCTAAGCTGGTTGTGAATGTTTTTATAAAGATCGGCTAACTATATCCGATATACACCTAAACAAGAAAAGCCGCTACTTTATTGCAAGGGTATTTAAGCTTCGGCTCCGTCCGATGTTAACTTTCCATTCTCGTTTTTAAATAATTTTGCTTTTCCATGTCCTTTTGGTTTCTCTGAACCATAGTGCAAAACAAATCCATGGCCTGTGTCCAAAACGTTGAAATATTATCATATATTCAATTTTTTAGTTCACGTAATTGATTGACGTTAAATTTGGAGCCAATCAATAACGGATTATATACACTGGAGAGATTTTTGTAAGTACCACAATTTTGCTGATAATAAAATCTTTGGTTGGGTCATTACAGGTTTTTACATCCCGACAGCTGCATAGCCTCACTGAAGAGGAAATTTTGTCGCTTTCCAGATCTCAAAAAGCAATAAGGTAAGACTCGACAGTCTGACAACCAAGTATCTAGTTGTATTTTATGGCTCTGGTCTTCACTTGAGACCCCCGATTCAGCACGACTTTATTGGAGTTTTCCAGCGACTTAGACAAGACACCAAGTATTCTAGAGGGGAGACTTCTAAGGGCTAATAGCGCTACAAGATGACTTGATTCAACTATTGGAAGCCTGACTTGAATTAATTGGTTCTGAAGCGTCTTCCATCGGAAAAGCAAAAAACCAGAAGTTCTGTCAGAATTATAACGCATCTGCGCCAAATTCCGAGGCTTTAAAAGGAAGTTGGCGCGCCATTTTAGTAGGATGGATAGTGATTTTTTAATTCCAGTTTCCCCGCTACATCGTCTCCTTAACTCAACCGATTCAACTGCATGCATTCTCAGACGCCTCATCCCACGCATACGGAGCCGTGATCTGAAATTAACATTACTTTAGTAGCTGCCAAAATACAAGTGGCTAGCTAAAAATAGTATCAATACAACATTTAAAGCTTAATGCAGAGCTCCTCTTCACTGGCCTACTTGCTGTTGTAAAATCATCACTAAAAGTTTTAATTTAGAGTACAACATGCTGGACAGATTCTGAGATTGTCCAGCACTGGCTGTCCTTACTACCCAAACTCTGATACACGTACGTCTTCAATCGCACTGCCATAGCTAGTAACTGCTAGCGATTTATCAACCGCATCCGAGCCGATAAGCTTGCCACACAATTCGACGCAACAAACTAACTCGTGGAAGAGAGATGTTGTTTTATTTGTTACGTTCAACACAAAAAGTTTTCTTTGGAATATTTACACATTAAAAACCGTTGCAATCTTTCGAAAAAGTCGAAATTTTGTCAAGCATCCTATCTTGATAGGAAACTGTCTCCCATAGCGGAATTCCTCACCCGCCATGTGTCTGTAAGGTGTCTACACACGTGGACGGAACACTAAAGTTTCTGTGACAACTTCACTGTGTCTTTACTGTGGGATCCTTCTGCAACCACGATTGCAATCGCTGTTTACATAAAACTCGACTACGCTGGTCCCATATCTATCTAAAAGAATTGGAGGCCACAAAAAGAACATTTATAGCAGCTCTTCAAGAATTTAAATTACGACGCTTAATGCGGACCGACCTTTATTCGGATAATGGAACTATATTTTAAGAAGGCAAACGCACTCTACAAGGTATGAAACGCATAATGCTGAACCACGTCAACAACCGAGACTTCGCCAATTTCTTCAGCAACGAGATTATCAGTTGGCAGTTTATGTGACGTGTTAAACAAATACACCATGGAACGGATGACAAGTTCCGGGTCATCACCATTTACAATTATAATAACCAATATAATTATCAGCAATCGTCAGCAATCGAGTGAAATTGTCTCATTTGTCCCCTATAGCATTACTATCAGTGAAGCCAGTAAAGCCTGCGCGGAACATTCTGGCCCCTTTACCGAATGACATTGCTGTTTTACAAGCTAAAGGTGGTTCCCCCAACAACACAATTATTCGCCACTGAGCCTCTTGAGATTGATATATCGGTTTCTTGAAGGCCAAAACAAAAGCCGTTCTTAAGGTGGAAGACATAATATAATTCAAATTGGACCACTCGAGGCCAAGATCAAGATATGTGTTCCTCTACAGATGTTTGAGACGATTTGTTTACCTGACCAACGCTCTTTTTCCTGATCCATATATAATCACCCTTTTTAGAGCTCTGCCTACCCTACCCTACGGCTACCCCCAAAGAACCATATTATGCTACTGTAAAGGGATGACTTTTTGTTTTGAAGACCTGGCAATAGCATTTTTGTTATTCTCCCGGCCTGATTCCTCCTGCATGTATTTGATGACCTAGAAAAGTTACCAGAAAAGTAAACTAGAAAAGTTGTCCAGATTAAGAGTGAGGCCACACTCTCACTTAAAATGACGTATATGTTAAGATATACGTCAATACAACTTCCGCTTATATTGACTTTATCCTGGTGAACAGCTTGTTTGACTTTGAAATCTTCTTGCTCCTCCTGTAAAAAGTCGTTGTCATCTATAAATTGACATCGATGTCGATCCTCACAATGACTTCTTTAGTAAAGATGCATGAGCCTCCGCAAAATACTTTAATCTTCATAGACCAGTTATGACGATCAGCATGGTTTTCTTTGGCCACTCAAAGGCGTTTTCGAATTAATCTGTTGTGGTAAATACCTTGTCCTGATTTAATGCTCCTAAACGCATCACCTTGGCACGGTTTTCCTTGCATGGAAAGTGTTTCATTTGGTACAGTGAGATTTCGTCAGCTTACATAAGCACACATTAGCAAAGTGACCTATTCCTCCATACTTGAAGCACGTCTTAGCTTCTTTTGATTTTTCTAGCTTCATGTCGTTGTCCTGCTTCGTATTTGGACTGCTGAATTTCTGCATCAACTATTTCTTGTTCGACACTGACCCACCTCAGTTTAGAAAACATGATTCGGCTGCCTCTCGTAGTTGTTTCATTGAAAAATGTATTATGCTGTTTTGCAATTCTCGGTGCTGTAAACCTGATAGATTGCGAGAACAAAAATTTATCGGCCCAATAGTACGCACCAACTACTTTGTTGACACGATCGATAAATTGATTCACTGATATAGCGTTGTCATCTCCGGGATCAAATTCTAGCAAAGTGTCTGCGATTTTCTTTACCGATGATTGTAGTACGGTTGTTGTACGCCTGTACACTAGGATTACTTTCCCCTGTTATGTGCTCGACGATCTCCTCTGATCTTGGTGTCGATTTGCTCCTGCCTCTGAATGTTGAGGAGCACCATTATGTTGCCCAACTGCACCATTATGCAGTTGTAAAATAGCTGCTGCTTGTGAACTGTCAGCGATTCCTCATGCTGACCTATGATTCCATCGGCTTGTAGCATCTCCACGTCTTCCGACTCTCTAAATTCTACTAGTAGCTGTACCAGCTCTGTTTTGGACCCTTAAAGAGTCTGGTTTCGTTCTCGCAACAAAAACGACAACTGGTGTCGCCCTTCAGTTCTGCAATTTGGACCATTTCCCTCGATCAAATCAAAACTTTTCCAAAATGGGAAATTCACCATGACGCCCGTATACAAACACCAGACTTCGTATGTATACTGTCCTCGCAAAATTTACGAGTAATCTTTGGGGCAGCTTCCCATCACCAACTTTTCACCGACGATTCTGCCCATTGTTTGAGTTTTCCAACTACTTTTCTGACCTTCGTATAAATAACTCAAGATATCCAACTTCTGAACTGTAAAGGAATGACTTTTCGAGTGGCTTACTTGGGGGTTTCTTTAATGAATTTAACAATTGTATCTAAACTAAAAAACGAAACTCGTTTAATTCTATTCGCCTCTTCTGATCTCATTGTTCTACTCGATCAGATACCAAAAACATCCAACAGCCGTTGTTAGCCACCATGTAATTACACTAAGGTTAAAGTTTTAATCAAAACCATTGGATAAATCTCAAAGCGAAGCTGGTAGAAATCGCTTTTTTCAAAAGGATGGCTTTCAAAAGTATACAATTAAATTCTCTCCTTTTATTGTTATGATCTTTTGCCATGCACCGATATATACATCGCCTTTTTATCAAAGGTGAAATATGCTTTTAATAAATATTATTACACCTGGGTGCCGTGGAAAAATTTTAGACAACCCGTTTTAGACAACCCACTTGGTTTACAAGGCGTCTAATTGACTTTTGACCTTTTTAAAATATTTTTTTTTACTTTAATTAAAAACAACTGGTTGCAATACAACTTTTTTCGTTGTACAAAGTAGCTTGGCTAAACTTCACCATGCACAATGCTGAATGTTGCAGATATATACGCAATAGTTTTTCATACACTGTATTCATCTCTTACTATTTTCGATCAGCCTTGCATATATAAAATTCAATCAGCCAATACTATTTTTGGTCCATCTATCTCCCAGCGCAGTTTGATATCGGGTCTTCTGAAGGTTAAGCGGTTAAGCTTTTACCAGGTCGGGATGAAGCACCCGGCTATGTTCTGAAAAACAGCGCCGAGTCACAGTGCAAACCACTTTACAAATTTTTACCTTTTTACCTTTTTTAACTTCAAAAGAAGTCTCTATGAAAGAAATAATACATTTTTATTCCGTAGAAATTTCCCAGCTTAGTATCTACCCGAAATATTTTTTAAAATTGAAAAACACTTTTTATTAAAAGGCCGAAAATGTTAAAAAATATTCTCGTACTGCATAGCAAAGTTTAAGTTGGGCAACATTTTTCAAAGAAAGAATGACACATTTATCTCTATTCATTCTCGAGATATATAAAAACAACAAATTTTGATTACCGATATAAAATGATATATATATATTCAAAAAAATACTTCTCTGTACATTCTACATCCACTTACCTTAAAAAAAAAGTGTAAAAATCTTCAGTATAAAAAAAAATTTCAAAGTGGCTCATTTAAAATGACGCGTCTAAATGACTAAAATTAGCTTTAAGTGGATTCATTTTCGACGTAGTCGAAGTTGATTTATGCACGCAATGGAATAACGACTTTAAGGTATAAAAGCTATAGTTTCTGTAGCTTAATATGTAAAATGTCATACCTTAGCGAAAGTTTGTTAAGAGCACCGATATACCTTGCTCTAATATGCGCGGCCCTCTACCAAGACTACGGACTCGCTTACCCTTTAGTTTCTACAAACTCAAGTGACGGATTATATAACCATAAGTTCGATAATGTAAACTTGGACGAGATACTCAGTCAAGACCGTTTGCTTAACAATTATGTTAAGTGTCTCGAGAGCAAAGGTCCTTGCACCCCTGATGGAAAAATGCTGAAAGGCAAGGAGGCAAAGTATAACATAGAATATGTACTATTAATCTTTGCTACATATTTCTAGAAATTCTGCCAGACGCAATGATGACTGATTGCTCCAAGTGCACAGAAAAACAAAAGTATGGCGCTGAGAAAGTTACAAGTCATCTGATTGACAACCGACCGAGGGATTGGGAACGCCTTGAAAAAATATACGATCCAATGGGATTATACCGCTTAAAATACCAAAAAAAAAAGAATGAACTTTAAACTAGAAAAAAATGTTTTTGTGGTTCGTTTCGTGAAACAAATAATCTAGTTTTTAGGCCTTAATTATTGTAAGAATCGATTAAAGTTTATCAAATCAAACAATTGGTAATTTAGCAGCTTTAAAGCAGTGCAAAGCTTGAATATCTTGTTCTTACTTTTCACCCGTTTACATAGTTTAATTTTTGCTTAAGTTATAAGCTTTTGTTATAAGTTTAGATAGTCGTATGGCTTGAATGAAATTTGCATTCGATGGCCTCCAAGAGTGCTTTAGACAGCAGGGGCAATATACGAAAAACTGTTCGCTCCTATAAAGAACTTAAGGCAAGCTCTCATCCCAAAAAAGCTGATCCCGGCACAGTCTTTGAAATAACATCTGTTGTGATAACAGGGCCGACGAGGCCTAGTGGATCGTAAAACCTATCGAGGCCAAAACAGAACGTCGAAAAGACTTTGCAGTGGAATACAGGAAACAAAATTAACAGCTGGTCCGAGGAAGGATCCCATGCCAGCCCAAAGGACTTCGAGAAGTTGCCGCCGTCACGAAATGTGAGATGGGACACATGACAGGTACATCAAGCACGTTGCAGCAGCACTTCCGCAACCGAAAATCGCCGCGCAATAGAAGCGACAAAACCTATCCAAACACGCGAACCTTCTTCATTGATTCGCCACTATCTCGGAACATACCGGAAAGGGACCTGTTGCGTCGATGGCCAGTTGATGTGACCCTGTCCTCGAATCTCGCACCAAATTACACTGCAAAAAGATTTCAAGAGAAGCCATTCTCAATATCAATACCATTTTCAATATCGATAGTCAAAGACAATGCTTACGACCAAAACCTCAGTAGAATTTTAAATAACCTTGTCTGATGAAATGGGCCAGTCGTTTAGCGAGTACCTGGGTGTGGTAACAGCGGAACCATCAATGACCACTCTCAGCTTGGACGTAGAACTGTCTTTTGTCTGACCGCAATGATCAGGTAGAAAATATAGCTGGCCGATTCTTACAAAAACATTTATAACGAGAATGGAAAGCTAACTTCGAACGGAGCCGAAGCTTATATACCCTTGCAGTTAAATAGCGGCTTCTATTGATTTAAGATATAGTAAATATCGGATATAGTTGGCCGATCTTTACAAAAACATTCATAACAAGTTTAGATTCGTATAAAATGAATTTTAAAAGAAGTCCGACGCTTCTACGCCCAAAAACACGAAAGTTGTGTCATTTCTGATCGTTCAGATATATAGAAGCTATATAGTCGATTGATCCGTATGAAATTTTTCAGATCGGCTTAGCTTTCCACAAAAAATAATCTGTGCAAATTTCAAGTTTCTATCTTCAATAACATAGAAGTTATAGCATTTCCGATCAATCAGTTATATAGAAGCTAAAGGATATAGTCGGCCGATCCGTATGAAATTTTCCAGATCGGCTTAAATTCCCATAAAATCCCTTTTATTTGTGCAAATTTCAAGTTTCTATCTTCAAAAACGTGGAAGTTATAGCATTTCCGATCAATCAGTTATATGGCAGCTATAGGATATAGTCGGCCGATCCCGGCAAAGGGTGTGTGCAAAGTTTCAAGACGATAGCTCAACAACTGAGAGACTAGTTTGCGTAGAAACAGACAGACGGACAGACGGACCGACGGACAGACGGCACAGACGGACATGCTTATATCGACTCAGGAGGTGACCCTGATCCAGAATATATATACTTTATGGGGTCCTGAAGGTCTCCTTCACTGCGTTGCACACTTCTGACCAAAATTATAATACCCTCTGCAAGGGTATAAAAAGTTGAGATTCATAAAAAATTGATATTAAAGGAAGCCCGACGCTTCTACACCCAAAAACTTTCGTAAGTTGTGACATTTCCGACCGTTCAATTATATGGCAGCTACAGGATATAGTATATAACTTAACGATCGGAAATGCCACAACTTTCTTGTTTTTGGGTGATTGATTGGAAATGTCACAACTATAACTAAAACTCTATATACATAAATCTTAAGTTCGTCCGATTCTTGAATAGGGTTCATTTGTCTGGAGTCCTCAATATGGGGTTCATCAAGGCCGCATTGAATCAGTACAGAAGAATTTTCTCCTGTTTGCTATTAGTGGTCTAATCTGGGATGCAAGTATCCAACTCCCGTCGTATCGTAGACTTCTCCTAATTAACTTACCATCGTTACGAAACAGTAGGACTATGCTGGGTGTCGTTTTTATCAATAGCCTTATCAATGGTGAAATCGACAGCCAGATCTATTAGGTCTGTTAACCTTTAACATTCCTTTTATTTCCTTACTTCTTAGTTTTTGTAGGTCAACATATGTCCAGCATGACCATTTCAGGATTTTATGTTCTGACTACAATAACCTCTATCCAATTATCTCACAGAACTCTTGAATGGAATCTTCTATTCTTTCCTACTTAAGAGAGCAACAATGAACTCTTCCTCGTGACCTTTTTAAAATACTTATTCCTCGTCTCGGATCTATCCTCGCGACTCGTATTCAGCGGAAAAAAATT
This sequence comes from Drosophila varians, assembly GCA_018150405.1. Lineage (NCBI taxonomy): Eukaryota > Metazoa > Arthropoda > Insecta > Diptera > Drosophilidae > Drosophila > Drosophila varians. The sequence goes on along the minus strand of JAECWK010000131.1, from coordinate 1,221,484 downwards.
TTGCTATTATTCTTAGTAACCTTATCTACAAGTTTACATTCAACTGAAGGTCCTATTTTTCAAAATAAGAGTCACCTTACTGATTATCCCAAGTAACCTTATCTAAAAGTTTACATTCAACTGAAGGTCCTATTTTTCAAATAAGAGTCACCTTACTGATTGCATACAGTTTTAAAGGGAACATGGAAAATGGAAGTGAAGCTGAGAACAAGGTGAATGTTATCGTATGTTAAATAAAGTGTCCTTTGAACAATGCAAACACCACAAGGTATGGATGCAACCATACACACCAGTTTATTTAAGCAAATGTTTGTACTTTAGTCCCTAATAACCGTGAGTTGTTTACAATAACAAATGCACACCGAGTGAACAAAACGGAAGCACACCAGATTTAAATAGATAAAATTGTAATAATAACGATTATTTCTTAGTTTAAGCAAATCTTAACTTAACTCACTCTTTAAATTTTGTATACGCCGAATCTAGTACATTGATTGGCAAGAAAGCTAACTAAAAACTTACCCGTATGAAACAAAAAGAAAATTCTTCTGATTTTTCATTGCGATTATTTTCCTCCATTTTCTGATTACAGGTTTTAACGAATCCTTCTATTAATCCAATCTGCAACAACAAGAAATTATAATGAATATTAAATTATTTTCAGGGGTAGTCTTGCATTTATGCATACAAATACATATGTGTATTAGGGATGACTATTCGGAAGACATAAAATGGAAACTTCTTATATCGCCAACTGTCAATCAATATTTCCCCAGTCGGCATGTAACGTTTCAGAAATCTTTCATGAATTTCATGACTTTTTAAAAAGGTCCCTAAAATGTGTAAATTTCCTCACTTTTTATTTTGTTAATTAAGGAAGTATTTCCGAAACATTTCTTAACCTTACCTAAACGTTTCAGAAGATATGTATAAGATATGTATAACGTTATGTTCCTTAAAATAAAAAAAATAATAATTGCAATTAAACCAAACGTTGATTTTATGGGGAATACCCCAACAGCAATTATATTATAAAACGAGAATGGAAAGCTAACTTCGGACGGAGCCGAAGCTTATATACCCTTGCAGTTAAATAGCAGCTTCTATTGATTAAAGATATAGTAAATATTGGATATAGTTAGCTGATCTTTACAAAAACATTCATAACAAGCTTAGATTCGTATAAAATGAATTTTAAAAGAAGTCCGACGCTTCTACGCCCAAAAACACGCAAGTTGTTGCATTTTCGATCGTTCAGTTATATGGCAGCTATAGGATATAGTCGGCGATCGTATGAAATTTTCCAGATCTGCTTAGATACCCATAAAAGGGAATTTGTGCCAATTTCATCTTCATCTTCATCTTCAGTTTCTATCTTCAAAAACGTAAAAGTTATAGCATTTCCGATCAATCATATGGCAGCTATTGGATATAGTCGGCCGATCCGTATGAAATTTTCCAGATCCAGATTCCAGTCCGACGCTTCTACGCCCAAAAACACGCAAGTTGTGGCATTTCCGATCGTTCAGTTATATGGCAGCTATAGGATATTGTCGGCCGATCCGTGTGAAATTTTCTAGATCGGCCTAAATTCCCCTAATAGTCAATCTGTGCAAATTTCACATTTCGACTCAGGAGGTGATCCTGGTCCAGAATATATATACTTTATTGGGTCCTAGATGTCTCCTTCACTGCGTTGCACACTTCTGACCAAAATTATAACACCCTCTGCAACGCAGTGAAGGAGACATCCAGGACCCCATAAAGGAAATATATTCTGGATCAGGATCACCTCCTGAGTCGATATAAGCATGTCCGTCTGTCCGTCTGTCTGTTTCTACGCAAACTAGTCTCGCAGTTTTTGAGCTATCGTCTTGAAACTTTGCACACACCCTTCTTTCCTTTGCACGCAGTATATAAGTCGGAACGGCCGGGATCGGCGGACTATATCCTATAGCTGCCATATATCTGATTGATCGGAAATGCTATAACTTCCATGTTACTGAAGATAGAAATTTGAATTTGCACAGATTGACTATTAGGGGAATTTAGGCCGATCTAGAAAATTTCACACGGATCGGCCGACAATATCCTATAGCTGCCATATAACTGAACGATCGGAAATGCCACAACTTGCGTGTTTTTGGGCGTAGAAGCGTCGGACTTCTTTTAAAATCCATTTTATACGAATCTAAGCTTGTTATGAATGTTTTTGTAAAGATCGGCTAACTATATCCGATAGTTACTATATCTTTAATTAATAGAAGCCGCTATTAAACTGCAAGTGTATATAAGCTTCGGCTCCGTCCGAAGTTAGCTTTCCATTCTCGTTACGTTTGAGACAGGGTACCCTACTCCCAACACACAAGTCTATTCAAACTTTATTTATCAGAAAGCTTAACAGTATGAAAACGGAAAGATTCCAAACAAAGCTTCAAAAATATTTCTGAACCCTTTTATTTCATGAAATGTTTCAAATGTAATAATTCATATGAAACCTTTCAAAAATGTTTCATAACATTTTTTTTAACGTTACATGGGGGGTCGATCTATCAAATTAAGCCTGTATAGATGTATAATCTAGGGGAGCGACCGAAGTTAGTCCTTGTGTTACATATTCATCATTTTTTATACCCTTGCAGAGGGTATTATAATTTTGGTCAGAAGAGTGCAACGCAGTGAAGGAGACATCCAGGACCCCATAAAGTAAATATATTCTGGATCAGGATCACCTCCTGAGTCGATATAAGCATGTCCGTCTGTCCGTCTGTCTGTTTCTACGCAAACTAGTCTCGCAGTTTTTGAGCTATCGTCTTGAAACTTTGCACACACCCTTCTTTCCTTTGCACGCAGTATATAAGTCGGAACGGCCGGGATCGGCGGACTATATCCTATAGCTGCCATATTTCTGATTGATCGGAAATGCTATAACTTCCATGTTACTGAAGATAGAAACTTGAATTTGCACAGATTGACTATTAGGGGAATTTAGGCCGATCTAGAAAATTTCACACGGATCGGCCGACAATATCCTATAGCTGCCATATAACTGAACGATCGGAAATGCCACAACTTGCGTGTTTTTGGGCGTATAAGCGTCGAACTTCTTTTAAAATTCTTTTTATACGAATCTAAGCTTGTATGAATTAATTGTATGAAACTCTAAGCGTTATGAATGTTTTTGTAAAGATCGGCTAACTATATCCGATATTTACTATATCTTTAATCAATCGAAGCCGCTATTTAACTGCAAGGGTAAATAAGCTTCGGCTCCGTCCGAAGTTAGCTTTCCATTTTCGTTATTGTCTGACATTTTACGTTCCAAATTGGTCAGTTTAACTGTGGCTGCACCGTCATCCTTATAACATTTCTCACCCCTTAATTCGTCTGCGTGGCTACGTCGAGAATTACCACCTCTCATAATGCCCAATTTAGCCACCTTTACTGTAGGTGAGGTGACCAATCCTTCAGATGTACTTGATCATACTTTTTACAATGATCTTCTACTTGTCCAGGAGTTCTGCTTGCTTGTGTCATCCATAATAAAAACTACCTTCAGAATATATACGTCTAACACATTGAGTTTAACATACTTTTAACATCAGCCAACTTTTGCCAGTATTCAGCTGGCTCTTATTACTTCCATCGTCCGACAGAATCTTAACTGTTATGCCTCTGCGTACAGTAAATAGTATCTGAGCCAACAAAGAGAGGTCACTTTTCAAATGCACAGCGCGACACAGGTATATAACATAGCCCTTAATTTCTCTCGTCGTTTTCCAGGTTCATTTCCTCAATGCGTTGTTATGTAGGTACGGCCTAAAAAATCCAGCAACTGTCTTTGATCAGCACACAAACGCTCCAGTTGTGAATCTTTATGAATCTGGCAAAAAAGAAGCCATCAGCAAATCACATATCCGCGCTATCTCGTCATGGCACAACACTAAGCGGTCGTTGCTTATAGAAATTCAAGTTTGGGATGGCCATCTCGATTCGACCCACAACAAAAATGTTGGACCAGTGAACACCCTTATCGACCTGATCATCTCACAGTGTTTGTTTCATTTGTACCCGCTACTTTTTTTCAGCCAATTGTAGATGAAAACGCTAGAGAACAGAATGAATACTTTTTACATAAAATTAAACCAACGCACAGTGGACGATAGGCCAAAAATAAAAAATCGAAACTTTGAAATTGGCTATATTATGTATCACAATAAGTTCTAAAGGAACCAATAAAGCAACAAATTAAACAATTTTTTTTAGTTTCGATACGTACCCATTAAATCAATGGAAGAAACAGAACAAAAAAATCACGGGAGGACGATTTCACTACAAACCTTATCAATAGTGAAGTCGACCAATTAACACATGCCCTAGTCAGATTTTTAAAAGAAGTTCAACGCTTCTACAGTTATATGGCATTACCGTTCGTTCAGTTATATGGTAGCTATATAATATAGCCGGCCGATCTGTATGAAATCCAGATGGGCCTCGAAAGAGGCTTTGGAATAATTTCATTATTCTATCTCCAAAAAGACTAAAGTTATTGCACTTCCAATCGTTCAGTTATATGGCATCTATAGGAAAGAGTCGACTGATCCCGATCGTCCTGACTTATACACTGCGTGCCGAGAAAAGAAGGGTGTTTGCAAAGATTGAAGTCGATAGCATAAAAACTGACAGGCTAGTTCGCATAAAAACAAACAGACAGACGGGCAAACGGACGAGCGGACAGACGGTCATGCTTATATCGGCTCAGGAACTGATCGTGAATAAGAATATTTATGTTTTATAGGGTCGGAGATGTCTCTTTCCAAAACTATGATACCCTCTACAAGAGTGTAAAAAAAGATAATAATAAAAATGTTATAATAAAATGTCAAAAGAATGTCTCGCAGATTCAGTTTCAATCCAAAATGGAGATTCAGATGCATTCAGGGTTATTACCAAGTCGCCCGTATCATAGCTTAAAGAGGATAGGTTCTACCGCGCAGTCACCCTAGATGTTCATCACTCCAGCACAGACATTTTAAGGAAAATTTAACCATCTTTGGACATATTGAACGATTTATCAATAGACCCAGAAGCCTCTTCGATAAATCAAAGCTCGTCAACCTAGTCTTTGTTGAATTAGAACCAGCCGCCAAAAACAAAAAAATCCATCAACTTAAGACTCTATCTCGACAATGAATTCAAGTTTAGCATCTTCATAAAAAGAAGCCAATCGTTAAATCATACAGCTGTCATAGGTAATATAACTGTAGTCAACAACATGATATTGAGGCCTGCGATCCATCCAGTCAAATGCATCAACTATTGCGGCTACTATTGTAGCATGTTACAGAGCTGTATTGTTTTTCAGCTATTAGAATGTCGACATCCTAGCGTAGACTTTTTCAAAAACCAGCTATTGGAACACCAAAGGAACAAAGACATGTATATGCGAATGTTGTCGGTGGGTCTTTCCAAAAACAACAGGGAAGCCCGCCAAAATAATCAACCAGCAGAAGCAATTTCTTCAACTAGGAAGTAAGATCCGGAAGCACAACCAAAGATGGAAAACCAACTGTCGACTGGGCAACAGATACAAGATTCGAAGACAAGGCCACAAACACTATTTCTTGTGCTTCTGTTTAACTTCGTGTTAGGAGTCCATATCTCTTAGCCTGGGGCGTCTGGAAGAATCCCATTTGTGCAGATTATGCGTCACAAAAGTTCGATTTCTTTCAGCTGTTGTTAAATTTAGATGTTGCGAATGACGTTTCAAAGAGGAGGAATACGCTGGCCCCGAACGTACGCTGTGTGCGAATGTAGTTGGAGTTCTAGTTTGACGTTGACGTACTGCGGCAGTGAACCTTCGAACTTGTGATTCTTGTAAATTTCGCTAAGAGTTTAACCTCAATAATAAATAAGCGAACAAAGGGAATTTGCTTATTCTTCTATTATTCTTTTTAAAAATATTATTAAAGCTACCAATAACACTTTGCGGTTAAAAACTTCCAAAGAACACCGAATACTTCCCAAGATTTCTTTGCAAGAATTCTCAAAAAATTTTCGCAGCCCATAGAAGATAAAAATCCCCGTTTACCAATGCATAGGACATCCTAAACAAAAACGATTTGCATATACGGTCCTAATGTGATTCTTAATAGGTAGTGGACAGGTATTGAGGAATTCCTCAAGTATGTAATAAACACTGGTACTGGAGGGAAGTTTTTACATGTGTATGTATGCTTTGGCTATCGTGTCAATAGTCAAATAGATATCGCTTATTAAGCGCTGATGCTTCGGAAAATTACCATTTTTCACTTTTCTTTCACTTGCTATTGTTTCAGTATTTGTTTGTCGCGTTTAACTTTAACGGAGTCAGGTGGCGCGCTACCTTACAATTTGGTCGGATATATTGATTTTCGGTGTCATTGATTATCAATTATTTTAGTTTGCGTGCTGAGCAAGACGATTCCTAAGGCAAGTAAGTTGCAGGGCCAGATAGAGCAAATGAATGGTGAGGACAAATTTGGAGCCGAGTTAGTAGAAATTGCTATAACGACAAACCAGCAACTGCATTTTCCGCAGCCCCAACTTGAACTCAACTTCCCAATTTAGCATTGCCAATATTTACGAAGAACTATTCGGAATTCAAAAGCTTTATCGTCTGTCCAAAACATTAGTTGGCAAAGTTTTAAACATTCTAGTTATAAAAAAATTTAATCATTTTATATCTTGGGAACGATAAAGACCTGTCAGGTCACCAGAAATAATTATGAGAAACTTGTTTAAACAGAGTGTTGGATAAAACGTACATTTAATCTTAACAAATAATGCGGCTTTAATGTTCAGTCTTCCGAAAGTGTCTTGGCCATTTGCGTTAAGAGTTTTCATCGATACAGTATCATCGATCGATAGTTCGTTATTAGGGTCTTAGGTAGAGTGGATTGGGAAAAATGGGAAGACTCACTCGACAGTGTAAAGTTTCCCTTGTGGTTCGATTTTTAAAAAATTTTAAATCGTTGGAAGAAGAATCCGTGAAGCCAAGATTAGAGAAACCTGGGGCCAGCAAGAAGTTTAGTCTAAGTTTTTTGGCATGTTCGATAAGCAACACCAGGATTGTAGTAACTGTAGCGCGCAAGATCACTTGGTAACAAATTGCAATACACTTACCCGACTATCGGTTATCCAAAGGTTTGATTTCGTTAGCCCGGCTTCACATTGTATGAATTGTCTGCGTTAAACCAAGATCAACCAGATGCAAACTTTAATGTCGTTGTTACTACAAGCTTTTGCACCGTTGTACAGTGACTGATACTAGTCAGGCGATACTACCAAATGTCTCTTCTACGTCACATGCGTTGCATGCGTCATCCCTCGAAAAGTTTTTATTGGCTAAGTCGATAGAAGGTGTAAGAGCTAAAGATAGCGAACAAGTATTGGCCCGAGCATTATTTGACTCTGGGTTCCAAATTAACTTTATAACTGAAAATAATGCGCAAACAAGCTTGAAAACAATTTCAAGCTATCATCCTGATCAGTCACTGAATGTGAAGGATTGGAGATACCCAGATTCATATATTACAACCGTTAACGAATAACCATGTTAATTAGAGCTGACTTCTTTTTTAAACTCCTGTCTGGGGGACACACACAAGGTCCGAACGTTCCTATTCTTCAGAAGTCACTCCTGGAATGGGTAGTATCCGGAAAGTACATTTCGAATCCCTTAACTCAAATGTCCGTCTTTAGTCTCGATTGCCAAGAAGAAATTTTAGAATCGTTAGACAACAAGAGATATTATCGATGGAAGATAAAATCTGAAAAAACGATTTTGTCAGTTTTTGTGTGAAAAACATTTAAAAACGAGAATGGAAAGCTAACTTCGGACGGAGCCGAAGCTTATATACCCTTGCAGTTTAATAGCGGCTTCTATTAATTAAAGATATTGTAACTATCGGATATAGTTAGCCGATCTTTACAAAAACATTCATAACAAGCTTAGATTCGTATAAAATGGATTTTAAAAGAAGTCCGACGCTTCTACGCCCAAAAACACGCAAGTTGTGGCATTTCCGATCGTTCAGTTATATGGCAGCTATAGGATATTGTCGGCCGATCCGTGTGAAATTTTCTAGATCGGCCTAAATTCCCCTAATAGTCAATCTGTGCAAATTCAAATTTCTATCTTCAGTAACATGGAAGTTATAGCATTTCCGATCAATCAGATATATGGCAGCTATAGGATATAGTCCGCCGATCCCGGCCGTTCCGACTTATATACTGCGTGCAAAGGAAAGAAGGGTGTGTGCAAAGTTTCAAGACGATAGCTCAAAAACTGCGAGACTAGTTTGCGTAGAAACAGACAGACGGACAGACGGACATGCTTATATCGACTCAGGAGGTGATCCTGATCCAGAATATATTTACTTTATGGGGTCCTGGATGTCTCCTTCACTGCGTTGCACTCTTCTGACCAAAATTATAATACCCTCTGCAAGGGTATAAAAATAATCGAGCATTTCCTTCAGGCCGATTTAAAGTCTGGCTGACATTAAATTTTGTTCTAATTTCCTTCGATTTTTGTCGCTAGACATTACGTTGTCTTGAGATAGTAACTAAAAACAATAGTAAAAATAATATATTTGGAATTCATGGTGGAATAGCCCCTTAAGGACAAATGTGCCTCGTAGACAATGTATTCGTATTCTTGCCACTTCACACAATGTGATCCCCCATCTTCTAACCTCAAAGTACGACGACCAAACTTCGAGTCGTCTTTAATGCGTCAAGCAAGAGATAGGCTCAGAAGGAGCTGTTGCAACCCTATGGCGATTCACGCTTAATAGATTCGATCTAATAGCCACTGATATAAAAGCCAATGTAACGGCAAGTGATGGTAAATGAATTTCAATAAAAAGTGTGGAGGAAAGACCCATCAGAGTCCCTGAAACCATACAAGCTCAACTCCGTAACATCTGGCATCTGACCAGTCCCGTTTCTGGCCTTAGCTTTTATGTCTACGATATGTTTGTTAATCGATTGCATTGATTGCATTGAGGAGATAACGGCAATCAAGTCTGAAGTAACTAATGTTCTTCAAAACGTTGAATTTGAATTGAGCAAGTGGTTTTCGAACTTACCTGAGGTTACCTCATCTTAAACTCTGAAGTAACGAAAGCGTACGGAATCGCTTGGGTTTCTAAAGATGTTTGTAATTTTAAATTAATTTTAATTTTAAATTATAAGCCGAAGCTTATATACCCTTGCAGTTGAAGATATACAGTTATAAAGATATACTAAATATCGGATATAGTTAGCCGATCTTTAGAAAAACATTCATAACAAGCTTAGATTCGTATAAACTGGATTTTAAAAGAAGTCCTACGCTTCTACACCCAAAACCACGAAAGTTGTGGCATTTCCGTTCGTTCAGTTATATGGCAACTATAGGATATAGTCGGCCGATCCGTATGAAATTTTTCAGATCGGCTTAGATTCCCACAAGACAGAATCTGTACAAAATTCAAGTTTGTGCAAGTTTCTATCTTCAATAACAGTTATAGCATTTCCGATCCATCAGTTATATGGCAGCTATAGGATATAGTCGGCCGATCCCGGCCGTTCCGGCTTATATACTGCATGCAAAGGAAAGAATGGTGTGTGCAAAGTTTTAAGACGATAGCTCAAAAACTGAGAGACTAGTTCGCGTGGAAACAGACAGACAGACGGACAGACGGACATGCTTATATCGACTCAGGAGGTGACCCTGATCCAGAATATATATACTTTATGGGGTCCTGGATGTCTCCTTCACTGCGTTGTACACTTCTGACCAAAATTATAAAACCCTCTGCAAGGGTATTAAAAAAAGCTTAAAGTCAACCGGAGCGGAGCAATTTTTTGGTGACATCAAAGCTTTTTGAGCCCCTTGGCATATAAAGCCCAATACTCTTTTTATGGGTTAGAACCTATTGCAAAAGCTGTGGCTAAATAAGTAAGGTTGAGATGATAGTTTCATTTCATGTGGAGATGGCATGGAACAAGCTAAAATCGGCATTGCCCCAGTTGGAAGATATATCCATAGCTAGATTCGTATTTACTAAGTCAGATTTACTCCCTTTATACGCATAGAAGAGACCCCATGGAACCTGCGTTCGTTGCCAAACTGCAGAGGATTTAAAATTTTTGTTGTTGATTACAAAGTCTTAAGTAACGCCGTTCAAGACAAATAAACTTCCCCTCCTGGAGTTATGTGGCGCTCACCACCTTGCATATCGCACTCTTAAAATCAAGCCTAAATCTAATAAAAATGTCAATCAAACGATGTGTATAGTGGACCTTTATTTTTGTCGACGTTCGTGTTAAATAGAGATGATGAGATTCAAGAGTGGTCAGGCTCTTCTTACCTGATACTGCTGCTTGTGGGGGCCTCACCCCTTAAAATTTTATATTGGTAACAGAAACTACTGCTATATTAATACCCTGGTACTTTTCCACCAAACAAAAGGGACAAATTTTGTATGCGCCGACAAGCCATAAATAATCAAAAAAATCGAGAAAACCACCAAAAATATAACACTACAAAAAATTGGAACAAGTTCTTCTATTCTATACGCACCCAAAAAATGTATGGAAGAAATGAAACAATAAAATCCTGTTGACTTGGCAATGAATAAATGTAAAGATTGTCTCCAACAAAAAAGGCAGGAGCACCTCATGAGTCGATGTAAGCATGTCCGTCTATCCGAAACTACGTCTGTCTGTTTCTTCGCGAACTAGTCTCTCAGTTTTTGAGCTTTCGACTTCAAACTCCTTTTCTTTGCACGTTCGGAACGGCCGGGATCAGCCGACTATGTCATATAACTGCCATATAACTGAGTGATGTCTCAAAAGAAAAATAATTAAATTTACTCACAGCCTCTTTTATAAGGATCTTCTCTGGAACATTTATTTCGGATCGACCGACTATATCCTATAGCTGCCATATAACTGAACGATCAAATTCCAAAACTTTCATTTTTTTGGGACTTCTTTTAAAATCAATTTTATATGAAATTAAACTTTTCTTTAATGTTTTTGTAAGGATCCTTCATCTATATTCATATTCCGTCATATTGCTATATTTCTTAGCAATAGAAGTCGCCATGTAACTGTAGGGTATATAAACTTGTATTCCGTGCGAAACAAGCTTTTCCTTTCTAGTTTGGAACCCGATAAATATGGATTGGTGAATATTATTTGACTTTTTTTCTAGCATGAAAAAGTCTATTTGTATTGTAGTATTGTAAGGCTCAAATGCCTTTTGCCAGCCAAACGATGTAAGAAAAGTTAAAGTTAAGAAATGAAGCCATTAATGGGACGTCTGAAAATGGTCTTCGGCTGGTGATGCCGTCATTAAAATTTTCAGAGCCTTTTATACTGGGTTTGTTTAAATGTTGTCCCATTTTAGTCAAAAATCTTTCCTCAATCTGTTTTTTCTCCTTGGCCATTGGTATTTTTTCGATATCACATCCACGCCATTATTTTAGTTCAACTCGATATCTGATATTTATAACAAATTCCAATAAAAGGATCCATACATGTAGAAGACTAACTTCATACTGTGGAGTATGGAGCTTTGGCTTATAGACATTGCTGTTAATGCCTCTTACATTTAAAAACTCGTTTGGCTTAGCGCCACAAATAAGACATCTTTGGGTTGAGCTAGACGCGTTAAACTTCTTTTCTGTGTTTCTTATCTGTGTTTTGTCATATTAGAATGTCTTTAAGTTTGCTCTTTGCTAATTAATTGAAGTTTTTAAGCTCCTAAGCGACTTTCCCTGATGAGTTATATTTTTAAAGATCTACAACATTTTACTGACTTGGGGTGATAGCTTTTCCAAATAATTCGTTCCATTTTATCAATCGTTCACAGAGTAATTACCTTTGTGACAAACAAAGATTTATCAAGGCTCTTAGGCTTTAGGCATTCACTATATGCTAATATAGATTTTGTCCTGTCAAACCATCAAAGACGTAGCTAACTATTAACTTAATTTAACAAATATTGGAAAATTGTTCAAGGACTGGCATTTGGAGTAATATTATTCGTGTCGCTGAATGATCGAGTAAATTCTGCAGAGGCACTTCAGCTACGGTTTCGGACACATTAATACATTGAGGCCTGCATTTCTTATTAACTTCCTTATATATCAGTAATTAACAATTAAATTAAGTAAAGGTACGTAACGTAAGTAAATGTAAGCTTAATTTGTTAAATAAATAAACTACACCCACGCAACCATTTAAAGTTTGTTTTGAGTAAAGGCCATTTAAACACTGCGATTAGCTTATGTAACATAATGATATATAGTGTTCTTTTTTTTTTTTAATTTTTATACCCTAGCAGAGGGTATTATAATTTTGGTCAGAAGTGTGCAACGCAGTGAAGGAGACATCTAGGATCCCATAAAGTATATATATTCTGGATCAGGATCACCTCCTGAGTCGATATAAGCATGTCCGTCTGTCTGTCTGTTTCTACGCGAACAAGTCCCACAGTTTTTGAGCTATCGTCTTGAAATCGTCTTCAATAACATGGAAGTTATAGCATTACCGATCAATCAGTTATATGGCAGCTATAGGATATAGTCGGCCGATCCCGGTCGTTCCGACTTATTTACTGCGTGCAAAGGAAAGAAGAGGGTGTGTGGAAAGTTTCAAGACGATAGCTCAAAAACTGAGAGACTAGTTTGCGTAGATACAGACAGAAGGACAGACGGACATGCTTATATCGACTCAGAAGGTGATCCTGATCCAGAATATAAATACTTTATGGGTTCCTGGATGTCTCCTTTACTGCGTTGACCACTTCTGACCAAAATTATAACAAATTCTGCAAGGGTATAAAAAAGTCTCAACAACACTAAAGTTCGTTCAGTTCCATGGTAGATACATAGGATATCGTCAGCTTATGCGTATGAAATTCTGTTGATATATAGAGAGTGGGAAAGTAACAGATATTATTACAAAATAATTTAAATAATACAAATATTTAAAGAAAAAATAAGTTGAATTCCATATTTGGCCTAAACTTATCCCGACGACGTGTGGATACATTATAGTCTTTGGTTATATTTAGGCATACGATCTTAATTTTTTTAGTTTTGGATTTACATACTAATTTGCTTGACATCCAATGTCGGACACCGTTATTTGAAACAAAATACAAGCTTGTTATTTTCAAAATACTCCAGAATAATTTAGGTAAATATGTATGTATGGTGTACATAAGTATCCATATACATATGTATGTACATGTACCCAGTAGGGGTCATACCCCTACTGGATTGGATAAATCCACCGAATTGAATAGGTCTACTTCGTAACATTGACGATTATTTATAATTTATAATTCTATCGAAAGGAATTCACCGCTTTCCAATAGGTAATGCTTTCAACAAAAGCATTTTTAAATAGTTCTTATGTAGACGTGGAATATCAAATATTTTGGACGAATTTTGGGATGATATATGCCAATAATTTTTTGTTACAAATTTACATTTAAAAAATGCGTTTATTCTAGGAATTTATTAGGTAAATTATTTTGATAAATATACAAACCACTTATTTTGTTGAAAATGAAACAAGCATTTGTCAGATTTTGCGGAACTTACAATTCTGATTGTCACATTAAAAACTGTTGTTTATATCTGCATAATTGCTTGTAAACAAATAACTTCGCGATAGTTGTTTTTCAATTAATAACAACAATCTGCGTCCAAATATTTGATTAGGATGATGAATTTACATATATATTAAAGAAATACCCAATTTTAAAAACATACGCGGTAGGCCTACGGATCAAAGTTTTTAATTTTTTAGTCATTTAAACGGCAATTTCAAAGCTAGGGTTTATTTTTGACATAATTCAAAACGTTCACGTTAGAATAACGCGATTTTATACATTTACCATAAGAACTCTAAAAGAGCAACAGGTACCTCCGACAGGTACCTTGATTCAAAAAACTGGTTTAAAAAGAGCACCGAGAGAAACAAGATTTTGTTTTAGCAGATCCAGTATATGATATTAAGGTAAATACCAAAACTTCTTTTGGAATACCAAGAAATCATTCATAAACAAATGGTTCACAAATCGTTATAAGAGCAACAAAAAGAATTACCTACATATATAGTGTTTTTTATCGTCTGGGTTAGAGTGGACAAAATTCTTCATATTTTTGTGTATCCTTCGCATGCGGAAAGAAATAAGAAAAGTTTTTTGGTATTTTTCTTATGAGTACATGGTTGCTAAAGTTTTACTGTGTTTGACAGAAATTATATTTAAAGAATTATACTTATACCCTATTACTCAGATAGGAAAACATGTTTGAAGGTGAACAAATTTTAATTTCTTAGTAGGTACGAATTTCTATGGGTTCATCACACTACGGTTCTATAGTAAATCAGCTGTGTTTGAAAATTTGAACTCTCAACATAATTTAATTTAAAAGCCTGCAACAAAATACACAGCAATTAAAGTTGCTTGAATCTTAAAAGAACCGGTTTTTTCCAAAATGTATGTATACATACATGTATATATACTACATATTTTGTACCATTTCGGAAAGCAGCGGCATCAAAGATTACAATTTTTAGTATTTCGCTTGGGTCCTGTAAAACTTTCACCCGTGTGAAGTGGCATCCCTATGTAATTTTCTGGAATTTTCCTTTTCCCATAGTTGTAAAACAGTTGTTGTCAATCTAAGAAAATATTGTTGTATCGAATATTTTTTTTTAAAGAGGAAGAAGATTGTTTTTCCCAGTAGAGGGTTATTGCACTACGGCCTTCAGTCTATCAAATTCGATTTTTTCCATTTGAACATTCAATGAATTAGTAAAATGGTCAAATATATACATTTTAAACACAGAATACACAATAAATGTTCCAGTTTATAGAAATTAATAAAAATCTTGAAGTTCTTAAACTTTGACGTAACCGACTGAACATTTTTTGGATATTCGGCTTGGGCTAAAAAAACCAGTCTCATAGAGTTCGAAATAGGTATATTTAAAAAAATAAAATTTTTATTTTAAAATTAGTGATATTATTTTGCTTTGAATTCGTTACATGCTGATGCTGTTGAACAAAAAAAAGAGAATTTTACTTTATATATTTATGATTAAGATGACTTTTTAATACGTCTTCTTTATATTTAAATACCGGTATAAACAGTATATTTTTAGTGCAAACGCATAAAAAAAAAGTGAATTAAAAAATTAATGCTACGATAGATCAATTGACTATCGATATTATTATCGTCATCACTTATGTTGAAATACTGTCTAATCTGTAAACATATTCTAAAATTTTCTTGTGTGCTCTTGTTAACAAATAGAGGCATGTTTGTTTATGTGGTTATCTTACTCGGCTTAAAATGTCGTGTAAACTTCATACAAATTATTTGGTTGTAGTATTGTCTATAAATTTCAAGGGAAAATATATTTTGTGCGTAAATTTTTATACTGTGGCGGTAGTATTAAAATATTGGTCAATAGTGTGCAAAAGTTGTGACGGAGACGTCTTAGCCGATCATGTAAACATATTCTTGATCAGGATCACCATTTAAGTCGATATGCATAAGACTTTGTCCGTGTGGTGTTTTTCAATGGTTCATGTTAGATTAATAAGTTGTAACGTTATTCTTTTGCTTAGTTAGTCAAAGTTTGTGATTAGTCACGTGACGTTTGTCCAGAATATCCCTATAATTGAATTTTAATTTTTGTTGAAGACTTAGGGGCATAAATCGGAATTTTATAAATGCCAACTCGGAATTTTCTCCCTTCTCAATTAGCAGTATGTAACCCAATGAGGTGCAAATAAGCGCAGTTGAAATTTTTAACATACATAAATATGTATATGTAAATATAAAAACCGTCGCAATGAATTCAGTTCGGGGCTCCATTCCGAACAACCCGCATTGGAATTTCCAAGTTCGAGACGATTGCCTTTTGAAGGCTTACGGTGTTCATTGCAACATTATCACCGAAACATATCTTCACATATCTTCAATTCTTCATCCATATCTTCAACATATCTTTTTTATACCCTTGCAAAGGGTATTATAATTTTGGTCAGAAGTGTGCAACGCAGTGAAGGAGACATCTAGGACCCCATAAAGTATATATATTCTGGATCAGGATCACTTCCTGAGTCGATATTAGCATGTCCGTCTGTCCGTGGGTCCGTCTGTTTGTTACTACGCGAACTAGTCTCTCAGTTTTTGAGCTATCGTCTTCAAACTTTGCACACACCCTTCTTTCCTTTCACCCTTTATATAAGTCGGAACGGCCGGGATCGGCCGGCTATATCTTATAGCTGCCATATAACTGATTGATCGATAGAATGATAGATTCTTGAAATTTGCACAGAATCTCTCTTGTGGAAATCTAAGCCGATCTGTGGGTTCTCTTTTGTGGGAATCTAAGCCGATCTGGACAATTTCATACGGCCGATCTCATATCGGCCGACTATATCCTATAACTGCCATATAACTGAACGATCGGTAATGCCACAACTTTCGTGTTTTTGGGTGTAGAAGCGTCGGACTTCTTTTAAAATCCATTTTATACGAATCTAAGCTTGTTATGAATGTTTTTGTAAAGATCGGCCAATTATATCCGATATTTACTATATCTTAAATCAATAGAAGCCGCTATTTAACTGTATGGGTATATAATTTTCGGCTTCGTCCGAAGTTAGCTTTCCAATCTTGTTTTACCTGTTTTCTTTGTTCATGATTTTTATGCGATGAAAGAAATACACTTCGCAGGCTCATCTTGTAATTTTTGAAACTTCGCTTAGGCACCGCATAAAACTGAGAACAGAAGACATAGAATAACCTCCTATGATTCTTTTTATTTTTTAAATAGAAAGAATCACCATATTATTATTTGGTATTTTTGAATAAGTATTTATGCACCGAGTATTGTGTCGTTCGCTGTTTATACAGTCGATAAATGCGTTCCGCACCCGCATTGTCAATAGTGTGGGTACCGCCCGCAACGCATTTTAGACGAGTTTACTAGAAATTCTGAAAGCAGCCACCGCTGCAGATTTCTGCTGTGAATAGGACTGTTTCGTCGGAAGAGTTCGTTTAGAAATTTTTTACAAATAAATATTGTTATCAATTTATTCGGTTTAACCGTTAAGAATACCGGGTGTGTCATTATTTGTGAGCCGACTTAAACATTGAATATTTTTCTCAAGTATCGACCGATTAGCTTGATCAGACATGTTTTGGAAACGTCAAAGCAGTAGAATTAGGTATTAGAAGTAAGAATAGCAGTATAGCGGTAAAAACACGAAAATCACGGGCCCGCGCGGTCGAAGGCTTGGCACCGCTGCTTTATGGGGTCGGAGATGTCTCTTCCACTGCGTTGGGACCCATTGACCAAAATTTCAGTACTTTATGTACTTTGTATAGTCGAAGATGTGCGATATGTGCAAGATTTTAATATGAACATCTATAATTTTTATTTTGATTTTCATATATTTTATGTATTTAAAAATAAACGTAGTTATTTCATATCCCATAAAGCAGTAGTCGGCACAGCTTTTACTCGCGGTACAGTTAATTTCCTTGCCCAGTCTCTGCAGATATACATATGTATATACCTACAATTCACAATAATGAAACGAGCCGAACGCAGTTGGCTTTTGGCTTTATGTTTCTGAAACTAATGTGTTGTAAATATTTCAATGTACCACTGCTATAAAGTATACTCTTTTTACCCAATTATAGAAGCTTGTTCGTCTCACCGTTTTTACGCAAACTATTTTATTTTGTTAGGCTGTCGACACAAATTGTTCGAACAGCCTCTCTATTCTTTTGCAAACACTTTAAGTAAAAACGGCTGTTCTCAATCAAATGATCGGAAATGTTATAATTTCCTTGATGTTGCAAATACACCATTTTTTATACCCTTGCAGAGGGTATTATAATTTTGGTCAGAAGTGTGCAACGCAGTGAAGGAGACATCTAGGACCCAATAAAGTATATATATTCTGGACCAGGATCACCTCCTGAGTCGATATAAGCATGTTCGTCTGTCCGTCTGGTCGTCTGTCCGTCGGTCCGTCTGTCTGTTTCTACGCAAACTAGTCTCTCAGTTGTTGAGCTATCGTCTTGAAACTTTGCACACACCCTTCTTTCTTTTGCACGCAGTATATAAGTCGGAACGGCCGACTATATCCTATAGCTGCCATATATCTGATTGATCGGAAATGCTATAACTTCCATGTTATTGAAGATAGAAACTTGAAATTTGCACAGATTGACTATTAGGGGAATTTAGGCCAATCTGGAAAACTTCATACGGATCGGCCGACTATATCCTATAGCTGCCATATGATTGATCGGAAATGCTATAACTTCCATGTTCTTGAAGATAGAAACTTGAAATTTGCACAAATTTCCTTTTATGGGAATCTAAGCCGATCTGGAAAATTTTATACGGATCAGCCGACTATATCCTATAGCTGCCATATAACTGAACGATCGGAAACGCAACAACTTGCGTGTTTTTGAGCGTAGAAGCGACGGACTTCTTTTAAAATTTATTTTATGCGAATCTAAGCTTGTTATGAATTTTTTTGTAAAGATCGGCTAACTATATCCGATATTTAGTATATCTTTAATCAATAGAAGCTGCTATTTAACTGCAAGGGTATATAAGCTTCGGCTCCGTCCGAAGTTAGCTTTCCATTCTCGTTCAATATTCATTTTATAAATTTAATTAATTATAAATATTTTTTTTTTTGCCATTCAATGGTTAATTTTTTTGTAATCGAACAAAACTAATTAAATTTTTGCTTTATCTTTTCATGATACCGGTCAGAAAAGAGGGTTGTTCTCCGCTTAATGCGATCTTAGTATGTATGCGTGTTATGTATTCACATACACGGGTCATTTGTGCGAGTTTATTTCTTTTCGGAGAAAAGTGGTACCCTAACAACACGCAGTGGTTCGGTTTGTATGGAGACGCGGCCATAAATATTTCTGGTTGTTGTATTGTTAAAAATTTTTATTTAAATTTTTTTTTAACTCTTGCATGAAATCCTCGATTCTTTTCCACTTAAGAGAGCAACAATGTAACTCTTCTTCGTAACCTTTTTAAAAAAATACTTATTCCTCGTCTCGGATCTATCCCCGCGATTCGAGCCGTACGATAAACGGCAGCGCCCCTCGGTCGGTTGGGCGGGAGGTGGGCTGTACGTATGCAGTGGGAGCCGCGAAAAAAAAAAAAAAAAAAAAATCTATAACCAAATCATATAGGTGTCATAGGAAAGATAAATTTTTTTGTATTTTTTTATACTTCAGTTAAATCTTACACTTTTAAAGTTCTTCCCCCATCCAATCAACAAGCTATATGTACACTACCTAAATTATTATCTTATCAAGAATCATAAATAAAACCATCAGAAACCAATTAATTAATTAATATTTGCACAGCCATCAACGAATCAATATAAAACATAACAAAATAAAAATAAAAAAAATTTATGTTTCTTCTAATAAACACAGATTTAAGTAACATTGATTTATCCTTCTTTCCATATTTTCTTTGTTCAGTTTTAAGAAATAATAAAAGGTTAATGAAAATAAGAAGTCGTCTTAGCATATTAACGATTACAAATACATCCGCAACATTCCGCACCTAATTTTAACGATTTTAAAATCTTAAAACTATGACATATATAAAAAAATTCTAATTCTAATGGGGAATCGTGTGTAAACATATCTAAAACTTTAGGTAAACACATTTAAGACACACATAAAAAGGTACAAACAAAAGGGATTCACATATCAAGTTAGTTTTTACTAATTTCATATCACCTTAGTATCAATTAATTTTATAAATTAAAATATATACCGTCAGCTTCAAATCCATTTTAAATCATATAATTTTGTAAACTGAATAGTTACCAGCCCGATTTGAAGTGCGCTTTTGCTTCGAAATAGAGCTGCGATGCGCTGTTAAAATGAACACGTTAGAAAGTACCGTTAGGTTTCCAGCAAAAACCGGTTTGCAAATTGAAAATTTGGACTTTTTAGAGACAAACTGTAAATTGAGTTTAATTATTTTTTGATTGGTTTATTTGATTGTTGGCCTCTGGCGGAACCACTATGCAATATTGGAAAACTTTACTTCTAAAAAGGTTTTCCATTCTTGTTCCGCCACAACTGCATCCGATCCAATTACATCCAGTACATACAACCCTAGTCAAAATTATTTTCAAAACACACAATTATTTGCACATCCCAACTTTTTTAGTTGTTATTCTTGTAGTTGTTGAACAATTTCCGTGAAATAAATGTTATCGCGTAGCTTGATCTTTGCTGAAGCGACACAAAAAAAATCCGAAAGATAGAGGTTCATAGGACAAAGCTAAAAGCAAAAAGAAAAAAACCTATCAGTTGTTAGAAGTATTTTCACACATTTTCGGTGCGTCAAAATTATTTTCACAATGCAATTTCGTCATTGTTATTTGGTTTGCAGCGACAAGTGGCGATTCGTTTGCTCTAATTCATTCAATTCAGTGAAAATTCAATTAAAATAATCATTTTTCTTTTACATTTATCTAAACAAAATGCCTAAAAAAGGGACTTAACCCTTGAGCTCCGGGCTGAAATTGTTACTAAGTTCAAAGCCGGTATTTCAGCAACTGAAATCGCTAAATTATATAAAATTTTGCGTAGAAATGTCTACTACTTAGTAAAAAAAGATCAATACAGCTGGCACTTTATAAAAATAAGAAAAGATCAGGCCGAAAACTTGTGTTGGACCAAAGACAATGCAAAAGTTGATTAAAAAAAAAGGTACTAAAGTTGATTTCAATACATACATATGTTGTCCGCAAAGTGATTGACATCACACCAACCAACCGAACAAAACGCCTCCAATTTGCATTGAAAAATATTAAGAATCCTCTTGACTATGGTTTAATGTTTTATGGACGGATGAGGCTGGTTTTTAGTACCAGGGGTCCTACAGCTATCATTTTATGCATTTGAAGAAAAACCAAAAGCATTTGGCAGCCCAGCCAATCAAAAGGTTTGGTGATGCCACAGTCATGTTCTGGGGATGGCTTTCCTATTATGGATTCGGAGACCTCGTACCGATAGAAGGAACTTTGAACCAAAACGTATATTTTCGAATGCTAAATGACAATGCTTTTATGTCCTATGAATGGATTCTTCAGCAGAAAAATGCGCCGAGCCACAAGGGGAGAATACCTACCAAATTTTTGAACGACCTTAATCAGGCGGTTCTTCCTTGGCCCCACAAAGCACAGAACTAAATATCATCGAAAACGTTTTGGCTTTTATAAATAATCAAAGAATTAATAAAAATAAACAACGCGACGGAGTCATCGCTGAAATTGACGAAATTTCATTGATGCCAAAGGTGGTGTAACTAAATATTCATAATAATGTATTTTGATAAA